>OU342734.1:352389290-353089290 GCA_910589765.1 Avena atlantica
GGGGGATTTTTGCACACTCAAGATTTTGTTGAGTGCGCCCTTCCCTTGATGACCCTTTTTCAAGTCATTCTTCAAAGAAGTGACTTGATCCTTGAGCTCTTTGATTTCCTCTACATGGTTAGTTTCAACAAAAGTACTAGAGGAAGTAGATGCTACATTGTTAGAGCAACAAGGCATGAAATGTAATTCATCACGAGATATAGCATGGTTTTGAGAGGATGAATTACAAGGACTAGCACATGGCAATATAACATTTGGAGTAGATATAGTGCTAATGTCCACATGAGGCCCACTAGATGTTACCTTTGACACGATGGCCTCATGAGCTAACTTTAGCCTACCATGGGAGAGTATAAGATCCTCATGCGAGATTGAGAGCTTAACATGAATTTTTTATAATTTCCCATAGTTGCTAGTTAGCAAAGCAAGTTGAGCCTTTAGCTCAACATTCTCCTTCAGAATACATGCTTCACAAGAAATAGAGTTAGTAGCACAAGCATCATTATTAATTGCAAGAGGTGAGTGCAACTTTGAAAGCTCTTTTGAGTAAGAGGCTTTAAGTTGCTCATGTGATTCGGTGAGTTTGATGAGCTCACCCTTTATGACCCTAGAGCCATTTTTGAGGTGCTCAAAATCCTCAAGGAGTTTAGCATAAGCAACTTGAATCTCATCATTTTTACTTTTGAGATCACTTGCCACCTCAAGATCTCTATCATGAGATTCCTTTACTCTAGACAGCTCTAAAGCAAAGGTCTCCTCAAGATATTCCTGTAACACCCTCAGAATCGGACCTATGCAAGTTTTAGCGAAACCCGCCAAACCCGCATAGAAACGATTCAAAGGTGCCCACCAGGCACTTTCGTGCGGGTGGAAAACGAAGTAATAACATTACACAACAGTCCTCGATGGGACCCACAGAACAGATATATATACAACAGCGACTCAATGAGTCAAGAATACAGATATAATATACAAAGATCCAAATCACCATAAAATGATAGAGCGTCCGACTACGGACAAGATGCAAATGGGGCTTAGAGCCCTGAAGAATAACCAATGGCATCCATAACCCTGCCCAGGCCAAGCCGGAAGGGTAACCCTGCTAACGACGTCGATCACAAAACCTGCTTAAACAAAAGGGGTGCCGACAAAGGGCAAAGGAAAAAGAGGAGCGTCAGTACTGAGGCCAGTACACGGCGAGACTAGAATTCGGCGGTCCTCGCCTACATAGGTATGGTGGACTGAGCGGCAGCGGCAGCATGCACTAAACAACCTATAGAGACTCGAAACAACTGGTGGTTATCAGAGAGGGATAAGAATGACCTATCCGGATCCAACCTAAAGCTGACACCGAACAAACCCATCCTGGTGTTTCCCCCTCGAGACCAAACGAGGAAGTCGACCGAGGAACTCACACAGTTGGCAATTTTATTTATTCAGTTATCATTGCGGTATTTACTAGTCAGGTATAGGTAATCATCCTGATAAAATAAGAAGTGGGCCGTTTTAGTTAACCATTCCGTGGTAGTTGCGACACTTACTAGTCAGATACAATTAGCATGAGATAACCCAAAACCCAGCAGTTGTTGGTATTTTTATTTAGCCATTCCGTTGTAGTTGCAATACTTACTAGTCAGATACAATTGTCGCAAGCGACCAACCAAACAAGCAATTGTTGGCAGTTTTATTTAGCCATTCCATTGTAGTTGAAGCTGATTACTAATCATATCAGATACAAGTCAATTTATATCAGTAAACTTTAGTTATAGTTGTCTATGATCGAGATACTGTGCTCCAAGTCGTCCATAACCGCGGACACGGCTTTCAGAAAGTTTTACCCGGCCGGGATGCACCAATAGCAACACACACACGATCAACCTCGGAAAAACCAAATCAAAACCCAACGAGGCTTTCCTTGATAGCGCGATAAATCAAGGAACAGGTATCAAGCACTCGGGGTCCTATGGGACACAAGTGGACGGTTAACAACCAAATAACATCTATTGCCCACCTGTGCCTCTTCTTACCTACTTCAATTTTAGTTGTTAAACAGTAATTAAAGTGAACGATAATTAAAGCCAGTATCATCTCCAACATTGAACATGCGGCATCACTCCAACAACTGTGGTACTTGACAACACGCAACAGCACTTGAGCAGGCGACTACGGCGCGCAAGTCCAACTATCTACCAAACAACAGGTAATAGGATGTGTCCAAGGCAATATACGGCTGCAAGGGATATCACGGGTACGAAACTAGAGCATCGCAACACAGATAGCAATAGATCAATAGGAGGGAATAAATACTATAAAATTAAGATAGGTAGAAAGGGGGAGATGCTCGCCTGAAAACATTGCCGGAGGTTCAACCGAGGATCGGGTCGACACTCGCATCAACTCAACGGCCTTATCCGCGAAGAAGCAAAACACTAGAATAAACACCGGATGCACTATTTAATACTACGGCAGAAGATCGGGCATGATGCATGTATGGTGTATGGCATGGCAAAGATGCGATGCAATTAGGTCAATGTTAAGCGGAACCGGGGGTCCCGACAATTAATTAGATGGTTCGAGTTATTTATCTACCCCGCAAATTAAATGTTGTATTAACAAGGCAAGATAAGTTACCGGTTCGTTACACAAATTTAAATGAGGCCAATATGAGTCTAGATTTGCCCGCATATGGGCCCCATATTTAATTATGAAGTGAATCGGCATAAGGCCCCCAAACCACACAAATATGCATGCGAGATGAATGATTAATATGCAACATGTTTTATATTTAGCACTTATAAAATAGGGTTTTGGAAAGGGGTTCACACATTAGGGGGTCTCGACGAACTTAGGGTTCCGGGGTTCGGGGTCGGTCTCGGGGTTCAGGGTTCGACGGATCGTTCTCGGACTCCGGGATCGTACTCGAGTACGGGGTAGATCTTGGCGCATTCGCGGTGGTCGGGCCATGTTGTCGGTCTTGTCGTCTCACGTGGAGATCTTGGCATCCCGAATCTCGGCGTCTTCGGGTCATGTCGACGGTCATGGCGTTTGGGATGAAGGACTTGGCGCCCCGCGGCGAAGTGCTTGGCGAATCCGTGTCGACGACCTTGGCGATGTCCCTGTGCATCTTGTTCTTGTTTGCCAGGCTGTGACACCCACATAGAAGAACTTGGCGCACCAGTGTTCAGTCTTTAGATCCGTGAAGGAGACCTCGTCAGTTTCCATCTCCCGTTATCGAAGGTGAACTTGGTCCCAGGAGCGGCGATCGAAGGAAGATCTTGCGGTGACATCCGAAGACGCTCTTGGCTAAACTTGGCATCACAAACTCTTGTCCAGGACATGAGTAAACGACACCCGCAGAACTCATAGACACAAGATTACACACGTGTGCCCACGGTACGCAGAGGCTCAACCAGAGGCTCTGTCAGCAACACAAGCACAAAGCAGCGATCACGGGATTAAGGAGGAGCGCTCGCAGGCTCACGCGCGGGTCGGCTGGTGCTGCAGAGGGAGGGGGCCGGCGCGAAGACGGGCGGCGCTCGGCCGGAGGTTGGTGGCGGGGGTGATGGCGGCCAGACGACGGGGACCGCAGGCAGAGAAGCGGAGGCCAAGCGGCGGCGGGGTGAGGCCGATGCGGGCGTCGAGCTCGGGAGAGGGAGGAGGTCACTGGCCGGCGAGATGACGAAGGCGGGGCCGCGGGAGATCGAGCTTGGCCGGAGGAGGTGGCCGCGAGGGGAGGGAACGCGTCGGGAGCGGCGGCGCCCGGGCGGGGCGACGCGGCGGAGGGGCGCCGGCGGTCTCTGCGGGGTGGGGCTCAGGTGAGGGAGGCGAAGAGAGGCGGTGGAGGAGGGGAGGCCGGCGAGGAGGCGGAGAGGGAGGTGCGCGGGCGGGGGACGGCGGCACGGGGCGAGGTCGGCGGCGCGGCCAGGGGCGCGACGGCGAGGGAGGCCGACGAGGTGGAGGGGAAGGAAGGCCGCGGGGTGGTGAGGTCGGCGGTGCGGGGGCCGGGTGAGGAGACTGGCGGACGGCGGCGGTTGCTTGCGGGGAGGAAGAGCGAGGCGGGGCGAGGAGGGAGGTTGAGGGTAGGTGGGGAGGGCGTGGTCGGGCGCGTCAGTGGGGAGGGAGAGGACACGCGGGCAGGTGGGCCAGGGGGTGCGGGACCGGGGGTCAGGGGGGGTTGACCGCGTGGGGGAGGGCTAGTGGCGTGTGTGAGGTTGGGGTGGGACCCAGGGGAAGAGAGGGGGAGAGAGAGAGAGGAGGTGGCCAGGATGGTGGGGCCAGGATGTAAGGGAGAGGGAGAGAGAGGGGGTAAGAAGGAGCTGTGTGAGAAAGAGAGAAAAGGGGGGTGTGGGCTGGTGGATTGATGATGTGGCAGGGTGGGTAGGTTTTGGGGGAGAGGGTGAGGTGGTGAGCTGTGAGAGGTGGGTAGGTTAGGTTTGGGTGGTTTTAGGAATTAGAGGGGGCTGGTTTAGATTGACCGTTTTTATTCCTGGGGGTGGTCGACTGGGTCGAATCGGCCCGTTCGACTGCCCCCACAAAAATAATTAAATATTTTATTTATTTCAAACAGACTTTTGCAAACCGATAGCAGACAAAACAAAATAATCCGGAGACCCGGGTTTTGTGTTTGAACAAAGACGGGGCGTTTTAGAAAACACAAAATAGGTTTTTCTGCAAATAGTTTTATGCAAGCAAATGCAAGATGATGTCGATGCTCAAATGCAATGTGGCATGATGACATGAGCATGCGGTCATGATGATGCAATGCACAAAAACAACGCGATTTTCTAGTAGTGGTTTTTTGCGGGATGCCACAATTCGACACCACTAACAATGGATCTCGCCCTCGAGATCCGCCTCATGGTTCCGGAAGGAAGGTCGGCGATCTGCGTCTTCTCGCTTCGTGTAGATCCTCGCGACACCACTAACAAGGGTTCCTTCTTCATCTTGAAATTGGCGACACCACCAACAATGGTCGGGGCTCACGTCCATTGAGAGAACACTCCGGAGAAACAAAGGGCGGAGGCAGAGGTATCAACAAATAAAGCCACCTCTATCTTCGATAGAAAGAGGGAACCGATGCATTCTCATCCACTTCAATGTACAAAAGCGAATAGAAGGGGTAGTCGGCATGGGGGCCAGTCCATCACGCACCCAAACTATTACTCTGCACAATCCGTGGAAAAGCGTGCAACCATTCTCGGAATCAGACTGAAGATCTCGACAATCGAGGTTCGGAACAAAGGAGTGATGCAGACTCTGCATCGGATCTGGCGTAGATGATGTCGTCGCGTCGGAAAACACCGGAAAGCACAAGAAGGAACAAAGAGAAGTCCACCAGACGAAGGATTCGTCGGATAGCATGAAGACCAGATGTAGAAACACCGTTACCAACGGAGGAAGCGAAACCCTGAAGGTACGATGGAACCCAACCACGAGAAATCCTGGACTCGAAGAGAGAGGAGAGAGCGGATTCAAAACACGCAGAGGTAAGAGGAGAATAGCAGAGGGGTAAGGAGTAAAATCAGACCTAATCAGAACTATCCAACCGAGTTTGCAAAAATAGTTTTGACACTCTACAACGTCCGTTAGCTAGGTTATCCTACAGGCTGGACTTGTGGGGTATCGCAACTGCTGAGCTCTGATACCACTCTGTAACACCCTCAGAATCGGACCTATGCAAGTTTTAGCGAAACCCGCCAAACCCGCACAGAAACGATTCAAAGGTGCCCACCAGGCACTTTCGTGCAGGTGGAAAACGAAGTAATAACATTACACAACAGTCCTCGATGGGACCCACAGAACAGATATATATACAACAGCGACTCAATGAGTCAAGAATACAGATATAATATACAAAGATCCAAATCACCATAAAATGATAGAGCGTCCGACTACGGACAAGATGCAAATGGGGCTAAGAGCCCTGAAGAATAACCAATGGCGTCCATAACCCTGCCCAGGCCAAGCCGGAAGGGTAACCCTGCTAACGACGTCGATCACAAAACCTGCTTAAACAAAAGGGGTGCCGACAAAGGGCAAAGGAAAAAGAGGAGCGTCAGTACTGAGGCCAGTACACGGCGAGACTAGAATTCGGCGGTCCTCGCCTACATAGGTATGGTGGACTGAGCGGCAGCGGCAGCATGCACTAAACAACCTATAGAGACTCGAAACAACTGGCGGTTATCAGAGAGGGATAAGAATGACCTATCCGGATCCAACCTGAAGCTGACACCAAACAAACCCATCCTGGTGTTTCCCCCTCGAGACCAAACGAGGAAGTCGACCGAGGAACTCACACAGTTGGCAATTTTATTTATTCAGTTATCGTTGCGGTATTTACTAGTCAGGTATAGGTAATCATCCTGATAAAATAAGCAGTGGGCCGTTTTAGTTAACCATTCCGTGGTAGTTCCGACACTTACTAGTCAGATACAATTAGCATGAGATAACCCAAAACCCAGCAGTTGTTGGTATTTTTATTTAGCCATTCCGTTGTAGTTGCAATACTTACTAGTCAGATACAATTGTCGCAAGCGACCAACCAAACAAGCAATTGTTGGCAGTTTTATTTATCCATTCCGTTGTAGTTGAAGCTGATTACTAATCATATCAGATACAAGTCAATTTATATTAGTAAACTTTAGTTATAGTTGTCTATGATCGAGATACTGTGCTCCAAGTCGTCCATAACCTCGGACACGGCTTTCAGAAAGTTTTACCCGGCCGGGGTGCACCAATAGCAACACACACACGATCAACCTCGGAAAAACCAAATCAAAACGCAACGAGGCTTTCACGACAAAGCAATCACAGGATTCAGAAATATTTCAGGGGGCCACCCCTTGGAGTACACCCGCAACGAAGTAAGCTAGCTCCGAGACGGACCCGAGGTTTGGGTAGACGGCTGTGAACGACTGGGAACCCAAAACTGAGCTTGTCGACACCACGGAATCGTGTCCCGATCCTAAACAGTACAGTGTGCTCCTCGCACAATCGTAAATAAAGCAGTAAAGCATGGAATAAGTACGGGATCGTAAATAAAACCTCAAACTAGTTTGTGGCCCCAAGAAATAAGACTGAATCAAGCTCTGGCTAAGGGGGGCCCATAATTCCCCGTATGTGGATAGCGCGATAAATCAAGGAACAGGTATCAAGCACTCGGGGTCCTATGGAACACAAGTGGACGGTTAACAACCAAATAACATCTATTGCCCACCTGTGCCTCTTCTTACCTACTTCAATTTTAGTTGTTAAACAGTAATTAAAGTGAACGATAATTAAATCCAGTATCATCTCCAACATTGAACAGGCGGCATCACTCCAACAACTGTGGTACTTGACAACACGCAACAGCACTTGAGCAGGCGACTACGGCGCGCAAGTCCAACTATCTACCAAACAACAGGTAATAGGATGTGTCCAAGGCAATATACGGCTGCAAGGGATATCACGGGTACGAAACTAGAGCATCGCAACACAGATAGCAATAGATCAACAGGAGGGAATAAATACTATAAAAGTAAGATAGGTAGAAAGGGGGAGATGCTCGCCTGAAAACATTGCCGGAGGTTCAACCGAGGATCGGGTCGACACTCGCATCAACTCAACGGCCTTATCCGCAAAGAAGCAAAACACTAGAATAAACACCGGATGCACTATTTAATACTACGACAGAAGATCGGGCATGATGCATGTATGGTGTATGGCATGGCAAAGATGCGATGCAATTAGGTCAATGTTAAGCGGAACCGGGGGTCCCGACAATTAATTAGATGGTTCGAGTTATTTATCTACCCCGCAAATTAAATGTTGTATTAACAAGGCAAGATAAGTTACCGGTTCGCTACACAAATTTAAATGAGGCCAATATGAGTCTAGATTTGCCCGCATATGGGCCCCATATTTAATTATGAAGTGAATCGGCATAAGGCCCCCAAGCCACACAAATATGCATGCGAGATGAATGATTAATATGCAACAGGTTTTATATTTAGCACTTATAAAATAGGGTTTCGGAAAGGGGTTCACACATTAGGGGGTCTCGACGAACTTGGGGTTCCGGGGTTCGGGGTCGGTCTCGGGGTTCAGGGTTCGACGGATCGTTCTCGGACTCCGGGATCGTACTCGGGTAGGGGGTAGATCTTGGCGCATTCGCGGTGGTCGGGCCATGTTGTCGGTCTTGTCGTCTCACGCGGAGATCTTGGCGTCCCGAATCTCGGCTTCTTCGGGTCATGTCGACGGTCATGGCGTTCGGGATGAAGGACTTGGCGCCCCGCGGCGAAGTGCTTGGCGAATCCGTGTCGACGACCTTGGCGATGTCCCTGTGCATCTTGTTCTTGTTTGCCAGGCTGTGACACCCACATAGAAGAACTTGGCGCACCAGTGTTCAGTCTTTAGATCCGTGAAGGAGACCTCGTCATTTTCCATCTCCCGTTATCGAAGGTGAACTTGGTCCCAGGAGCGGCGATCGAAAGAAGATCTTGCGGTGACATCCGAAGACGCTCTTGGCTAAACTTGGCATCGCAAACTCTTGTCCAGGACACGAGTAAACGACACCCGCAGAACTCATAGACACAAGATTACACACGTGTGCCCACGGTACGCAGAGGCTCAACCAGAGGCTCCGTCAGCAACACAAGCACAAAGCAGCGATCACGGGATTAAGGAGGAGCGATCGCAGGCTCACGCGCGGCTCAGACTTTTGCAAACCGATAGCAGACAAAACAAAATAATCCGGAGACCCGGGTTTTGTGTTTGAACAAAGACGGGGCGTTTTAGAAAACACAAAATAGGTTTTTCTGCAAAAAGTTTTATGCAAGCAAATGCAAGATGATGTCGATGCTCAAATGCAATGTGGCATGATGACATGAGCATGCGGTCATGATGATGCAATGCACAAAAACAACGCGATTTTCTAGTAGTGGTTTTTTGCGGGATGCCACAATTCCTTAGTGGTTTGTTCCTCTTCAAGAGCTTTATTTAGGTTTGCAATTATATTAGCATACTCACGCAATTATATTAGCAAAGTCCAAGATTTCAACAAAGTTAGAGCATGCAATATTGTTCTTAACAAGGGCACGATAAACAATCTCACCCTTCTCATATAAATCATCAATATCAAGCTCTTCTTCCACATTATCCACATCCTCCTCATCACAAGAGGTAATGGGTTCCAAAGTAGGAGTTACCTTTGAATCCCTAGCCATAAGGCATAGGTGGGTACCGGAAGAAGGTGAAGACGAGATTGCATTTGTGGCTTCATTGAAAACCTTGTCTTGGCCCATAGAATCTTCGGTTTCCTCTACATGGTTAGCAACACAAGCACTAGAGGAAATAGAAGCATTTTTATCATGGCAACAAGAAAACGCAAGCATATCATCATGATATTTATTCAAGTCATTTCTACATGATATGCAAGGACTATTTACACAAGAATGTAAGAAGTTTGTAGTGCTAGAAGTGTTAAAGTCCAAAGATTGATCATTGCAACTAGATAGAGATGATGGATTATAAATATTAAGCACACTATCCAAATTGCAATTTCTATCACCACTCACCATATCATTACCTTGTGAAAAATCACATGTTGGTGAAGTGGTAGAAGATGAGAACTCATCTTGACCGGAAGTGGAAGCAACATAATCATCCTCAACAATATTGGACACAACATATTTATCTTGAAGTTTTGTCCATAACTCATGAGCGCTCCAAAAAGGAATGATTGAAGAGGTAACTACATAGCTCAAAGCATTAACAAGCACATTAGAAGCTTGAGCATCGAGATATAAGTTTTTATCATCCTCACAAGATAGATTTTTGAAATCCATAGGAGGAGAAAAACCTATGTCTACAATACGCTCCA
Source organism: Avena atlantica (assembly GCA_910589765.1). NCBI lineage: Eukaryota > Viridiplantae > Streptophyta > Magnoliopsida > Poales > Poaceae > Avena > Avena atlantica. The sequence continues at coordinate 352,399,153 of OU342734.1, forward strand.
AATTTGGGTCCATGTCCCGAAAATGAATAAGCATACGAATTTTCCATATATCATAATTTGTGCCATCGAATAAGAACATGTCATTGTGCACTAATCCCCTAGCCGACATCTTTACTCTCAAGGCGGTGAAGCCTAAAAATGAGAGACCGGGATCTGATACCAATTGAAAAGGATACAGATGCCGCCTAGAGGGGGGGCGAATAAGCGGTTTAAAAAATTTACGAGATGGGCTTAACAAAGGTGGAATAAAACTAGCGTTTACTTTGTCAAGCACAAAACCTATATAAACTACGGTTCACCTATGTGCACCAACAACTTATGCTAATCAAAACAATCAACTATGTGATAGCTAGATATAAGAATTCAAGCACGAAGTCTATCACAAAGTAGAGTGCATAATTAAATAGCTCGGGTATAGAGATAATCGAGGCACACAGAGACGATGATTTATTACCGATTTCCTCCCATAAAGAGAGTACGTCTTATTGGAGAGGGGGTGGTATCAAACCACCTACGCCACAAAACGCCTCCCTTATTCTCTGGTGAATCTCACCCCAATGGGATCGATCCACACTTCCACTATCGGTGCACTTGTCGGTGGCAACCGGAACCTCTCACAAGGTTGGGGTACTTCTCCACAACTTAATTGGAGGCTCCCAACAAACTCCACCAAGGCCACAACCTGCAACACCAACAAACGGTCTAGGGTTCCAAGAACCCAAGAGTAAAAAGCTTCTCAACTTTCACTCACCAAATCCTCTGAGGAGAACTCAAACCGATGCACCAAATGCAATGGCGATAATACAGGAAGTGCTCAAGTCCTTCTCTCCCAAATTTCACAAAAGCTACAAAAGCTAGTGGGAGAATAAGAGAGGAAGAACACAAGAGAAAATCCACAAAAGAAACCCCAAGATCTAGATCCCAATATGTTCCCCTCACATAGAGGAGAGATGGATTGGTGGAGTTGTAGATCTAGATCTCCCCTTTCAAATCCCCCAAAAAGATTCAAGAAATATGGGAGGGATTAAGAGTATTTGCAAGGTCTTGAAGGTCAAAACAATGGAGGAGAGAGAGAATGCAAGCCACAAGCCTAAGGAGGAAGAAGGGGTCTATTTATACCCCTCCCCAATGAAATATGACTGTTTAGGACCTTCCACGCCGGATAATCCGCCCCTCCCCCAGATATTCCGGGTTCCCCGAGCCAAAAAAATGGCTAAGGACAGCAAAACTGAAACCATCATAACTTTTGCATTCGGACTCCGATTTTGATGATCTTGGGCTCGTTTCGAAGTTAGTAACGAGCTCTACAAGATCATGCAGGGAACCATCATAGTCCAGAAAGTAAGGATATAACAAAATGATGAAAGGTTTAACCTATCTATAAAAGACAAATCAGTAAAACCTCCAATATGGAAAACACAATAAAGAATGCATATGAAATCCGTTTTCGATGAACTTGAGTTTGTTATCGAGATTGACACGAGATCTAAATCCTCTCATGGATAAGAACCAAATAAGAACCAAGAAATAGGATGCCAAGTATGCAAAGGTTTGAGCTCTCACCGAGGGATATGATCAAGTTACTCACTCGAGAGCCCCTCTTGATACTACGGTTATCTATCCTATAAGCCGGTCTCCCCAACTAACACCACGAGACCGGTAAGAAAGAAACCCTATCAAGATAAAACCTTTTCCTTATATATTCCACACCTTAAGATGTATCACCTTTCTTGATTGCACTAGCATAGGCTCAATTTCTACTAGACCAATCTCCAGATCATTCCTTGAAACCTTGATCAACACTTGATCTTCTTCACTTTATTCTTATTCCAACCTTGAAGCCACCAAATGGTTCAAGCATTGTCTATGGACAAATCCTACAAGTAAAACTCAATGCAAATGTAAGTCCATAAAACACTGTCATTAATTACCAAAACCACACATGGGGGCACACATGTTCTTTCAGGTACCCCATTGGTGGTTCTCTATGATACGCATGTACTTATAATGACAAGAACTTACAGGTGACTAAATTTGAGTAGCATGAGGTGTGGCCTTCGTATTCAAGGGACTTGTGATTGCCAACTTATAATTTTTCAAGCATATACTCCATCTTTATTCACTTTAACCTTAATCGCTTCAAGATTCTTATGATAGGGGAAATGAGGGCTGAAAGCTAACAAGTACCATAATTTTTGGAAGCTCTTTTTGAAACTTGAAATCCCTGCTTCCCTTTGTGAAGGGCCTTTCTTCCACCATTATTTGAGTCTCCACCTTCTACTTTTAGGCACCATTAAGAGAGCATAGTTGTCATTCTGTGTGCAGTATTCCAAAACTTATTGATTGATGCATATTGTGATATTACTTATTCTTGTGCTACTTGTTTCTAGTCACCCTTGTGAACTTTGAAGGTGTCCTATGCATCTATTTTCTACTCTATGAGGGACAAAGCTGTTTACCACTATGCTATGTTTTCTGTATGTGAAAAAAACAAACGTATTTCAATGCATGTTATTCATGATCTTTGTTTGTAGCCTTTCATGTTGCATGCGTAGTTACTATGTCCTATTGTTAGAACTCCATCTTCCATGCACATGTTTAGAGTTCTTTGATCCCAGCTTTAAATGCTTGCAAATGGTTTGATCTTGGTTTTGATGGTGCATGTCACCTCAAAAATTATTATTTTTATCACTTACCTACTCGAGGACGAGCAAGAGTTAAGCTTGGGGATGCTTGATACTTCAGAAACGTATCTATAATTTTTTATGCTCCATGCTTGTTTAGTATCTACTTTGCTTTGCTTTGTCTACGCTTTGAGGTGTTTTTATATCTTTTCTGGAACTAACCTATTAACAAGTTGCCATAGTGCCAATTGCCCGTTTTCTTCTATTTTTGGTTCCAGAAAGTCAGAAAATCAATATTCTCGGAATTGTAGGGGACAAAAGACAAAGTCAATATTTTACCGGGAGGGACACGAATCCAGAAGACAAGATGAAGATGTGAACCAGGGCGGACAAACCCCCCTAGGCGCGGCCAGGGGTGGGCCCGCACCTGGGCAGGGTGTGGCCCCCTGGTCGCCTCCCGGACTCGCCTCTTCGCCTATAAGAAGCCCCCTATAGAGAAACCCTAAGTACCCGATCAAAACTCCACGAAACCTTCTGTAGCCACCATCACCGTCGTCCCTAGATCAGAGAGGATCTGAAGTTCTTCCTGGCACCCTACAGGAGGGGAGATCATCCCGGAGGCCTTCTCTCCGATATGAAGCGTGAGTAATTCCACCTTGGACTATGGGTCCATGTAGTAGCTAGCTGGTTGTATTCTCCTCCTTGTGCTGTCATGTATAGATCTTGTGAGCTCCATCCATGATCAAGATCTAATCTATTTGTAATCATGCATGTTGTGTTTGTGGGGATCTGATGGATATTGAGATTACTATGTCAGATTGATTAATGGTTTTGTCTTTATGATACTATCATGTCTGTGTTGTTTGTGATCTTGTATGCTCTCCATTGTTAGTAGCTATCTTGGCCGAGTAGTTGCTAGTGACTCCAAGAGGGGGTATTTATGCTCGATAGTGGGTTCATCTAGTTTCCATGGGAAGTGACAGAAATCTCTTCGGTTGTAGATGTGCTGTTGCCACTAGGGAGAAAACAACGGTCTCTTGTTCATGGAACAAGTGGATTTTTTACCTTACACACTTTGCTTAAAGCAGTTGTCTGTTGCTTGCAACTTAATACTGGAGGGGGTTTGGATGATAACCTGAAGGTCGACTTCTAGTCATAGATGCAGTTGGATGGCGGTCTATGTATATTGTTGTATTGCCCAATCGAATCTCATAGGATCTTTTTGTCTGGTATTTCATTGTTATGCCTTGCTCAGTTCCTGTCAATTGCCCCGCTGTAATTTGTTTACCCTTCATGCCATGTTGTTTATCTAAGGAGAGCACCTCTAGTGAACTATGGACCCCGGTCCAATCTTTACCATTGATACATTTTCCACTTTTACTTGTTTACTTGTTGCAAACCATTACCTTCCACACCATACGTTTAATTCTTTGTTACAGCAAACCGGTGAGCTTGACAATCTCATTGTTTGTTAGGGCAAAGTATTGAGTTTGTGTTGTGCAGGTCTCCGCGTTGTTTGCAACACCTGTGTGACGTTTCCTTCCTCCTTCTGGTTCGATAACCTCGGTCTCTACTGAGGGAAGACTTGCTGCTGTGCTCATCACACCTTGATCTTGGGGTTTCCAACGAAGTGCTCCACGGAAAGCACCACTCTGTTGTCTCTGGCCTAAAGAGGAAGAAGGAAGAGATCCTCAAGCTGGCTCAATCCAGCCTTGATAAGCAAACCTTAACCATAGAGGTAGCAAGCCAGGAGTAGGAGGACGTCAAGCTGGCCAGCCTCCTGGACCAAATTTTGGTCTGGGATGCTAAGATAGAGTCTAGTGAACTCCCAGCGACAGATGTTCCCTCCCTCTCCCTTGCCCGGAAGGTGTTTCACAACACCAAACTCGGATTTGAGAAGTTGCACTTGGAACACATTGTAAGTTTTCGATTCTTATTTGCATTTATTTTATTATCATATCCTCTAGACCCCAAGCATAAAGCCAGATAAACATCATTGGATCCGAGTTGATGCTTTTAGGTTGCAAAAAGAACGATGTAGTGTAGCCCCCAAGGCTCGTGTTGTATTTTTACTTAGTTAAATTTGCAGCCCGAGTCTTATTAGCCGTCTGACGGTATTCCGTCTTCTAAACTTACAGAAAATTGCATCTTCCAACCAGGAATTTCTCAAGAATATTTGTAATAACACACAAGGAGATCAAAGCCTTGCGCCTTGAGAATTCAAAGTTGAAAATTGAGAAAGATGAAGCAGAAGGTAAACATTTTCCGGCTTCCTCTTTGTCAATTAGCTATTGTCATAGTCAAACTTGTTTTGTCCGACTGATATTTTTTCCTTTGCAGAACTGATGTGTCAGTCCAGCAAGATGGTGGAGCAATCCGAGAACTTCAAGGTATTAGAACTAGAGAATGCTGAGCTCCGGGACAAGCTTTAGAAGCTCACTATTGAGTCGGAGAAATCCATAGCTATTGTCCTGGAGTCAAGAAACATAGAGACCGAGAAGCTCGAGAAGCTGCTAACCCTCCGAGATAAACAACTAGATGATCTCAAGAAGGACTTCAGTAGTCAGAAGGATCTAGCCCAGGCCGCAGAGAATGAACTGAACAGCCTCCACGAGGAGCATGCTCAATGGAATCGTTTTGTGCTAGGTAAGATTTCCGACCTTCATTTTATGTTGATTTTTCGACTTTATTTTTAGTCGAATTTTGACTATTAGTTCTTTTCTAGCCCCCCTGAATCTTTCCGACTCTCCTACCTCCAAACCTCGCCTCGAGCGCATCAAGTTCTTTAGAGATATCTTGTTCGTCTTCTGCCAGACTCTTGAAGAGGCTGGCGAGTCAATCAAGCTTTCCGACTTGCACAAGATGTCAGTGCAAGAGGTGAGGGACAAGGCCAAGGATATTCCGAAGCTTATCGAGGACTGGAAGATCTCCTACGCTCGGACTGCTGCCCAGACTACTCTTACCATGGTGATGAGCCACCACAGTGAGATAGAAATCTGGCATGTCACCAAAGGTATCGCCGAGGAGGATGATAAGGGCAACCCACGGGACATCTGTTGGGGATATGCTATATGGGTATGCTCATAGCATGTCACCTATCTGGATAACCCGGGTGGCCCACAATTGGTAGCATGGCCTATGGCCTACTGGGCGGCCCATTTAGATGGATCCAGAAGGGAGGCCCATGTCGGATAAAGGAAGGCTACTGTTGGAGTCACCGACATACCCGGAGCCTTGGAGTACAAGACACACAAGACTAGTAATAGACGGTGTAGGACTCTGTAACCTGTCCGGCTAGGACTTTTCCCTGTAACCCTAGGACCTGGCGACTATATAAGTCGGGCCTATGGGAGCCTTTAGGGCACGATCATAGACAACTTCAGACAACCTCGCACAGCGAACCAATCCCTGTAACTCGGCTTATTGCCCTTATAGTGATTTATAGCAGGAGTAGGATTCCGCCACCGTTGTGGGATCTGAACCTAGGTAAGCTGTGTTACCTCGTACCCGACAACCGTCCGCCTTCCCCCACGTCTCTAAACACGCACTGTGAGGACCCCTCCATGGCGTACTCGTCGGAAATACCACGATAGTTGGCACCCACCATGGGGCAAGAGGCACTTCAGGCTCTTCAGCAGGCGAGGACCAAGATGTTCACGGGAATCAGCGAAACCGTAGCCATCGGTCGTGTTCTCTTCTCCGGCAACGTTCCGATCGTCCCTCCTGACGAATTCTTGATCCCGGCAAAGACGAACCCTACGCGGTGTTCGATCATTCCTATCGGAGACATCCACCTCTTCATCGGCGAAACCGACTTGGGCACTAGTCCCCTGGGAGTCGGAGGAGCATCAAGGCCCCCACGGACTGCCTACGGGCAGGACACGTTCACGGAAGGATCAATGTCGGATCTCTCTTCGGAGTTTGCTGACAAAGATCAAAAAAACCCAAGGCCCGCACGGACCGCCTACGGGCAGGATACGTTCGCGGAAGGATCGATGTCGGATCTCTCTTCGGAGTTTGCCGGAAAAGATCGAAAAAATTCAAGGCCCACACAAACCGCCCCTGTGCAGGATATAACGGTGGAAGATCGCTGCAAGTCCGCCGGCTTCGCCCGCGCGTCTGGACAACAGAGATCCAAGTTCGTCGGAGTGGTTACCATCTTTGATCTAGCACGTTGCGGTCAGAGAGAGAGCAAAAACCCCCGCGATTACCTGGCCAGGTGGCTCCGTATATGAGCCGATCTGGCCCACTACCCTGATGATAAACGATTTGTATCACTTCGTGGAAGGACTGGACCGTGGCATGCTTCTCCGACATTCTCTAAGACGGCAGCAGGCAACAACATGCCTTACCCTTTAACAGATGGTAAGCACCGTCAACAACTACGCGGAGGCTGACGCAGAAGCCCAGAAAGCACTTGCGCTCATCGACGGAGAACCTCCAATTCAGCCACCGCCACCACCGCCTCCGGCCACCATCGTCGCAGCTGCACCACCACCTCCAGTCATCGCCCCCTCTGTTGCACCTCCACCGCCCATCATCGAGGAAGTCCTGGCACCCTCCGACTCTGTCATCGACGCGCTTTATGCTGATTTCAGTGAAGATCCAGAGGAGATAGATTTCAGTCTAGAAGAGCTAGACTCTGCTATGCAGGAGATGGAGGAGGAGTACACGCGCGACGAACACGCTAATAACACCGTCACGTCTCGAGGGGTGTTCATCACCATTGGGACGGCAATGGATGAAGATCAACCCGGACGAGCTCCGCTTACAGCGCTGGAAAAGGGAAGGGGCTACTTATTGCCGCTGACAATGATCGCGCAAAGTTTATGCCCCCTCCACCTAACCCAGTGCAGCAGCCGCAGGAACTCGGCACCGGACCGAGCAAAAACAATACCGCAAACTTGCCACCTCCAGCATCTACGTCTGCAGCAGCTCAAGTTACTCCAGCTGATAGAGTGATGTACGGCAATATCCTCGTCGAGCCACTGACCATCGCTCATATCCGGAACGTGACCCAGCTTCATGATAAGCGCCAGCAGCTGCTGGAGGAAGCGCAGGCCATCGCGGAGCAAGGCGCTAAGCTATATCGAGATATGGTCAACGCGCAGAAGTGCATAGAGAAAGCTAGAGCAATGGAGGCTGAGTACAAGAATTTGCTACAACAGCAGAAAGCCAAGAAAGCTCCGGCTCGCGTCATCAACGATCCTGGTGTACGACGCAACCTAGGATGGGCTCCCTCGAAGCCGGCACAAGCCAAACCATACATTGGCAGTGAAGGCAAGAAGGTGATGCCCACCCCACTCCTTAACCTCGCCGTCGCCAAGACCCTTCTGGAGCAGGATAGATCGCCCGAGGCAGTGGAACAAGTCTATGATCTAGTGGCCAAGGCGGTAAAGCAGCAGGAAAAGGCCACCTCTCAGAGGCTTGAGTCCGACCCAGCGCTTTGCCAGTCTAGCCAGTATAAGCCGCCAAGGGACAGATCTCCTCTTGATGTCGGGTCCCAGACGGGCTCATCAGAACGAAGACGGAGGGATGCGCGCAACAGGAAGGATGCTATCCCCATATCCTCCGACCACAGAGAAAAGGCCCGACCTCGTCGCCCATCGCCACCGCCTCGGTCCCCCTGACATCGCGAAGATTACAAGGCTCACCATCATACGGATATGCCCCAACCAAAGCAGTGGGACATCGTCATCCGCGACAACACGGAGCAGACCCGTCATGACGGAGAGCGCAACCAAGGACACAGGAGCAGGTCACACCATGACCCTCCGCGTACGACAAGCAACCGGGACAGGCGTGAGGCGTCGCAGGAGGGTAATAGCAAGAAGGCTAACCCACCGCCACCTCCGCCCCCATCACCACCAAGCAGTCACCATGGCAGAGGAGGCCCGCGTCGTTCACGCAGCCCATACCCCGTTGACAAGAAAAAGAAGAACCCGGAGCCGTACGATGCACGCTCGCGGATCGATAAGATCCACGAGGCCCGGGAAGGACCATACCTGGGACCACGTTGCTTTGGACCTGCAATACGGTCCGCAACTTACCCCAAAGGTTTCCGGATTGACAAGACCATCAAGCCCTATGACAGCACTGCCAAGCCAGCCACATGGTTGCAGGACTACGGCAACGCGGTGGAGATTGCCGGAGGCAACCCCAACGTCGCCGTCAAGTACCTCCCATTAATGCTAGCGGGCACGGCCCGTCAATGGATCAACTACTTGCCGGAGAAATCTATCTACAACTGGTTGGACATGCAAGAAGCGTTCACCAAGAACTTTGAGGGTACATACAAGCGTCCCTGGACTATTGGCAATCTACAGCGGTGCGTGCAAGAGAAAGACGAGACATCTCGCGCCTACCTCTCCCGCTAGCTGGACATAAAGAATTCCTGCACAGGAGTGCACGCTCAGACCACCATGGCCGCCTTCATTGATGGGTTGGAAATGGGCACGTTGCTCCGACATAAGCTGAAGCGCTTGCAGGACAATCACCAGCTTGACTTGAATCAGATGATTCAGTTAGCCAGTGAGTTCGCAGCTGCCGATGATGATTCTTGTGGCTCCTTGCCGGCAACGGCCGTTCCAACTCAGGCTCGGAGGAACAGTAGCACAAAGCGGAAAACCGCTCTAGAAGAAAAGTAGTCTACCGACATGGTCGCTATGACTTTTGCAGGGCGAGGCGATGGCGGACAACGTGGCCGAGGAAGGGGGGCTGGTCGGGGACAGCAGCGAGGAAGTGAAACCATCTCGGCATCACACCGCGTTCCCCAAACATACAAAGAATACCGAGATATTCCGTGCCTCGTACACCTCGATGCCAACGGTAAAGCCACCCACACCAATCGACACTTCGAGTTCGTCAACGACCTCAAGGAAGACCCGAAGTCCGGTTACGAGCAAAGTCGGAAGAACAGACCGCGAGGCAAGGGCAAGGGGAAGAACAAGGAGGAGTAGTCCAAGAATTCAAGTGACATGGATGAGGACGTTGACCCCAAGCACGCCGCCAAGAGCGACGACAAGGGCAAGAACCCCTTCGCAAAGAAGGCACCAGTCTACCACACTTTCCTTGGCACCGCCACCGTCTGACAACAGAAGACCTCTCTGAGGATCCTGATGGCTACTCTCCCCCCAGTTCCCTAGTACCTGCGCTGGTCGGAGGTTCCAATCACTTGGGACAGGACGGACCACCCAGACCTTATACCTATGGAGAACCAATACGCCATGGTCATCAACCCCTTGATTGACGGCGTGGAGTTCACCAAGTGTATGGTGGATAGTGGAAGCAGCATCAACATCATGTACCTTGATACACTTCAGAAGATGAACTTGACGGAGGCAAACCTAAGCTGGACCAACACCATCTTCCACGGCGTAGTTCCTGGTTGGGAGGCTCGGTCCCTTGGGTGCATTACACTTCAGGTTGCCTTTGGCGATGTTAACAATTACCGCCAAGAGCGCATGACCTTTGAGGTGGTCCCCTTCAAGAACGTGTACCACGTCATATTCGGCCGTGACATATTCCACACGTTCATGGCCAAGCCATGCTTCGTCTACAACAAACTCAAGATACCCGGACCGAACAGTGTCATCACCGTATCCGGAAGCTTTACCAAGGCAAGGGACTGCGAGATCAATGAAGCAGCCTTTGCAGAAGTTGTCCTCTACAACGAAGAATTCAAAGAGATCCAGAGCAAGGTCTATGACTCAGAGATGCCCGCGTCGAAGAAGCAGATCTCCGACTCCGCTCCTACGTTCAAGGCTTCCATCGAGACCAATTCGGTGGAACTTGTGGTAGGAGATGCCTCCAAGACCACCGCCATTGGAACGAACCTGGATCCCAAATAGGAAAGCGCGCTCGTCGAGTTCCTCCGTGAGAATAGGGACATCTTTGCCTGGCAGCTTGCTGACATGAAAGGTATACCTAGGGAACTTGCCGAGCACAGCTTAAACATTGATCCAAAATCCAAACCAGTGAAACAACCACTACGACGCTTTGGATATGAGAAGAGACGCGCCATTGGCAAAGAGATAGCTAGGTTACTTAAGGCTAGGTTTATCCGATAAGTCCTTCACACCCAATGGGTGGCCAATCCTGTACTTGTCCCCAAAAAGGGAACCAATAAATTAAGAATGTGCGTTGATTACACCGGCTTGAACAAAGCATGTCCCAAAGATCCGTTTGCTTTGCCTCGCATTGACCAAGTATTATACTCGACGGCTGGCTCGGAACTTTTGTGTTTTCTCGACGCATACTCAGGATACCGCCAGATCAAGATGAGGAAGTCGGACTAGTTGGCCACTTCGTTCACTACCCCATACGGCATGTTTTGCTATGTCACGATGCCCTTTGGGCTGAAAAACACAGGTGCCACATACCAGATTGGTCGGAACATTCACGCTTATGTGGACGACATTCCGGTCATGTCTAAAAAGTCAAACGACTTAATCTCCGACTTGAAAGAAACCTTCAATAATCTTCGGAAATACAACATGATGCTTAACCCTAAGAAGTGTGTCTTCAGGGTTCCAGGAGGCAAATTGTTGGGATTCATCGTTTCCCAACACGGAATCAAGGTCAACCCGCAGAAAATCAAGGCCATATTAAACATAAACCGTCTGACATGCCTAAAGGACATTCAACGACTAACATGTTGTGTTGCAGCAGTTAGTCGGTTCGTCAGCCGACTTGGAGAGAAGGCTCTGCCGCTGTACAAGTTGCTGAAAAAGGCGGACAAATTTACGTGGACAGACGAAGCAGATGCAGCACTAAAGAAGCTCAAGGTAACCCTTTCCTCAGCGCCTATCCTTGCAGCACCCGATCCTGGAGAGCCCCAGTTAATATACATGGCGGCAACCAACCGGGTAATCAGCATCGTCGTCGTGGTAGAGCGGAAGGAACCAGGCTATGAGCATGGAGTTCAATGACCAGTTTACTTTGTGAACGAGGTCTTGACGGAGTCCAAGCAGCGTTACACACACTACCAGAAGATACCTTATGGAGTATTCCTTGCTTCTCGGAAGCTGAGGCATTACTTTCAGGAGCACCCAATCATAGTGGTGAGCAAGACTCCACTGTTCGACATAATCAACAACAACGACACTACAGGAAGGGTTACGAAGTGGGGAATTGAGCTTTCCGCCTTCGAAATCACCTACAAGATACGCGACGCTATCAAGTCACAAGCCTTGGCGGATTTTATTGCAGATTGGACGGAGATGCCTAACGCTACTCCGTTGCCGGAACCAGAGTACTGGGTGATGCACTTTGACGGATCAAAGCTACTCAACGGCTCGGGGGCTAGTGTATTGCTACAGTCACCAACATGAGACAAGCTACACTATGTTCTGCAGATCCACTTCGAGTCTACAAATAACATGGCGGAGTATGAAGCACTCATTCACGGACTACGTGTAGCCAAGGATATTGGCATCAAGCGCATAGTTTGTTGTGGAGATTCTGACTTGGTTGCCCAGCAGGTGGTTGGCACCTAGAATGCGCGGAACCCTGTGATGGCGGCATATCGAGATGAAGTGGAAGAGATAGCCAAGATCTTCTTGGGCTACGAAGTCAAGTATGTACCTAGGGAGCAAAATGAGGCGGCTAATCTGCTGTCTAAACTTGGATCAGGGCGCAAGCAAATTCCGCCAGGAGTTTTCTTAGAGCATCTGCACACACCATCCGTGAAGGGAGCCGACATCGACAACCTGGATAGAGCTGACTCTTTCGTCAACATGGTGACAAAGGTTCCTCCAGCTTGGACAAAACCGTTCATGGAATATGTCGAACACGGAACTTTGCCTGACGACGAGGTCGAAAGACGGCAAATAGTACGACGAGCAAAGGGTTATACCATAATCAATGGGCAACTCTACAAAAGGAGCACTACTGGTGTATACCTAAAGTGTGTTTCCCAGTTAGAAGGTATGGAAATCCTACACAAAATCCATCTTGGAGATTGCGGGCATCACGCCGCTCCTCGATCGTTGGTCGCAAAAGCCTTCCGGCAAGGATTCTACTGGCTGACCGCGAAGGAGGACGCCGATAATCTGGTTGAGACATGCATGGGGTGCCAGTATTATGCCCGACAACCACATGTTCCTGCTGAAGAATTGCGAACAATACCAATAACTTGGCCATTCGTAGTCTGGGGGCTAGACATGGTGGGACCGTTACAAACGGCACCATGTGGATTTACACATCTGCTTGTAGTAGTGGATAAATTCACTAAGTGCATAGAAGCTAAACCAATTAGAAAGCTTGATGGGGCAACTGCCCTCAGGTTTGTCCGGGATCTAGTGGTGAGATTTGGTCTCCCACACAGCATTATCACCGACAACGGCAACAACTTGTGTCTCGGAGAAGTGGAGGCTTATTGTTGGGAGAAAGGTATCCGACTTGACCTTGCATCTGTGGCACACCCACAATCCAATGGTCAGGTTGAGCGAGCCAATGGGTTAATTCTGCAGGGAATCAAACCACGTATTGAGGCACCACTACACAGAGCAGCTGGATCCTGGGTGGAGGAACTACCATCTGTACTGTGGAGTTTACGAACTACATCCAACAGATCCACCGGCTAAACCCCTTACTTCATGGTTTATGGAGCAGTAGCCATCCTGTCTTTCGACATACTTCATGTAACATCCCAAAAATACTAAACTTGGATCATCAAACTCTAATCCTCAAAATTAGGGTTAACAAAAACTTTTCTAATTAAAATTATGAATGCATGCATATGTGTATGCATTGATTTGGAATTCTTTTAAACCACCTTGTTTGTTTGTTTCATTGCTTGTAAAATGTTTCTTAGGTGAAATAAACATCATCTAAAACATTTCCCACACTTTCCTAAAGACAAGTAAATCAAAACAAATATATAAAAGGAATGGTCATTTTGACCAATTTAACTCCCATGCCTACTTTCGCTGTCTCAAACTTTCAAAACCCAACAGAAACTTTTCTGGATCTTTGCACCCCTTGAATGTACTCATAACAAAGTATCAAGGCCCACCTTCTGATCATCCAGAAACTTTCAAATGCATAGTTTAAATGGCAATTCAAAATTGAATATTTATCATATGGGAAGATCCCACTTTTTCAAAAACCACTCAAACAAGCTCAACTTTCAAAACCCAAGCATCTGCAGACTCACCAGCACCAATCTAGCAAACCCACCAAAAATCTTTTCAAAATTCAAAACTTGGTTTCATGTGGCCATTTCATCAAACAGGTTGCAGACACAAATCAAACAAACATCAAACACTATAGTGTGCAGTAAAATTGGCCTAACTTGTTCCCTATTTAGCTCACAACCAGCTCAGTAGATCATCTAGCAAGATTAACCAAGCACTAGCACCACTGTGAGCTTGCCATTGTCATCAATGGTGAACAGCCGAGCACACCCTTGCCACCCCATAGTCGACAGCAAGCTAGGAGCACCAGCAAGCCTAGCCAGCATGTCTGGGAGGCAGCCCACCGTCCACCGCCACTCACTGTCCCAACCGCGAGCGTTGCCAAGCCCTGGACCACACGCACGGACCGCGCCCAGACCTAGCCGAGCGTGCGCCAGAGCACCACCCTCGACCGAAGCCCACAGACCGCGCGCCGCCCTCTCCGCGTGCATACACAATCCCCACCGACCCAGGAGACCGCCAGACATCCCCGTTCGCCGCCCCGTGACGCACAACCACCGCTCGCCGTCGAAGACACCGCCTCTGCCGCGCAGAGCGTCGCGTGTTCCAGACCAAGCCGCACCGCCCCACGCCTCAAAACCATGTCGTTGAGCATCGCCAGGAGACACCACACCGTCCCCTATCGTCGCCCATGCAAATAGCCGCCTGTAACACCGCCCCCGACAAGCTCACCGTGCGGCCCGGCGGTCCCCTTGCTCGACTATAAATAGAGGCCACCCCCGCTCGATTTCTTCACACCATCTCACTCCCCTCTCCTCACTGATCATGCCACACCGTTCTCACAGCAAGGCGAGCACCACCTTGCCGGAATTTCACCGGAGCCCGCCGGCTATGGAGAAGAAGGGAGCCAGCGATTGGAGCCGCCCCAGGAGAAGCCACCGGTACCAGGAGATTCGCCGTCGTCGACTTCGTCGTTCACCCGCCTCGCCGACCCTGGTGAGCCCCCAGCACCCCTCACTGGCCGCGCTAGGTTTCGTTCTCGCCGGCGTTGTCTCGCGTCGACGATGACTCCCAGCCGTTGGATTAGAATTAGATCGAACGACCCACGTTGCCCCGTACCGCTTCGCCCCTCCCCGTGTCACTGACGAGTGGGGACACCCACTTAAGCAGCCCGCGGGAGCACTACGCTTAGCAGGCCGGCCTGTTAACTTTTCCCGCGCAGCCTAGTTATTCAAATTAAACCTTTTTCTTTTTAATTCTAACACACTTCTGTACCCATTTTCAAAAATCAACCCTGGTCGATTCAGAGCACCATTTTGAATGAAACCAATTTTGTTGGAAAGGTCTGTGAATGCTGAACCCAAGCCCGTTGGATTCAAGTCATTTGGATCTATAGATCATCCTTAGTAAAAATAACAAGGCAGAAGCTTTTCTGCATTCAAACATTTTTCAAATTTAAACCATAACAGCTTTTGAGTTGATTCCAACTCTCAAAAATCACATTTAACCATACCTTTCAGAATATATAAAAATATATAGGTTTACTTGCAGAAATAATGTTCAAGTAATAAAAGAATGCCCCATAGGCATTTCTAGTCATTATATTTAAATAAAATAAAAGGGTAAAACCTTATTAAATTGTGACACCACTTTAAATCACATTCCCTTGGACTACAATATGTGGTGATGACATGTGTCAACATGATCCCATGTTTGGTTAGGAGAATATTAAATCTTAAGTAGTTTTTCAATGAGTAGAAATTACTTTTCTAAAAATAAAAGGAATTAAACCAAGCCTTAACCTTGTGATGTTAGAGATGATGCTAGATCATCTATAGGACCCTTGTGTGTGATGATTGCAAGTAGTCAAGTATTGTTTGGTGATTGTGTACCTCGTATTTATTCATAGATGCTAGTACCGACCAAGGATACGAGGAGGAAGGAGGATACTACGAAGAAGAAGCCGAGGAGAACTTCAACCACTGCTCTGCACAAGGCAAGCTAACACTTGCAAGATACATTACCTATGCAAGCTAATACTTGCTACTATGCCTACTATATGCCTTAAGCATATATGATCCAACCCACTTGATAAACCAATCCTAGTTTTATTTGCAAGCTTCTTATTTTATTTCTTTATCAAAGCTTACTTAGAGTTTACTTAAGAGTTTGGTAGATACAAGAAAGTTAGCTGAAGGTTGCCTAAAGAGAATAAAATTTGGCCTAAGTTAGAAACCTTGATATCATCCTAAGATATAAGGTTGTACTTAGTTGAAACTCCACTAGTTTACCACCCCTCATTAGTACTACCCCCACTAGTAGATGCTAGTGCTAAGCATAAAAAATGATCAGCTTTAGATGGGAATACTTGGTGGAAAAATGGTTATGAAAACCTTGGAATGATGGATCATTATATTGAAATGTTTTGGACATGTGTTTCCGAACACCTGATGATTTTGGTGATGAAAATGTTGAGGCATGAGCCTTAGCCCTTTATAAAACTGATGGTTGTCTGGATGCGATACCATTCCAATTTTATCGTACAACCACAATACCCGAAGATTGGGCAGGGCTTGACTGGAAACTTATGTACCTTAGTATTAACTCCCTCACGGCCAAGGTCTGAGCTGAGGCTACCTTGTGAAGATTGTCCACATGTGCAGTACCCAAGATGACAGTTGGTCATGGTTGGGAGGCCAAACTCACAGGAGAGGTGCTTATATTAGGGCGTGTAATTGAAAGGTTAGGATTGATTATCCGCATACTGAGTATGGTGAATTCAGGATTTGTTCCTGACAGATGTATCGAATGTTGTGGTGAAAGTGTACAATCTCTGCAGAGTGTCAAACTATTCGAATAGCCGCGTCCGCGGTTATGGACATTTGGAGTGGCCATACTGTTCACCCGTCAGATGTTTTCAAAATGACTTGTGAAATGAAGTGAGACTTTGACTTGACCACAACAGAGTTGTGACATGAGTTACAAGATCCCCCTGAAAACTGTGACTAGCTTTGGAACTTAGTAGAGATAAATCTGGCTTTTGCAAAACAACCCTAGAGCCTAGTGTCCTATTATCCAAAAAACCCTTTACCTATTAGTATTAGTTTGCGAGTACTTAAAGAGTACTCATGGCTTTGTCCCTGGCTATTCCCATGGCCAGACTATGAAGAGGAGTACCTGGAAGATGGACCCTAGGAAGGTTACGACAAATAGGATCATCTCCCATCGTCAGCATTGCTTGTGACCCCAAAGATGGAGCTTCGCCTATGCTACCGTTATTATTACGTATTCCGCTGCTTGATGTTGTATTAAGAACTGGATCATGAGATCCCTATTCGTGTAAGAACATATGTATCGTTTGTAATGGATGATGTACTATGGTATCCAATTCTGTTATGTCTCGGAAAAATGGTAATCCTGGGATTGCGATGTATGACATAACAGGCATCTGGGATTAAAAAATCCGGGTGTTGACAAGTTGGTATCAGAGCCATCCTGACCATAGGAGACCCTAGTTAGACTGGACGTTTGAACCAAAAATTTAGTTTCAAAACCAAAGAAAACAAATATTTACAAAAAACTTAATCTCATTCTTATCTCTTTGATTCTTTCATAAAAATTCATGTTCCTCAAAAACTCTTGCAAAATACATAAAATTTTGACACACTTGATCACCCTGCTAATCTACTCATCCTCTATTTTTATAGATGGACGTGAAGTACAACAAGTTTTATCAGTTGGGGAATGGAGGAGACCTTATCTTTGAGAGGGATTTGGACCCGCTTTCGGAACTTCTGGAGCGTCCGCACCCCGAGTTCTTCGGAGCTCAGCTCAATGATCAAGGAGGATAAGATCTGCAGTGGCTAATTGTTGCAAGTCTCCGAGGAAAGATTGAACCTCCCACTGCGGAGGGAATTCAGTTTACCTTGAGGGAAAACAACTGGCTCGATGGACTTGCCAGAGCAATGCAGGAAGCTCTTTCCCGTCTGTGTGGGCAGAGCATCAATCAGATCAAGGGTACTCTCTTTGAGTTTTGCCCAAGGCGTGATGCAAATGGACAACCACTGGAAGCCCCATACCACCCCGAGCTGAAGACTCAATTGGACCACCTTAGCTTCATGATGTACGATCGTCAGCAGGAGTTGGACAACTGCCGTGACTACTCCAACCACAAGTCCGCCATCATCAAGACGAAGGATCATACCATCGCCATGCTAACAAAGGATCGCAAGTCTTGCCGCCGTCAGCTCGACAAGAAGGAGCGCATTATTGCCCGTCTTCGCCACCGCATCTCATCTTTGGAGGAGACCATCCACGAGAGAGACATGCAGTTGGAGGAAAGGGAGAATGTCGGAGAGGATCTTCGTGGAGACCCTTACTCCTATCTCAGCGATGATGATGATTTTCTGTAGGATCAGGCCATGGACTTCTTCACCGATGAGGATGATTTCGTCTTCATCGATGATGATGAAGATGATGAATCCACAGACTCCAAGGAGTAGTAGCACTTGAGCACTAGTGTAGAGAGTAGTATTCGGTCCCACTGTATCGTAGTTTCCAGAATGGTTCTTAAAACCATCTGTTTTTCTTTGTTGTGGTGTGTGTTATAATGTGTGCTATGAATGAATGAATGAAAAAGCAAGTTGCTAGAAAAATCTGAGTCAAACCTTTAAAAAACTTTTCAAAGTCCCTGAAACCTTAGAAATTTCCCTCTTTTCTCATGAGCTATCTCAATCTTCAGATGCCACGCGGAGGAAGTGGTTCAGCCCCGGACCCGATGTTGCAGATTGTGCAACTGTTGACTTCTGACCGCGAAGCTGAAAGAGCGGAACGTCAAGCCAACCTAGCCACTCTGCAGCAGATAGCCCAACTTGCCCACAACAACCAAGGCCACGGAAATCAGGACAACCATAGATCTAAACTCAAGAATTTCCAAAATACCAACCCACCTGTTTTCACTAAGTCAGAAGAACCCATAGACGCCGATGATTGGCTACAAACAATGGATAATAACCTAGAGGTCGCTGGAGTGGAAGCCAACGAGAAAGTTCTGTTTGCCACCCACTATCTAGCCGGAGATGCCAGGGCATGGTGGAACATTGTTCGCGCAATGACCGGAGCCCAGATGATGACCTAGGAGGAATTCAAGGTCAAGTTTAGAAGAACCCATGTGCCACCGGGTTTGATCAAGAGAATGAGAGACGAGTTCAGAGAGCTGAAGCAAGGAAGGATGACTGTAGTGGAATACCGTGAATTTTTTTTGTCATTAGCTAGGTATGCCCCGGACGCGATAGACACTGAAGCCAAGAAGAAAGAAAGATTCCTGAATGGTCTGCATGACGAGATGCAGACGGTGTTAGTCAATATCCCCTTTGCGGATATTGAAGCCCTTGTCGACTCTGCTATCCAGATGGAAGGAAAGATCAACCAAGGCAATGAGAACCACAAACGCCGCATGATGCATCAGCCAGGAACCCATCAGACCCCAAAGTATCGCCCCAACCCATCTCCAGGATTTGCCCCAAGAACCAACAGACCCCCGATGAACCTTCCGACCTATCCCAAACGTGGAAACCCTAGACCCAGAGGAAATCACAACAACCCCGGAAACTCTAGCAATTTCAACCGTGCCCCACCCAAGTTCAACACCAACAATGCTACCGCCAACACCAACACTTCCCCGAGGACTGGAAGCAATGCTGTGCCTATCGCAGCCAAGGACAAGTCGCAAGTGACTTGTTATGACTGTGGCAATAAAGGCCACTATTCCAACGAGTGCCCCAAGAAGAAGAATGCTACAACCCCCAATACCAATGTCCCAGCTCAGCAACAGCGTCGTGTTCAGCCAGGAAGAAGATTTGTCCCAGGGAATTCGCTCAACCACAATGGCCGTCTTTTCTCATGCATGCTGAAGAAGCTCAGGAAGCGCCAGACGTCGTGCTGGGTATGTTTTCTATTAATTCAGTACTTGCAAGAGTGTTGTTTGACTCTGGTGCATCGCATTCATTTGTCACCGAAGAATTTGCCTGCACTAGTAAAATTCAACCAACCAAACTGAAGCATGTTATGATTGTTCAAATTCCTGGATCAACCACCAAGGCTAGGCAAATTTGCAAAGCCGTCCCTATCCGAATCCATGGCATAGATTTTTATGCTAATCTAATAGTACTCGGAACTAAAGGTTTGGAAGTAGTACTAGGAATGGATTGGATGTGCAAACATAAGGGATTGATTGACTGTGCCAAGAAATCCATCACCATGACCAGTACAGCCAGAATATCAGTCGAGCATATATCTGAAACCTTACCTCGCCAATTCAAATGCAACAAGAGTATAGCCCAACCTACCATTGACCAAGTCCGGATAGTCTGTGAATACCCCAATGTATATCTAGATGTTTTGCCCGGTATGCCCCCAGATTGGGATATCGAGTTTATCATTGAACTAATCCCCGGAACTAGACCCATAGCCCAGAGACCCTATAGTATGAACCCGTCAGAGCTAGCGGAATTGAAGAAGCAACAAGATTCCATGTTGGAAATCGGATTGATTCAACCAAGTGCGTCACCATGTAGATCACCTATCTTGTTTGTGGACAAGAAGGATGGAGGTAACCGTTTGTGTACGGATTATCGGAAATTGAATGATATCACCATCAAGAACAAGTACCCCTTGCCCAAAATAGAAGATTTGTTTGATCAGTTGACCGGTTTCAAAGTGTTTTCTAAGATTGATCTTAGAACTGGCTATCATCAACTCAAAATTCGTGCAGAGGATATTCCAAAGACTGCCTTTACCACCAGATATGGACTATACGAGTATACTGTCATGTCTTTTGGATTAACCAATGCCCCCGCTTATTTCATGAACCTCATGAATAAGATTTTTATGGACTTCGTGGATAAGTTTGTCGTTGTTTTCATAGATGATATTCTGATTTATTTCAAATCAGAAGAAGAACATGAGCTACACCTAAGGACCATTCTTGGAACCCTTAGAGAGCATCAGTTGTATGCCAAGTTTAGCAAATGTGAATTCTGGTTACAGGAGGTAGGATTCCTCGGTCACATTGTATCAGCCGGAGGAATTGCCGTTGACCCTGCCAAAGTAAAAGATGTAGAAGATTGGCAAGCCCCAACCACTCAAACCCAAGTTCGTGCATTTCTCAGATTGGCGGGATATTACCGCAAATTCGTAGAAGGATTCTTGAGTATCGCCAGACCCATGACCCAATTTCTGAAGAAGGACAAGAAGTTTGAATGGACCGACAAATGTGAAGCGAGTTTTAAAGAACTCAAAAGGAGATTGATTTCAGCCCCAATCTTGATCATGCCGGATATCTCGAAACCCTTCGATTTGTATTGTGACGCATCCAAGATCGGTCTCGGATGTGTGCTAATGCAAGAAGGCAAAGTTATATCTTATCTATCTCGACAATTGAAGCAACATGAGCAAAACTACCCAACCCATGACCTCGAACTTGCAGCCGTAGTTCTAGCCCTGAAGACATGGAGACATTACCTAATGGGAAATCATTGTGAGATTTATTCGGATCACAAGAGCCTAAAGTATATATTCACTCAGAAGGAGCTGAATATGAGGCAGAGAAGATGGATTGAGCTAATCAAGGATTATGACCTGGACATTCACTATCACCCTGGTAAAGCCAACGTGGTAGCCAATGCCCTTAGCAGATTGCCGTGCCGCTTGAACTCCATGATTTTGAAGGAGCAACCAAGTCTGGACAAAGAGATGGAAGATTTTCGGATGGAATTAGTAAGTGAAGGATTTTTGGCTAGCATGGAACTCCAGCCCACTTTGATCAGTCAGATTAAAGAGGCGCAGAAGGGAAATGCCAGTATCGACGGAATCAAGCGTCGTATCGGTACAGGCAAAGTACCTGGATTCACAGAAGACGAAGAAGGAGTTTTGTGGTACAAAGGACGCCTTTGTGTACCATCAGATTCTGAGTTGAAAGAAGTTATCTTGAAGGAGGCTCATGAAGGAGGAACTAAGATGTATCAAGATTTAAAGGAGCAATTTTGGTGGCATAAGATGAAGAGAGAAATCGGAAGCTATATCGCCAAGTGTGATATATGTCAGCGAGTCAAGGCAGGTCATCAAAGACCCGATGGATTGTTGCAACCCATGTAGATTCCGGAATGGAAATGGGATTCTGTAGGAATGGACTTTATCACTGGACTGCCTACTTCTAGTAGGGGAAATGACTCTATTTGGGTCATAGTGGACATATTGTCCAAAGTCGCCCATTTCTTACCCATCAAAACCACATACCAGAGTTCGAAACTAGCGGAGTTGTACATCGCTAGAATCGTCAGTTTGCACGGAGTCCCTAAGAACATAGTATCGGATTGAGGAACTCAGTTTACCTCGAGATTCTGGAAGAAAGTTCAAGAAGGTCTAGGAACCCTCCTAGATTTCAGTACCGCGTATCACCCTCAGACCGATGGACAAACGGAGCGAGTAAATCAAATACTCAAAGATATGCTGAGAGCATGTGTGTTAGAATATGGATCCGAGTGGGAAGACTGTCTGCCATTTGCAGAATTTTCCTACAACAACAGTTACCAAGCCAGCTTGCAAATGGCCCCATTTGAGTTCATGTACGGAAGAAAGTGTTGCACCCGTTTGAACTGGTCGGAAGTAGGAGAGAGTCAGATTTTCGGACCCGACATCCTGCGAGAAGCAGAAGAGAAGGTTCACAAGATTCGTGAGCACCTCAGGACATCCCAATCCCGACAGAAGAGTTACGCCGACAAGAGACGTCGAGACCTCGCCTTCAACATAGGAGATTTTGTTTATCTGAAAGTGTCGCCATTGAAGGGAATGCAGCGTTTCCAACTCAAAGGAAAGTTAGCCCCCAGATATATCGGACCTTTCAAGATTCTGAACCGTCGAGGAGAAGTATCATATTAATTGGAGCTACCCGAAGAGATGTCAGCCGTGCACAATGTGTTCCATATCTTGTTACTTCGCAAGTGTCTCGATGATGGGGATATGCCTACCGGGGTATACCCAGCAGGACGTTTCCGACTGGCCAAAGAACTGGCGAGTGGGCCTACAAGACGGCGACTGGATTGAAGCCTAGCAAGGAACCAAGCGACTGGAAGCTGAAGGCCCAGGCGAGTAGATAGGCCCAGTCGGATTAGGTTAAATGAGTACCGAAGCTTTAACTGAATCGGTTGAGATATGTAAACCCTAGGGGAGGTGAACCTATATAAACCTCCCCATAGGGCGAGTAAAAATACGTTCCATCATACACCCAAGCGACTCGCCGCCTAGCCGCCGAGCTCGCCCATTGTACCACCTCCATAATACAATCTAGCAGGAGTAGGTCTTTACCCTCCGGGAGGGAGAACCTGGGTAAAACCCTGTGTCTTTGCCCTCATCTCGCACCACAGATGGCTGGCCGCCCTTGCCCTTTGTTCTACTACTCGCTGCCGATTGCAGCATCTGCCGTGACCATTCCCACGACAGTGGCGCCCACCGTGGGGCCTGGCCGGTCTGGCCGGTGTTCTGCGGCGAGATCCAATCTGCCCATCAACGAGACGGTCGCCACCGGCCGCATGATAGCAATCGGCGAGATGCTCCAAATCTTGCCGAGCAGCTATGTCCCGGCGGCGCGACCCGTCACGCACAGCGTGATCCTGCCGATCGGCACGATCAGCCTCTTCGTCGGCCTCACCGACGTCATCTTCTCGGAGGATTCGGCTCGCATCCGCGAGTCACCGCCACGCGATCGGCTCTCCGAGAGCAAGATCCGCACGATCCATCGCCTCGCCTCCGAGTACAACTCGGCCCACAGCGATGTGGCCGAAAACTCAACGGCTGCAGGAGACGCGGCCCTCGACGACGACGCCGACTCGGCGACCCCGGCGTCACTTGCCGGGTCCATCACCGCGGCTTCGCCCGCGGGCTCCATCACACATGTCTCCAACGTGGGAGACTTCGAGGACCCCTCCATCCTCGGGATCTTCGAATTCGACTCCGGGTCGGAGAATTCCGCCGACCTCCGCGACGGAACCGGTCGCCACGCCGCGACCTACATGGCGACCGGCACCGATTCGCCGGAGGATCCATTCTCCACCCCAATCCCTCCTAACGCCACGGCAACGGAGGTCGAGGAACTCCGCCTGAAACTGGCGGAGGCGGTGCGCAAGGAACAAGCCGAGCGCGAGAAATTCCGCCTCGAGTAGGTGACGGCGCAGGAGCTATCGCGCTACCACCAACAGCGGATCAGGTCGCGCCTGAACCCCACCGTTCAGGGGCGCGCCCTGAACTTCGACGACGAAAACGACCCGGCCCGCGTGGCCGAGCGCGCGATCTGCGAGAACGCGCCACCAGGAGGAAGCGCCCGACCCCCGCCAGGGTCGACGGCGATGGGCGCCCCGCCTCCACCCAACCGCACACCCCCCAGGGACCAGCCGCGGATAGTAGTCTCCTCACGGGAGCGAGACGCAAACGGCCTCCCACTGTTCTCCACCCCGATGGACAACCTCGTGGCAGGCCGAGCAGCAGCCGACAGCATCACGGCCACCGGCGATGGCGCCCTACAGATCCAATACGTCAGGGCCCTGCTCGCAAAGGCCGTCGAGCAGCAAAGAGCGGGCGCCGAATCGTAAGGTCGAGTATACTCGCGTTCCTCGGGAAGCAGGGCGGCCTCGAGCGGCCTCCCAATGGCGGCAAACACACTCAACTGCCCACCACCGGAGCCACTACAGCTCCAACACCGACCCGCGAACGCGGCACTCTCCACCAACGACCCCAGGCCGGCGACCAACCTCGTCGCCGCCAACGGTCAACCCATCGACGCCCGCACCCACATCATCAACAACCAAAGCTGGCGCGCACGCCAGCCCGACGACCTGCGGCACACCCTAACCAATCGCCGCGATGGCGAGCCCATGGGGTCGCTAAGTCGACTCGGCCCCAAGTGCTTCGGACCAATGATCCGAGGCGAGAAGTACCCGCCAAACTTTAAGGCACCGAAGGAGATAGAAAAGTACGACCCATCGTACGACCCCGCTGTCTGGCTCGACACATACCTCATAGCAATGGGGATCGCAGGCCACACCGACCTGCTAGCCGCCCGTTACCTCCCCCTGATGATGGAGGGGACGTGCAGGCAGTGGCTCAACACCCTCCCTCAGGACAGTATAGACTCCTGGGAGGAGATGCGCGACGCTTTCGTCAGGCACTTCGAGTGCTCCTACACCCGCGCCACCACTATCGAGGACCTGGAGCGATGCGTCCAGGAACCCCGCGAGTCGACCCGCAACTGGGTCCAACGGTGGCAAGAACTCTGGTACAACGCGGTCGGCATCCACCTGGACACCGCGATCCATTGTTTCAAGACCTCGTGCCGCTACAAGCCCCTGGTCGCCAAGCTCAAGCGACACTCTCGCACACTCGAAAACATCCCTGACCTCCTCGAGATCGCCAAACGGTACGCGGAGGAAGATCCAAACCAGGAAACTGACGACGAGTCAGGAGGTAAACGCCGCACGAGCGGCAACGACAGCGGACGACGGTCCGACCTACGCTACAGCAACACTCGCCTCACCGGCAAGCGCCGCAGTGATGGGCGAGTCGACTTCGTCGCCAACGCCGGGCACGCGCAACGCGAGCCCAAGAGCTTCCGCCGCGACGGAGGACAACGCCGCGACAGCGGCAACTACAAGGCCAAGCCAAGGTTCGACCCCGCGGCTCTCCTTAACCAACCATGTGCGTTTCATAGCAGGGAAGGGAAGCCCGCAACGCACACCACCGCCGACTGCCACACCCTTAGGGAGATCGAGAAGGCACGGCGAGCGCGGGAGGACCCCGACAACCACCCGCCAAACGGCGGAAAATTCGGCAAAGTGGCCGGCTCGCTCCATACCTTCACAGGCTTCAACACGAAGCGCGAGAAGAAGGTCATCGCCCGCGCCGTCGCCGTCAACACGGTGGCCCAGGTGGACGTTCCCCAGTTCCTCAACTGGTCAGAGCAGCCCATCACCTGGAGCCGCCAAGACCACTCGCCACGCATTGAGTACCCAGGATGAGTCGCCCTGGTGGTCAAGCCCAAGGTCGGCGACTACTGGCTCCCCAAGACATTGATGGATGGCGGCAGCTCCATCAACATCTTGTACCTCGACACCTTTAGGCGGCTGCGGCTCCTGCAGTCGATGATCGAGACGACTCACACCACGTTCCACGGCATCGTCCCCGGTCGGAAGGCATACCCGATAGGCAAGGTCACGCTGCTAGTCACCTTCGGCACACCGGCAAACTTCCGCACCGAGCGGATCGTCTTCGAGCTGGTGCCCTTCGACAGCCCCTACCACTACGTCGGGCGCCAGGCGTTCGCCAAGTTCATGGCAGCGCCCCACTACGCGTACAACGCGATGAAGCTCCCCGGGCCGTGCGACGTCATCACCATCAACGGCGACCCCGACATGGCCGCCGAGTGCGAGGCCAAAGGAGCCGAGCTCGCTGACGCCGTCATCGCGGCGGGGACCAACCACGCTGATGAGCTTGCCAAGTAAGCGAGCGGGGTCAACAACGACGACCCCACCATACTCAAGAAGCCCAAGTCAGAGGGCGCAAACACCTCAACCTTTGAGGCCACGACGCACACCCGCACCGTCGAGCTGGTCCCAGGCGACTCCAGCCAGACGGTGACGATCGGGACGAGCATGAGCCCAGCATAGGAAGGCGTGCTCATCGAGTTCCTCCGTGAGAACAGGGACATCTTCGCATGGAAGCCCTCTGACATGCCCGGTGTCCCTATGGAGCTCGCTGAGCACAAGCTAAACGCCGACCCCAAAGTGCGACCTGTCAAGCAGTCGTTGCGGCCCTTCAATGAAGAGCGCCGCCGAGCAATCGCCGAGGAGGTGCAGCGTCTACAAGCTGCAGGCTTCATCCGGGCAATCAAATACTACAAGTGGCTGGCAAACCCAGTCCTGCTCGAGAAGAAGAACGGGACCTGGAGGATGTGCATCGACTACACAAACCTGAACAGCGCCTGCCCAAAGGAGCAGTTCGTCCTCCCGCGGATCGACCAGATAATCGATTCAACCGCGGGCTCGTAGTCGCTATGTTTCCTCGACGCCTACTCTGGATACAACCAGATCAAAATGGCTGTCGAAGACGAGGAGAAGGCGGCGTTCATCACGCCATTCGGAGCCTTCTGCTACACCTCCATGACCTTCGGCCTCAAAAATGCCGGGGCGACCTACCAGCGGTGCATGCAAGAATGCCTCGTGAGCCAAATTGGCCGCAATATCCACGTCTACATCGACGACGTGGTCGTAAAATCCGCTGGCCAGGGCGACCTACTCGCCGACCTGGCGGAAACATTCGCCAACCTGCGAAAATACAAGATAAAGCTCAACCCGGGCAAGTGCACCTTCGGTGAACCCGCAGGACAACTATTGGGGTACGTCGTCTACAAACGAGGGATCGAGGCGAACCCCACGAAGATCGACACGATCGCCCAGCTCGGCAAACCCGAGTGCCTGCGCAACGTCCAGAAACTAGCCGGGCGAGTAGCGGCTCTCAGTCGCTTCATTCCCCGCCTGGGCGAAAAGGCGATGCCCCTATACCGCCTGATGCGCAAGAACCCCACATTTCAGTGGGACAAGGAGGCGGACGACGCGCTTCGCGACCTCAAGAAGGTGCTACTCGCCGCCCCCGCCGACAAAGAACCCATGCTGGTTTACGTCGCGGCTTCCGAGCGCGTCGTCAGCGCCGTCATGGTCGTCAAACGACCAGAGGAAGGAAAGGAGCGCCCAGTGCAGCGACTGTTGTACTACATCAGCTAGGTCCTCACCGAGTCGCGTCAGCGGTACCCCCAGTACCAAAATCTGGTATACGCGGTCTTCAGAGCTCAGCGGCGCCTGCCGCACTACTTCCAGGAGCATCAGTTCACGGTCGTGTCCTCGGCACCACTGCAGGACATCATCCGCAACAGTGAGGCGACCGGGCGGGTCGCCAAGTGGGCCGTCGAGATCGGCGTCCACAACATCAAATACGAGCCGCGAAAAGCGATTAAGTCGCAGGACCTAGCGGACTTCATCGCCGACTGGGAAGAGTCCCATCAGCCAGAGAAGCTGCCATACCTCCATTACAGGAGCCTGCACTTCGACGGCTCCAAGAACGCGGACGGCGCAGGCGCAGGGATCGTGCTAACTTCGCCAAAGGGCGACAAGCTCCGCTACGTCCTCTGCCTTGACTTCACACCCTGCACCAACAACATGGCTGAGCACGAGGCCTTACTCCATGGCATGCGAGCGGCCAAGGAGATGAATGTCAACCGCCTACGCTGCTACGTCGATTCCGACCTCGTCGCAGGGCAAGTCGCTGGCACCTGCGACGCCATCTCCCCCACCATGGCGGCGTACCGCCAAGCAGTGGACAAGTTGGGCGGACATTTCACAGGCTACTCCGTCGAGTGGATCGACATGCGGAAGAACGAGGAGGCCGACGCACTCTCTCGCATCGGGTCGGCCCGACTCGCACCACCCACCGGTGTCTTCCTCGACACGATCACCAAGCCATCAGTCTCTCCCCCGAGGGAGATCGACATCGGAGTACCGCTCCAACCAGAGGCAGCCCTGGTCGCACTCGTCAACGAGCCAGACGACTAGACCAAGCCCTACATCGCCTATCTAGAAACCAGCACCTTGCCGACAGACGAGACGAACGCCCGAATGATCGCTCGCCGATGCAAGTCCTACAACATCATCGACGGTGAGCTCCACAAGCGCAGTGTCACCGGCGTGTTCCAACGCTGCGTCCAACCCGCCGAAGGACGCAAGATCCTCCACGATATCCACTCCGGCGACTACGGCCACCACGCCGGCGCCCGCTCTCTGGTCGCCAAGGCTATGCGACATGGCTTCTACTGGCCCACCGCACATGCCGATGCTGTGGACATTGTCTAGCGATGCGCCGGGTGCCAGAAGTACGCCAACCAGACGCACGTGCCGAGCTCAGCGCTCAAAACAATCCCCATCACCTGGCCATTCGCTGTGTGGGGCATGGACATGGTAGGCCCCTTCAAGAAGGCCCCCTCCGGCTACACCCACCTGCTGGTCGTGGTCGACAAATTTACAAAGTGGGTGGAGGCCAAGACAATTCGGAAATGCGACGGGAAGACCGCCACCAAGTTCCTACGCGAGCTCATATATCGCTACGGGTTCCCAAACAGCATCATCATGGACAAGGCACCAACTTCGCCAAAGGAGCCATGGCTGAATTCTGCGACGAGCACCACATCCGGCTCGACCTCGCATCGGTCGCCCACCCGGAGTCCAACGGCCAAGCAGAACGAGCCAACCAAAGCATCCTCCACGGCCTAAAGCCGCGACTCCAAGTACCCCTCGAGCGCACCGCCGGGTGCTGGGTCGAGGAGCTACCCTCCGTCATCTGGGGCATCCGTACCTCGGTCAACAGGTCGACAGGATTCACCCCCTTCTTCATGGTGTACGGCGCCGAGGCAGTCATGCCCACCGATCTCGAGCACGACTTGCCACGGGTCGTCCACTACACGGAGGCTGCAAATGAACTCGCGCGCCAAGACAGAGTCGACCAGCTCGACGAGGCACGCGACCTCGCTCAGTCCCGCACCGCCATCTACCAGCAGGGACTCCGCCGCTATCACAGCCGGCGGGTGAAAACTCGCACCTTCCAAGAAGGCGACCTGGTGTTACGCCTCATCCAGGACAAGAAGGGCATGCACAAGCTCTCCCCTCCGTGGGAAGGGCCATTCGCCATTGGGCGAGTACTCGGCAACGACGCCTACTACCTCATCGACGTCCGCGGGGACGGCAAACTCGACGTCAAGCGACCATGGAATGTAAACCTCCTATGGAAGTTCTACTCCTAGAACGCCACACATGTACTCTCTAGTCGTTACGAAATAAAAAGAAACGGTTACCGCAAAATTGTGCCTACTCTCCATGTATTGTGCCACTCGCACTCGTAATAACAGCGTTATGCTAACCGCAGAAGTCAACCTTTGGTACAGCGATCGGCACGGCTAAGTAGTGCGGTGCAAGAGCACTGAGTCACCTCAGGTCTTGCATCGTCCATGAAAAACGCCTATCCGGAGCCCCATTGGAGTAGCCTAGATCGACTGGTTCTACGAACCAAGACAACTACCTTCACTTCTTACAACGACCATGGTCCTCCGCATCCTTGGCATAGCGACTCGAACGGCTAAGTACCACGCTCGGGGACTGAAGACCAGTTCATCGCGAGCGGTCCGGTAAAACGCCAAGTAGGAGGGCATGCCCAGGACTCGCCACGCGACTGACCCCACGGGCCAGGCAGGAGTGACGCGCTAAGTCCTCAACCACCCTCGAGTCGCGCCTAGAACAACCAAGTACCACGCTCGGGGACTCGGCCACCCGACCCCGTTCGCGCAAGGGAAAACGGCAAAGTACAGAGCACTCAAGGGAGTCGCCTAGCGACTGGCTCTCCGAGCCCGGGCGAGTCGACCACAATGACAAAACACATAAAAACAACAAACACATCACATACGAGGTAAACCCCACAAAAGGGCGGACGCGCTCGGGGACTCGTTCAAACATCAATCACAAACACACGACAAATACCAAAATAGACACGATGTCTCATTAGATTGCATGTCGCGTTGTCTCATGTTACAAAATATGCCCGCATGGCAGACCTGCTGCTAACGCCACAAGGCAACCTATCCTACTCTGCAGGCTTTGATGACGACTCACCAACACCCCGACGATTGCGGATGAACGGCGTGTACGGGTTCGACGGATACGTTGTCAGTTCACCCGCCATCGCCGCGCGGAAGGGCTGCTCGACCTTGAGATCACGATGCGGCGGCTCGGGATCGTTCGGCACGACGACCGTCTCCTGGTACGGAAGGAGGTCGCCCATTGCCCATACACGCTCCGAGTACGCGGCGGCGCGATCTTGCAACTTGAGGACCTCGGAAAGCTCCACCGCGCCAGTCGATGATGGGTAGCCACTCGTCACATCGTCGATGTCGAAGTCCTCGGGGAAGTGGGCAAGTCAAGGACTAAGTGTCGTCACCGCTCCGCGCCGAAACGCTGACCGCGTCATGAACTTAACGACCGCGGGCGCCTTCTCCAAATACCTCCACACCTCAACAAGGTCGCTGGGAATCACTTCCATGGGCGATATCTCTTGGAGATAGGCACGGATGCACGTCGCCGACAATGTTGCCGAGTCGACAAGCATGCTTACGCACTGCCGCGCGTCGAACGAGCTCGCCTCTTCCGCGCTATCGATGATGCGACCTGCGAGTAGAAGACAATAATGAATATGACGGACAACACAAAAGGCACAACCACTAGACGGGGCAGACGCACTTAGCAATCAACGGGCGAGCGAGTTCCGTGATGAAGCTTTGAAGCGACGTATGGTCGTCCTGAAGCCCAGCAACAAGGGCATCCGACACTTTGCGATCTTCTTCGGCGGCTGCAATGGCGGCCTTGGCTCGCCGTCAGCCGAGCTCGCTTCTTCCTTTGCCTCCCGCAGCTCGCGCTCGAGGTTGGCGATCCGCTGTTCAGCCGCACTCAAAGCCGATTGCGCTGCCGCCAATTCACCAGCGGGGACAAGTCCCTGGCGAGCTTCCTCTGCCTTCGCGGCAACAGCCTGAAGCCCTTTGTTCGCCTCCTGGATGATGGCCAGCTCCTTCTCCGCGCGCAGCTTCGCGGCCAATCGGTCAGCCGACTCAAGCTGCAAACCCTTCACATCACCAATAAGGTTAATCAAAGCAAAATTCCTAAGTGCCCACCCGCTGAAATTCAGCGAGTGCGCACTCGGGGACTGGCAATCAAAAAAACTCCTAAGTGCCCACCCGCTGAAATTCAGCGATTGCGCACTCGGGGACTGGCAATCAAAAAATTCCTAAGTGCCCACCCGCTGAAATTCAGCGAGTGCGCACTCGGGGACTGGTACTCAAAGAAATTCCTAAGTGCACACCCGCTGAAATTCAGCGCGTGCGCACTCGGGGACTGGATGCGAAAAATAAAGATAAGACATTAAAAGAATCAGGCCGCTGCAAAGCACCGACCTGATCCTTGGGGACTGGATGTACCTGGATGGCTGCGCCAAGCATGCCGTGAAGTTGTATCGCATCCACGGACGCGAGGAGAGCCGGCGTGTGCCCACGACGCTGGTCGACTTCAGCATCGGTGGTCCCAGGAGCGTGGCTCGAGGGAAAAGTTCCACTCGTCGCGGCCGCCTTGGTCATGAAGCGCGGAAAGGTGGCTATAGAGGCACCTGCCCCAAAGGAGGTCGGCTCGGCCATTCCACGTAACGGAGAGCCCTCCTTCGCGGACGCGGCCGCCTCCGTTGCGGGTCCAGCTGGCGCGACTGCCGTGTCGTCAGAAATCGTGACGACGTCGTCACCCTTGGCCTTCTTGCCGCCATCCGCAGAAACGACGACCTCGTCCGCCTTCCTCTTGCGGGAAGGATCCTCCTCGCTAACGACGGGTGGCACCTTAGCCATGGTTGGGTGGCCCATCCTTTTCACCCCGGTCCTGTTCAACAATCATATGAGCAAGATAATTCAAGCGATTATGGAAGACAAAGGAAGGCGAGTGTACTCGGCGACCGGAATGAAGCGTAGCCCCGTACGGAGGCCGGCTGGCTTCTCTAGTTCAGGGCCCAGTCGGCGGTTGAGCCCCATGTCAAGGACGTCGCGTGCCCAAGACACGGACGGCTTCTTCATCGTCGAGGCTGCGACCGGAGCTTCTGTGACCTCTTCGACAGGAGCTTCCCTACGAGGCGAAGTCGCTACGGCCGGAGCATCCCCTAGCCCAGAGATTGGGGTGAATGGCGGAGGCATCGACGCCAGGGGCACCTCGATGGTGGCCGTGTCCAACGCGGCTGTCGTTGGCGGTGCCTCGTCCTTGGCCGGGCTGGGGGCGTCAGAGCTGCTCGCTGAATGTGGCGGTGAGGCCAGCCTCGTCGGTTTGGTCTTCGTCTTCCTCGGAGGCGCCTTCACCTCCTTTTACTTCTTCTTATTTTTCGATGGAGTCGCCTGGCGGCGCGAGGTGGTTTCTGGAAGCTCGTCTTCGTCATCGTGACGCTCGAGGCTTTTACTTGCCTCAATCTCTCGTTGATGTTGCCCACGGGTCTTGCGGAGTAGTGGGGCGACTTCCTCTTCGGATTCGTCGTCACTGTCGCCCTCGTCGCTCCCGGCATGGCCCTTGGCGGGAGAGGACTCGCCCACGTCCTGAACGGACGAGCTCGAGTTCTCGTCGTCCGAAGGTGGGAGCCATCCTTCCACCACTTGGAACAGCTGCAATGGATACAAGACGAAGTTAGAATTACCACGACTGCATAAACTGCGACTGCGAACGAAGTGAAGCGATTACCGTTGGGGCTGGACATTTTGCGGTATAGGGGGCGACCCCAGCCTGTGCGTCCAGGTACACCGCCTGGGTGATTTTCTTCAGTGCTGGGATGTAGTCCTCCAGCTTCCACTCGTCGAGGCAGGCCTTCGTCGAGTCTTCCCGGCCCGTGTACTGGTACATGTAGTGCTCGCGTCGAGCGAGCGGGACAAGCCGCTGCCCGAGCCAGCAGTTGTACAGGTTTATCGTCTGGAGACCCTTCTTCTTCAGACTGCGGATGGCCTGGAGCATCTCGTCGACGACCATCCGCTTGTCGTTGGGGAGCTTGCCGACTTGGAGACGGCGCGGCTCGGACCGATTGGCGGAGTACCGCGGGATCGCCGCCTCGCCCTCCGGGGTCGCCTCAGCTACGTAAAACCATGACTTCTTCCAGTCGCTCGCTGCCTTGGCGGGCAGCATCAGGTCGAAGAATGAAGCCTTCGACTTGAGCTGGAAGGTTAGGCCGCCAGCGGCTAGCATTGGGCCGCCCGCTTCCTCGCGGATGATCCGTCCGTGGAACAGATCTTGCCACAAGGGGAAGTAGGGCCAGCAGCCCACGTAGCATTCGCAGAACGCCACAAAGATGGCGAGCTGTTCGATGCTGTGGGGACCCAGATCCGAAGGCTGGATCCCGTAGTAGGCGTAGAAGCGCCGGAAGAACAGGGATGTGGGGAACCCTAGCCCCCGTTCAAGATGGCTGGTGAAGCAGATGAACTCCCTCTCTCGCGGATTCAGGGTCGTCTCTCCGGCTGCGGGAATGCGCCAACAGCCGGCTCGCAAGATCCCGGCCTCCTCGAAGGAAGCCAGTTGCGCCCTCGTGCACTTAGACCTACCCCACGGCTCGATGGAAAGGGCCATGGTAGAGGGATTTGCTGGGGGTCGAGGGATTTCAGGTCAGCTGGATCGCGATGCAAAGGGAGGCGAAAAGTGCGTGCAGTCGGAAGAAATGGTGAGGAGGTGGTTCTCTGATCGTCTGCCATTCCTCTTATATAGCGGTTGTTACCCGCCAAATCAGGGAGCCGTTACTGCGCGGTGATTACGTCGAAAGTTACCGTTGGATTACCCCAACGGCTAGTTTGACCACGGATAACGGTCCAACTTCGGCCACTCGACTCGCCGACCCTCTCACTGTGACAGTGTTTTTCCAATTCGACACGCCGAAGCTGCGACCTGGATGGTTGGTTTCTCCTCTATACGGGAGCCCGCCGACGATTCTACTGGATGTTCACTCTGAAGCCATATACTCCGACTGCCAGCAGCCACCTACGCCTAATCGACGGCGGCCTCGGGGACTACTGATGGGGATATGCCTACCGGGGTATACCCAGCAGGACGTTTCCGACTGGCCCAAGAACTGGCGAGTGGGCCTGCAAGACGGCGACTGGATTGAAGCCCAGCAAGGAACCAAGCGACTAGAAGCTGAAGGCCCAGACGAGTAGATAGGCCCAGTCGGATTAGGTTAAACGAGTACCGAAGCTTTAACTGAATCGGTTGAGATATGTAAACCCTAGGGGAGGTGAACCTATATAAACCTCCCCATAGGGCGAGTAAAGATACGTTCCATCATACACCCAAGCGACTCGCCGCCTAGCCGCCGAGCTCGCCCATTGTACCACCTCCATAATACAATCTAGCAGGAGTAGGTCTTTACCCTCCGGGGGGCCGAACCTGGGTAAAACCCTGTGTCTTTGCCCTCATCTCGCACCGCAGATGGCTGGCCGCCCTTGCCCTTCGTTCTACTACTCGCTGCCGTTTGCAGCATCTGCCGTGACCATTCCCACGACACTCGAAGTCCCCAAGAAGACCGAAGTGTTCAAGAATATCGACCATCGGACCATAGAGATCAACGATGACCTGACCTATCCCGAAGTACCCATCTGTATTTTGGAAGAAGCTTTTCGAACTACCCGAACCCGAAGCATCAAGTTTCTGAAGATTCAGTGGAGCAACCACACAGAAGAGGAAGCTACCTGGGAACGCGAAGATCACATCAGGACGGAGTTTCCCGATCTCTTCAAATCCTAGGTAATCTTTTCGTCCTTTTTCAAATCTCGGGTCGAGATTTTGTTTAAGGGGGGAAGGTTTGTAACATCCCAAAAATACTAAACTTGGATCATCAAACTCTAATCCTCAAAATTAGGGTTAACAAAAACTTTTCTAATTAAAATTATGAATGCATGCATATGTGTATGCATTGATTTGGAATTCTTTTAAACCACCTTGTTTGTTTGTTTCATTGCTTGTAAAATGTTTCTTAGGTGAAATAAACATCATCAAAAACATTTCCCACACTTTTCCTGAAGACAAGTAAATCAAAACAAATATATAAAAGGAATGGTCATTTTGACCAATTTAACTCACATGCCTACTTTGGCTGTCTCAAACTTTCAAAACCCAACAGAAACTTTTCTGGATCTTTGCACCCCTTGAATGTACTCATAACAAAGTATCAAGGCCCACCTTGTGATCATCCAGAAACTTTCAAATGCATAGTTTAAATGGCAATTCAAAATTTAATCTTTATCATATGGGAAGATCCCACTTTTTCAAAAACCACTCAAACAAGCTCAACTATCAAAACCCAAGCATCTTCAGACTCACCAACACCAATCTAGCAAACCCACGAAAAATCTTTTCAAAATTCAAAACTTTATTTCATGCGGCCATTTCATCAAACAGGTTGCAGACACAAATCAAACAAACATCAAACACTATAGTGTGTAGTAAAATTGGCCTAACTTGTTCCCTATTTAGCTCACAACCAGCTCAGTAGATCATCTAGCAAGATTAACCAAGAACTAGCACCACTGTGAGCTTGCCATTGTCATCAATGGTGAACAGCCGAGCACACCCTTGCCACCCCATAGTCGACAGCAAGCTAGGAGGAGCAGCAAGCCTAGCCAGCATGTCTGGGAGGCAGCCCACCGTCCACCGCCACTCACTGTCCCAGCCGCGAGAGTTGCCAAGCCCTGGACCACATGCACGGACCGCGCCCAGACCGCCAGAGACCATGCCGAGCGTGCGCCAAAGCACCACCCTCGACCGAAGCCCACAGACCGCACGCCGCCCTCGCCGCGTGCATACGCAATCCCCACTGACCGAGGAGACCGCCAGACATCCCCATTCGCCGCCCCGTGACGCACAACCACCGCTCGCCGTCGAAGACACCGCCTCTGCCGCGTAGAGCGTCGCGTGTTCCATACCAAGCCGCACCGCCCCACGCCTCAAAACCATGTCGTTGAGCATCGCCAGGAGACACCACACCGTCCCCTACCGTCGCCGATGCAAATAGCCGCCTGTAGCACCGCCCCCGACGAGCTCAGCGTGCGCCCCGACGGTCCCATCGCTCGACTATAAATAGAGGCCACCCCTGCTCGATTTCTTCACACCATCTCACTCCCCTCTCCTCACTGATCGTGCCACACCGTTCTCACAGCAAGGCGATCACCACCTCGCCGGAATTTCACCGGAGCCCGCCGCCTCTGGAGAAGAAGGGAGCCAGAGATTGGAGCCGCCCCAGGAGAAGCCATCGGTACCAGGAGATTCGCCGTCGTCGACTTCGTCGTTCGAACGCCTCTCCGACCCTCGCCAGCACCCCGGTGAGCCCCCAGCACCCCTCACTGGCCGCGCTAGGTTTCGTTCTCGCCGGCGTTGTCTCGCGTCGACGATGACTCCCAACCGTTGGATTAGAATCAGATCGAACGACCCACGTTGCCCCGTACCTCTTCGCCCCTCCCCGTGTCACTGACGAGTGGGGACACCCACTTAAGCAGCCCGCGGGAGCACTGCGCTTAGCAGGCCGGCCCGTTAACTTTTCCCGCGCAGCCTAGTTATTCAAATTAAACCTTTTTCTTTTTAATTCAAACACACTTCTGTACCCATTTTCAAAAATCAACCCAGGTCGATTCAGTGCACCATTATGAATGAAACCAATTTTGTTGGAAAGGCCTGTGAATGCTGAATCCAAGCCCGTTGGATTCAAGTCATTTGGATCTATAGATCATCCTTAGTAAAAATAACAAGGCAGAAGCTTTTCTGCATTCAAACATTTTTCAAATTTAAACCATAATAGCTTTTGAGTTGATTCCAACTCTCAAAAATCATATTTAACCATACCTTTCAGAATATATAAAAATATATAGGTTTACTTGGATAAATAATGTTCAAGTAATAAAAGAATGCCCCATAGGCATTTCTAGTCATTATATTTAAATAAAATAAAAGGGTAAAACCTTATTAAATTGTGACACCACTTTAAATCACATTCCCTTGGACTACAATATGTGGTGATGACATGTGTCAACATGATCCCATGTTTGGTTTGGAGAATATTAAATCTTAAGTAGTTTTTCAATGAGTAGAAATTACTTTTCTAAAAATAAAAGGAATTAAACCAAGCCTTAACCTTGTGATGTTAGAGATGATGCTAGATCATCTATAGGACCCTTGTGTGTGATGATTGCAAGTAGTTAAGTATTGTTTGGTGATTGTGTATCTCGTATTTATTCATAGACGCTAGTACCGACCAAGGATACGAGGAGGAAGGAGGATACTACGAAGAAGAAGCCGAGGAGAACTTCAACAACTTCTCTGCACAAGGCAAGCTAACACTTGCAAGATACATTACCTATGCAAGCTAATACTTGCTACTATGCCTACTATATGCCTTAAGCATATATGATCCAACCCACTTGATAAACCAATCCTAGTTTTATTTGCAAGATTCTTATTTTATTTCTTTATCAAAGCTTACTTAGAGTTTACTTAAGAGTTTTGTAGATACTAGAAAGTTAGTTGAAGGTTGCCTAAAGAGCATAAAATTTGGCCTAAGTTAGAAACCTTGATATCATCCTAAGATATAAGGTTGTACTTAGTTGAAACTCCACTAGTTTACCACCCCTCATTAG
Source organism: Avena atlantica (assembly GCA_910589765.1). NCBI lineage: Eukaryota > Viridiplantae > Streptophyta > Magnoliopsida > Poales > Poaceae > Avena > Avena atlantica. The sequence goes on from OU342734.1 coordinate 352,437,231, forward strand.
TACTACCCCCACTAGTAGATGCTAGTGCTAAGCATAAAAATTGATCAACTTTAGATGGGAATACTTGGTGGAAAAATGGTTATGAAAACCTTGGAATGATGGATCAATCTATTGAAATGTTTTGGACATGTGTTTCCGAACACCTGATGATTTTGGTGATGAAAATGTTGAGGCATGAGCCTTAGCCCTTTATAAAACTGATGGTTGTCTGGATGCGATACCATTCCAATTTTATCGTACAACCACAATACACGAAGATTAGGTAGGGCTTGACTGGAAACTTATGTACCTTAGTATTAGCTCCCTCACGGCCAAGTTCTGAGCTGAGGCTACCTTGTGAAGATTGTCCACCTGTGCAGTACCCAAGATGACAGTTGGTCATGGTTGGGAGGCCAAACTCACAGGAGAGGTGCTTATACTAGGGCGTGTAATTGAAAGGTTAGGATTGATTATCCGCATACTGAGTATGGTGAATTCAGGATTTGTTCCTGACGGATGTATTGAATGTTGTGGTGAAAGTGTACAATCTCTGCAAAGTGTCAAACTATTCGAATAGCCGCATCCGCGGTTATGGACAGTTGGAGTGGCCATACTATTCCCCCGTCAGATGTTTTAAAATGACTTGTGAAATGAAGTGAGACTTTGACTTGACAACAACAGAGTTGTGACATGAGTTACAAGATCCCCCTTAGGAGTTATAAAACTGTGACTAGCTTTGGAACTTAGTAGAGATAAATCTGGCTATTGCAAAACAACCCTAGAGCCTAGTGTCCTATTATCCAAAAACCCCTTTACCTATTAGTATTAGTTTGCGAGTACTTAAAGAGTACTCATGGCTTTGTCCCTTGCTATTCCCATGGCCATACTATGAAGAGGAGTACCTGGAAGATGGACCCCAGGAAGGTTATGACAACTAGGATCATCTCCCATCGTCAGCATTGCCTGTGACCCCAAAGATGGAGCTTCGCCTACGCTACCGTTATTATTACGTATTCCGCTGCTTGATGTTGTATTAAGAACTGGATCATGAGATCCCTATTCGTGTAAGAACATATGTATCGTTTGTAATGGATGATGTACTATGGTATCCAATTCTGTTATGTCTCGCAAAAATGGTAATCCTGGGATTGCGATGTATGATATAACAGGCATCTGGGATTAAAAATCCGGGTGTTGACACTTCACGATGCACCAAGAGTTGCCGCCTACGACGAGGATGACGCTGAAGAATCTAGACACCTAGATGTGGACCTTCTCGAGGAGGAGCGCGTTTTGGCATGCCAAAGATCCGCCATCTACCAGCAAAAGCTACGCAGCTATCATAGTCGCCGCGTCCGGCATCGCTTGTTTAAGGAGGGGGATTTGGTGCTCCGACTTAAGCAGAAGAAGTCACACAAGTTATCCCCGCCATGTGAAGGACCGTTCATCATAAGCAAGGCGCTACTCAATGGGTCTTACTACCTCGTTGACAATCGTGAACTGAGGGATAGACCCAACGAGGATCATAAGCGTAAGCGACGTGACCCGGATGATGACTACCCGGAGCTTGATCGGCCATGGAACATAGCACAACTACGTCCTTTTTACACTTAGCATTTTTTAAATAATTGTGTACCTCTTATATGATCAATGAAATAAAGCTCTCTGGTTCACTCATATTTCTGAGTCTTTTACCTCCTTTAGTGTTCATTTTTGGATCATGTAAAACCTTTTATGCACAAGCTTTGCGATTGCACTTGTGAAAATTCCGCCTACGGGCGTTAGCTTAAGTTTTCTGGTCTACACATTCTTTGTTGTTTTTTATGTGGATTCTGGAGTAGTGACTTTAGGCACTTATTATCGAGGATTTTGTGCTCAGGTTATTGACGGTGCCATTGGGCATCATCACCTAAGCGCATGATTCCGACTCACGAAAAGTCAAGCATAATAACCAAAGTAATGGATAAGCCAGCACTTGCTTAAAAAATATATGCATGCTAGAAACTAGTTCTTGAGCAGCAGGAAATAACAACCATTATTTTCCGCCTTAAGTTACATAAACAAGTTTTTTCCGCATATGCACCAAAGGTGAAACAAAAATTACAAAGTTGTTCTTCACTCCTTTGGCGCAGGTGACTTGGAAGTAGCATCATCACCTGCCGGAGAACCACCCTCGAAGTCGGCGCTGTGGTGGGACTCAGAGGAACCTTGGTTGCCGCTGTCGATGATGTTCATGGGCATGAAGACGTCGACGTCCACCAACTCGGCAACTCTGGTGTCATAGCCCGCGAGGGATGACAAGATGGCTTCATGGTTAATCTCTTTGCCATCATCGTCTACATCGAGAATGCCAGAGGTCACCGTGTCGATGTCGGCATCTTCATAGTGTGCCTTCACCATTGATAGCGCCATCCTTGTGCCAGCCCGTGCACATGAAGCTTTCCAGCTCGTGATACGCTCGGGGGCTCGACACAGAATCTCTGAGTACTTCACCACGGAGCCTGATGCCTTGATGTTTATCTAAAGGGGCTTGGCGATCTCCTTGGCTTGCGTGATGGCGGTGTTGATGAAGTTGCCGGCAAGAACCATGCATTTCTTGGATGGAGGAGGTGATCGGGTTAAACCCATAGGAGCTGCAAATTCTGACAAGCAGTGCATGAGTTCAACAATTCAAAGTACCCAGACTACAGAAATCCAAGACGGAGAAAACTTACTGAAGATGCTGGCCTCAGCTTGCCAGAGGGTATCCGCCAAGGATTCTTTCTCTTGTTGGAGGAGCTTATACGCCTCGCTATGGCGTTGATTTTGCTCATCGGCAGCTTGCTTCTGATCTTTTAAGATCGCAATCTCCTCCTTCAAGGATTGATTTCCTCGGTAGCAGAGTCCTGCAGGGCCTTCATTGACTCCTCGTGCATTTCAGCATGTCTTTCCTCTCCTCCTTAAGGATCTTGTTCTCGTTATCCAGCTGCTGAATGTGCTTGGATTGCTCGACAATCTCCTTGGCCTTGGCAACATGTTCTGCAAAGTTAGAGAAACCAAAGTACACAGTGAGTACTCAGAGAATATAAGAACAAAACCAAGACGGAATGCGCAAAAAGAAAATAGACTCTTGTTTTTGATGATATGTTCCTTCAAGATGGCAGTTTTACCCTTTTCAGCTTCAAGATCTGCGCGCATCTTCTGGTACTTGTCATTGGCCATGCCCCTCCGAGCATTCTCGTTCTATGGAAAAAAGGTCAAAGTCAAAACGTTGTTTGGTCTGCTTCGAGCACCTAGCCGGAAATTTTCCACCTAGACGCTCGGGGGCTACAACGAGAGTTTTTGACTTAACAATATGCTTAGCCTCTCTTTAAGCATCTAGTCGGAACTAATTCAGTTACAACTAGAAGCTTGGGGGCTACAGTATAAAGTTTTTAACTCAGATATATGCTTAGCTTTCTTTAAGCATCTAGTCGGAACTAATTCAGTTACAACTAGAAGCTTGGGGGCTACAGTACTGAAATTTATAAACACTGTGTATGCTACTCTTAAAGCATCTTGTCGGAATATTTCATTCCATCTAAATGCCTGGGGGCTACAGTGAGAAGTTTTCTAACTTAGTCACTCTTAGAGCATCTAGACGCAAAGATCAATGGTTTTCCGTCTACATCCTCGGGGGCTATAGTGGGATACTCATATGAAATGCAAAAGGAAAATAAAACTTACAAGTGCAATGATCTTGAGGTTTGTAGAGCTCTTGGCCAGCAGCTTGCCAAAGGAGATGTTGTTTCCTTCATAGATGTCTGCTTGTCGGAGGAGCTCCTCAAGACCGCACGCCGGAGATGTCGGTGCTGCTCCAGGAACCAGAGTTGTGCTACTCGAAGTAAGTGTCGGGTAGACAATCTTCAGGAACTCAAAAGGTTTCTGGGGAGAAAGGGCACCGCCTTCGGCAGAAGTACCATCTTCCACCACCGCCTTGCCACCACCGATGGCATCCTTAGCCGGAGCTTCAGCCATTTGATGGGCGGCACTCTCCTGCGTCGACTGCTCGCCGACGACTGCAACCTCAGTAGAGGCACCTGAGTCCACTTCCATGGCGGAAGGGATAGATGCCTCCTTAGCTTGTGAGCTTGTCGGGGCAGACGAAGGCTTGATGGAGGGACTGGTACGGGCGATGGCGGGAGATGCATCGCGATGCAGCATGCCCTTGATATTTCTAGAATCCCCCGATGTTTTGGAGGTTCTTGAGGCTGGTCATGGTTTTCTTCCTGAAACATGCAAAATGCATAAGTAGAGGAGCAAGACAGATAAATAAACAATGTCGGAGAAAGAGAAGCTTACACAAGTGGGGGTGCTTTGGCAAAGGGGATCCCGGTAACTCTTCTCTTTTCCGCCTCCAGGGCGGCAATAGTCTTTTTGGAGGCTCCACCCTCCGTCTTCTTCTTCTTGCCTCCGTCGGCAGCATCAGAGGTGGAGTTCTTCCGCTTTCGCGCCAACGGAACCTCGTCATCGGACACGACCGTGACTTCCTTCATCTTTGGATCATAGATTTGGGCAGCCAGGTTGCCCTCCTCGAGATCGCTAAGCAGTTAAGTGAGACGTCACCGTGTTAGATAAGATGACATTTGCAAGAAGGAAGAACTGGAGTATACGTCATACACGGGAAATAAATACCTACCTTTGGGCACTAGCCATGCTTCTTGTCCTTCACCTTGACGATGTCCTTAAGGTGGAGCTTGATGGAGTCGCTCGAGAAGTTGTCCACGGAGATGCGGAGGCTATCCCTTCTGTCGCTGGTATACTCGTGCATGAGCTTCACGCGGTGCTGCAGAGGTTGGATTCGCCTGATGAACCAACACATGCCTAGGTCCAAGCCGGTCAAACCCGTCTCTACGAACCATTCGATCCGCCTTATGGCGCGAGAAGCGTCGAGGTCAGAGGAAAGGGAGGCCTGTGATCTCCATGATGAGGCTTCAGCGGCGGCTTCGTCTACGAAGTCCGGGTACGTTACTTTTCGGCCATCCAAAGGGATATCTGGGCCGTAGAAGTACGGTCGTTACCAGTTTTTGCAGGACTCGTGGCCGACGATGTCGGGGAACCGCCGGCCAGGACGGATCTTGAAGCTTATGGTGCCGCAGTTCCTAAGTTCTTCCTTACTAGCTCCGGCTTCACGTTTGACGGTGAATAAGTACATGAAGAGATCTAGCCTAAGCTTTATCCCTAAGTAACCCTCGCAGAGCGCCGCGTAGTTGCTAGGCGCTAAGATACTGTTGGGAGAGAGATTCTGGGGCTGGACTCTATAGTGATTTAAGACGGAGAGGAAGAAGTTGGAGATGGGCAGCGAGACGCCGCATACCAGTTGGGCTTTGAGGTACACTTTTTCTCTGGCTTGGGGAGAAGGTGTCACCTCGCCGGCCGGCGCCGCCCGCCAGGCGAGCCCCTCCGTCGTAGGGAGGTATCCCTCGGCGATCAGCTCTTGGATATCACGGTCTGTGATATATGAGCCGCGCCAGTCGCCCTTGTGCGAATCTAGCTCCTCCTCCAACAGCTCCAGCGCCGCCAGATTAAGGTCGCTGCCGGTGGACTCGCTAACCACCGTTGCAGGGATGACCAGGCCCTCTGGGGGCACGACAATGGAGCTCGCCGGCTTCGCCGCATCTTCATTCGACGCCCCCATGGAGGGAGAGGTGTTGCTGCTAGCCATGGATCAAGGATGGGTGTGACTGGTGCGGATTGGAGGCTAGGGTTTTTTCGCGAGTTAGGCGTGGAGAGCTCGAGGGGGCACGCGCTGGAGGAAGAAGATGATTCGAGGAGAATGAGTTAAAAGGTGAAAATTCCACCACTGTTACTATTTATCATCTCCAGCGTCAAGATTCGTGCAGCTTGATCGGACGGTTGCCCCGTAGACAACTTGTTCGCGAACGTGCGCGGAAATTTCGCCACATCTCCAACCGTCGACGCCAACGGTTCATATCGCTCGCGCGGGAAAATCGGACATGATTGCGTTCTCTGCATGTGTGAGTTACGAGGCGTCGTTGACCTAAGCCTACGTCGCCCTAGCTGACACTGGCAGATGAGCTATCACATCGAAGATTCCGGCATGGACGGATCCAGTCCGGCTACGGAAGAGTACGATGGAAGATTCAGCATTTCTCCGACTTACAAGTTGAAGATGGAGAAAACCTTGTAGGGTTCTTTGGGAGGACTACAAGATAGTGCTTGACGATTTGCCGACATCCATCTAGATGGAGCATTCCATACGAAGAGGCAAGACGGCGCAAGATCTCGGAGTTCTCCGGGGGCTACTGTTGGGGATATGCTATATGGGTATCCTCATATCATGTCACCTATCCGGATAACCCGGGTGGACCACAGTTGGTAGCATGGCCTATGGCCTGCTGGGCGGCCCAGTTAGATGGATCCAGAAGGGAGGCCCATGCCGGATAAAGGAAGTCTACGGTTGGAGTCACCGACGTACCCAAAGCCTTGGAGTACAAGACACACAAGACTAGTAATAGACGGTGTAGGACTCTGTAACCTGTCCGGCTAGGACTTTTCCCTGTAACCCTAGGACCTGGCGACTATATAAGTCGGACCTATGGGAGACTTTAGGGCACGATCATAGACAACTTTAGACAACCTCTCACAGCAAACCAATCCCTATAACTCGGCGTATTGCCCTTATAGTGATTTATAGCAGGAGAAGGATTCCGCCACCGTCGTGGGATCTGAACCTGGGTAAGCTATGTTACCTCGTATCCGTCAACCGTCCACCTTCCCCCATGTCTCTAAACATGCACTGTGAGGACCCCTCCATGGCGTACTCGTCGGCAATACCACGACAATATCAGGGGGAACCAAGATTCTTGTGCAGGTTATGCTTGTCGTGTGGAGGAGATGACCAACTATACGACACCGTTCTTCGGATCCGTCGGCGTGCCTCCCTTGCCTCAAGAGCCAGAAGACAGCCTTGCAGCTTCCGAGTTTGAGATTCAGGGCGACAACATTGTCGACTCCAGCGCTCCACTTTCTTCATCACCACCACCTGGCTTTGCAGCATAAATAATTTTTATGCATTATTCTGACCTTCTGGCAATGTAATGCTGGAAACAATTATTTTGGTTGTGCCAGTATATAAAAACTAACGCTTTTACTATCATAGAACTTATGTTTATATATTTTATGCATGTGCTTTGAAAATTCCTGAAGCACTTTTTGTTTCATGCCTATACTTGTCATTTTATGTGGCTCTCTGCCTCGCCCCTTTCATGGGCTGCCCAACCGTTAGCATGGAAACTTTGCCGAGCAACGGAGCTCAATTGCTAAATCAGTTTAAACTCGGAAACAAAGTCGGCTTCCAGTACCAAAAACTCATTACTCGGCAGATAAAAAACCAAAGTATAAATTGATTTTTTACACTAAGGTAACATTTTTAGATATTCAAAAATCATAACTAGAACGAACATGAGCATAAAGTACTTTCAAGCATTCTGGGATTTTTGAGAATAACATGCTTTTTTGGAAATAAGATGGCAAAAAACTTCTCAACAATAACATATGAGGAAACCAATACTTTATTTCACTTTGAACGTGTACATATATGATTACAAGAAAATATAACTAAGAATAGAAGGTATGTAGCTGTACAATATTCCATGGACGGTCTATTTCATCCGGGTATGTGCTATCGCCAGCTCTCTTTCTCTTCCGGGTATCTGGTCTTTCCTTGACTAGTCTCGTATCAGTTAAATAATACGACCCATTATGCAGAACTCTGCTAATCATAAAAGGTACTTCCCAAATCGGGGAAGTTTATGCTTTCTTTTTTGCACAAGTCGGAGAACCAAACCACCTTTTCTGAAAGAACGGTTTTGAACTCTCTGACTATGATACTTGCGCAACTTCTGCTGATAGGCTGTAGATCTCTGCTCAACAAGGACGTGTACTTCTTCGATTATATTGAGATCATATTGTCGGGAAACTTCTGCATCTTCTTCGATATAAGCTTTGACTCGTGGAGAATGATGAATTAGATCACTTGGAAGATCTTCTTCTGCACCATAGACCAAGAAGAAAGGAGTATAGCCGGTTGACCTGTTAGGAGTTGTACGTAAGCTCCATATCACAGACGGTAATTCTTCCCGCCCAAGCTCCCGCAACCTGACGAAGCGGTGCCTCGAGACGAGGTCGGAGTCCTTGCAAAATAAGACTGTTAGTTCTTTCGACTTGTCCATTAGCATGTGGATATGCGACTGATGCAATATCGAGTCAGATTCCTTGCTCTTCGCAGAATTCAGCAGGTTCCCCATGAAAAAATTGCTTCCATTGTCAGTAATTATACTGTGCGGATATCCAAATCAGATGATCACGTCCTCAACGGACTTTCTGGCTGTGGATCCAACGCAAATTATTACGGGTTTATCCTCAATCCACTTTGTAAATTTATCCACCATCACTAGTAGGTGGGTAAATCCACATTTTGCCGTGCGAAACAGCCCTACCATATCAAGCCCCCATACCGCAAACAACCATGTAATAGGGATTGTTCACAGTTGTTCAGTCGGAATGTGTGCCTGATGGGCGTACTTTTGGCAGCCTCTGCATGTTTTGACCAGTTTGTCGGCATCCACCTTAGCTGTAAGCCAAAAGAATCCATATCGAAAAGCTCCTGCCACTAAGGATCTGGCTGCAGCATGGTGACCACACTCTCCTTCATGTGTTTCTCTTAAGATTTGCACTCCTTCTTCCGAAGGAATACATCGCTGGAACACGCCAGAAACACTTCGCTTGAAGAGCTCACCATTTATTATAGTATAGGCTTTTGCTCGTCGGACGATCTGCAGGCTCTAGACTTCGTCTTCGGGTAATTTTCCATCTATCAGGAAATCCAGATAGGGTTTTGTCCAATTGGGAATGACAGTCAAAACTTCTATTAAAGGTGAGTCGGATTTCGTTGGATAGTCCTCATCAACTCCGGTTATGGAGGGGAGCCTTAAATGCTCTAAAAAAGCGCCATCCAGTACTTGTTTCTGTGCAGAGCCTATTCTTGATAAAGCATATGCTTCCTCATTTTCTGCTCGAGGGATGTGTTGAACCTCAAAGCCCTCGAACGATTTAGATAATTCATCCACAACAGCTTTGTATGCCACCATGTGCTTGTTTGCATTACAGATGTCAGATACTTGCTGAGCAACTAAATCCGAGTCTTCGTAACACATGAGTATTGTTACGCCAATGTTTTTGGCCATGAGTATTCCATGTAACAATTCTGCATACTCGGCAATATTATTGGTTGCCGTGAAGTCTATTTGTAACACATAGAACAACTTGTATCCTTGAGGTGATTTGAGCACCATGCCATCCCCCGAGCCTCCTCGTGCTTTTGATCCATCAAAATGAAGGGTCCAAAACTCCGAGTCTGGAGGACTTGCGTTTTCTGCTATTTCTGTCCAATCAACAACAAAGTCGGCAAGTATTTGGGACTTGATTGTTGTGCGCGGCTTATACTTAATGTTGAAAGCTGCAAGCTCTATTCCCCACTTTGCGACACGTCTTGTGGCATCGCGGTTATTGATTATATCCCGCAGGGGAGCGGTGCTCACCACCGTGATCTTGTGCTCTTGAAAATAGTGGTGTAGCTTTCTTGATGCAAAGAATACTCCATAGGCTAACTTTTGATGGTGTGGATACCGTTGTTTCGATTCTGTCAAGACCTCACTCACGTAATAAGTTGTCTATTTCACCTTATGCTCGTGGCCCTCTTCCTTGCTCTCTACTACTTTTAACACACTTATGGCCTTGCTGGTCGCTGCAATGTAAAGTAACATAGGCTCTTGAGGTTCTGGTGCTACAAGAACTGGTGGGTTCGAAAGTAGGTCTTTCAAACTTTGTAGGGCAGTTTTGGCTTCCTGGGTCCAGAAAAATTTGTCGATTTTCTTCAAGAGTTTATATAAAGGTTGTAGAGGTCCCAACCTGATAAGGTAAAGATCCATGTGTTTACAATGCTAGTCCCTAGATCGAATAGCTAGCATCCACAGTTTAAGATGTAATATCAAGAAACAAAGGTCATATTACAAATTATAATCAGGAATAAAATATTTCTTTACATATTACATAGATCACATGGCTATCTCATTAAAATGCAGCAGATATAACTATGTAGCATGGAGCCCTTCATCTTCATATGCCACAGGCAATCATGTTGGTTGTAGACTTGTCATCCCTCCTCAACAAACTTCACTAACATCAAACAAACCTGCAACATAATAAGTTACAACCACAAGGGTCTATACATTTGGAATTGTATTGGCAAGTGGATACCATAGTAGAATAGTAGTATCTAACATCTATATGAATTTGGCTAAGTGTAGATTAGGCTGCTTTGCTCAAAATAGGTTTTTCCTATCAGTTGAAAACACTAAGTTTTTGTTTGACAAAACTCCACAGGAACCACCAATAGACATTAGTGAACCTTTAACCCTTGTTCAACCACATGTTTTAACTTCGAAATTGGCATGAGGAGATCCTTGATAGCTTCAATATCTTGATGCTCAAACTGTCCGTTGTCGGGGACACGGCTAAGTACTTAGGTTTTACCCTCTAGAGAGGTGGTGCACTTTCCCCACAAGACTCTACATGCATCGAGGTAAGATCTTTCAGAAGCCTTCCCTTAGACCAAATGGACGCGTTCCATCCTATCACCCCTACCACCATCTGTCCATCTGGCTAAGTTATTGCAACCTATATGATCAAGGCAGAGCCCATAGGCCATGCGGCTGCACTAGAAGCTTCTCAACACTTAACATCTCAAATATCTTTGTTCTTGGGTGGCTTTACACAAGTGTGATACACAAGGTAAACCATCAACATGGGCCTTGTGTAACCACTCAACACAAACCATTCTCACCATTCCACCTAGGTGATTCATTCACATAGTTGTTTTATTAAGCGAAAACACAAGTCATAGACTTTAGAAATATTTCATAGAATGAATAATCCACCCTTGTTTTCTATTAGCTAAGCTAAGCATACTAATAGAAAGAATATTAACTTAGGGAAAATTCTACTAAGATAACATTTACTAGGATTTCCCAAGGCATAACATAACATAGATACTTATAAAAATCTCCATGCAAGTCCTACTCAAAATATTACTAATGCATAGTCAAAATAATAGGACAAAATATATGAAGCACCACTTACCTTTTTGTAGAGAATCTAGGTACACTCCTTAATTTTGCAATTGTCACACTCTTCAAAGTTCACTACACATTCAAGCAAAGCATACATTCAAAACTAGCATCCAAACAATTCACCACATAAAATAATAAAAACAAAGAAATGCATGCAAGCATGCAAAAGATTGTTTTATTGAAAAAGTGTTTTCTAACAAGGTGCTAAACATTTCAAAACACTTACTGGTCATTTATAAATGTGGCAAATCATAAAAAAACAAGTTAGTGAAAATGGGCCATTTAAATCATTTTTGTTTTTTTTGAAATGCTTTTATACAAAGGAATACTTCCTTGTGTTAGCCAAATTTATTTATAAATCCAAATTTTAGTGTTTAGGGTCAGAGAGTTCAAAACAAATCCATTTGCAAAAGGTTTCACTCAAAAATAATTTTTTGAATAATTTTTATACTCAAAATAGTCCTAGAAATGTTTCTGCAAAAACACCTAATTTTCCAGAAGCGAAATACTCAACTAAGGCCACAGTTGCAAATTTCACATTTTTCTGAATCCATTGATATAAAATTTGTAACTTTTAGACATACAGATTAAAAGTTATGAATCTTACAAAATCAATCATCCAATAGATCAAATTCTGTTTTTAAATCAACAACCTATCGAGCAACGTAGGCCGTTGGATTTAAGTGGCATCGCACAGATTATATTAGCACGTACCTATTTGTTTAAGTGATCTGTCACAGCCACAAGATCTAAATCTAACGGTCCACAACACCTTGACCAGGAACTGGCGGTGCTGGCAACTGCACGCGGCGGCGGCGCTACTGTCAGCGATGTTCCAGCGGTTCCAGGAAGCAGGGGAGGGGAAGGAGAGCGTTACCAGGTTCACAAAGTCGCAGTGATGCTCAAGGTGGCCATAGGAGGGCAGGGGGTGCACGGATTTGTCGTCGATCTCTCGCCGGAGCTTGCATCAGCGTCTGGCACGTACGGCTGTCGTCGGGGGCGAGCCTACAGATGATGCGCTAGTGAATGGAGAGCATTATAAGATGCGTAGGACAAGGGCGGTCAATATGGAATGAGTCAGAGGTATAGCCGCGCACGGGTTTTGGCGCTAGGGCTCACCGGAGTTGCGGGGGTCGTTGGTGACGCACGGGCAAAGACGGAGCCGACGCTCTGGGGTGCGCGAGAGCAAGCAGAGGGTGCTACTAGATGTGTATGGGGTTGGGGATCAAGATCGTGTGATCCAGGGGCAAGGGGATGGTCGGGCTTCGCCAGAATTTTAGCTGGAGCTTGCCGGAGTCAGCGGTTGTGCAAGGTCAAATCGAGGCAGCCTGGTAGCTCTCCGGTAGCATGGTTTGAGGGGAAATGGAGAGGAGAGAGGGGTGGTTAAGAGGGGACGGTCACGGAGCGGATTCACTGCGGCGTTAACGCGAATTTATGAGGATTCATCAATGGCAGAAACGTCTAGGAGGAGTTGGGGGTAGGTTCAGTGCGTCGGGGATGATGATGACATGGTCATGGGGTCGGGCGGTCAGTGAGAGGGGGTGGGGAAAGGGTGCGATGAGAAACGTTCTGCGAGGAGAGTGGGGTGAGAGACGGGTGGGCTGTAGTTGGGCCAGAGGTTGGGCTAGCTCGCTGGACTGGGTCGTTTTCATTTTTTTCCTTCTTTGATTCTTTTCCTTTTTCATTTCTTATTTCTATTTAATTCAATTCAAATGATTTCCACATCAGTTTGAATTAAAAAATTTGCAAAACCTTTTTAGTAGGTTTATACTGTTTAATAGTGTGTTTAAATAGTCTACCTTGAATAATTTCAAATATTTTATTATGCTTTAATATTTATTTAATAATGAGGCTTTTGTCTTTATTCAAATAAAATTGAATATGGTTTAAACCCAAATAAATTTTATTCAAATAATCCTTTATTCTTTTATTTTATTTTCAAATACTTTTATTCCATTTGCTTATGGATTTAATTCAAGATTTAAATTGTCTTTGCAATTATTTCTTATTTAATTATTCTTTGTTTATCTTATAAAATTCATATCTTTTTGTTTATAGTTCCAGAATTGGTGATTCCAATTTGTATAATTTTATAATATTTATTTATCTTTTAAAATCCTTTTAGGATTATTTTTCTCACAATTTGGTATGGATTTTAGCTAGGAGATTTATTAGCCTTGGAATTACTTTCTTTTATCTTATTAAATTCATAAGTTTTTATCCATGGCTCCAAATTGAATGAAATCAATTTCCATGGTTTTATAATATTTTTGTCTACCATTTTTGGTCATTTATAAATGTTTGTTGGTAAATTTTTATATGGGACAAATCCATAGTCTTGGTGTGACCTTGGAGATGATTTTCTATCATCAGAGTTTAGGGTTTTGGTTTAACTTCTGCAAGTGTTTTAAATTCAAGATTTTTTCCATGCATGAATGCATTTGATCTTTGAAATATTTGTTTGTTGCCTTTTCATTCAAATTTGTTCAAGTAGGGTTTTGATGTTTCCGTTTAGAAGCAAAAAGTTTCTTTTCACCCTAAATTTCAACAATTGTTTATTTTTCACTTTTCAAAATTTGGAGAATTTTGGGATGTGATAGACTACCACCCTTAAAAGGAATCTCGTCCCGAGATTCAAAAAGGCTAGTGGTTACAAGTTGGCTTCAAGACAACTAGGGTACTACAACCCTTAAAAGGTTTTTAACTAGATTACATCTTGGCTTACTTAGTCTTTTGGTGTAACTTCTCTGAACAGTTGTTTGCATAGTGTCCTTTGTTACCACATTTGAAACATGTGACAAGGTTGATGTCCCTCATAGGTTTGCTTGTCTTGTCCTTCTCCTTTTTTGGACAATGTGATGCATAATGGACTAGCTCTTTGCATTTGTTGCACATCACTTGGCTAATATCCCTCTTCATCTTTGGTATTACTATGTCTTGTTTGTTTCCTTGGCTCTTCTTATTTTTGGGTCTCTCCAAAGCTAGGTGTTCTCTTAGTTCATGTTCTTCATACTTCACCACAAATGTGGGAAAACTTCCTCGGTTCTTAGAACGATTCCTAGGATAACGTCCATGTTTCCTCTTTTGTCCACCATGGTGGGTCACAATGTATGGAGGTGCAAACCGAGACTTGACTTTGTCTTCATCCTTCTTGGTAGAAGTTTTTCCTTCATGGAGGTTTCCAAACACTTGATGCATTCCATCTTTGTTTCATCTGTTGAACTATAGGATATATGGGGCATCGGATAGGAACATGATTATTTCCTTCACATAGGAAACAAGAAACTTGAGAGGTGGGGTATTGTCTAGTTGGATGTTTCTCTTCACAATTAGGGCATTGGTCCATATGCTCTTTATAAGTGTGTCCTATGTCTCCACAGATTTTGCAGTCTTGAGTTCCTTCCATAATATCATTGTTGTCACAATCTCTTTGGGAAAGGTTGCTTCTCATGTTGATCATCTGATTGGTCATTCTTTGCAACAATTGGGATTGGGTTTCCAAGAACTTTAGCATGGTTGGGTCTAACTCAATGTTGTTGGTTAAAAACTGAGTTGCCACTTGATTCAACTGGGCTTGGGTTGCTAGCAGTTGTTCTTTCATGTGCATCTCTTGGTTGTTGTTACCATCCTTGATGTTGGAGTTGTGGTATCTTGGAGAAGTCATCTGTTTGGGTTGGATTGGCATTAGAATAGGCAAAATATTACTAGAGGAAAAGTTCTATTCACACACAACAATTCACACAAAGCAATGTGCAAGCAGTCACAATCATGCATTCCAATCAACCAACAAGGTGCAAGCATATTTTAGGCAACAAAATATTTTTTCTACACCACATAAGTTGGTGTGATCAATAAGTCGATTTTAACTAAACACTAGTATGGTGGTCCAACTATAGGGTTCACTTGAGATCATTCCATTCTTCTTAGTTGTTTCTTCATGAACAAGATCATGGTATCCTTGGAAGAAATTCTTGCATCTTGATCACTAAGCTCAAGGGTGATGATGGTTCCTTCTAAGTTGTGTTTCCTTAGTCTCCAAGTCTTGAGTAATATTTCTTGTCTCACTTGTAGTCCTTAGTGATGTCCAGGTTGAAGTACTTGGTGAAACTAAAGTTGAAGTCGTTGGTGATGTTGAAGTCTTTGCTCATGTTGGAGGCTTTGTCCATCAAGTAGAAAAGGAAGAGATGTAGAATCAAAACAAAATGTTGATAAAATAGTTTACAAGATTGTTTGTAAATAAGTTTGAACAAATACAACTCTTATTTTTCTAAGGGGTTTTGTCCAATCCTAGGGTTACAATGCTACAAGCAACACAGTGCTCTGATACCATCTGTAGAGGTCCCAACCTAATAAGGTAAAGATCCCTGTGTTTACAATGCTAGTCCCTGGATCGAATAACTAGCATCCACAATTTAAGATGTAATATCAAGAAACAAAGGTCATATTACAACTTATAACCAGGAATAAAATAGTTCTTTACATCTTACATAGCTCACATGGCTATCTCATTACAATGCAGCAGATATTACTATATAGCATGGAGCCCTTCATCTTCATATGCTACAGACAATCTTGTTGGTTGTAGACTTGTAATCCCTACTCAGCAAACTTCACTAACATCAAACAAACCTGCAACATAATAAGTTACAGCCACAAGGGTCAATACATTTGGAATTTTATTGGCAAGTGATACCATAGTAGAATAGTAGTATCTAACATCTATATGGATTTGGCTAAGTGTAGCTTAGGCTTGTCTATGCTCAAAATATGTCAACACCCGGATTTTTAATCCCAGATGCCCATTATGCCATACATCGCAATCCCAGGATTACCGTTTTTCCGAGACATAACAGATTTGGATATCACAATACATCATCCATTACAAACCATACATAAGGTCTTACACAAATAAGGATATCATGATCCAGTTCTTAATACAACTCAAGCAGCGAAATAACGTAATAATAAAGATAGCGTAGGCGAAGCTCCATCTTCGGGGTCACAGGCAATGCTGGCGATGGGACATGATCCTAGTTTTCGTAACCTTCCTGCGGTCCATCATCCTGGTACTCCTCTTCATAGTCTGGCCACGGGAATAGCCAGGGACAAAGCCATGAGTACTCTTTAAGTACTCGCAAACTAGTACTAACAAGTTAAGGGGTTTTTTGTAGTAGGACACTAAGCTCTAGGGTTGTTTTGCAAAAAGCCAGATTTACCTTTACTAAGTTCAGAAGCAAAGAAATCTAGTTGACGTTTTATAACACCTAAGTGGGAACTTGAATTTCATATCACAACCCTGTTGTGGTTAAGTCAACATCTCAATTCATTTCATAAGTCATTTTGAAAACATCTGATGGGGGAACAATATGGCCACTCCAACTTTCCATAACTGCGGACGCGGCTATTCGAATAGTTTGACACTCCGCAGAGATTGTACACTTTCACCACAACATTCGATACATCCATCAGGAACAAATCCTAAATTCACCATACTCAGTATGCGGATAATCAATCCTAACCTTTCAGTTACACGCCCTAGTATAGGCACCTCTCCTGTGAACTTGGCCTCCCAACCATGACCAACTGTCATCTTGGGTACTGCACATGTGGACAATCTTCACAAGGTAGCCTCAGCTGAGACCTTGGCCGCGAGGGAACCCATACTAAGGTATATAAATTTCTAGTCAAGCCCTACCCAATTTTCGGGTATTGTGGTTGTACGGTAAGATTGGAATGGTATCGCATCCAGACAACCATCAGTTTTATAAAGGGCTAAGGCTCATGCCTCAACATTTTCATCATCAAAATAATATGGTGTTCGAGAACACATGTCAAAACATTTCAGTAGAATGACTCATCATTCTAAGGTTTTCATAACCAGTTTCACCAAGTATTCCCATCTAAAGTTGATCAAGTTTTATGCTTAGCACTAGCATCTACAAGTGGTGGTAAGTACTAGTGAGGGGTGGTAAACAAGTGGAGATTAATTAAGTTCAATCTCATGCCTTGGGATGACATCAAGATTATCTACTTAGGACAAATTTAATACTCTTTATGCAACCTTCAATCATATTTTTAGAATCTACCATTTACTATGCAAACTCTAAGAGAAGGCTTCGATAAAGAAATAAAGTATGAAGCTTGTAAGTAAAACTAGGGTGGTTTATCAAGTGGTATAAGCTTGCAAGTAAAACTTGCATGGTTTGGCTTGCTAAGATAGTAGTACAAACTTGCTAGGGTGCAAGTATTAGCTTGCATAGGTCATTTTGTATAGTAAGGCTTGCCTTGAGCAGACCAGTGGTTGAAGTTCTCCTCGGCTTCTTCCTCGTAGTATTCTCCTTCCTCCTGGTATCCTTGGTCGGTACTAGCGTCTATAAATGAATACGAGGTACACAATCACCAAACAATACTTAACTATTTTCAATCATCACACAAAGGTGTACTATAGATGATCTAGCATCATCACCTATCATTACAAGATTAAAGCATTTGTCTTATTTATTTTAATGTGAGAAAAGTAATTTCTACTCATTGAAAAACTACTTAAGATTTAATATTCTCCAACTCAAACATGGGATCATGTTGACACATGTCATCACCACATATTTCAGTACATCGGAATGTGATTTAAAGTGGTGTCACAATTTAATAAGGTTTAACCTTTTTATTTTAAATAAATAAAGTGACAAGAAATGCCTCTATGGCATCTTTTGTTACCTGAACATTATTTCTGTAAGTAAACCTATATGTTTTTATATATTCTGAAAGGTGATTTTTGAGACTTGGAATCAACTCAAAAGCTCTTATGGTTGAATTTTGAAAAATTTTGAATGCAGAAAAGCTTCTGAATTGTTATTTTACCAAGGTTGATCTACAGATCCAAATGATTTGAATCCAACGGGCTTCGATTAATCATTCCAGTACCTTTCTAACAAAATTGGTTTCATGCAATTTGGTTCATTGGATCGAGCTGGGTTGATTTTTGAATCTATGCACAGAACTGTGTTTGAATTAAAATAGAAAAATCTAAATTCAAACGGTTGGGTCGCGCGGGAGAGGTTAATGGGCCGGCCCAGTGTCACTCTATAGTGTGGGGCTCAGCTGACAGGGGGTCTACCCGTTAGCGGCTCATAACGCGCGAAGCGGTACGGGGTTGTGTGGGTCGTTGGATTAGAATGGAGATTGACGGCTGGGGATCATCATCGACGGCGAGGCAGGCAAACGAGCGAGTGGTCGACGGCGAGCTCAAGGACGGTCGAGGCATCTCCGGGGGTGGTCGCAATCAGCAGCGCCATTCTCCTCCAGAGGCGGCCTGCTCCGGTGCAATTCCGGCGAGCTGTTGCTCCCCATGCTCCGGCGAGAGGTGTGGGATGATCATTGAGGTGAGTGGAGTGGAATGGTGTGGTTAAAACGGCTGGGGTGGCCTCCTTTTATAGGCTCAACGGCGAGACCGAGAGGGATGGGCAGGCGACGGTGGCGACATGGCTACGGGCTGCTAGCGGCATGGCTGAGGGTGGCGATCGATGCGCGTTCTCCTAGTGATGCTCTAGAACTTAAATGCCGTCTTAGGGGCGGTGGTAAACGGTCGGGCGAGGCTGGCGCTCTGAGCGGCAGAGGCGGCGTCTTCGACGGCGAGCGGTGGCTGTGAGGCATTGGGCGGCAAACAGGGATGTCTGGCGTGTTCCTTGGGTCATGGCGAAGCGGTGGGCACGGGCTGCGGTCGAGGGGCGGTGTGTGCACACGTGCCGGGTGCGGCGCTCTGGCGCATGCTCGGCATGTCGCGGTGGCACTGGGCGCGGGGTGTTCCTGGTGGTCCACGGCTGCCTTGGCTCGGGGAGGGGACAGTGGGTGGCGGTGAAGTGCTGGCTAGCTACCAGACATGGCGACAGAGGGGGAGGTGGTCTGCTGCGGCAACGACCAAGTTGGCCAGCGAGGTGTGCTCTGCTTGTTCACCATTGATGGTAATGGCAAGCTTACAGTGAGGCTAAAGGTTTCCAACTAAGCTAGATGATCTACTAGATGTTTGATGTGAGCTAGATAGGGAACAAGTTAGGCCAAAACACTATTAAAAATAGTGAATTTGATTTGGTTCAAATTCTGCCTGCCAAGTGTTTGATGAAATGGCCGCAAGAAGCTTCCTTCTGAATTTTGAAAAGATTTTTGGTGGGTGTGCTAGGCATTTGCTGGAGACTCTGTGGGTGCTTGGGTTTTGAAAATTGAGCTTGTTTGAGTGTTTTTTGAAATAGTGGGATCTTCCCATATGAGATGGATTCAATTTTAAACTGTCATTTAAACATAGCATTTGAATGTTTTTGGAAGATCACAAAGTGGGCCTTGGTACCTCATTATAAGTACTAACAAGGGGTTCAAAGATCCACAAATGTTTCTGTTAAGTTTTGAGTGCTTGGAATAGCCAAAGTAGGCATGATAGTTAATTTGGCAAAAAGTGACCATTCACTTCATTTGTTCATTTTGAGTTGTTTGTCTTTGGGAAAATTTTGGGAATGGTTTAGATGATGTTTATTTCACCTAAGAATCATTTTACAAGCAATGAATCACAGAACCATGGAAATTCAAAAGAATTCCTAATTTAAATACACATACATATGAATGCTTTCATATTTTAGATGGGATATTTTTTGTTAACCCTAAATTTGATAATTAACATTTGATGATCCATGCTTAATATTTTTGGGATGTTACAAACCTTCCCCCCTTAAACAAAATCTCGTCTCGAGATTTGAAAAAGGAAGAAAAAGATTACCTAGGATTTGAAGAGATTTGGGAACTCCGTCCTGATGTGATCTTCGCGCTCCCAGGTAGCTTCTTCTTCTGTGTGGTTGCTCCACTAAATCTTGAGAAACTTGATGCTTCGGGTTCTGGTAGTTCTGAAAGCTTCTTCCAAAATACGGATGGGTACTTCAGGATAGGTCAGGTCATCGTTGATCTCTATGGTCTGGTGATCAATGTTCTTGAACACTTCAGTCTGCTCCGGAACTTCAAGGCATTTACGAAGTAACGAGATATGGAACACATTGTGCATGGCTGACATCTCTTCTGGCAGTTCCAATTGATACGACACTTCTCCTCGATGGTTCAAAATCTTGAAGGGTCAGATATATCTGGGGTCTAACTTTCCTTTCAGTCAGAAACGCTGCACTCCTTTTAATGGCGACACGTTCAAATATACAAATTCGCCGATATTGAAAGCGAGGTCTCGACGTCTCTTGTCGGCGTAACTCTTTTTTCTTGACTGGGCGGTCTTGAGGTGCTCCCGAATCTTGTGAACTTTCTCTTCTGCTTCTTGTAGGATGTCGGGTCCGAAAATCTGACTTTATCCTACTTCCGACCAATTCAAAGGGGTGCGGCACTTTCGTCCATACATGAATTCAAATGGGGCCATTTGCAAACTAGCTTGATAACTATTGTTGTAAGAAAATTCTGCGAAAGGCAAACAATATTCCCATTTAGATCCATACTCTAACACACATGCTCTCAACCTATCTTCGAGTACTTGATTTACTCGTTCCGTTTGTCCATCGGTCTGAGGATGATAAGCTGTGCTGAAATCTAGTCGGGTTCCTAAACCTTCTTGGACCTTCTTCCAGAATCTCAAGGTAAACTGAGTTCCTCGATCCAATATGATGTTCTTGGGGACTCCGTGCACACTGACGATTCTAGCGATGTATAACTCCACTAGTTTCGAACTCTGGTATGTGGTCTTGACTGGTAAGAAATGGGCGACTTTGGACAATCTGTCCACTATGACCCAGATAGAGTCATTTCCCCTACTAGAAGTAGGCAATCCGGTGATAAAGTCCATTCCAACGGAATCCCATTTCCATTCCGGAATCTGTAGAGGTTGCAACAATATAGCGGGACTTTGATGTCCTGCCTTGACTCTCTGACATATATCACACTTGGCGATATAGCTTCCGATTTCTCTCTTCATCTTATGCCACCAAAATTGTTCCTTCAAATCCTGATACATCTTCGTTCCTCCGGGGTGGATAGAATAAAGGGTATCATGAGCTTCCTTCAGAATAACTTCTTTCAAATCTGAATCTGCTGGTACACAAAGACGTCCTTTGTACCACAGAACTCCTTTGTCTTCGGTAAATTCAGGTATTTTGCATGTACCGATACAACGCTTGATTCCGTTGATACTAGCATTCCCTTTCTGCGCCTCTTTGATCTGGCTGATCAAAGTGGGTTGAAGTTCTATGCTAACCAAAAATCCTTCACTCACTAATTCCATTGGGAAATCTTCCATCTCCTTGTGCAAACTTGGTTTCTCCTTCTAAATCATGGAGTTCAAGCGGCACGGCAATCTGCTAAGGGCATCTGCTATCACATTGGCTTTACCGGGGTGATAGTGAATGTCCAGGTCGTAATCCTTGATTAGCTCAATCCATCTTATCTGTCTCATATTCAGCTCCTTCTGAGTGAATATATACTTCAGGCTCTTGTGATCTGAATAAATCTCACAACGGTTTCCCATCAGGTAATGCCTCCATGTCTTCAGGGCTAGAACTATGGCTGCGAGCTCGAGGTCATGGGTTGGATAGTTTTGTTCATGCTGTTTTAGTTGTCGAGATAGATAGGATATAACTTTTCCTTCTTGCATTAGCACAAATCCGAGACCGATCTTGGATGTGTCACAATACACATCAAAGGGCTTCGTGATATCTGGCATGATTAATATTGGGGCTGAAATCAATCTTCTCTTGAGTTCTTGAAAACTCGCTTCACATTTGTCCGTCCATTCAAACTTCTGGTCCTTCTTCAGCAATTGGGTCATGGGTCTGGCGATACAAGAGAATCCTTCTACGAACTTGCGGTAGTATCCTGCCAATCCGAGAAACGCACGAACTTGGGTTTGAGTGGTTGGGGCTTGCCAATCTTCGACATCTTTCACCTTTCCAGGGTCAACGGAAATTCCTCCGGCTGATACAATGTGACTGAGGAATCCTACCTCATGTAACCAGAATTCACATTTGCTAAACTTGGCATACAACTGATGCTCTCTAAGGGTTCCAAGAATGGTCCTTAGGTGTAGCTCATGTTCTTCTTCTGATTTGGAATAAATCATAATTTCATCAATGAAAACAACGGAAAACTTATCCATGAAGTCCATAAAAATCTTATTCATGAGATTCATGAAAAAAGAGGGGGCATTGGTTAATCCAAAAGACATGACAGTATACTCGTATAATCCATATCTGGTGGTAAAGGCAGTCTTGGGAATATCCTCTGCGCGAATCTTGAGTTGATGATAGCCAGTTCTAAGATCAATATTAGAAAACACTTTGGCATCAGTCAACTGGTCAAATAAATCTTCTATCTTAGGCAATGGGTACTTGTTCTTGACAGTGACATCATTCAACTTCCGATAATCCGTACACAAACGGTTACCTCCATCTTTCTTGTCCACGAACAAGACAGGTGATCTCCATGGTGACGCACTTGGTTGAATGAATCCAATTTCCAACATGGCATCCAGTTGCTTCTTTAGTTCTGCTAGTTCAGACGGGTTCACACTATATGGTCTCTGGGCTATGGGTCCTGTTCTAGAGATTAGTTCAATGATAAACTCGATATCCCGATCTGGGGGCATACCGGGCAAAACATCTAGAAATACATCAGGGTATTCGCAGACTATCCGGACTTGGTCAATGGTAGGTTGGGATATACTCTTGTTCCACTTGAATTGATGAGGTAAGGTTTCAGGTACATGCTCAACTGATATTCCGGCTGTATTGGTCATGGTTATGGCTTTCTTGGCACAGTCAATTAATCCTTTATGTTTGGACATCCAATCCATTCCTAGTACTACTTCCAAACCTTTAGTTCCGAGTACTATCAAATTAGCATAAAAATCTATGCCATGGATTCGGATAGGGACGACTTTGCAAATTTGCCTAGCTTTGGTGGTTGAACCGGGAATTTGAACAATCATAAACAGGTTCAGTTTGGTTGGTTGAATCTTACTATTGCATGCAAATTCTTTGGTGACAAATGAGTGCGATGCACCAGAATCAAACAACACTCTTGCAAGTATTGAATTAACAGAAAACATACCCAGCACGACATCTGGCGCTTCCTGGGCTTCTTCATCATGCATGAGAAAGAGACGGTCGTTGCGGTTGAGCGAATTACATGGGGCAAACCTTCTTCCGGGCTGAACACGACGCTGCTGTTGAGCTGAGGCATTTGCATTGGGGGCTGCGACATTCTTCTTGGGGCACTCATTGGAGTAGTTACCCTTGGTTCCACAGTCATAACAGGTCACTTGCGACTTGTCCTTTGCTGCAATAGGCACAACATTGCTTCTAGTCCTAGGGGCAGTGTTGGTGTTGGTGGTAGCATTGTTGTTGTTGAACTTGGATGGTGCACGGTTGAAATTGCTAGAGTTGCCGAGGTTGTTGTGATTTCCTCCGGGCCTTGGGTTTCCACGGTTGGGATAGGTCGGACGGTTCATCGGGGGTCTGTTGGTTCTCGGGGCAAATCCTGGATATGGGTTGGGTCGATACTTTGGTGTATGATGGGTTCCTGGCTGATGCATCATGCGGGAGCTTGCGGTTCTCATTGGCCTGGTTGATCTTTCCTTCCATCTAAATGGCAGATTAGACTAGGGCTTCAATATCAGAAAAGGGGATATTGACCAACACCGTTTACATCTCATCATGCAAACCATTCAAGAATCTTTCTTTCTTCTTAGCTTCGGTGTTGATATCATCCGGAGCATACCTAGCTAATTACAAGAATTTGTCACGGTATTCCACCACGGTCATCCTTCCTTGCTTTAGTTCTCTGAATTCATCTCTCATCCTCTTGATCAAACCTGGTGGCACATGGTTTCTGCTGAACTTGACCTTGAATTCCTCCCAGGTCATCATATGTCCTCCGGTCATTGCACGAACGCTGTTCCACCATGCTCTTGCATCTCCGGCTAGATAGTGGGTGGCAAACAGAACTTACTCGTTAGCTTCCACTCTGGCGACTTCCAAGTTGTTTTCCATGGTTTGCAGCCTACCATCTGCATCTAAGGGCTCTTCCGACTTAGTGAAAACAGGTGGGTTGGTGTTCTGAAAATTCTTGAGCTTAGATCCATGGTTGTCCTGATTTCCTTGGCCTTGATTGTTGTGGGCCAGCTGAGCTATCTGCTGAAGGGTGGCTAAGTTGGCTTGACGTTCTGCTCTTTCAGCTTCGCCGTCAAAAACCAACATTTGCAGGATCTGCAACATCAAGTCTGGGGATGAACCACTTCCTCCGTGAGGCATCTGAAGATTGAGATAGATCATGAGAAAAGAGGGAAATTTCTAAGGTTCGGGGACTTTGAAAAGTTTTTAAAGTTTGACTCAGATTTTCTAGCAACTGGCATTTCATTCATTCATAGAACATGATACAACACACACCACAACAAAGGAAAACAAATGGTTTTAAGAACCATTCTGGAAACTACGATACAGTGGGACAGAATACAGCTCACTAACGCTAGTGCTCAAGTGCTACTACTCCTCGGATTCGGTGTACTCATCATCCTCATCATCATCATCATCGTCATCGATGAAGGCGAAATCCTCCTCATTTGTGAAGAAGTCCATGGCTTGATCCTCTAGAAAGTGATCACCATCGCTGAGATAGGAGTAGGGATCTCCACGAAGGTCTTCTCCGGCATTCTCCCTTTCCTCCAACTGCATGTCTCTCTCGTGGATCGTCTCCTCCAAATCCGTGATACGGTGGCGAAGACGGGCAATGATGCGCTCCTTCTTGTCGAGCTAACAGCGACGAGACTTGCGATCCTTTACTAGCATGGCGAGGGTCTGGTCCTTCTTCAGGGCGATGGAGGACTTGTGGTTGGAGTAGTCACGGGCATTGTCCAGTTCCTTCTGACGATCATACATCATGAAGCTAAGGTGGTCCAACTGAGTCTTCAGCTCAGGGTGATGTGGGGATTCTAGTGGCTATCCCATAGCATCACGCCTTGGATAGAACTCAAAGCGGGTACCCTTGATCTGATTGATACTCTGCCCACATAGATGGGCAAGAGCTTCCTGCATTGCCCTGGCAAGTCCATCGAGCCGGTTGTTCTCTCTTAAGGTGAACTGAATTCCCTCCGCAGTGGGAGGTTCAATCTTTCCTCTGAGACTTGCAACAACTAGCCACTGCAGATTTTCTCCTCCTTGATCATTGAGCTGAACTCCGAAGAACTCGGGGTGCGGACGTTCCAGAAGTTCCGACAGCTGGTCCAGGTCACGCTCAAAGATGAGTTCTCCTCCATTACCCAACTGATAAAACTTGTTGTACTTCACATCCATCTATAAGAATATAGGATGAGTAAGTTATTAGAGTGATCAAGTGTGTCAAATTTTATGTATTTTGCAAGAGTTTTTGAGGAACATGAATTTTCATGAAAGAATCCAAGTGATAAGAATGAGAATAAGTTTTTATAAATGCTTTTTTCCTTGGTTTTTGAAACCAAGTTTTTGATTCAACGTATAGTCTAACTAGGGTCTCCTATGGTCAGGATGGCTCTGATACCAACTTGTCAACACCCGGATTTTTAATCCCAGATGCCTGTTATGCCATACATCGCAATCCCAGGATTACCATTTTTGCGCGACATAACCGATTTGGATATCACAGTACATCATCCATTATAAACCATACATAAGGTCTTACACAAATAAGGATCTCATGATCCAATTCTTAATACAACTCAAGCAGCGGAATAATGTGATAATAAAGATAGCGTAGGCGAAGCTCCATCTTCGGGGTCACAGGCAATGCTAACGATGGGAGATGATCCTAGTTGTCGTAACCTTCCTGCGGTCCATCATCCTGGTAGTCCTCTTCATAGTCTGGCCACGGGAATAGCTAGGGACAAATCCATGAGTACTCTTTAAGTACTCGCAAACTAGTACTAACAAGTTAAGGGGGTTTTTGTAGTAGGACACTAAGCTCTTGGGTTGTTTTGCAAAAAGCCAGATTTACATTTACTAAGTTCAGAAGCAAAGAAAGCTAGTTGAGGTTTTATAACACCTAAGTGGGAACTTGAATTTCATATCACAACCCTTTTTTGGTTAAGTCAACATCTCAATTCATTTCATAAGTCATTTGGAAAACATCTGACGGGGGAACAATATGGCCACTCCAACTGTCCATAACCGCGGGCGCGGCTATTCGAATAGTTTGACACTCTGTAGAGATTGTACACTTTCACCACAACATTCGATAAATCCGTCAGGCACAAATCCTGAATTCACCATACTCAGTATGCGGACAATCAATCCAAACCTTTCAGTTACACGCCCTAGTATAGGCACCTCTCCTGTGAGTTTGGCCTCCCAACCATGGCCAACTGTCATCTTGAGTACTGCACATGTGGACAATCTTCACAAGGTAGCCTTAACTTAGACCTTGGCCGCGAGGGAACCCATACTAAGGTATATAAATTTCCAGTCAAGCCCTACCCAATTTTTGGGTATTTTTGTTGTACGGTAAGATTGGAATGGTATCGCATCCAGACAACCGTCAGTTTTATAAAGGGCTAAGGCTCATGCCTCAACATTTTCATCATCAAAATCATATGGTGTTCGAGAACACATGTCAAAACATTTCAGTAGAATGACTCATCATTCTAAGGTTTTCATAACCAGTTTCACCAAGTATTCCCATCTAAAGTTGATCAAGTTTTATGCTTAGCACTAGCATCTACAAGTGGTGGTAAGTACTAGTGAGGGGTGGTAAACAAGTGGAGATTAATTAAGTTCAATCTCATGCCTTGGGATGACATCAAGATTATCTACTTAGGACAAATTTAATACTCTTTATGCAACCTTCAATCATATTTTTAGAATCTACCATTTACTATGCAAACTCTAAGAGAAGGCTTCGATAAAGAAATAAAGTATGAAGCTTGTAAGTAAAACTAGGGTGGTTTATCAAGTGGTATAAGCTTGCAAGTAAAACTTGCATGGTTTGGCTTGCTAAGATAGTAGTACAAACTTGCTAGGGTGCAAGTATTACCTTGCATAGGTCAATTTGTATAGTAAGGCTTGCCTTGAGCAGAGAAGTGGTTGAAGTTCTCCTCTACTTCTTCCTCGTAGTATCCTCCTTCCTCCTGGTATCCTTGGTCGATACTAGCGTCTATAAATGAATACGAGGTACACAATCACCAAACAATACTTAACTATTTTCAATCATCACACAAAGGTGTACTATAGATGATCTAGCATCATCACCTATCATTACAAGATTAAAGCATTTGTCTTATTAATTTTAATGTGAGAAAAGTAATTTCTACTCATTGAAAAACTACTTAAGATTTAATATTCTCCAACTCAAACATGGTATCATGTTGACACATGTCATCACCACATATTTCAGTACATGGGAATGTGATTTAAAGTGGTGTCACAATTTAATAAAGTTTAACCTTTTTATTTTAAATAAATAAAGTGACTAGAAATGCCTATGTGGCATTCTTTTGTTACCTGAACATTATTTCTGTAAGTAAACCTATATGTTTTTATATATTCTGAAAGGTGATTTTTGAGAGTTGGAATCAACTCAAAACCTCTTATGGTTGAATTTTGAAAAATGTTTGAATGCAGAAAAAAGCTTCTGAATTGTTATTTTTACCAAGGTTGATCTAAAGATCCAAATGATTTGAATCCTACAGGCTTGGATTAATCATTTCAGTACCTTTCTACCAAAATTGGTTTCATGCAATTTGGTTCATTGGATCGAGCTGGGTTGATTTTTTAATCTATGCACAGAACTGTGTTTGAATTAAAATAGAAAAATCTAAATTCAAACGGTTGGGTCGCATGGGAGAGGTTAATGGGCCGGCCCAGTGTCACTCTGTAGTGTGGGGCTCAGCTGACAGGGGGTCTACCCGTTAGCGGCTCATAACGCGCGAAGCGATACGGGGCTGTGTGGGTCGTTGGATTAGAATGGAGATCAACGGCTGGGGATCGTCGTTGACGACGAACCTGTCACTGGCGATCTTGAACCCTAGCGGCTCAATGGGGGTGCATAGGGGGCGTACCAGGGCTCCAGCGATGATGGCGAGGCGGGCAAACGAGCGAGTGGTCGATGGCGAGCTCAGGGACGGTCGAGGCAGCTCCGGGGGTGGTCGCAATCAGCGGCGCCATTCTCCTCCAGAGGCGCCTGCTCCGGTGCAATTCCAGCGAGTTGCTGCTCCCCGTGCTCTGGCGAGAGGTATGGGACGATCAGTGAGGTGAGGGGAGTGGAATGGTGTGCTTCAACCGGCTGGGGGTGGCCTCCTTTTATAGGCTCGACGGCGAGACCGAGAGGGATGGGCAGGCGACGGTGGCGACATGGCTACGGGCTGCTAGCAGCATGGCTGAGGGTGGCGATCGACGCGCGGTCTCCTGGCGATGCCCTAGAACTTAAATGCGGGCTTAGGGGCGGTGGTAAACGGTCGGGCGAGGCTAGCGCTCTGAGCGGCAGAGGCGGCGTCTTCGACGGCGAGCGGTGGCTGTGAGGCATTGGGCGGCGAACAGGGATGTCTGGCGTGTTCCTTGGGTCATGGCGAAGCGGTGGGCACGGGCTGCGATCGAGGGACGGCGTGTGCACGCGTGCCGGGTGCGGCGCTCTAGCACATGCTCGGCTTGTCATAGTGCACTGGGCGCGGGGTGTTCCTGGTGGTCCACGGCTTGCCTTGGATCGGGGAGGGGACTGTGGGTGGCGGTGAAGTGCTGGCTAGCTGCCAGACATGGAGAGAGAGGGGAGGTGGTCTGCTGCGGCAGCCACCAAGTTGGCCGGCGAGGTGTGCTCGGCTTGTTCACCATTGATGGTAATGGCAAGCTTACAGTGAGGCTAAAGGTTTCCAACTAAGCTAGATGATCTACTAGATATTTGCTGTGAGCTAGAGAGGGAACAAGTTTTGATTTACTAGATATTTGATTTGGTCTAAATTCTGCCTGCCAAGTGTTTGATGAAATGGCCGCAAGAAACTTCTTTTTGAATTTTGAAAAGATTTTTGGTGGGTGTGCTAGGAATTTGCTGGAGACTCTGTGGGTGCTTGGGTTTTGAAAATTGAGCTTGTTTGAGTGGTTTTTGAAATAGTGGGATCTTCCCATATGAGATGGATTCAATTTTAAACTGTCATTTAAACCTATCGTTTGAATGTTTTTGGAAGATCACAAAGTGGGCCTTGGTACCTCATTATAAGTACTAACAAGGGGTGCAAAGATCCACAAATGTTTCTGTTAAGTTTTGAGTGCTTGGAATAGCCAAAGTAGGCATGATAGTTAATTTGGAAAAAGTGACCATTCACTTCATTTGTTCATTTTGAGTTGTTTATATTTGGGAAAAATTTGGGAATGGTTTAGATGATGTTTATTTCACGTAAGAATCATTTTACAAGCAATGAATCACAGAACCATGGCAATTCAAAAGAACTCCTAATTTAAATACACATACATATGAATGCTTTCATATTTTAGATGGGAAAGTTTTTGTTAACCCTAAATTTGATTATTAACATTTGATGATCCATGCTTAATATTTTTGGGATGTTAAAAAATAGGTTTTTCCTATAAGTTGAAACACTAAGTTTTTGTTTGACAAAACTCCCCAGGAACCACCAATAGACATTGGTGAACCTTTAACCCTTGTTCAACCACAAGTTTTTAACTTAGAAATTGGCATGAGGAGATCCTTGATAGCTTCAATGTCTTGATGCTCAAATTGTCCGTTGTCGGGGACACGGCTAAGTACTTCGGTTTTACCCTCACGAGAGGTGGTGCACTTTCCCGACAAGACTCGACATGCATCGAGACGAGATATTTCAGAAGCCTTCCCTTAGACCAAATCCACGCTTTCCATCCTATCACCCCTACCACCATCTGGCTAAGTTATTGCAACTTATATGATCAAGGCAGAGCCCATATGCCATGTGGCTGCACTAGAAGCTTCTCAACCCTTAACATCTCAAATTTATTTGTTCTTGGGTGGCTTTCCACAAGTGTTATACACAAGGTAAACCATCAACATGGGCCTTGTGTAACCACTCAACACAAACCATTATCACCATTCCACATAGGTGATTCATTGACATAGTTGTTTTATTAATCAAAAACACAAGTCATAGACTTTAGAAATATTTCATAGCATAAATAATCCACCCTTGTTTTCTATTAGCTAAGCTAAGCATACTAATAGCAAGAATCTTAACTTAGGGAAAATTCTACTAAGACAACATCTACTAGGATTTCCCAAGGCATAGCATATCATAGATACTTCGAAAAATCTCCATGTAAGTCCAACTCAAAATATCACTAATGCATAGTAAAAATAATAGGACAAAATATATGAAGCACCACTTTACTTTTTAGTAGAGAATCTAGGTACACTCCTTAATCTTGCAATTGTCACACTCTTCAAAGTTCATTACAATTCATTCAAGCAAAGCATACATTCAAAACTAGCATTCAAACAATTCACCACATAAAATAATAAAAACAAAGAAATGAATGCAAGCATGCAAAAGGTTGTTTTATTGAAAAAGTGTTTTCTAACAAGGTGCTAAACATTTCAAAACACTTACTGGTCATTTATAAATGTGGCAAATCATAAAAAAACAAGTTAGTGAAAATGGGCCATTTAAATCATTTTTGTTTTACTAGAAATGCTTTTATTCAAAGGAATAATTCTAAATCCATTTGCAAAAGGTTTCACTCAAATCATTTATAGAATAATTTTTATACTAAAAATAGTCCTACAAATGTTTCTGCAAAAACACCTAGTTTTACAGAAGCAAAATACTAAACTAAGGCCACAGTTCTAAAGTTCACATTTTTCTGAATCCTTTGATATAAAATTTGTAATTTTTGGACATACAGATTAAAAGTTATGAATTTTACAAAATCAATCATCCAATAGATCAAATTCTGTTTTTAAATCAACAGCATGTCCACGCGTCTGTTTCCTATTAGCCCATACTGTTTCGTTTGGATCGAGCAACATAGGCCGTTCGATTTAAGTGGCACACTAATTAGATTAGCGCGCACATGTTCGTTTAAGTGATCTATCATAGCCACAAGATCTAAATCTAACGGTCCACAAAACCTTGACCAGGAACTGGCGGTGCTGGCGACAGCGCGCGACGGCGGCGCTACTGTTAGCGGCGTTCCGATGGTTCCAGGAAGCAAGGAAGGGGAAGGAGAGCGTTACCAGGTTCACAAAGTCGCGGTGATGCTCAAGGTGGCTATAGGAGGGTTGGGGGCGCACGTAGTTGTCGTCAATCTCTCGCCGGAGCTCGCATCAGCGTCGGCACACACGGCTGTCTTCGGGGGCGAGCCTACAGATGATGCATGAGTGAATGGCGAGCATTAGAAGATGCGCAGGAAGAGGGCGATCAAGATGGAATGAGTCAGAGGTCGAGGCGCACATGGGTTCGGGCGCTAGAGCTCACCGGAGTTTCGGGGGTCGTCGGTGACGCAGGGGCAAAGACGGAGCCGACGCTCTGGGCGCGCGCGAGCAAGCGGAGGGTGCCAGTGGATGCGTATGACACTACTAGGAAAACGACTATCGGTAATCCACACTTCTGTGGCGCATTGGCTAGTGGTGCCCCACGGGTAAAATATGCGTGGCGCACTGCCCACAGGTGCCCTACGGCTAACTGTCATAAGTGTGGCGCACATGGGGGTGGTGCGCCACGGCTATGTGTGGGCCAGGGCACATGTGGCCACATCACACATACTCGTAGCGCACTACGTCAAGGTGTGCTATAGATGTGTCACTTATCCGTAGGGCACCTTGACCTAGTACGCTACGGGCATGTTTGCTGCTGCAGCTGGGTCAAATAGCCGTAGGGCACTCTGCCCTAGTGCCCTACGGCTAAGTGGCATGCACCAAGTCCACCCACCCCCCCCCCCCCCCCCCGTGGATCGCCTTTTTAGGCTTTGAAAAAAATAAAAGAAAATGATAAACACTTCAAAAAATTAAATCCTTTCATATTTAGGTAGGTAATGTGGTATAGCTTCTAGTAAAATTAACAAACATGAGTTTCGACTTTATTTGCAAAAAAAATTCATGCCACGGTAAAAAGGTCGTAACTTTTGCATACGATATCGAAAAAAATCGTATAATATACCAAAATGACGAGAACGAGATTTCGCATCTGCTCGCAACCACCTCTGGTCGTTTAGCGATTTTTTAGATTTTCAAAATACGAAAAGAGTAAAAAGTTACGGTCAAAAGACCGTTTTTTCCTGTAGAAAAAAATAGAGGGCGACTTACCCGTAGCGCGCCACCACCTAGTGCGCCACGGATAAGCTTGGGCGGGATTCAAATTTCAAATCCTCACCCCGCCCACCAACCTTTCCCTTCCCCCTTTTCCCTCTTCCTTTTCCTTTCCCTTCTCCTTCTTCCTTCTCCCTTCTCCTTCTTCCTTCTTCCTTCTCCTTCTCCTTCTTCCTTCTTCCTTCTTCCTTCTCCTTCTCCTTCTTCCTTCTTCCTTCTCCTCCTTCCCCTTCTCATCTCCTTGCAGTGACGGCGCGACGACGGCCTCCTCCTCTCCTTGCAGTGACGG
This sequence comes from Avena atlantica, assembly GCA_910589765.1. Lineage (NCBI taxonomy): Eukaryota > Viridiplantae > Streptophyta > Magnoliopsida > Poales > Poaceae > Avena > Avena atlantica. The sequence goes on from OU342734.1 coordinate 352,469,949, forward strand.
TGGCACGGCGGCGGAGCAACGACGACCTCCTCCTCTCCTTGCAGTGACGACAGCGTCCGACCTCCCTTCCTCCCTCTCTTCCTCCATCTCTTCCTTCCTCCCTCTCTTCCTCCCTCTCTTCCTTCCTCACTCTCTTCCTCCATCTCTTCCTTCCTCCATCTCTTCCTTCCTCCCTCTCTTCCTACCTTCCTTTCTCCAACCACACCCTTCCTACCACCTCGACGCCGGCGAGGACTAGAGCGGCCACGACCCCTCCCGCACCTCGCTGGCACAGCCATGCTCCGGCGAGGTGACACGACTGCGGCGGCGATGCATGGACCCGATTTCTTTTGCAATTCAAAACGAGGGTGTTTTTTGCATATATTTTTTGTTTTTTGAAAAATACATCTGTGGCGCACCCTGTACCCCTACCCGTGGCGCACCTGGTAGTGCGCCACGCCTATCTCGATATAACCGTGGCGCACCATGCAGTGTGCCACGGCTACGAGATAGCCGTAGCGCGAGGCCCGTGGCGCACTGCTAGTGCGCCACAGAAGGCCTTTTCAGGTGCGCCATGAATAGGCGTTTTTCTAGTAGTGTGAGGTTGGGGATCAAGATTGTGTGAGCCAGGGGCATGGGGATGGTCGGGCTTCGCTGGAATTTGAGCTGGAGCTTGTCGGAGACAGCGGCGGTGCAAGGTCAAATCGAGGCAGCCCGGTGGCTCTCCGGTAGCAGGGTTTGAGGGGAAATATAGAGGAGAGAGGGATGGTTAAGAGGGCACGGTCGCGGGGCGGATTCACTATGGCATTATCGCGAATTTAAGAGGATTCATCAATGGCAGAAACGGCGAGGAGGAGTTGGGGCGGGTTCAGCGCTTCGGGGACGATGATGACATGGTTGTGGGGTCGCACGGTCAGTGAGAGGGGGTGGGGAAAGGGTGCGATGAGAAAAGTCCTATAGGGAGAGTGGGGAGAGAGCCGGGTGAGATGTAGTTGGGCCAGGGGTTGGGCTAGCTCGCTGGGCTGGGTTGTTGTCCATTTTTTCCTTCTCTGATTCTTTTTCCTTTTTCATTTCTGATTTTGTTTTAATTCAATTCAAATGATTTCCACATCAGTTTGAATTCAAATTTTTGCAAAACCTTTTCAGTAGGTTTATACTGTTTAATAGTGTGTTTAAATAGTCCACCTTGAATTATTTCAAATATTTTATTATGCTTTAATATTTATTTAAATGAGGTTTTTGTCTTTATTCAAATAAAATTGAATATGGTTTAAACCCATATAAATTTTATTAAAATAATCCTTTATTCTTTTATTTTATTTTCAAATACTTTTATTCGATTTGCTTATGGATTTAATTCAAGATTTAAATTGTCTTTGCAATTATTTCTTATTTAATTATTCTTTCTTTATCTAATAAAATACATATCCTTTTGTTTATAGTTCCAAAATTGGTGATTCCAATTTGTATAATTTTATTTAGTGTTTGTTTATCTTTTCAAATCCTTTTAGGATAATTTTTCTCATAATTTGCTATGTATTTTAGCTAGGAGCTTTATTAGTCTTGGAATTACTTTATTTTATCTTATTAAGTTCATAAGTTTTTATCCATGGCTCCAAATTAACTGAAATCAATTTCCATGGTTTTATAATATTTTTGTTTACCATTTTTGGTCATTTATAAATGTTTGTTGCTATATTTTTATATGGGACAAAGCCATAGTCTTGGTGTGATCTTGGAGATGATTTTCTTTCATTAGGGTTTAGGGTTTTGGCTTAACTTTTGCAAGTGTTTTAAATTCAAGATTCTTTCTATGCATGAATGCATTTGATCTTTGAAATATTTGTTTGTTGCCTTTTCATTCAAAAAATTTTCAAGTAGGGTTTTGATGTTTCCATTTAGAAGCAAAAAGTTTCTTTTCACCCTAAATTTCAACAATTGTTTATTTTGTTTGTTTATTTTTCACATTTCAAAATTTGGAGAATTTTGGGATGTGACAAAGGTGCGGCTCTTTCGCTGATCCGGCCGACGAACCGACTCACTGCTGTAATGCAACCAGTGAGACGTTGTACGTCGTTCAGGCAAGTCGGCCTGGTAATGTTGAGTATAGTCTTGATTTTTTCCCGGTTCACCTCTATGTCTCGCTCGGAGACGATTAAACCTAACAATTTTCCGGCTGGAATTTCAAGAAAACACTTCTTCGGATTTAGCATCATATTGAATTTTCGTAGACTAACAAATGTTTCCTCCAAGTCAGAAATTAAAGTTTCTTTCTTTTTGGACATAACTGCTATGTCATCTACGTATACATGTATGTTGCGTCCGATTTGGTCATTGAGATAATGTTGCATAATACGTTGATATGTTGCTCTTGTGTTCCTTAAGCCGAAAGGCATAGTATTGTAGTAGAAGGTTTCGAAAGGAGTGAAGAAAGACGTCTTAATTTGATCCGACTCTTTTATCGATGATGATGGTGATATCCGGAATATGCGTTGAGAAAACAGAGTAGTTCCGATCCTGCCGTTGAGTCGATAACTTGATCGATTCTTGGCAAAGGGAACGGATCTTTTGGGCATGCCTTGTTCAAAACGGTATAATCAACACACATCCTTAAATCAATGGTGTCCTTTTCAGGGATGAGTACAGGATTTGCCACCCAATCTGTATGGATGACCTATGTTATGAATCCGGCTAACTCTAGTTGGGCTAATTCCTTGGCTATCGCTTTGCGCTTTTCATCGCCAAAACATCGTAAGGACTGTTTGATGGGTTTAGCGTCAGGATACACATTAAGAGAGTGCTCGGCAAGTTCCCTAGGTACTCCGGTCATGTCAGAAGGCTGCCATACGAAGATATCAATATTAGCTTTGAGGAACTCGACGAGCGTGCTTTCCTATGTGCGGTCTAAGCCTACCCCTATGTTTCTCATCTTGGAGGGATCATCTTCCTTCAGCGACGTTTTCTTCGTCTCTTCTGATGCTTTGAACTGCAAACCAAACTTGACTTCAGCACCTCGTTCTTCATAGCGGGCATCTCGGACGGATTGATGATCTTCTTGATCTCCTGGTACTCCTGGGCGTGCAGCACGACTTCAGCGAAGGCAGCAGATCCTTCATTGCATTCTCGCTCCTTCCTCGTATTTCCCCGTACGGTGATTAAGCCCTTTGGACCTGGAAGTTTAATCATGTTGTATATGTAACAGGGACAAGCCATGAACGCCCAGTAAGCTGGACGTCCGAAGATGGTGTGGTAAGCACTTTTGAACGGTACCACCTCAAAAGAGAGTGGATCGGTCTGGTAATTGTCTCAGGTTCCGAATGTCACGTCCAGAGTGATCTCACCCATAGAATCCGCCTATCTCCCTAGTACAATGCCATGGAAAGTTACACTGCTGTAACTCAACTGGCTCTCGTGTAACTTCATGTGATGGAGCGTCTCGATGTAGAGGATGTTAATGCTGCTTCCACCGTCTATGAGTGTTTTAGATAACTCATAGCCATCAATAAGATGATTGACGACCAGAGGGTACTTTCCTCGACGATGTGTTTTCCTTGGGTGATATGAGCGATCAAAGGTGATGGTTACATACGACCAGTCCAGAAATTGTGGAACAGCCGGAACCGTGGCATTGAGCTCACGGAGAACTGCCTTCTTTTCCTTGGCAGGTTGGGATCCAAGGAAACAGACGTATGCATCTTTCTTAGTCGGAAAAGTCTTCTTTCCATCCGACTTGGGCAATGCGGCGGTATCCTCTTCTTCCATGTAGGAATCTTCCTCAGGCTCCTTCCCTTTCTCGGAAATTTTCTTTCATTTTTGTCGCTTGGCTCTGTAGCCAGCGGATTCGTCTTTCTTGATGTCGTCATTGAAACGACACTTGGTATTTGGCAGGGATTATTGGAAATGTCGGCCCAGGTATAGGTTCTTCCGGGTTGCTGATCTCCTCTGCCTTGGATTCGGGAAGTTCCACGACCTCTACCCCGGCCGCCTCCGCACCCTCCTCGTCCTCCAGATCCAAACGTTGCATTGACCACTATGTTGTCCGAAGCTGGTTTATCTTCCGAGGTGTTCTTGTGCTTCTCAGCTTGTTGTTTTGGATGTTTGGCCACATTAGGATTGGCCAGAATGTTTAGCAGCCCTTCTGAATCATCATCGGCATCAGCGTATTTGCTTGCCGTCTCTATCATCTCTCCCAAATATGTGATGTGGTCACGCTTCAGCCTGTGACGCAAAAGTCCAACTAGGAGTCCTGCGATGAAAGCTTCTATCGCAATTTGTTCGTTTACTCCCTCGCAGGAGTTCTTCGTGTCAATCTAGCGTCCGAGGTAATCCGACAGGTTTCTCTGGGTCTTTGTGTACAACACTTCAAGTCTCCGACTTTGCAGGGCCTCCTGTATGTTCCCTCGAAGTTTGAAAAGAACACACTTTGCATATCATACCAGTTATGAATTGAATTCTCTAGCAGTTCATTGAGCCATGATCGAGCCGTCTTCCACAACATGAGCGGGAGATATCGAACTGCGACCAGGCTATTTCCTCCTCTGGCGATGCAGCAAACCTGGAAAAAATCTTGGAGCTAGGTATCTGGCCGAGCCGCGCCGTTGTAGGGTTGGATGTGTTTGCCAATACCAAAGTCAACCTGAAATTTGGTCTGATGTATGCATGGTCCAAAGCACTTGGGTCCCACATACACATCTTCTTCCTTGTACCGATGTGCTTCTATGGTTGATTCAATGTGATGGCGAGCGTCTTTTGGCGAGAAAGATCCGCGCCTTGGAGGCTCACGGCTTTTATACGGCGGAGTCAGATTTATGCTTCTCCTTTCACCATTGCCTCCTCCTCCCCTGCGGCTTCCATGGCTATGCCGAGATCCTTCATGGTCGCTTCCAGGAGGCGATGGTGGCCCTGGTGGATTATTTCCGGCTGGGTTACGTGGTGGTGGCGGTGGAGCCTCATTATGCTGACTCCGATGCCTGTTTCTTCAGGCATTGTCCCTACTTGATTCAGGACGATCCGGATCATCTCTTCGTCTGGCTTTACCAGCCGGACGACTCGGTGGTGGCATCCTTAGCTGATCTTTCTCTTCTCACTGGCGGCGTGTTTCCGGGTCTTCTCTATAGCGGTCGTTTTGCCGACGATGGTCCTGATGAGGGACCATTGCCCTGATGGCATCTTCGGATGCAGCCAGAATAACTCTTGCCTAGTCATTCGCCGGCCAGCGAGAGTGGCCGTTTGAGCCGGCTCTTGAATTCTCTTCTTACCACGGGGACGATAGCGTTGATTCGTATCCCTGGGGAGCCTTCCATCAGCGCTTTGGTCAGTGCCATTGTGGCAAAACTTGGACTTTGAGGCCAGCTTGCCACTGAATGACGCGGCCGTTTTCTGTTGTTTGATCCTTTGTCCAGCAACACGACGCACTGCTGGACCTGCTATGGAGACGGATTGTTGGCGAGGATGGCTCGAGCTGCAGTAGCGTTTTCCAACGGCGTGCTGTAGACTCGGATCTTCTCTCCATCCTTTCCGTCGAATAGATCTTTGTGGATATTCGGTTTCTTTTTGGCAAGAAATGGACCTCCCCTTGTCTTGTTTGGATGTCGCTTGAAATCTGACTGGTACTTGGCAGGATCGCTGTCTAACTGCTATCTAAGCTCGACGATGCGCGCCACCTTTTTGAGCAGAAACAGACGATGATTTTCCAGATCCTCAACCCTTTTCTCCAGCGCCTCTAGTGTAAGATCTGAAGTCGTTGGGATTGGAATTATGAGAGCATCTCCGTAAATTTCATGTGCACCCTTGGTGACAACATGTCCATCCACAGGAGGGTCGATCGGCGTGGTATTAATCAGATCTCCATCCTGATTCTCCATCTCGATCTCTTCATCAACTTTTTCTTTGTTGGTTTCCTCGACGTCCGGCTCTGCCGGTGTCGGATTTTTGTTCTTCTTATTCTTCTTCTTTGACCGCCCAATAGCCTTAACGTGCGTACCAGTGGCAAAGACGACTTTTGGTCCGTTACCGGGGGGATAAACTTCCATCGGTACTTTTCGTAGTGGTTGGCTTGTGGACCTCGGAGGAATCTCCGGTATCCATATCATCCTGCGAGGTGTAGCTTTCATCCATGCTGTCATTTGGACTAGGAGAATTTTCCGGCTCACCTTGCGTTGGCTTGGAGGCGTGCTCTTGCTTGTACTCCTCCATCTCCTTGTTGAAGTCTCAAAGTTCCTGTGACGTTATTGACTCCTGAGGGGTGCTAGGTAAGTCGGCGTTTTCTTTGATTGCGTCTAGGACTGAATCGCTGCCGGCTCCAGCATCGACAGAGTAGGATCCAGAGCTTCTGTCGTACACGAAACAGTGCTTCTTCTTGTTTATGTTCTTGAGGTAGTGGTATAACTTGGTTTCCTCCTCAACATCGGCAGAGCCGGATCCGTAGCGGATGTATTCCTCATTCGTGTATCCGATCTCGTTGGAGAGATCAGATCTAGATTCTTCTTCCACCTCTTCCTCCACTACAAGAGTGGGCTGGGTGGGTTTGAATTTCTCCAAGATCTTAAACTCTTCCGCCTCTGTGGACAAAGTAGATCCAGATTTTTCTTTCGCCATGGTCATCGCCTCAAGGGTGGGTTGGGCGGGTTCAGCAAAACCGAGATAAATATCTATCTCGCCGATAGACATGATCGTGTAGGTCATCACGGGTTTTGAAGCTGGAATCCAGGTCTCATCGAGAAGGACGAGAGGGATGTCACTGGCGTAGACCACGCGACCCATGGTGATAGTTTTGCCGATTCCTGCACGCGCAGATTCCGCCTGGAACAAAGCTCCAAAGGTCACCTTCCCCATGGTGGGCGCCAACTATCGTCGGATTGTCGAAAAGTATGCCATAGGGGGTCCTAGTGGCATTAGAAAGATGGGATGTTCCAGGAGTGGTGAGCACAAGTTTATCCAGGTTCGGATCCGACTGCGGTGATCGGATCCTACTCCTGGTAGCAACCCAGTAATATATCGGCGTAAGACGGATGTTACAGCGGATTACAAGAGAGGTTCGCATGTGCGAGTTGTGATTGTGGTAGTATGATTGGTTGTGCCCTAAAGGCTCCCGTAGGTGCGGTTTATATAGTCACCGAGACCTAGGGGTACAGGAGAGACCTATCCGGCTACGATAGAGAGTCGGTAACTAGATACAGCTTGGACTACAAGTAATACTATAGGCCTAAGTCGATAACTCTTCTGGGACTTGTCGTAACAGGAACTGGCTCCTCCTCTTTCTCTGATTGGGCTGCCCGTGAAGCAAAGCTCTAACCCATTGGTGGGCTACCATGGTCAGCGAGTCCTGTGGTTATACCCGGAAAGTATATCCCCAACAGATGGAGGAGGACATCAAGCGCGAGGAGCAGGCCGACAAGGCCATCACATCCCGAGAGGTGTTTGTCGCCATTGGGAGCGTGATGGAAGAAGACCAACCCGGACAAGCTCAGCCTAAGGCGCTGGACAAGGGGAAGGGACCTGTTGATGCTGCCAACAATGGTCGCACAAAGGCCATGCCCTCTCCGCCTAACCTAGCGCAGCGGCCGCAGGAACTCAACGCCGGTCCGAGTAACCCCAACACCGCAAATCTGCCGCCTCCAGCATCCACGTCTGCGGCCGCCCAAGTCACTCCAGCTGAAAGGGTGATGTACGACAATTTTCTCGTCGAGCCAATGACTGAGGATCATATACGGAACGTAGTACAACTTGACAAGAAGCGGCAGCAGCTACTAGAGGAGGGACATGCCATCGCGGAGCTGGGCGCAAAGCTAGATCGAGATCTGGCCAAGGCGCAAAAATCAATCAAGACGGCTAGAGCGATGGAGGCCGAGTACAAGACTTTCCTCAAGTAGCAGAAGCCTAAGAAAGCTTCGGCTCGCGTTATCAACGATCCTGGTGTACGGCGCAACCTAGGATGGGCTCCCTCGAAGCCGCCACAAGCCAAGCCATACATTGACAGCGAGGGAAGGCAGGTCATGCCCACTCCTATCCTCAACTTAGCCGTTTCCAAGACCCTACTGGAGCAGGATAGATCACCCGCAGCTGTGGAACAGGTATATGACCTTGTAGCGAAGGCAGTCAAATAGCAGGAAAAGGCCACCTCTCAGAGGCTTGAGTCTGACCTAGAATATTGCCAGCCTATCAACCCTAAGACACCAAGGGAGAGATCTCCTCAAGATGTCGGGTCCCAAACGGGTTCATCAGAACAAAGACGGACGGACGCGCACAACAGGAAGGACGATATCCCCATATCCTCCGACCACAGAGGAAAAGCTCATCCTTGTCACCCATCTCCATCGCCCCAGTCTCCCCGACATCACGAAGACCTAAAGGCTCACCACCATACACACATGCCTCTGCCAAGACACCCTCAGGGTGGCATCATCATTCGCGACAACACGGAGCAGCCCCGACACGGTGGGGAGTGCAATCGCAACCAAGGACATAAGAGCAGGTCACGCCATGACCCTCCACGTCCGACAAGCAACCGCAACAGGCGCGAGGCATCACAGGAGGGTAACAGCAAGAAGGCTAACTCACCTCTGCCTCCGTCGCCACCTAGCAGCCATCATGGTGGAGGAGGCCCGCGTCGTTCATGCAGCCCATCCCCTGGTGGCAAGAAGAAAAGAGCAAGCCCGGAGCCATACGATGCGTGTTCACGCCTGGACAAGATTCATGAGGCCCGGGAAGGACAGTACCAGGGACCACATTGCTTTGGACCTGTAATATGGACCGCAACTTACCCAAAGGGTTTGCGGATAGACAAGACGATCAAGCCCTATGACGGCACCGCCAAACTGTCTACGTGGTTGCAGGATTACGGCAACACGGTGGAGATCGCCGGGGGAAACCCCAACGTTGTTGTCAAGTACCTCCCACTGATGTTGACAGGAACGACCCGCCAATGGATTGATGACTTGCCGAAAAAGTCCATATGCAACTGGTTGGACATGCAAGAAGCATTCACCAAAAACTTCGAGGGTACGTATTAGCATCCCTGCACTGTTGGTGATCTATAGCGGTGCGTGCAAGAGAAAGACGAGACATCTCGAGCGTACCACTCCCGCTGGCTGGATATGAAAAATTCCTGCGCAAGAGTGCACGATCAGACCGCTATGACCGCCTACATTAACGGCTCGGAAAAGGGTACATTGCTATGACATAAGTTGAAGCGCCTACAGGACAATCATAGTCTAGATCTCAATCAGATGATCTCGCTCGCCAGTGAATTCACGACTGCCAATGACAATGCTTGCCTCTACTTGCCGGCAATTTCCATCCCAACCCAAGCCAAGAGGAATAACAACACCAAGCGGAAAAGTTCGCCAGAAGAAAAGCAAGCCTCCGACATGGTCGCGATGACGTTTGCAGGAAGGGGTGATGACGGACAGCGTGGACGAGGATGGGGGGCTGGTCGTGGGCAGCAGCGAGGTAGTGAATTTACCCCGACAGTTCCCCGCGTTCCCCAAACATATGAGGAGTACCGTGATATGCCATGCCTTGTACACCTCAACAGCAACGGCAAAGCCACTCACACCAATCGCCATTAAAAGTTCGTCAACAACCTCAAGGATCACCTGGAGTCCAGCTATAAACGAAGCCGGAAGAACAGACTGCGAGGCAAGGGCAAAGGGAAGAAGAAGGAAGAGGAGTCCAAGGATTCAAGTGACATGGACGAGGACGTTGACCCCAAGCATGCCGACAAGGGCGATGGCAAAGGCAAGAACCCCTTCAAGAAGAAGGCCCCTGTCTACCACACTTTCCTTGGCACCCCAACTGTCCGGGCACAGAAAACCTTGTTGAGGATACTGATGGCCACCCTACACCCAGTTCCCCAATACCTACACTGGTTGGAAGTTTCAATTACTTGGGACAGGATGGATCACCCAGACCTCATCCCAACAGAGAACCAATATGCCATGGTCATCAACCCTTTGATTGACGGAAAAATGCATTCACCAAATGCATGGTGGACAGTGGAAGCAGCATCAACATCATGTACCTGGATACACTTCACAAGATTAACTTGACGGAGACCAACCTAAGGCGGACCAGCACCATGTTCCATGTCATAGTTCCTAGCCGAGAGGCTTGGTCCCTTTGGTGCATCATGCTTCCGGTTGCTTTTGGTGATGTTAACAATTACCGCCAAGAACGCATGACCTTTGAAGTGGTCCCCTTCAAGAGCGTGTACCACGTCATATTCGGACGCGCCATCTTCCACGCCTTCATGGCCAAGCCATGCTTTGTCTATAACAAGCTCAAGATACCCGGACCAAACAGTGTCATCACCATATCCGGAATCTTTTCAAAAGCAAGGGACTGCGAGATTGGAGAAGCGGCCTTTGCAGAAGCTATCTATAGAGAAGAATTCAAGGAGATCCAGAGCAAGGTCGATGCCTCGGAGATGTCGGCATCGAAGAAGCAGATTTCTGACTCTGATCCTGCCTTCAAGGCCACCATCGAAACCAAGTCGGTGGAACTTGTGGTAGGCGATGCCTCCAAGACCACTGCCATTGGGACGAACCTGGATCCTAAATAAGAAAGCGTGCTCGTCGAGTTCCTCCGTGAGAATAGGGACATCTTTTCCTGGCAACCTTCCAACAGGAAATGTGTACCTAGGGAACTTGCCGAGCACATCTTGAATATTGATCCAAAATGCAAACCGGTGAACCAACCTCAACGATGCTTTGGGACGAGAAGAGACGCGCCATAGGCAAAAAGATAGCTAGGTTACTTAAGCCTAGTTTTATCCAAGAAGTCCTTCACACCCGATGGGTGGCCAATCCTGTACTTGTCCCCAAAAATGGAACCAAAGAATTAAGAATGTGTGTTGATTACACCGTCTTTAACAAACCGTGTCTGAAAGATCCGTTTGCTTTGCCTCGCATTGACCAAGTCATTGACTCGATGGCTGGCTCAAAACTTCTGTGTTTTCTAGATGCATACTTAGGATACCACCAAATAAAAATGAGAAAGTCGGACCAAATGTCCACTTTGTTCACCACACCTTACGACACGTTTTGCTATGTCATGATGCCCTTTGGGCTGAAAAACGCAGGTGCTACGTACCAGCGGATTATGCAGCATTGCCTACACGACCAAATTGGTCGGAACATTCACGCCTATGTGGACGATATAGCGATGATGTATAAAAATTCAAACGACTTAATCTCCGACTTAAAAGAAACCTTTGATAATCTCAGGAAATACAACATGATGCTTAACCGAAATAAGTGCGTGTTCGGGGTTCCAGCCGACAAATTGTTGGGCTTCATCGTTTCCCAGCATGGAATCGAGGTCAACCCAAAGAAGATCAAGGCCATCCTAAACATAAACCATCTGACATGCCTGAAGGACATCCAACGGCTCATAGGCTGCGTTACAGCAGTAAGCCAGTTCGTCAGCTGACCTGGAGAGAAGACTCTACCGCTATACAAGTTACTAAAGAAGGCAGACAAATTTACATGGACGGGCGAGGTAGATGCCACGTTTAAGAAGCTAAAGGCGATACTGTCCTTGGCACCTATACTTGTAGCGCCCGAACACATGGAGCCTATGTTGATTTACATGGCAGCCACCAACCGAGTAATCAGCATCGTCGTCGTGGTGGAGAGGAAAGAACCAACACATGAGTATGGAGTGCAACGACCAGTTTACTATGTAAGCGAGGTCTTGATGGAGTCCAAGCAGCGTTAACCGCACTACCAGAAGCTAGCTTATGGAGTGTTCCTTGCTTCTCGGAAGCTAAGGCACTATTTCCAGGAGCACCCTATCACAATTGTGAGCAGGGCTCCACTGTCCGACATCATCAATAACAATGACGCTACAGAAAGGGTCACGAAGTGGGGCATTGAACTTGCCACCTTCGAGATCACCTATAAGATATGCGACGCTAATAAATCACAGGTCTTGGCGGATTTCATTGCAAATTGGACAGAGATGTCGGATGCTACCCCTGTACTAGAGCCAGAATACTGGGTGATGCACTTTTACTGATCAAAGTTACTCAACGGTTCGGGGCTGGTGTACTGCTAGAGTCACCAACAGGGGAAAAGCTACACTACGTTCTACAGATCCACTTTGAGGCTACAAATAACATGGCGGAATATAAGGCACTCATTCACGAACTTCGCATAGCCAAGGATATTGGCATCAAGCGCATAGTTTGTTGTGGAGATTATGACTTGGTTGCCCAGCAGGTGGCTGGCACCTGGAATGCACAGAACCCTATGATGGCAGCATATCGAGACAAACTAGACGATATAGCCAAGTTCTTTGAGGGCTACGAAGTCAAGTATGTCAAGAGAGAGGAAAATGAGGCGGTTGATCTACTGTCAAATCTTGGATCAGGGTGAAAAACCAATTCTTCCTGGCAATTTTCTAGAGCATCTACAGACACCATCCATGAAGGGAGCGGACCCCGAGAACCCAGATAGAGTTGACTCTTTTGTTCATACAGTAACAAAGGTCCCTCCGGCTTGGACAAAATCGTTCATGTAATATCTCGTACACGGAACTTTGCCCATCGACGAGGTCAAAAGTTGGCAAATAGTACGTCGAGCGAAGGGCTATACCATAATCAATGGACAACTCTATAAAAGAAGCACCACTGGTGTATACCTAAAGTGTGTTTCCAGCAAGAAGGTATTGAAGTCCTTCATGAGATCCATCTCGGAGATTGCGGGCATCACGCTGCTCCTCGATCATTGGTCTCCAAAGCTTTCCGGCAAGGATTCTACTGGCTGACCGCGAAGGCCGACGCTGACAAGCTGGTTGAGACATGCATGGGATGCCAGTACTATGCCCGACAACCACATGTACCAACTCAAGAATTGCGAACAATACCAATAACATGGCCGTTTGTAGGGGTTAGACATGGTTGGTCCATTACATACGGCACCTTGTGGGTTTACGCATCTGCTAGTAGCAGTTGATAAATTCACCAAATGGATAGAATCTAAACCCATTAGAAAGCTTGATGGGGCAACTGCCCTTAGGTTTGTTCGGGATCTAGTGGTGAGATTTTGTCTCCCACATAGCATTATCACTGACAATGGTAGAAACTTGTCACACGGAGAAGTTGAGGCTTATTGTTGGGAGAAGGGCATCCGACTTAATCTGGCTTCTGTGGAACATACACGGTCAAATGGGCAAGTTGAGCAAACCAATGGATTAATTCTGTAGGGAATCAAGCCACGTCTTGAGGCACGGCTACAAAGAGTAGCTGGAGCCTGGGTGGAGGAATTACCATCTATTCTGTGGAGTTTACGAACTACACCCAACAGATCCACCGGCTACACCCCTTATTTCATGTTATATGGAGCAGAAGCCATCATGCCTTCTGAAATCCTTCACGATTCACCAAGAGTTGCCGCCTACGACGAGGATGATGCTGAAGAATGCATGCGCCTAGATGTGGACCTTCTCGAGGAAGAGCGCGTATTGGCATGCCAAAGATCTGCCATCTACCAGCAGAAGCTACGCAGCTACCATAGTCACTGTGTTCGGCATCGCTTGTTCAAAGAGAGGGATTTGGTGCTCTGACTTAAGCAGAAGAAGTCACACAAATTATCCCGGCCATGGGAAGGACCGTTCATCATTAGCAAGGTGCTACTCAATGGGTATTACTACCTTGTTGACAATCGTGAACTAGAGGATAGACCAAATGAGGATCATAAGCGTAAGCGACATGACATGGATTATAACTACCCGGATCTTGATCGGCCATGGAACATAGCACAGCTACGTCCTTTTTACACTTAGCATATTTTTTATCTACTGTGTAACTCTTATACGATCAATGAAATAAAGATCTTTGGTTCACTCATTTGCTTGAGTCTTTTACCTTCTTTATTGTTCATTTTTGGATCGTATAAAACCTTTATGCACAAGTTTTGCATTTGCACTTGTGAAAATTCCGCCTACGGGCGTTAGCTTAAGTTTTCTGGTCTACACATTCTTTGTTGTTTTTATGGTGGATTCTGGAGTAGTGACTTTCGAAACTCGAAGTCGGCGATTTTGTGCTTAGGTTTTTGACGGTGCCATTGGGCATCATCGCCTAAGCGCATAGTTCCGACTACGGGTCTTCCGACTCACGAAAAGTCAAACATAAAAACCAGAGTAATGGATAAGTCAGCACTTGCTTAAAAATATATACATGCCAAATAGTACTTAAGTAGCAGGAAACATATAGCTATTGTTTTCCTCATTAAGGTTAAACCCATAGTTTTTCCACATACATACAAAACAGACAGAGGAAACAAATATTACATAAGTGTTTTTCACTCCTCTGGTGCAGGAGACTTCGAGGTAACGTCATCAGCTACAAGAGAGCAATCAGGCCCATCGGTTAAGTCGGCAGTCTTGAGGGACTCGGAGGAGATGGACTAGTCAGCGTCAATAACCTCAAGGGGCACAAACATGTTTGCATCCACCAACTTAGCAACCCTGGTGTCATAGCCGGTGAGCAATGACCAGATAGCTCCGTGATCGATCTTCTGGCTGTCATCGTCTATGTCGGGCAAGACAGAGGTTACTGTGTCGATGTCAACATTTTGATAATGAGCCTTGACCATGGCCAGGGACATCCTTGCGCCAGCTCGGGTACATGTAGCTTTCCAGCTTACGATACGCTCGGGGGCTTGCGCAGGATCTCCGAATACTTCATGACGGAGAAAACTGCTTTTATGTTAATCACTAAGGGCTTGGCGATTTCCTTTTCTTGAGTGATGGCGGTGCTGATGAAGTTGCCGGCAAGAACCATGCATTCCTTTGGCGGAGGAGGATTATTGGTTAAACCAATAGGAGCTGCATTTCCAGCCAAGTGATTGAGTACATGAGTTCAACACAACAAAAGTTCAGAGTACCTGGCTTACAAAAGTACAATACGGAGTATGCTTACCAAAGATGCTATCCTTAGCTTGCTGGATAATCGCTGCCATGGAGTCCCGTTCTTGTTGGAGGACCTTGTAAGCGTCAAGGTTGCGAGTATTCTGCTTGGCGGCAGCTTTATTCTGCTCCTTGAGGATTTCAATTTCCTCCTTTAGATGGTTGATCTCTGTGTTAGCGGACTCCTGCATGGCTTTCAAAGCATCTTCGTGCATCTTCAAAGATTCAGCTCTCTCTTTCTTAAGGATTTTTTTCTTGCTATCCAACAGGTGTATGTGCTTGGATTGCTCGACAATATCCTTTGCCTTGGCAATAGCTTCTGCATGTTGGATAAAAGACAAGGCACAATGAGTAGTCGGAAATTAATGGTGCAAGACCAAGATTGAGTGCGAAATTGAAAAGAAAAACAGACTCTTGCTCTTGGTGATTTGATCCTTCAAGAAGGCATTTTTACCCTTTTCAGTTTCGAGATTAGCACGCATCTTGTGGAAATTGTCGTTGGCGACATTGCTCCGAGCATTCTCATTCTGCGAAAAATATTAGTGTTCTTAGTCTACTTGGAGCATCTAGCCGGATAAGGATCCGCCTAGAGGCTTGGGGGCTACAGTAAGAGTTTTTAACTCGGCAATATGCTTAGTCTATCTTTAAGCATCTAGTCGAAACTAATTATGTTTCAACTAGGGGCTTGGGGCTACAATATTGAAAAATTGCAAACACTGCGTATACTACTCTAAAAGTATCTAGTCAGAATAATTCATTCAAACTACATACTTGGGGGCCACATTGCGAAGTTTCTAGCTAGTCACTCTTAGAGCATTCAGACCCAAAGACCTATGGTTTTCCGTCTAAATGCTCAGGGGCTACAGTGGGATATTACATATGAAATGCAAAAGGCATATAAAACTTACAAGTGTAATGATCTTGAGGTTGCTGGTGCTCTCGGCGAATATCTTGCTAAAAGCAAGGGTATTAACACGCAAAATCTCTGCCTATTTGAGAAGCTCCTCAAGACCACATGTGGGAGAAGTCGTCACTGCACACTAGGATCCAGAGCTGAGCTACTCGGTTTAAGCACCGGGTAGAAGATCTTTGGAATCTCTATTGGCGTCTTGGGTGCAATGGCTCCACCTACGGCAGAAGTTATGCCTTCCGCCATCACCTTACTGCTATCAGTTGCATCCTTATCCGGAGCTTCAACCACTTTAGAACATGTGCTCTCTTGTGTCGCCTGCTCGCCGACAACAACAAGATCCGTGGCAACGTCTGGGACCTCCTGAGAAGGAGCTGGGTCCACTTCCATGGCGGAAGGTTCAGACGTTACCTTTGCTAGAGATCTTGTCGGTGCAGTAGCATGCTGGAAGCTCGGAGTCGGAGGGGCGATGGCAGGAGATGCTTGGTGAAACATTTCCTTGATGTTTTTAGAAGCCCCCGATGTTTTGGAGGTCTTATTCAAACTCATACTGGCTTTCTTCCTGAAACATGCAAAAAGTATAAGTACAAGAATAAGACGAGCAAGAGACATTGTCGAACTTTAAGAAGATTACACAACGGTTAGTGCCTTGGTAAACGGGATACCGGTAATTCTTCTTTTCTCCGCCTCTAGGGAGGCGGTGGATCTCTTGGAGGCTCCATCCACTGTCTTGTTTTTCTTGCCTCCGTCGACAGTGTTAGAGGTGGACTCTTCCTCTTTCGCGCCAACGGGACATCATCGTCGGACATGATGGTGACTTCCTTCATCTTGGGATCGTAGACTTGGGCAGCCATGCTACCCTCGTCTAGATCCTTCATCTGTTAAGTGTATCCCAAAGTGTTAGATGCAAAGGTTAAGGCAAGATGAAAGAACTGGAGTATATGTCATACACAAAAAAAAGTACCTCTGGCACTTGCCACCCTCGAACATGTCATAGGTGATGGTGAATCCACGCTTCATGTCCTTCACCTTGAATATGTCCTTGAGGCGAAGCTTGACGGAGTCACTCGAAAAGTTGTCCTTGGAGATGCGGAGGCTATCCTTCCTATCTTTGGAATATTCGTGCATAAGCTTAACGCGGTGCTGCAGAGGCTGAACTTCCTGATGAACCAGCACATGGCTAGGTCCAACCCGGTCAGACCCATCTCTATGAACCACTCGATCTGCCTTACGGCGCGAGAGGCTTCGTCGTTGGAGGGAAGGAGGGCTTGGGATATCCATGTCGGGGCTTCAGCGGCGGCCCCATCAACAAAGTCCGGGTATGTTTTTTCTCGGCCAGACAGAGGAATGTCTGGGCCGTAGAAGTACGTCCTCTGCCAATTCTTGTAGGATTCATGGCCAATGATGTCAAGGAACCACCGTCCAGGACGGATCTTGAAGCTAATCGTTCTGCAATTCCTAAGCTCCTCCTTGCTCACTCCGTCTTCCCTCTTGACAGTGAAGAAGTAGATAAAACAAATCTAACCTAGGCCTGATCCCTAGGTAACCCTCACAAAGCGCTGCGTAGTTGCTAAGCGCGAGGATGCTATTCGGGGATAGGTTCTGAGGTTGAACTCGATAGTGGCTAAGGACTTCTATGAAGAAGTCGGAGATTGGGAGGGAAACGCCACACACCAGTTGGGCTTTGAGGTATACCTTTTATCCGGCTAGGGGAGAAGGGACGACCTCGCTGGCCGGCACTGCCCGCCAGACCAGACCCTCCGTCACAGGGAGGTACCCTTCGGCGATCATCTCTTTGAGATCATTCTCGGTGATGTCCGAGCCGCGCCATTCCCCCTTGTGGGAATCAACCTCTTCTTCTAGCAGTTCCAGCCCCGCTAGAACATGGTCGCCACTGGTGGATTCCACCACCACGGTGCGTGGCACAACCACGCTCTCCGGTGGAACATGGACGGAGCTCATAGGCTTAGCCGTGGCCTCGCTCGACGCCGCCATGGACAGATTAGTGCTGCCGCTAGCCATTGATGCAGAGGAAGAGTGGCTGTGAGATTGGAAGAAAAGGCTAGGGTTTTTTCTCTGTGCATGCGGAGAGCTCGAGGAGACGCTGGATAGAGGAAGAAGACGATGAGAGTAAGAATGGGGTGAAAAGATAAAAATCACCACAATTATAATATATAGTACCCGGCATCAAGATTCATGCAAGTTGATCAAACAGTTGTTGCATATACAGCGTGTGCACGAACGTGCATGGAAAATTTTCCATGTTCCCACCGCCGCCAACGTTTCATATCTTTTGCGCGGGAAAGGCTATGATTACGTTCTCTGCATGTGTCAGTTACAAGGCGTCACTGACCTATGGTCTACGTCACTCTATTGGCATAGGCAGGTGAAACATCCCATGGACGGATCTAGTCCGGCTACGAGAAGAGTACGATGGAAGATTCAGTAGTTCTCCGACTTACATGTTGAATACGGGGAATATTGCAGGGTTCTTGGGAGGACTACAAGATATTGCTTGATGATTTGCCGACATCCATCTAGATGGAGCATTCAATCTGAAGAGGCAAGACGACGCAAGATCTCAGAGTTCTCCGGGGGCTACTGTTGGGGATATGCTAAATGGGTATCACCATTGCATGTCTCTAATCCGGAAAACCCGGGTGGCCCATAGTCGGTAGAAAGGCCTATTGCCTGCTAGGCGGCCTAGTTAGATGGATCCAGAACGGAGGCCCATGCCGAATGAAGGAAGGATACAGTGGAGTCCCCAGCTGAAAGGATCGTATGGGCACCTAGAGGGGGGTGAATAGGTGCTACTTCAAATTTTCTTCTTTTTAAAATTAAGGTTTGATAAGAAAGGTAAATTCTCTAGATAATGAAATTACGGTGAATTTACCTATATGACAAGCAAGCACAATCTAATACAACAGTAAGCTAGAACAAGTAAGTAAAGTGCGGTAAAGGATAGAAGTTACCAAAGTGGTGGACGCGGAGACACAAGGATTTGTTTCCCGTAGTTCCTTCCTTTTGAGGGGAAGTACGTATACGTTTAGAGAGGGGGTGGTTTCAAACCTCCAACACCACGAGAGGCCTCCCTTGTTCTCCGATGAATCTCACCCCAACGGGTTCGATCCACCTTCCACTATATCGGCAACCTTCGAGGTGGAAGCCGACACCTTTACAAAAAGTTCGGGGCACACATCCACAACTTAATTGGAGGCTCCCAAATACAAGCAAGATGCCAAGACAAATCAAAGACAAGCTTGTAAGAACCAAATCTAGAACTAGGGTTTCCAAAGAAAACACTAGAGCAAGGGGCCCTCAAGTGAATGAGGGGGAAATGAAGATCTCTTTTGGTGAAGTAGTAGATCAAGGCCTCCTCCTTCGAATCACCAAAGATCAAAGACTTTGGGTGGTGGATTGAAGAGATCATGGCGATTTGGTGGCTCTAATGGAGGTAGTAGTCTTCAATGCAAATGAGCAGCTTGTCCCAAGGTAGGTGGAGGCGTATTTATATCCCTTGGAGAAATCTGGCCGTTGGAGCATTAAATGCACCGGTACTACCAGTACTCTAGCGGTAGTACCGGTCCCAATTACCAGTTGGTACTGAGCGAGAGGGGAAGGGCTAGTCCTTCCTCAGAGCTGCCCGGTACAGCCGAGCGGTAGTACCGCTTGCCACAAGCGGTACTACCGGTTGGAGAGGTAGTGCCGCTCCGTAGTACCGGGTGGTACCGAGATAAGGCTAGACCTTCCCACCTTGCTCTAATGCAACCGGTACTAGGGGCGGTAGTACCGGTGCCAAGCGGTAGTACCGGTCATTTTTCCGGTACTACCGGTTGGCGCAGAGACTTTTGGCAACAGCAAATGGGCAAGGCAATATTTGTTCCATAATCTATAAAACCTATGATACACTTAGCGCACGATTAAACCAATAAGTGTGTTGTTATCAAAAATCAAAATCACAAGGATAGGAAATGCTCTTTCAATCTCCCCCTTATTGGTGTTTGATGACAACACACCTTTGCAAGATGATTTTATGAAGATACTCATGGCATTTGTAAAATAGAGACGGGGCTCCCCCTAAATGAGTAGAATCAAACCTCCCCCTCTATTTTACAAAACCATCACAAGTGCACAAATATAGATACTAGCATTTGAAACCATACCTTTGCATAATAACTTGTGATGAGAAATATATGGACAATGAATAACGCATATCATCACAAGATGGATTCATGACATAACCCACATAGTCTCAACAAACTTAGCACGAGTGGTTCCCAAATAGTTAGTACATAGAGTTCACACATAAAATAGAAGTTCACACATAAATAGGAGGAAATCAAAGTTCACAAGCAATAAAAAGATCAAAGTAAGAACGAGCTTGTGACTTCTCATGCAACACCCGTGCCTAAGGTGCAACTTCTCCCCCTTTGGCATCAAGACGCCAAAAAGGGACAAGTGCAAGACTAAGATCTCGACAGTCAATCCTCCTCCTCATCATCAAAGTCCTCCTCATAGGGGGTGGAGCGCGGTGCGAGGAAGAGACATCATCATCCCAATGATTGTGCTGGGAGATACACTGGTCTTCAGGGGTGATGTTGGTCTCGGACCCCTCGGAGATGGTCAATCCTTGAGCTGCCATCATGTCCTTCTGCCGAGCACTAGCTTTCTTGGCATACACATGAGCCTCACACATGTGCTTTTGGTTGTCAACTTGGAAGCAGAAAAATCTTCTTGAGCTTGGCCTCCATCCTCTTGGCCCAAGAGGGCTTGGCATTCTTGCGACGGGAGACAACATAATATGTGTCACGACCACTGTCAGCATCCTCAGAGTCATCCTCTTCATCCTCCTCAGCCACAACGCGGGGTTTAGCATGCTTCTTGATCTTGAGTGCCTTGGGCCGGTGCACGATGAGAGGACGAGTGGATAGGGTCCTAGAAATGGGAGGGCTCTTGGAAACAATAAGAGCCACGATGTAGGGAGAAAATGGAAGAACCCTCCAAGAGTGAGCAGCAGCAACCATCTCATTCCATATATAATCCATCACATCAAGAGCGGTGTCTAAGTCGCGGTTGAGGAAGGTGTTGAACAACAAATCAATAGAGAAATCATGAATCTCATATTTGTTGCCCGCACGAGGAGCAACAGTCTCACGGAAGATGCGGTGGAGAATATCGTATGTGGGGAGAAGATCCTTGATCTTGCCAGCAACCCCGCGGCCCTGGATATACAGAGGTGTAAGGACATCCTTCTTGGAGGGGTTCTCGCGCAAGTGGAAGTGGAAACCACAAGGAGTGTCACGGCCACGATCTTCATACCCCAGTATTGCAGCAAACTCAGCAAGAGTGGCCTCCTTGATTGCACCTTGAGTCATCCAAGTGATCTTCCGAGTGCGGCCATTGTGGAAATGAGCAGTGGCATAAAACTGAGCAATGAGGAGAGGCTCGTAGTCATACTGGAACTCCATGATAGGAAACAAGCCAAGGTTAGAGAAGATTTCCTTAGCTTCAAAAAAAAATCAAGGTTCTTGTTGATGTGTTCCATATCAATCCATAGCTGAGGCACAACCATCTGGATATTTTTCATAAGGACCTCATGATAGACGCACTCTTGGAACTCATTGTAAAATAGACTGTCTTCCCTGCTCTCATCAAGATTGCAGGCATACGCATTGTCAATCCTCAGAGACCGGAACTCAGACTCAGAAATGTCAGACAGTTTCCTTGGCCCTGATGGCCCTGAGCTGCAACTCTTGGTGCGCCCCGAGGAAGGGGGCGAGAAGGGGGAGCGCTGCCACGCCCAGCAGAGCGCTTGGTGACCCCCTCACGACCACCACGGCCACCTCGAGTAGCAGGCAACTTCGAACGACGTCTAGGCTGAGGCATAACTTCATCCTCGGACTTTGTCTCTTCCTCAACAATCTCGCGGTTTGCTTTGGAGCGCTTATGCGCACCCCTAGAACCACCTGCATCTGTGATATCAAGAGGGAGAACAGCACAGGGTAAGGGCACAAGAACCACAAATGAACAAAGAAGAATCCATGATTTAGTAACATGTTGAGGACAGTTGGGACCGGTACTACCGGACCTGGCAACCGGTAGTACCGCTTGCAAGCGGTAGTACCCGAAAATTTTCTGGTACTACCGGTCGAGCGGTACAGGCTCATCAATCGGTAGAGAACGGTCCAAATTTGGCCTCAACAAACTATAAACCATCGATTCTACTAAGTAACAAGGAATGTATGGCAGTACAACCTCACAATACGTCAATTTCTTCACAAATCTAAGCAAGATCTAGATCCAATGAGGAAATTAAAAGTTAGAGAGAAGGGGCGGTTGTACCGGGATCCATGGTGGTGGAGAACGAGTGGGAGCCCGCCAAGAGTCCAAATCCAAGGAGGATCCGGGGAGAGGAGGGCGCGACAGGACTCCGGTGGCGTCACGGGCTCTGACGGCGGCGGTGGTATGTATTGAGGGCTGGGAGAAGACTAGGGCACTGAAGGGTGCCCCCCGCGCGACCAATATATACCAGGAGACGCTGACCGGTAGTACCGTTTACTGAAGCGGTAGTACCACTTGCAAGCGGTAGTACCGGTTTAGCAACCGGTAGGACCGGTGACCGGTAGTACCGGGCATAGGGGCGGTAGTGCTCAACTAGAGCAGTTTCCAGGAAACGACCTAGGAACCACCCAGGTCCGGTAGTACTGCACATAAACCGGTAGTACCGATCCCACCAAATTTCATAGCGAGGGAAAATGAGAGATTCTTGTGCGGAATATATGAGGGTTTTTCGAGGGAGTAGATAGGTTTGGGTTGAGATAGTGAAACTGTGTGAAGCACATGCACTCTAAAATAAGGGAAAAACATATGAAGAGCCAACCGACAGTGCACGACTTTAGAACCAATGACAACTTAAAAATGACAAACATGAGTAAGCACCAACCTCTCGAGTCAGAGAGGGCGGTGGCCTAGGCCACCATATTTGAGTATACTCGGCTTGGCACCACGAAGATATATCTTGGGTCCATTACCGAAACTCATCATTTAAGCTCACATATCACAAAATAATATTAAGAGGAATGATTTTGATTGCCTTGGGCATAATGGGGGGAGGGATAGTCCAATCAATTAGGACCGCACTCCCCCTATATCCATGCCTACACCTAAACCAAATACGGGTCAAATCATAGGTGAGAATGCAAGATAATCAAGTCAAGCTCCTTGAATCTATGATATTTAGTTCATTCCTCAAATAGCAAAACCTTGCTTCATCAAGTGGCTTCGTGAATATGTCGGCAAGTTGATCTTTGGTTGACACACATGATAGATCAATATCACCTCGAGCAACATGATATCTAATGAAGTGATGGCGAATCTCATTATGCTTTGTCCTTGTGTGATCCACCGGGTTGTAGGCAATCTTGATAGCACTTTCATTGTCACATAGAAGAGGCACTTTTTCACAATGGACACCGTATTCCTTTAAAGTTTGCCTCATCCATAGCAATTGGGTGCAAGCACTAGCAGCGGCCACATACTCGGCTTTGGCGGTGGAGAGAGATATACAATTTTGCTTCTTAGAAGACCAACATACCAAGGACCTACCAAGGAATTAGCAAGCCCCGGATGTTGATTTTCTATCATCCTTATCACCTGCCCAATCTGAATCCATGTATCCACCAAGAGCAAATATTGAGCCTCGAGGATACCAAAGATCAAAAAATGGGGTATGAACTAAATATCGAAAGATTCTCTTGACCGCCATTAAATGGATTTCTTTAGGAGCGCTTGATATCTTGCACACACACCTAAACTCAACACAATATCGAGTCTAGATGCACAAAGGTAAAGCAAAGAACCAATCATAGACCGGTATACCTTTTGATCCACATCTTTACCATTTGGATTTTGTTCTAGATGAGTCTTTGTAGCCATGGGAGTAGGAGCTCCATTTAGATCTTGCATATTGAATCTCTTCAGCATATCTTGAGTATACTTGGCTTGGTTGAAGAATGTCCCTCCTCTAACTTGATTGATGTCAAAACCAAGAAATACTCTCAAATCCCCCATCAAAGACATCCGGAACCTACTAGTCATAAGCTTTGAGAATTCATCATTAAAATAAAGCTTTGTTAGATGAGCCAAATATAATATCATCAACATATATTTGGCATACAAAAAGCTCCCCATTGACCTTCTTAGTAAAAAGAGTGGGATCGATTTTCCCAACCTCAAATCTATTGTCAAACAACAACTCTCTAAGGTGCTCATACCACGTGCGTGGGGCTTGCTTAAGCCCATAGAGTGCCTTATCAAGTTTGTAGACATGGTTTGGGAAGTTGGGATCCTCAAATCCCGGGGGTTGCTTGCGGTGACCCAGCATACCACTACATGATGTAGTACACTATATTCGTAGACATAACACTAATGAAACACCATTCACTAGTATTACATCCCTCAGAGTGGTACAACAGAAACACAGTAGGTATAAGACATGACTATAGGTTACAACTCAACTCTTTACACAAGATCTAGAGAACACTCTAGGTTAAAGAGAGAGAAAGAATCTTCTTACAAAGAAGAATCAGAAATAAATAACTCAAAACTATCATACTATTAAGACTACTATCTTAACTGATGATCTGGCATTGCTGCAATCGCAATACACTACATAAATAGGTTCTATGGCTAGAGATTGTATTCCTATCTAATCAGTAACTTCGTCTTCACTTGAGTTGTTGTATATGTTGACTCTCTTAACTTCATTGAAGAACTTTAGCTTTTGATGATGATTCTTGGAGCATGACTTGATGTAGACGTCGTCTGACTAGCTTTAGAATCTAGCAAGGGTTAAGAAGATACTTTGAGTACGAGCGTACTCAGCAAGTTCACTAGAAAAGGAGTGTTTGATGCACTATATCTATAGCCACAGACCATAGGTTGTAGGCAATGCAGCTTTTCGTAAACATTTATTCAAAGGTTTCTTTTATTCGGAAAAGCTATGTCCGTCAGCCTTCACGGGTTTACCAGAACTTTCATGGAGTTCCTTTCCCGCTGCGTTCGCAGCTCCTTACCGGAATAGGGAGTAACAAGTTACAGTTCTTACACTCTGCAGAGGTGCGTCACTTTACCCATGAGAGATCTTAGCTTTGTTGCACATCCGGGCCGCAAACCCGTTCGCACTTCCTTGGTGTGAGGCCCAGACTAAGACCCAAGCCAATCACTGCCTTCTCTGCGACCCCGCATGTCTCCTTGGTGTACGCCATCCCACCTATTGAATTACGGCTATTTGTAGTACAGACCGTTCAGATGCCGGAACTATCGTGGGACGTTGAGGGCTCCGACCCATATGATGCATATCCTCTACGAATTACCATATAATATGCACGCTACGAGTGATAACAGCCACGACCCGCACATCCGGCTCCATGCGAGAGGGAAAAGATACAGCTGACTTCTTCGTCCCATTCCAAATCTTATGGTAAACGTGTAATATACGGCGCAAGAATCACTGGCGACATTGGTTGTTAAGTCCTAGATAATATGTTCCTTTACCACTAGAACTCTTATAGTAGGTTATTACCTCATGGTAAATAACCTATCATCATATTATTATGAAAATAGTGTTTTCTTACCTTTTTCAAATGCAGGTGATGACAACACTAGATTTGTAAAATACTTTACAGAAAATAATCAAAGGACATGAGCAAGTGTGAACTTGCCTTTTGTGATTGCAAGATTATGCACTCACGATCTTTAAGACAATATAAGATCCAATATTTGAAAACAGCATCATTGGTCTGGTAAGGACTAATGTTTAAAGAAGCAATATGCTATTATGCATAAGTAATGTAATGCAATTTCGTAAACTCGAATCCCGAGGATAACGTTACTCTAGGGTTTAAATACCAGAAATGGTTTTGTGGAATGTGTTGATCTTTTAGATTAAGTTTCATATTTGTGCTTCTTATTAAGGCTTATGAGTGTGTGAACAACACATATCTATATAATAATAAGGTACACACATATGGAATGCTACTTAAAGACTACTTATATAATAATTGTTTATCTTCAAATTTACTTTACAAGTAGGGTCACTTATAAAGAACTTTAAGTGTTATTAATCCTAAATATATAAGTAAAGTATAAAGTAAGGTGTTTACTATTAATTGTCATATGTTGACTGAAGTGGCAAAACGAATAACTTTTGAAGAAAAGATTCCTTTATTAAGATTTAAACAATCCTTGTGACTAATCAGAGGTGGTTGATGTTGTTTGTGCTTGCTGGAACAGTTTGGATTTGAGATGCTTTATAACTTAATTATAACAGACCAAAGTTATATATAAAGTATATAATGAATTTTTTAGTATTATACTTAAAGTCTGGTGGACTAAAGTTAATTTAAAACATAGATGGACTTTAGGTGTAATGGTTATTATACTTATACCTTGTTAACTTCATACTGTTTCTTTAAAGTTACTTAAGAATGGTATTGCTTTTATTTGGTAGTGGTTTCTTTACATTATAAATGTATAAAGTGATTTATCTCCCAATAAGGGTGTGGTTAAGGGTTGTGAATAAGTAAATAATATTATTTACTACTTATGAACTCACTATAGTGTTTTGATTTGTTTATAAAGTTTTGGTTAAAGTAAAGGAATGGGTTTTATCTCATTACAAATTATTCTTGGAGATTTTATATTGGATAAGAATATTTTTAGAAAATAATCTACACTTATGGTTGAATGATAATTCAACAAAATTGCATTTTTAAATGTGTTGAACCATTTGACTTCATAATATTAGTATTTAAGATTAATACTATTTATTAGATTTAAATGGTTAATTTAAGAAATATTAACAAATCTTATTTTACATTATATGAATTATTAACTAAAGAAATAGGTTTAAATTCAAGTTATTAAAGTGTTTAACTTTTTATTTAACTTAAAAGTGGAATATTATATTTTTAACATATAGGTATTATTTTTGTGATCATTTTGGTATATTATACTTAGGTTTTTGATTTAAAAATAATAAGATATGATTTTTATAATACTAATTACTTTATAAAGACTTAATAAATAACAAATATTTAATTAAGTGGAATAATAATGCATGATTATAGTTTTAAATTATAATTATTATTTTTCTAAGATTTTCGATATTTTATTTATATTTTTAACATTTACCATTATTAAAACATGAATTACCAAAGTTTTATTACTTATAAAACTTTTATTAAATAATAGTTATTTAAATAATCATCATAATAATATTTGATAATAGTTTTAAGTTGTATATTTTTTTTCTAAAAAATTTCATATATTAAACATATTTTTCTAAATTACAAAACAAAAATTATTGATTTTATAAGATTGAATTATTTTATGATTTTTTTTAATTAAATAACTAAATGTGTTTATTAGGTAATGCTTATGTTAGCATGAAATGAAAGGTTTTTCTCACCAGAGCCTATCCTACCCCAGTCACTGACTGCTGGGACCTTTTCCATGTCATATCTCAGGTTTTTATTTATTACAGAAATGAATAACTCAATTTAGGAAATGATAAAATGATATATGACATCAGCGTGATGTCACGCTGACATCATCCAAGGAATGATCCTCAGATCATGGTTTGATCCTCAGATTGGGAGCATGCGGGCACGCTGGGTTGGTCTTGTTCGAATCAGTGGAGTGAGGGAAGCCGAATAGTGGCGGCGTTGCCCCTGTTTGGTCGCCGGAACTTGCTCCACGGCGAGCAAACACGACGGCGGACATAGGTTCACGGTGGGATGGAAAACAACGGCAAGATAGAATGATTTAAGGGGTGCATGGGTACAGTGAGATCACCCTGATTCTCGTACGATGATCATTGGGGCCTGGTGTGGTCGGAGGCGGCATCTCCGACGAGAATTCCGATAAAGGCCGATGGAAGGGAACAACAAAATTTGATCGCCCTCGTGCTCCCCTTGATGCTGCGTTACTCATAGATGATCTACGCACTCTGGCGCATCTCCTCGACCACTCCACGGACTCCGGGACGGCCTCTACTGACGGCGACGGTCTTCTCTGACCGGAGCTAGGGTTCGCGTTCAGGCGGAAGAGGAAGAAAGAGAGAGATGGCAAGAATGAGGACGAGAAGGTACAACGGCATGGCGTTCTTATCCTCGCAGAGCCCCCATTGGCAGCGTCGCGATGACGGAGTGGCATCGGGCGGTCGCCGGCCCCTCCAGCGAGCTACTCGACGCGAGGAGGAAGACGACGGATTGGTTGACAAAAGGGTATCTAGGCCAGGCTTCTGTTGGGCCGTGGTGAAGTGAGCGGGTTGTTTTCTCTGCTACTCGTGAGCGTTGGATAGGTGGAGGAGAAGCGGGTTGTGGGCCAGAATTGACTCTTCTTCTATTTTTTTCCTGGTTCTTTCCCTTTTCTTTATTCTGTTTTGTTTTCAATTAAAATTTCTTCCAGGTTTTAAATACCATAATTTTTGTATAATATTTTAAATATTCCAAAGATAACTATACTGATTGATTACTCTTATCATGTTGATATTTTTCAATGCTCACAATTATATCAAAAATTATTTATTGAATGGAATAAATAAGAATTAGGGTTTTAGGTTTTTGTTTCTAGATTTGTATTTTAATACTTGATTTGATATTTTCTTTATGGAATTTATTTGCTGAATAGTTGCAGCAACAATAAATTTATTATGAATCAATTTGTGAACTTTTATTATATATTATTATATTTTCTTCATTTTATTTATCTATATACTTTTCCTATTATTATTTGAGAGCTTTTGATATGAATTTAATTGAGATAATATCCACAAACTTATTGTAGAATTACTTACTATCAACTAATGAGATTTTATTCTCATTAACTCATAATATTAATGAAATCTTTATATGGTGAATTCTATTATTCAAAACCTAATAACAGGTGAATCCTAACCACCTTTCTTATTTTGAATATGCATAATTCTTTTCTTGGAACTAGTTATTCACTACTTGCTTAAGTGTGATTAATATATGGATATAATATTGGGCATAATGGTTTATAGTAATTTCCAATTATGTGCTACACATGATTTAAAGGTTTGAAAGTGTAAAAGATATACTTGAGTGATTTTCTATATGAAATTATTCCTATAAGACATGGTGGAAATAGGATGATAAATCACTCACATGAAATGGATTTTATGTTTGGTTAAAATTTTTGGGTTTTAATGTTTACTAAGAATTCCTATCTTCCATAATTCACAATCCTAGGCTGCTAATTAAGGAAGTCCTTTCCTAGATATATTACTTCTTTATATCCTTCATCATGTGCTAACACGATGAGCTTTACTTTACAGAAATATTCATATCCACCTTGTAAATCCAATGAGCTTGACACTAAAGCTTTCATAATCTTCTTATATCCATACTTGGTTATAACAACTACTCTACTGTTGATAACCTCCAATCTAACAAATGGTTACTTCTAACTCCATTCATACTCTTCCTTAATCATCCTCCTTAATATTACTCTAGTAGGTGTCTATATCAAAATACTTCATCTCAAGTGTGAGTATTTCCCAAGAGGAAACTACTACTTCTATAATCCAATGTTACTCTAGCATCATCTTGATCATACTATCTTGTCTCTACTTAACTCCAGTATCTCATACTCCAACCTCACATTATATTAATGTGACTTGTCATGGCTAACCTAGGATAATATATCTATACTAGGGTTTAATCATGTTTTATCCACCAATGTCACTTATACTTGATATAAGCATTCAATCTTGGTGAATAAGGCGTGGTCATTATACTCCTTTGTGGTTTAAGTTTCCATTTGGCTAATCAAGGCTTCATCAATACAACATTGCAGTTGTATTGAAATTATATTCTTAGCATCTTCAGGATTCATCCTTATAATCCTATTTGTTAACATATTGATTTGATTTCCTTCAATCACCCCATCCTATAGATGATATCTGATACTATCCTTACCATCTACCTCTTCTTACTTTATTCTCTAAGGACTTAGAGTGATTGTTATGATAAAGAACATGAGTTGATAGTTCAATAGTTAATAAGCTAAGAATTGGTAAATCAATAGTTGATTACTCAATATTGATGAACAACAGATGTTGAGATAGGATTCCATAAGGATTGATATGGAAAGAAGGATATGTGGTGAATGGTCTTAAGTTGCTTTCATTCCTACTTAATACAACTAAAGAGTTAGGGTTAAGTATTACCATGATGTTCATGGTCTAAATAGTTGAGATTTAAGATTTAGTTGTTACATTCCTATTACTTAAGTTATATTTATAACTTGGTATTCATGAGTTGTGTAATGAATACTAGGATATGATTACCTAAGGATCAAATATAAATCATTAAATAATGTATTAGGTTTAACTTTTATTACATTTGATCTACCCTTAGATCAAATCTTCCTTACCCAAAATAAGGTTTTAACAAAGGTCATATTGAAACTTATCGCAGTCAACTTGATGATCTACTTCAATTCCATCAAGTTAAGAGAATCTTCAATCTCTTTGACAAGTTTTTATTTAAAAGTGGGAAAATTATTTGGATTTTCTATGCATGAATGGAATGCACACATCTGTGTTCAGCTTATTTCTAAGCTCTAATGCTGGGACGTTACATTGCTTAACATATACCAACTCATTTAATGGACCATAAAGAAATGCACTTTCTACATCCATTTGTTGCAACTTAAAGTTATGATGTGCCGCATAAGGAAGAAGGATACGGATGGACTCAAGGCGAGCCACGGGTGCATAAGTCTCTCCATAGTCAATGCCTTCAATTTGAGAGAACCCTCAACCAATCTAGCCTTGTTCCTTACTATAATTCCATGCTCATCTTGCTTGTTCTTGAATATCCACTTTGTGCCAATAACATTTCGGCAATCCTTTGGCTTCTCAACTAACTTCCATACTTTGTTTGTCTCAAAGTTGTTGAGATCTTTGTGCATATCTTCCAACCAAATCCTCAAGAGCTTCCCACACTTTCTTTGGTTCAATCATGGAGATGTGTGCTTGGTGTTCATTGAACCTCTTCAATTGTGCTCTTGTGGAAATGCCTTTCCTTGGGTCACCAACCACATTTTGTAGAGAGTGGTCTCTTAATTCCAACATTCTCTCCTATCTAGCTTCACGACGAGCGTGGATCTCCGTGTTGTTTCTTGGGGGACCTTCTTCATTATTTTGGTCCTCGTCTTGACCATCAACTTGACCTTGATCATCACCAAAATCATTCTCTTCATTGAGAGGCAAAGATTGACCTTGGTCCTGATCAAGTGCTCTTCTAGCATCAATTTGAGCTTGTCTCAAGGCAGTTTGTACGGATCTTCCATGAGTAATTGCCTTGGCACCACTTGACATCCTGGAGAAAGAATAAATCTCCTCTTGACTAGAGTTGTCACTTTGATCAACATGTTGAGGGTCCACATCTTGTCTTTGGCTTGAGTCATTGCCCTCCTCGATGGATGGAGCTTGTTGATGTCGTGAAGATGAGGGACCCACTTGAGTGGAACATAGTTCTTCTCGATCCGCCATAAGGGGTTCCTCAACGTGGCGGATATATCCCACACCCATTCTTCCTATGTCATCCT
This sequence comes from Avena atlantica, assembly GCA_910589765.1. Classification (NCBI taxonomy): domain Eukaryota; kingdom Viridiplantae; phylum Streptophyta; class Magnoliopsida; order Poales; family Poaceae; genus Avena; species Avena atlantica. Next base: position 352,501,390 of record OU342734.1, read on the forward strand.
AAGGCATTTCATCATCTACATCACAAGCATCAACACGCCCCCCTTGGGGACCATCATATTCTTTGAAGGTCACTACAAGATTATATGACAACTCCGGATAGCTTATCATAGATTCTATAAGTGTGAGATTCGAGACCATAGCCAACAAAAATACCCTCTAATGCTTTAGACTTGAATTTGGACAAACGAACACCTTTTATGAGATAGAAACACTTACAACCGAACACCCGGAAGTAAGATATGTTGGGCTTGTTACCGTTAAGTATTTCATATGGAGTCTTGTTGATTTCTTTGTGGAGGTAGAGCCGGTTTGATGCATGGCAAGCGGTGGAGATGGCTTTGGCCCAAAAGTTGTATGGAGATTTAAACTCCGCCAACATGGTCCTAGCCATCTCAATAAGAGTCCGGTTCTTCCTCTCGGCCACACCATTTTGTTGAGGGGTATATGTAGCGGAATATTGGTGTTTTATCCCCACATCACTAAGGAAATCATTCAAGGTGTAGTTCTTGAACTCGGTGCCGTTGTCGCTTCTTATAATCAACACGGGAACATTGTATTATCGTTGAACCGAGTTGATGAAGTCGATGAAGGTCTTTTGGGTCTCAATTTTCAACTTGAATAAATAAACCCAAGAGTATCTTGAAAAGTCATCAACAATCACCAAGCAATAATTCTTCCCACCAAGACTTGCATGAGATGGAGGACCAAAGAGGTCCACATAGATGAGCTCCAAGATCTTGGTTGACTTGATGCGGTTCTTAGGCTTGTGAGGAGCATCATGCATCTTCCCTAGAACACATGCCCTGCAAACACGATCTTTGGCAAAGGAAACATTTTCTTTTAGTCCAACAATATGGCCCTCCTTGTGGAGACTTTGCAAAGTTCTCATATTGACATGGGCTAGTCGGCGATGCCATAAACAACCCACATCAGCCTTTCAGAATAATCACATCGCACTTGTAGTGGCTTGCCCCGAAAATTCCACCACATACAAGTCATGTTCGACGTACCCAACGAAAGCGACCTTGAGAGACTTTCTCCACATGATGACTACAATATCATCATCAACAAAGACGGCAAAGCCCATATTTCCAAGAGCACGGACTGAAAGTAAATTGTATCCAAGGGTCTCAACAAGCATGACGTTCACGAGTGTAATGTCGTGAGCAACCACTACCTTGCCAAAACCCATTACCTTAGACTTTGACTTGTCGGCATATGTCATGGTGATTTGATCATCATTTGGCTTTAAGTCCTTGACAATAGACGAGCTTCCGGTCATATGACTCGTGCAACCACTGTCAAGCACCCACTTTGACCCTCCGGAAGCATATGTCTACAAAAGATCAAGCTACTTTTTAGGTACCCATTTTTCAATGGGTCCTCTTTTGTTAGCAACAAGGGTCTTGGGAACCCAAATAGACCAAGCAATATAACCATCATATGGGCCAACATATTGTGCATGCACATCACCATAATAATCACGCATTAGAACATAGTGAGGATTAGCACTTCTCGCAAAGTCATCATGAGACACAATTTTACCACTTGTGGCCTTACTATCCACAATAGGCTTGTTGGTCTCTTGTGCGGGCTTGGCTTTCTTATTCTTGTTGTTCTTCTTCTTAGTTTTGGAGAAAAAACCAATGCCCCCCGTTTCACCACTAGGTCTTTACTTACTCAAAAGATCATCAATGGACTTGTTGCCTTGTGGAAATATGGCCTTGGTAAGGATGGCAATGGGCAGGGCATGGGAAGGGTACAGCAATACCATACCAATACCCGTATAGTCAATGGGTACAAAAGCTTACCCATACCCGTAACCGTGGGTATAAAACTTTACCCATACCCATACCCGCCGGGTACCCATACCCATTGGGTACCCGGTGGGTAGATCCAATAGTACACAAGTTACTCATAGTTTTACGTTCATCAATAACATATATTTGAACAAATACAATTATCCCTACTTAATAATAGGTACAAGAGTACATGAAAGTATTGAAGTTTAGAATTTGCAAGTCGCGTACTTGTCTCTAGGCTTCTTGACCGCATATGTTGACACTCTAAAGGTAAGTTTGACATGTCAATTTAAACGGGCAGGGTATGGGTATACCCATGGGTACACGTCTATACCCGTGCCCATACCCGTAACTTAATGGGTAGGGTATGGGTATTACCCGTGGGTATAAAAGTGTGCCCATACCCTACCCATACGGGTATGGTACCCGTGGGTACCCGTACCCATGGGTAAAATTTCCATCCTTAGGCCTTGGCTAGCTCCCCCTTCAACCAAGCATTTTCTTCAAGAATAGTTGTACTACTAGATGGAATGAAGTTACTAGGTGAGGGAATATTGGCCAATTGAGTTTGAAGCGTTTCATGGGACTTTGCGAGTGACAAGAGTTCACTTTCCAAAGCCTTGTGAGCCTTGTCAAGCAAACTAAAGTCCTAGGCAAGTTTTTCATGAACCACACCAAACTCAATCTTGTTCTTTTTAGCCCTTTTGCATTTAGCAATAGCATGATCACGTTCTTTGATGAGTTTATTAACAATAATGTCATTGGCCTCATCAAGCCCTTCAAGTTTTAATTCAAGTGACATCCTAGTCTCTTGTTCTTCTTCTAGAGCATTGTTTAAAGCCTCTAGCTCAATCATGTGTTCATGCCCAAGTTTACATCTTAAATCTAGAAGCTCTTGTGTGTGGGAAAGTTGATCTAAGATGTTTCCAAAATGTATCTTAGCATCCCCTTATAGATTAGTCATAAACTCATCAAAAGCAATTAATTCCCTTTTAACATCAAGAGACATATCATCATCAATTTCATCATTATCTAAGGGAGTGGAGTGAGATGATGAGGATACCTCCGTTCCTCTTGCCATAAGGCAAGTGACGTTCTTGATGGGAGAATTCTCATTTAGAGAATCGAAGAGTGAGAATGTCGGAGTAGAAGTACTGGCCAGAGCCGCCACACCATTAGAAATTTCCTCTTCCTCGTCATCATCATCTTCATTGTTAGAGGAGTATTCTTCATGAGTGATCAAGACAATTTCTCCCGACTTCTTGTTGATGGGATTCTTCTTGATGAAGGGTTTCTTGTAAGGTGCTTTGAGAGTCTTCTTCAACACAAGCTTACCCCCATGATATTCTCTCTTCTCAAAGGGGCAACTCGCCACATAGTGATAGCGGTCACCACAATTGAAGCAAGTTCTCAATCTAGTGGTATTTTCTCTTTTCTCATTTGGGTTTCTTCTTCGTTGCATTTCCATCTTGGCCTTGGCGGGGTTCTTCCAAAATTTCTTTACATAGAAGGCCATATATTGACTATGAGAAATCTTGACTTCATCGGGTGGTCCATGGAGAGGCCTTCATCACTATCGTCTTCATCCCCATGGTCCACAACTTTGGCCTTCAAAGCAACATTGACAACATTGCTCATACCAAGGGCACGAGCACGGGCATCTTTGGCATTCTTGGCGGAAACTTTGAAAGAGGCCATCTCTTGCATAACTTCATTGGAGGTCATGAGATGGTAGTTGTGTCTTCCTTGTAAGCTCTTCAAGTCGGTGGGATCAAAGGGCATGAGTGCACTCACATATGTCCTTTTTATCCACACATCATCCACATGTGAGGCACCCACAATTCTAAAAGCGGTTGCGGTGGTCTTGAGCCTACGGTACATGTCTTCATGATTTTCACCTTCCATCATGTAGAATCCTTCGGCTTCATTGCTTAGTGCATCATACCAGTTCCTCCTCATGCTCTCATTTCCAATAAAAAACACCATGAGAGCATCTGTAACACCCCGGTTCTGAAAAGACCGTGGCCTCTATGTGACATGCCAATCCCTGGATCGGTTCATTGGCCCACAATAGAGTAAGATAGATAACATAGCAAAATATCCGTGTATCATGAATAACGAAGATCCAGAGTACCATTATTACAATAAAAGCTTAGCACAAAGCTAGCTCAAATTATTCAGGTAGCAACATAAATAAAGTAAATCCTCCATTCTTCAAATTGCCCACAAGTGAACAAGTGCCGAGTGGAGTACCGTGGCCTATAACGATCAATCAGAATCGGAATAACCTGCAACATGAAACATAGCAGCCCCGAAGGGTCAATACATGGAATGTATGGCAAGTAGAGCTAGTAAAGGAGACAATAGTGCTAACATCTACATGCATATTTGGCAAGTGGAGTTGTGTCTGGCTTGCATTTGCAAATACATTTGTCCTACTTTCATAAACAGTTTTGATTTTCTTTGAAAAGATCCCAATTAAGTTAACCCAACAATATTAAAACAATTATGAAATTAGAATGAGCGAGAAACATGTCATGGAATCAATATCAAGCAACTCATTTGTCCATAACCGGGGACACGGCTAATCGATTAGATTATACATCCTGCAGAGGTTAGTACACTTTACCCATGTGACTTGGCCAGCCCAGCTCGTACCATCACTCTCATTTTGGGTGATGATAGGGAGAAGTCCAAGAAGAGACTGTTCGGGAAGTAGCTCCTCAATCCCGACGCGCACCGGTCCAACCTACCAAAATTCTGTTGGAATTATGCCCTAGAGGCAATAATAAAGATGTTATTATTATAATTCTTGTTCATGATAAAGTTTATATTCCATGCTAGAATTGTATTAAGCGGAAACATTAATACTTGTGTGGTTTGTGAACAACACCGTGTCCCTGGTACGCCTCTAAGGACTAGCTCATTGATCAATGATGGTTAAGGTTTCCTAACCATAGACATGAGTTGTCAATTGATAATGAGATCATATCATTGGGAGAATGATATGATGGACATACCCAAACTAAGCGAAGCAATTAGATCGTTTCATCGTGTCAATCTTTGCGAAGCTTTTCCTATGTCAAATATTGTATTCCTTAGACCATGAGATAATGCAACTCCCTGGTACCGGAAGAAAGCTTTGAGGTCATCAAACGTCATCCTATGAGAGGGTGATCATAAAGGTGTCTCTCAGGTGATCGGAAAGTATCTGTTGGGTTGTATGTATCGAGATGGAATTTGTCCCTCCCAAGTCGGAGAGATATATTTCGGGCCCACTCGGTAATCGATATCAACACCGCTTGCAAGCATGTGGTTAAGGAGTTAATCACAAAGTGATATCGGATTACGGAACGAGTAAAGTACTTGCTGTGAACGAGATTGAACTAGGTATGACGGTACCGACGATCGAATCTCGGGCAAGTAAAATATCGCAAGACGAAGGGAATATATATATGGGATTGATTGAATCCTGGCATCGTGGTTCATCCGATATGATCATCGATGAATGTGTGGGAGTCAATATGGGTGCCCAGACCCCGCTGTTGATTATTGATAGAAGATCATGTCTGCATATTCTCGAACCCGCAGGGTCACACACTTAACGTATCTCGACGCTAGGATAGATTGGATAATTGGTTTATGAATTTTTGTTCGGAGTCTCGGATGGGATCCGGGACATCACGAGAGGTTCCGGAATGGTCCGGAGAATAAGATTCATATAAGGCAGTGCAGTTTTTGGAGTTCGGAATTGTTCCGGGTTAATCGGTATTGTACCGGAAGCTTCTAGAACCTTCCAGAAGGGGACCAACGTGGCCCCACCTTCCGGGAGGGGGCATGGGCCTATGAGGGAGTGTCCTGGCCGCATTGGGCCAGGGGCACAAGGCCCCATAGGGACCAGTCGATCCTAGAGAGTTTAAATCGTTTAAACTAGAGATAGGGTTTCTAGAAGAGGGGAGAGTCCATGCCCCCCACTCCTTATCCTTTGGGCTTGGGGGAGGGGCTAGGGCTGCGCCCCCCTCTATATAAAGAGGGGTGGGGGCGCACCAACCCCACACACCTCTCCTCCAAACCCTAGCCGCCTTGCTAGCTTTCCTCTCTCCCTCCCGACTGTTTGTAGGCGAAGCCCTGCTGCAGAAATTCTCCACCATATACACCACGCCGTCGTGTTGTAGATCCAATCTATCTCTCCACCATACTTGCTGGTCCGAGGAAGGAGGAGACGTCGAGGTGCTGCACGTGTGCATCTCACGGAGGCACCGCCACTTGTGGTGCTAGATCGGATCGGATCGCGAGGAGGAGAAGCGAGTACGACTACATCACCCACGTTCCGACGAACGTTCCGCTGTGCGAATCTTCAAGGGTATGAAGATCTAATACAATCTCTCTCGTTGATTGCATCTCCTAGATTAGATCTTGGCTTTCCCTCTGTTCGCATCCGTAGAAAATTTTGATTTACTATGCCGCGAAACCCTTCAGTGGTATCAGAGCTAGATCTAAGCGTAGATGTGTTTCACGAGTAGAACGCAACATGGTTGTTGCGGGCGTTGATGTTTTCTGTTGCAAGCCTCTTGTTTGTGTTCTTCTTATGACGCGGGATAGTGAGATTGAAGCGGTCCAGGCCAACCTTACGCGACGTCGTTCGCGAGACCGGCTCCGCACTTGACGTGTGGCTTGTTCCACACATGCGGCTGGTGGATGTCAGTTTCTCTCACTATAGTTGTCATGGGATTAACACCGGAGTTTGGCAACCATAATATCACCGTTGTGGCTTTCCGTAGGTAAGAATCGTTCTTAGCATCTACTCCCATAAGCCACGTAAAACATGCAACAACAAAGTAGAGGCGTCTAACTTGTTTTTACAGGGAGTGTTTTCTGTGATATGGTATGGCCCAAGATGTGATGTGTATATTGTATGCGATGATCATGTTTTGTAATGTTTCACGACTTGCATGTCGATGAGTACACAACCGGCAGGAGCCATATGGTTGTCTTTATAATTGTGTATGACCTGCGAGTCAACTTCTTATACGCCATGTAATAGCTTTACTTTATCGCTAAGTAGTTAGCAATAGTTGTAGTTGCTATTCGTGGTGGAGGCAATCATGGTGGAGTGATGGAGATCATGCCGGAACGCACAAGATGGAGATCATTGCGCGAGGATTGGCTATACCATGTCACATAAAGTTATATGCATGTGATGTTTATCCCTTTATGTATCTTATTATGCTTAGATCGCGACGGTAGCATTATAATATGATTCCTCACTTAAAGATCAAGATAAAAACTGTGTTCTCCCCAAGTATGCACCGTTGCAAAAGTTCGTCATGTCCAAGCATCACGTGATGATCGGGTGCTATAGACTCTACGCTCACATACAACGGGTGCAAGCCAGTTTTGCACACGCGGAAATACTTGGGTCTAGCTTGACGAGCGTAGCATGTACAGACATGGCCTCGGAACACAAGAACCGAAAGGTTAAGCATGAGTCATATGAGTGATATGATCGACACTTTGTTGTCCACCATTGAAACCACATCTCTTCTCGTGATGATCGGATTAGGTGTGGTGAATTTGGATCGTGTTCACTAAACAACTTGGGGGATGTTGAATTTAGTGTGAGTTCATCTAGTAATTTGATTAAATTGAACTATTTATCATGAACATAGTCTAAGTTGTACTTGCAAATACTGTAGATCACATGGCCAAGTCCAACTTCAACTTCAACGTTTTTGCTGAGAAGGAAAAGCTTAGAAACAATGGGTCTAACTTCACCAATTGGTTCCGCAATATAAGAATCATTCTGTCTGGCGGACAAAAGGAATATGTCCTTGGGAAAGCGTTAGGTGACCCCCCTGCTGCAACTGCGCCGGCTGATGAGAAAGCTGTCTATCAGTCGCGCAAAGATGATTATGGTGTGATTAAGAGCACCATGTTGTTTGCTATGGAACCGGAGCTTCAAAATCGTTTTGAAGAGTATCCCGGGCCCTTCGAGATTCTCGAGGAGCTGAAAACCATGTTTCAGACTCAGGCCCGTTCTGAGAGATATGAGATCTCCGAGAAGTTCTTTAACTGTAAGATGGAGGAAGGGAGTTCCGTTAGTGAGCACGCCATAAAGATGTCGGGCTACACTCAACGTCTTGAGCAACTGGAATGCACGATTCCAGAGGAGCTCAAGATTGACAGGGTTCTGCAATCACTCCCTCCCAGCTACAAAAGTTTTGTAGTGACTCATAATCAGATTGGTTCCACTGATACGATCACCGAGCTCTTCGCAAAGCTGAAGGCTGCAAAGGTGGACATCAAGAAGGATAATCATGTGTTGATGTTCAACAAGCCCTCCTTTAAGAAAGGTAAGGGAGCAAAGAAACCCTTCAAGAAGGGCGGCGGCAAGCGCAATGCCCCTGCTGAGAAGAAGCTCAAGTCTGGTCCTAAGCCCGACACTGAGTGCTTCTATTGCAAGGACAAGGGTCACTGGAAGCGCAACTGTCCGAAGTACTTAGCGGACAAGAAGGCTGACACCATCAAAGGTATATTTGATATACATGTTATTGATGTTTTCCTTACTAGCCCTCAATGGAGTGCCTGGGTATTTGATACCGGTTCAGTTGCTAATATTGGTAACTCGAAACAGGAGCTACGGAATAGACGGCGGCTTGCGAGGGATGAGGTGACGATGCGCGTTGGCAACGGATCAAGAGTTGATGTGATGGCCGTCGGCACGCTCTCCTTAGTTTTACCTTCGGGATTAGTTTTAAACCTTAATAAGTGTTATTATGTGCCTGCGTTGAGCATGAACATTATTTCTGGATCGTGTTTATTGCAAGACGGTTATTCATTTAAATCGGAGAATAATGGTTGTTCTATTTATATGAGTAACATCTTTTATGGTCATGCACCTCTTGTGAATGGTTTATTTCTTCTAAATCTCGAAAGGGATGAAACACACATCCATAACATTGAGGCTAAGAGATGCAAAGTAGATAGTGATAATACTACTTATTTGTGGCACTGTCGTCTAGGTCATATTGGTGTAAAGCGCATGAAGAAACTCCATTCTGATGGACTTTTGGAGTCTCTTGATTTTGAATCATTTGACACATGCGAACCATGCCTCATGGGCAAGATGATCAAAACCCCGTTCTCCGGTATGATGGAGCGAGCAACGGACTTGTTGGAAATCATACATACCGATGTATGCGGACCGATGAGTGTTTCGACGCGCGGTGGATATCGCTATTTCCTCACTTTTACCGATGACTTAAGTAGATATGGGTATATCTATTTAATGAAACATAAATCTGAAACATTTGAAAAGTTCAAGGAATTTCAGAATGAAGTGGAGAACCATCGTAACAGAAAGATTAAGTTTCTACGATCCGATCGTGGAGGTGAATATTTGAGTTATGATTTTCTCACGCATCTTAAAGCAAGTGGAATCGTTTCACAACTCACGCCACCCGGAACACCACAGCGCAATGGTGTGTCTGAACGCCGGAATCGAACCCTATTAGATATGGTCCGATCAATGATGTCTCTTACTGATTTGCCGTTATCATTTTGGGGTTATGCATTAGAAACCGCTGCATTCACTTTAAATAGGGCTCCATCTAAATCCGTTGAGACGACACCGTATGAACTGTGGTTTGGTGCTAAACCTAAGTTGTCGTTTCTTAAAGTTTGGGGATGCGAAGCTTACGTCAAGAAGTTGATGCCGAACAAGCTCGAACCCAAAGCGGAGAAATGCGTCTTCATAGGATACCCTAAGGAAACTATTGGGTATACCTTCTATCACAGAACCGAAGGCAAAGTGTTTGTCGCAAAGAACGGTTCCTTTCTTGAGAAGGAGTTTCTCTCGAAAGAAGTGAGTGGGAGGAAAGTAGAGCTAGACGAGGTTATTGAACCTTCTCTTGAATTGGAGAGTAGCGCAGCACCTGAAATTGTTCCAGTGCCGCCTGCACCAACAATAGAGGAAGCTAATGACAAGGATCATGAAGCTTCGGACGATGCTGCTACTGAACATCGCAGGTCGACAAGGTCGCGTGCCCCTCCTGAGTGGTACGGCAACCCTGTCTTGACTGTCTTGTTGGTAGAAGACAGTGAACCTACGAACTATGAGGAAGCGATGATGAGCCCAGACTCTGAGAAATGGCTGGAAGCCATGAAATCCGAATTGGGATCCATGAGCGAAAACCAAGTATGGACTTTGGTGGATCCTCCTAGCGACCGAAAGGCCGTTGAGTGCAAATGGATATTCAAGAAGAAAACGGACGCGGATGGTAATGTTACCGTCTATAAAGCACGGCTTGTCGCAAAAGGTTTTCGACGAGTTCAAGGTGTTGACTACGATGAGACTTTCTCTCCCGTAGCGATGTTTAAGTCCATTCGGATTTTATTAGCAATTGCTGCGTTTCATGATTATGAAATATGGCAGATGGATGTCAAGACTGCTTTCCTCAATGGGAACATTGATGAAGAGTTGTATATGATGCAACCCGAAGGTTTTGTCGATGCTAAGGATGCTAGTAAAGTATGCAAACTTCAGCGTTCCATTTATGGACTGAAGCAAGCATCTCGGAGTTGGAACCTTCGTTTTGATCAAGTGATTAAGAGTTTTGGATTTGTTCCAAATTGCTACGAAGCTTGTATCTACAAGAAAGTGAGTGGGAGCTTGGTGACGTTTCTGGTACTGTATGTGGATGACATATTGATTATCGGAAATGACATCAACATGCTTAACGATGTGAAGAGTTATTTGAACAAGTGTTTTTCAATGAAAGACCTAGGAGAAGCTGCTTATATATTGGGCATCAAAATCTATAGAGATAGACAAAGACGCCTGATAGCTTTAAGCCAGAGTACATACCTAGACAAAGTTCTGAAAAGGTTCAGAATGGATAAGGCAAAGAAAGGTTCAGTGCCTATGTTGTCAGGTAAGATATTGAGCAAGGCTCAGTGTCCAGCTACGGTAAATGATAGGGAAGCTATGAGCAAAGTGCCTTATGCCTCGGCCATAGGTTCCATCATGTATGCCATGCTGTGTACTAGACCGGATGTGTCCAATGCTCTTAGTTTGACGAGCAGATATCAAAGTGATCCAGGAGTGGAACACTGGACAGCCGTGAAGAACATCCTAAAGTACCTAAATAGAACTAAAGAAATGTTCTTAGTCTATGGGGGTGATGAACAGCTTGTCGTAAAAGGTTACGTCGATGCTAGTTTCGACACCGACAAGGATGATTCCAAATCTCAGACAGGATATGTTTATATTTTGAATGGAGGAGCTGTGAGCTGGAGAAGCTGCAAGCAAAGCGTGATCGTGGGATCTACAGTGGAAGCGAAATACATGGCTGCTGCAGAAGCGTCAAGTGAAGGAGTTTGGATCAGAAACTTCATCACTGAGCTTGGCGTGGTTCCAAGTGCATTGGACCCACTTGAGATATTGTGTGACAACACTGGCGCCATAGCACTCGCTAAGGAACCAAGATATCATCCAAAGACCAAGCATATCAACCGCAAGTTTCATATAATCCGAGATTATATAGCAGATGGAGATCTGAAGATTAGCAAAGTACATACGGATTTGAATGTCGCAGATCCATTGACTAAACCTCTTCCACGTGTAAAACATGATCAACACCTCAGTGCCACGGGTGTGAGATTGTTGCCAGATGTAAACTAGATTATTGACTCTAGTGCAAGTGGGATACTGTTGGAATTATGCCCTAGAGGCAATAATAAAGATGTTATTATTATAATTCTTGTTCATGATAAAGTTTATATTCCATGCTAGAATTGTATTAAGCGGAAACATTAATACTTGTGTGGTTTGTGAACAACACCGTGTACCTGGTACGCCTCTAAGGACTAGCTCATTGATCAATGATGGTTAAGGTTTCCTAACCATAGACATGAGTTGTCAATTGATAATGAGATCATATCATTGGGAGAATGATATGATGGACAGACCCAAACTAAGCGAAGCAATTAGATCGTTTCATCGTGTTCATCTTTGCGAAGCTTTTCCTATGTCAAATATTGTATTCCTTAGACCATGAGATAATGCAACTCCCTGGTACCGGAAGAAAGCTTTGAGGTCATCAAACGTCATCCTATGAGAGGGTGATCATAAAGGTGTCTCTCAGGTGATCGGAAAGTATCTGTTGGGTTGTATGTATCGAGATGGAATTTGTCCCTCCCAAGTCGAAGAGATATACTTCAGGCCCACTCGGTAATCGATATCAACACCGCTTGCAAGCATGTGGTTAAGGAGTTAATCACAAAGTGATATCGGATTACGGAACGAGTAAAGTACTTGCTGTGAACGAGATTGAACTAGGTATGACGGTACCGACGATCAAATCTCGGGCAAGTAAAAATATCGCGAGACGAAGGGAATATATATATGGGATTGATTGAATCCTGGCATCGTGGTTCATCCGATATGATCATCGATGAATGTGTGGGAGCCAATATGGGTGCCCAGACCCCGCTGTTGATTATTGATAGAAGATCATGTCTGCATATTCTCGAACCCGCAGGGTCACACACTTAACGTATCTCGACTCTAGGATAGATTGAATAATTGGTTTATGAATTTTTATTCAGAGTCTCGGATGGTATCCGGGACATCACGAGAGGTTCCGGAATGGTCCGGAGAATAAGATTCATATAAGGCAGTGCAGTTTTTGGAGTTCGGAATTGTTCCGGGTTAATCGGTATTGTACCGGAAGCTTCTAGAACCTTCCGGAAGGGGACCAACGTGGCCCCACCTTCCGGGAGGGGGCATGGGCCTATGAGGGAGTGTCCTGGCCGCATTGGGCTTGTGGCACAAGGCCCCATAGGGCCAGCCGATCCTAGAGAGTTTAAATCGTTTAAACTAGAGATAGGGTTTCTAGAAGAGGTGAGAGTCCATGCCCCCCCACTTCTTATCCTTTGGGCTTGGGGGAGGGGCTAGGGCTGCGCCCACCCTCTATATAAAGAGGGGTGGGGGCGCACCAACCCCACACACCTCTCCTCCAAACCCTAGCCGCCTTGCTAGCTTTCCTCTCTCCCTCCCGACTGTTTGTAGGCGAAGCCCTGCTGCAGAAATTCTCCACCATATACACCACGCCGTCATGTTGTAGATCCAATCTATCTCTCCACCATACTTGCTGGTCCGAGGAAGGAGGAGACGTCGAGGTGCTGCACGTGTGCATCTCACGGAGGCACCGCCACTTGTGGTGCTAGATCGGATCGGATCGCGAGGAGGAGAAGCGAGTACGACTACATCACCCACGTTCCGACGAACGTTCCGCTGTGCGAATCTTCAAGGGTATGAAGATCTAATCCAATCTCTCTCGTTGATTGCATCTCCTAGATTAGATCTTGGCTTTCCCTCTGTTCGCATCCGTAGAAAATTTTGATTTACTATGCCGCGAAACCCTTCAAATTCTACATCTCTGGATACGCGGGTTCGAGTTACCACAACCTACTAAGTCCAACCAACCGCCCATTCCATTATTGGAACATGGTTGTACACGTAAGCTACACAATAAAGAAGCCAATCATTCTCTCTTGATACCTGGGTGCCTTTCCGCAATGAAACCACCAAAAATTATCAATACCATCACACCCAGGGGATTCATTGATTAAGTTGTTTTAGTTTTCACAAACCAATACTTTTAGAAACAAGTCTCAATGATGTAACCCAGCCCTCGTTCAACAAAGCATGGCTAAGCACACCTACCAATGGTGGTTCATCTACAAAGAGGGTCCTACCACATAATAGGACATAGCATAGCGATAGTGTCATCCTACAGATGCATCTACAAAATACACGACAATGCATTGAAAATAGTAGGACGATATCATGAACAAAGTAGCATCTACTTGCCTTGGTTGTAGCGGTCGGAAGAACAATCCACACACGAGCAAGCGTTGCACTCGTCACAATCTACACGATACAATTGCAATCATATACAAACAATCCGCAAGCATATGCAACAAATATGATGCATGAAGGTATGCAAGGCAAGTGAATTGGTGCTACAGCTGCACCACGTAATCCTAATCAATACTACTACTGATTACATGCATGGAAAATAGTTTTAGCGCAAGGAAAACTATTATGCAAAATATAGTGCTCAAAACTAGAGCTAGAACTCAAATAAATCACTACCGGTAGTATACTGTTTGTAAAATCTTGGGAAAATTCTACCGCATAGGCATCGCTGATTAGAAACAGTACCAACTAGGATTACTCAAAAAGGATTTATAAAACTCCCCGAGTAATTAAAACACTGCAGAAAGCCACTAGATAGTTTCTACAGAATTTTTTACTGTAAGCCTATCTTTTTAATTCACGATGAGATTCCCCTCGTTCCACTGAATCCAGGGACATATCATACGCAATTTTTGGAGCTACGGATCTTTTTCTACGAATTTATTACTCCGAAAAGGCCACTAACTAGTTTGATTAAACTGTACTAAACCTTGCTGCAAAAGTCTGAACCAAGGGTACAGCGAGATTCTACACGACTCACTGAATCTACACATATTTTATTTGCAATTTTTGGCCAAGCGGTTTAATTTCTACGCAATTTACAAGATTCTACCGAAATCTGTCAACTAAAAGGATTAACGAAATTAACCAGTCAACTGTGTCTGTTGACTGGTCAAAGCGTCTGCTGACTGGGCACTGAGTCTGACCGGTCAACGAACGATCTAAGCCGCCGATTTGAGATCTGGCGGTGGCTGCAGTCTTACCGGAAACAAGCGACGAAACGGACTCCGGACGGTGCGGCGATCGATTCCGGCGTCGGTGTCTTTCCTGCGCGGATGGAGAGGATCAGCGCAACGGATTAAAACGGTCACGCAACAACGGCGGTGTTCGGCACGCGAGCATGCGTGTGCGCGTGCATGCGTGCATGCATGCGTGTGCGTGTGGGTGCGAGGCGCAGCGCAGCGGTAGCATGCGGCGTCGATGGCGGCGGTTGGCCGCGGGCGGCGCGGCAGCGAGCGCTGCAGCAGGGCGCGCAGGCGAGGCTCAGGCGGCGGCTCGCGCGGGAGACGGCGGCGCGGGGTCGCGCGGGAGGCGGCGATCGGGGGCAGGCGGCGGCGGCCTCGGAACGCGTGCGGGGCGGGCACGAAAAACGAGGCAGGGGCGGCGGCAGTTCGGTCCCTTAAGTGGGGCCTGCGCGGGTCCTACTCCAATTCGGCGCAGAGTTGGTTTAGGACTCGGAAATCGGTCCAGAAATTCGGACCGTTTTCCGGCGATTCACTAAAACAGCCGCAACTTCTCCGTATGAGCTCCGATTCGAGCGAATCTTGCGCCTACGGTTTCGTACAGTCGAGGAGAACAATCTAGGCCCAAGGTTTGAGCGAAAACACTAGGCTACAAGGGTGGACCACGCTAGTCCTACTAAAGCTTCCCGCAGGAACCTCGTAGCAAAATAGAATAGGGTTTTGCAAATGGCGTTTCGCCGAGCCTTTTCACTTGACGGTTTTGCATGGAAAATCATGATGCAATGATATGAATGATGTGCAAGACCAAATCTAAAATTTGGGATGTGACAGCATCCCATGCTTCCTTGGCAATGTTGAAATGATCAATGTGTGGGTAATCCTTTGTACCCAATCCTTGTTGAATCATGTGCAAGGCAGTGGCATTGCGTTGATTATTGACAACTTCTCTTCTTGTCAAGTTGTTTGGATCCCCAATAAAGAGTCCATGCTCGATGATGTTCCATAGTTTAATGCAAGAGCTGTGCACATGAGTTTTCATTAGATATTGGCATTGAGCAAAAGTAGAAGATTCTTCAAGCTTAGGTGGGTCACCTCTATTGTATACATGAGGGTGAGGGATTGGAGGGTCGGGAGAGTACCATGAATCACGGTGCTCACCCTTCCCACCACCATTTTGTGTGGAGGAATTAGTGTTGTCTTGTTTACCCCCCACCATCATACCCTCGGGGGATACCGGAGCATTCCCTTTAGGTAAAACGAATGGAGGCTCCTCTTGAGGAGAGGGGGATGATGAGCCATCTTTGTATTTAAGAAGTTGCTCAAGAATTTTCTTGACTTTGTTGACCAAGGAAGAGCTCAATCTTATTTCCAAGTTTTTGAGATCTTCCATGGTCACCGTGGTGTGCTCACCATCACCATCCCCATCGTGGCTACCCATATTCTCTTAGGCGGTAAAGCCCAAATAAAGATCCGATGCTCTGATACCAATTGAAAGGATGGTATGGGCACGTAGAGGGGGGTGAATATGTTCTACTTCAATTTTTATTCTTTTTCAAATTAAGGTTTGGCAAGAAAGGTAAATTCTCTATATAATGCAACCACGGTGAATTTGCCTATATGACAAGCAAGCACAATCTAATACAACACTAAGCTAGAACAAGTAAGTAAAGTGCGGTAAAGGATAGAAGTAACCAAAGTGGTGGACGCGGAGACACAAGGTTTTATTTCCCGTAGTTCCTTCCTTTCGAGGGGAAGTACATCTACGTTTGGAGAGGGGGTGGTTTCAAACCACCAACGCCACGAGAGGCCTCCCTTGTTCTCCGATGAATCTCACCCCAACGGGTTCGATACAAATCAAAGACAAGCTTGTAAGAACCAAATCTAGAACTAGGGTTTCCAAAGAAAACACTAGAGCAAGGGGCCCTCAAGTGAATGAGGGGGAAATGAAGATCTTTTTGGTGAAGTAGTAGATCAAGGCCTCATCCTTTGATTCCCCAAAGATCAAAGAATTTGGGTGGTGGATTGAAGAGATCTTGGCGATTTGGTGGCTCTAATGGAGGTAGTAGTCTTCAATGAAAATGAGTATCTTGTCCCAAGCTAGGGGGAGGGGTATTTATACCCCTTGGATAAATCTGGCCGTTGGAGCATTAAATGCACCGGTACTACTGGTACTCAAGCGATAGTACCAGTTGCAAGCGGTACTACCGGTCAAGTACCAGACCAGGTACCGGAGGAGCTTGACTTGGTCGAGCCAGAGTCATACTTGCCCGGTACTACCTTGCGGTAGTACCCCCCAAGCGGTAGTACCGGTCAGTAGACGCGGTACTACTGGTCTGGGCGGTAGTACCGGTTGGTACAGAGCGAGAGGGGAAGGGCTGGTCCTTCCTCAGAGGTGCCCGGTACAGCCGAGAGGTACTACCATGTCCAAGCGGTAGTACCGCTTGCCACAAGCGGTACTACCGGTTGGAGCGGTAGTGTCGCTCCGCGGTACCGGGTGGTACTGAGATAAGGCTAGACCTTCCCACCTTGCTCTGATGCAACCGGTACTAGGGGTAGGGTGTCAAGTGGGATCCCACCAAAATCCCACTTCTAGTTCATTTGTCAAAATCTAGTGTAAATTTTTGGTCAAAATTTGAACTAGATTTTGACAAATGAACTAGAAGTGGGATTTTGGTGGGATCCCACTTGACACCATAACTAGGGGCGGTAGTACCGGTGCCAAGCGGTAGTACCGGTCGTTTTTCCGGTACTACCGGTTGGCACGGAGACTTTTGGCAATGGCAAATGGCCAAGGCAATATTTGTGCCATAATCTAGAAAACCTGTGATATACTTAGCGGACGATTAAACCGATAAGTGTGTTGTTATCAAACATCAAAATTACAAGGATAGGAAATTCTCTTTCACCAGCATACCCGGAGCCTTGGAGTGCAAGACGCATTAGACTAGTTGTGTACCGTGTAGGACTCTGTAACCTGTCTGGCTAGGACTTTCCCTGTAACCCTAGGATCTGGCGACTATATAAGCTAGACCTGCGGGAGCCTTTAGGGCAATAACCTTACAATAAAACTCATACCTCTCACAGGGAACCAATCCATGTAACTCGGTGTATTGCCATTATAGTGATTTATAGCAGGACTAGGATTTCCATCACTGTCGTGGGATCTGAACATGGGTAAGCTCTGTTACCTCGTACCCACCAAACTTTAGCCTTACCCCACATCTCTAAACACGCACTGTGAGGACCCTTCCATAGCGTACTCATCGGCAAGACCACGACACTTCCACTGCCAGTAGGTCGGCCCTCGCCTTCACAATGCGAACACGCTGCCCTGCCAACCCACGCTCGTCTGTGACGGGGCCCTGGTAGCCTAGCATGGGCACATATAAGGCTCGTAGAGCCACCGCGTCTCCCTTGTCTTGCGCCTTCGCGCCTCTCCCATGCAGCGCCACCAGAGCAAACCTGACCTTTTCAGCATCCGTGCAGCCCACGGTCACTAAGTCTTTGTTTACAGAAAGTAGCCAATCATTGGCCACCATGGGATCAGTCGTCCCCGAGAACTTAGCTGGCCTCAAACGCAGAAATCTGGTGAGCATATCAAAGCCCGGAGGGTTGTTGTTGTTGTTAATGGGGTTGTTGTTGTTGTTGTTATTATTCTAGTTCTGGATGAATGTTGTCATCATTTGCATAAGCTGTGTCTGAGCATTCATCATTTGCTGCATTTCCGGAGTTATGTTGTTGTTGTTGGGGTTGGGGTTTGCGCGACGGGGAGGCATCTGTGGTTTGTTCAAATAGAGATAAGAATGAGATACCCATAGATGTTTTCATGCACATACATCACATAAGCAAACACAAGCATGCAACAGAAGATAAAAGTTCAACAACAAGATAACAAGTTCACAAATTAAAACACTCAAGTGGCAAGCCATCCACATGTCGGATGGTCCAATAACAAGTTCACAAATAACAAGTACGATAATAAAAGATAAACGAGTAGTCAAGTCTACTCATCAGCATCAATCTCCTCCTCGACAAAGGTAAGACCTGCGTTCTCCATCGCGGTCTTGTTCTCCTCAATAATAGTGGTCAAGGACTCAATCTTGGCCTTGAGAGCCCTCTTCTGGGAACGAAGCCTCTCAATCACCATCTGCTGCTGCTCTAGCTCGAAGTCCTTGGACTTCAGTTCTTCAGTCATGTCCCGGATCTTCTTGTTCCTATCCTAGACGCGTTTCTCCTGACTCTTGAACTTCCGGTCCTGGGTCTCGAACTTCGCCTCCATTTCCATGACTATCTCGTCCTGCTGTGCGAAAAACTTGTCCTTCTCGCGAAGCTGCACCTGGAGCTCGTCATTGCTGAGCATGACATTGGTCCTGTCCGTGTCCACGTGCCTAATGAGAGACTCTAAGTCCTGGAGATAGAGACGTATCGGCTCTGCTGCGTCCCTCGAGTCGTCCTCGAAGTCGATGGACTCTCCATCCTCATCACGTCTTTCGAAGACGTGGAAGTGGGTGCCTCTAACCTGTCGGGAGTGACGGCCTAGCAGACGTCCTATCAGGTCCTGCATGACTACCTCCATGCCTCTCTCCCTGTCATCGTGCATAAGCTTGAAGACGATGGCCTCCGTAGTAGGCTCTGTCTGGCGTCCGGGCTGGTTCACCTTGAAGCCCCAGAGGTCCTTCCTCTCGAACTTGGTTAGTGGATGCACCATGATGGTGGGAAGAGGGAGATTGAGCAAAGTGGTAAGCTCAACGATACGAGGACCAAAGCGGGTAACCTGGAACTCCTCAACAGTGCTGATGGTAATAGGCATCTATTTATAAGATAGAAAAGTTAGAACAACACTATTTAAGATAAAAACAAAGACAAACATCACATACATATCCTTGGAACACAATTCACACAAGTCATGCATACATGAATCCATTACATCAACCAAGGTCCAAACTTATTTAAGGTATCATTTTGGAAAAATAAGGTGATAGGTGGTGGTCCAACTAACGAAGTACGTTTACAATCCTATCTCACTGGATCTGTTGGCTAACACAATGTTCCTAGAAGCAATCAGCCTATCTTGCTCACATGATTCCATCACTAAGTCTATAATATCTCCTCTTAAGGTTTGGTTGGTGGCTTCCAACTCTTGGGTATGTTCCTTCTCTTTCTCTAAGTCTTTTTGGAGGTTGAGCATTCTGCACTTGACTCTAGCACTAAGGTCTTTGATAGTCCTCCAAGCTGCTTCTCTTGCTGACTCAAAGAATGTGGTGTGCACCATAGTGTTGGTATACATGCAGAATCCTCTTTCTTTGTGGTTGTCTTCCTTACTTTTGTACAAGTGAAGTTTCACCCACCAGTACTCAACTCCTTCATCCATCACGGGAAAGCCTTTGTACACAGCTGCACCATGTATTTCCATTGCCACCATGAGGTCCTTCAGAATTTTGGGAAACTCAGTCTCACACTCCAAGGTCATGGTCATGAGTGGTCCTTTCTTCATGGCTTTGTTGATGGAGTTCATCTACAAATAGTGATGACAATGAGAAGATTAGAAAAGTTTACGAGAAGAATAGACAAGTGTAGAAGTAGTTGAAAATTTTTCCTTAGTGGTTTCCAATCCTAGGGTCATAATCCTACAGGCAACACAGTGCTCTAATACCATCTGTAAGATCACTCCTTTGTAAAGGAAAAGGATCCTTGTGATTGCAATGCTAGTCCCTGGATCATTGCTAGCATCCACAGTTTAAGATGAAGTACACAGATACAAAGGTCATTTATTACATCCATTCCAGAGATAAAACATAGTCTTTTACAACTCAGGGCCACAGGCCTAATACAAGAGTTTTTGAATAAGTAAATAAACATAAGTCTTCATCTTCATGTGCCACAGGCAAGCATGTTGAGTGTAGACTCATGACACCTAATCCTCATCGGAGTAACCTGCAACATCACAAGTTACAGCCACATTGGGTCAATACTTTGGAATAGTATTGGCAAGTGATACCTTAGTAAATTTTAAGTGGACTATATTACTATATGCATTTTGGCTAAGTGTAGCTTGGCTTGCTTTGCTCAAAATAGGTTTTTCCTATAAGTTGAAATCACTAAGTTTTTCTTTGTCAAAAACTTTCCCAAGAAACCACCAATAGACATTGGGGTCCTTCACCCTTGTTCACCCACAAGTTTTACTTAGAAGTTGGAGTGATGAGATTCTTGATAGCTTCCATGTCTTGATGCTCAAGTTGTCCATTGCCATGGACTTGGCTAAGTACTTAGATTTTCCATCTGCAGAGGTTGTGCACTTTCCCCACCAGACTTGGTTTCCCAAGACAGGACCTTTCAGAACCCTTCCCTTATCCAAATGGACGCGTTCCAACCTATCATCCCACTACCACCATCTGTCAAATGACTAAGTTCTAGCAACCTATATGATCAAGGCAGAGCCCATATTGCCAAGTGGCTGCACTATAAGCTTCTCAACACTTGGCCTCCAAAATCCCTTTGTGCCTGGGTGGCATACCACAAGTGAGATACACAAGGTAAACCATGTCCATGGGCCTTGTGTAACCACTCAACCAAAAACCACCATTCAAGTCCCATTCCACCCAGGAGGTTCATTGACTTAGTTGTTTTATTAAGAAAAACTTAAGTCCAAAGACTTAGAAATATTTTCATCATAGCATGTAGATACTTTACCAACCCTTGTTTGCTACTAGCTAGGCTAAGCATGGCATAGTAACTTAACTTAGGAAAATTCCTAGCAATTCTACAATTCTACAACTACTTAGGATTTCCCAACATAGCATTTGGCAAAAAGTATCATGCAAGACTTAGCAAAATATTTCTAATGCTTATACAAAAATATAGGGATGAAAATAGTCATGAAGTACCACTTGCCTTGGTAATGGGGAGAGTAGCACTCTTCACAATCACAGTCACTAGCAAAATCTACACAAAAATTTGTAGCACCAAATTACACACAATTCATATACAAACAAAAATATGAATGCATGCATGCAAGAGAATTCTAAGTGATGATTTTTGAAAACTCCACCAAGCAAGTGCATGATACAGAAACATAACCAAGTCAAAAACTTGCTAACTAAACTTATTTAGCACTAAAACTATTTACTAAACAAATTCTATACTCAAAATAGTCCTAAACAAGTTTCTGCATAAAAAGTCATTTTAACAGAAACATTTCACTAAACACATTGCGGATTCAGAAAGGGCTTGTCTCCCTGATTCTAACGGTATAAAATTTGCAAAAATCTAACGTGGGAATCAAAAGTTATAGCCATTTGAATTTTGGATCTAAATCTGATTTGAATTCTGTTTTTGAATCAAACCCTAGCCACGCGTCATGTTTCTATTGGCGCGTATCGATTTGCTCCGGATCGCGCTAGCTAGCCGTAGGATCTAACTAACGATGCACGGTTCAGATCTAGCATAACGGTTCGATTAGTGGACCTATCGCAAGCATTGGATCCAGATCCAACGGCTCTCGAGCATGCGACCATGTTCTGGCGGCGCGCGGCGTCAGCGAGCAGCGGAGCACTCAGTCAGCGGCGGCGCTAGCGTTCTAGATCACGCGCGAGAGGGGGAAGGGTCTTACCAGAACCGCGGTGACGTGCTGAAGCTCAACGTGGCGTTGGTTTGCGAAGGGGCGCGCGGGCACGGTCTCTGGAGCTCGTCGGAGTTGTGGGCGGCGTCGGTTGCTTGCAGTCGTGGTTCTTGCCGAGGTTTGGCGTCGCCCTAGCAAGAACCAGAGGGGTCAGGCGATGCACAAGACGCAGGCAAACAATCTCATATGAAAGAGGGGGCAAGGGGCGCTCGGGTTTTACCTCAATTGGTCGCCGGAGTCTAGCGGCGGCGCAGGTGGTTGCGGTCGTGAATGGAAACGACGACCTGGGTCACGAGCCGGCAAAAGAAAGGTGTCATCAGATGCGCAAGGTCAAGCTGGACGCGACTGTTTGAACCAGAGAGAGGGGGGCGGTCGAGGCTCACAGGAATCGGTCGCCGGAGTCGTCGGTACTGCGGGGCTTCGAGGGCAAATGCGCGCAGCCTGGTGGCGGAGTGAGCGAGGAGAGTGGGGGAAAATGATCGCGGTGCAGAGGGGGTTTTGTAGGCGAGAGGGGAGCGGCGATTAAGCATGGAATCAATGGCAATTAAGCGAGAATCAAACACAGCAGTGAAGGGCGGAGGAAACGGCCGGCGACGGGGTCGGGCGTGATTTGGGGAAGATGAGGGTGACGTGGAGAGGGCCCGCTCGTCAGCGAAACGCGCGGAGAGGAGGTGGGGTCTGGTTGTCAGCGGCTGTTCGGGTGTGCTTGCGTGTGCGAGAGAGAGGGGAAGGCCGGGTGGGCTAGTTGGGCCAGTTCTGTTGCTGGGCTAGAATCCTGGCGCCTGGCTCTTTTCTTTTCTTTTGTCCTTTTCTTTTTCTGTTTTGATTTTCAGGAATGGTTTTGATATGAATTCAAACTCTTTTTGAATTCAAATCTTTCTGGGGTTTTTGCAGTGTGCAAAAGTTTCAAATATAGGAATAAAACCATGTGGTTGCTTTGCAAAAGCTTGGTCACTCTTGGAGAACAAAAAATAACAGGAGCTTGGCACAAGATTTGCAAATGTTTGAAATATGGTTTTTGAACTATTTCCATTTTGTAAAACTTGGTTTAAATTTCCACACTCAATCCATTCAACAAAGGAGACAAGCAATCTAGGTTTAAAACATTCAAACGCTCAAATGGGGATGGCCATTTGATTTTAGCTTGCTCACATAAAATGATAGCACTATGTGCTTTGTTTTCCTGAAATGAGTTTTGAAATTGACCTCAATTCTATATGCATTCAAGAATGATATGCAAACTTTGAAATCATGATTTTAGGGATGTTACAAATCTAACCCCCTTAAGGTGAATCTCGCCTTCGAGATTCGGATTGGATAGCAAATAGGTGAGGGTGGTCTTTCCGAAGATCATCTTCTCTTTCCCATGTTGCTTCCTCTTCGGAATGATGATTACATTGCACTTTGCAAAACTTGATAGTCTTTGTACTTGTGACTCTTTCTGCGGTCTCAAGAATCTTGATAGGCTTCTCCTCGTATGTGAGGTCACTTTCTAATTGAACCTCCTCCAAAGGTATAGTATCCTTCAAAGAAGTTTCTTCCATTTCTGGGTGACATTTCTTAAGCTGACTCACATGAAACACATTATGGACAGCTGATAGAGATGCTGGCAGTTCAATTTCATAAGCAACTTCTCCTTTGCAACTCAGAATCTTGAATGGCCCAACATATCTTGGTGCCAATTTTCCTTTGACTCCGAATCTTTTCACTCCACGGAGTCGTGATACTCTAAGATAGGCTCTATCACCAACTTCGTAGGTGACTTCTCAACGCTTAGGATCTGCGTAGCTTTTCTGTCGGGACTGTGATATCTTTAACCTGTCCTTAACCAATTTGACCTTCTCTTCGGCTTCTTTGATAAGATCTGGCCCGAATAAACTTCTTTCTCCCACACCATTCCATAACAATGGGGTGGTACACTTTCTTCCGTAGAGAAACTCAAACGGTGCCATTTCAATGCTGGCTTGATAGCTGTTGTTATAAGAAAATTCTGCGTAAGGCAGACTTTCATCCCAACTTGCTCCATAGTCTAGGGCACATGCCCTCAACATGTCTTCCAGAATTTGATTAGTCCTTTCCGTTTGTCCATCGGTTTAAGGATGAAAAGCAGTACTGAATTCCAACCTCGTTCCCAATGACTCATGTAGCTGTCTCCAAAAATGGGAAGTGAATTGGGTTCCCCTATCAGACACAATACTCTTGGGCACACCATGTAGACATACAATTCTACTCATGTAGATTTTGGCTAACTTGGCACTTGTATAAGTTGTCTTCACGGGTATGAAATGAGCCACTTTAGTTAAGCGATCCACTACTACCCATATGGAATCATATCCTGATCTGGTCCTTGGTAATCCGGTATTGAAAACCATACCAATCTTGTCCCATTTCCAATCAGGAATTGGTAGTGGTTGAAGCAAACCTGCTGGTTTCTGATGCTCCGTTTTTACTCTACTACACACATCACACAAAGCAATATGTTCGGCGATGTCCCTCTTGAGATTATTCCACCAAAATCTTTCTTTCATGTCCATGTACATTTTGGTGTTACCCGGGTGAATAGAATACGGAGAGTTGTGTGCTTCCTGCAAAATCAGTTTCCGCAACTCTGGGTCTTGTGGAACACAGATACGTTTCCCATGCCATAAAGTACCCTGTTCATCTTCATGGAAATTTTGAGCTTTCCCTTGGCCAATCTTTTCCTTAATCTCTTCAATTTCCTTATCAGTCTTCTGAGCTTCTCGAATCTTGTCCAACAAGGTGGGTTGAACATCCAAAGACATGAGATGTCCTTCAGGCACAATCTCCAATCTGAGTTCTCTGAATTGGGTACACAAATCATCTGGCAATTCTCCTTTGGTAAGGCCATTCACAAATACCTTACGACTTAGAGCATCTGCTACAACATTTGCTTTACCGGGGTGGTATTGCAAACTTAGGTCATAATCCTTGATAAGCTCTAACCATCTTCTTTGTCTCATATTGATTTCCTTTTGGGTGAAGATATACT
The DNA here is from genome assembly GCA_910589765.1 of Avena atlantica. Classification (NCBI taxonomy): domain Eukaryota; kingdom Viridiplantae; phylum Streptophyta; class Magnoliopsida; order Poales; family Poaceae; genus Avena; species Avena atlantica. The sequence goes on from OU342734.1 coordinate 352,526,547, forward strand.
TCAAACTTTTGTGGTCCGTGAACACTTCACAACGCTTTCCCAAAAGGTAATGTCTCCATGTTTTGAGTGCATGGACGACAGAGGCTAACTCTAAATCATGAGTAGGATAGTTCACCTCATGAGTTTTGAGTTGTCTCGAGGCATAGGCCACAACTTTACCGTCTTGCATAAGTACGGCACCCAAACCTTGATGAGACGCATCACAATATACTTGGAAATCCTTTTCCAAATCTGGCAGACATAGAACTGGTGCTGTCACTAGTCTCTTCTTCAATTCTTGGAAGCTGACTTCGCAACCTTCAGACCATGCAAACTTCTTGTACTTCTTTAACAATTCAGTCATGGGCTTAGCAACCTTTGAGAAATTCTCAATGAACCTTCTGTAGTAGCCTGCTAAGCCAAGGAAACTACGAACCTTTTTCACGTTCTTAGGAGATTCCCATTCAGACACAGCTGAAACCTTAGCAGGATCAACTGCTACACCATCTTTTGTCATAACATGACCAAGAAAACCAACTTCTTCTAACCAGAACTCACACTTGCTAAATTTGGCATAAAGCTTATGCTCTCTCAACTTCTCAAGTATCAAACGCAAGTGTCCTTCATGCTCTTCTTTGCTCTTGGAGTAGACTAAGATGTCATCGATGAAAACGACAACGAACTTGTCGAGGAATTCCATGAACACTTTGTTCATCATATTCATGAAGTATGCTGGGGCATTGGTTAAGCCAAAAGGCATTACGGTATACTCATACAATCCATACCTTGTGGTGAATGCTGTTTTAGGTATGTCTTGTTCTCTTATCTTAAGTTGAAAATAGCCTGACCGGAGATCAATTTTAGTTGATCAAACAAGTCATTGATTCTTGGCAAAGGATATTTGTTCTTGATGGTTACCTCGTTGAGTGAACGGTAATCTATGCATAACCTTTGAATTATGTCTTTCTTCTCCACAAACAAAACTGGGGCTCGCCAAGATGAAGAACTTGGTTGAATAAATCCTTTCTGCAACTGTTCTCCTAGTTGCTTCTTGAGCTCTTTCAGTTCATCAACTGACATTTTATATGGTCTCTTTGCTATTGGTCCAGATCCTGGTACCAAATCTATCAGAAACTCCACATCTCTATCTGGTGGCATTCCTGGCAATTCTTCCGGGAACACATCCGGATACTCACACACAATTGGCACACTGTCCATGCTAACCCCCTTAAGAGAATTAAGCATACCCCTCTTTGCTCCAAAGCTGGTCTTGAATCTGATCCTTTTATTTTTCGGAGTTCTGAGTGAGACAGTATGGCTGGCACAATCTATCACTCCTTTGTACTTAGTCATCCAGTCCATTCCCAGAATGACATCCAAACCTTGGGAGTTTAATATTATCAAGTTAACGGGAAACTTATACTTCCCAAATTCTATGAATAGGTCATGGCATCCTGAATTCTGTTGGAATTATGCCCTAGAGGCAATAATAAAGATGTTATTATTATAATTCTTGTTCATGATAATGTTTATATTCCATGCTAGAATTGTATTAAGCAGAAACTTTAATACTTGTGTGGTTTGTGAACAACACCGTGTCCCTAGTACGCCTCTATGGACTAGCTCATTGATTAATGATGGTTAAGGTTTCCTAACCATGGACATGAGTTGTCAATTAATAATGAGATCATATCATTGGGAGAATGATATGGTGGACATACCCAAACTAAGCGAAGCAATTAGATCGTGTCATCGTGTTCGTCTTTGCGAAGCTTTTCTTATGTCAAATATTGTATTCCTTAGACCATGAGATAATACAACTCCCTGGTATCAGAAGAAAGCTTTGAGGTCATCAAACGTCATCCTATGAGAGGGTGATCATAAAGGTGTCTCTCAGGTGATCGGAAAGTATCTGTTGGGTTGTATGTATCGAGATGGGATTTGTCCCTCCCAAGTAGGAGAGATATACTTAGGGCCCACTCGGTAATCGATATCAACACCGCTTGCAAGCATGTGGTTAAGGAGTTAATCACAAGGTGATATCGGATTACGGAACGAGTAAAGTACTTGCTGTGAACGAGATTGAACTAGGTATGACGGTACCGACGATCGAATCTCGGGCAAGTAAAATATCGCGAGACTAAGGGAATATAAATATGGGATTGATTGAATCCTGGCATCGTGGTTCATCCGATATGATCATCGATGAATGTGTGGGAGTCAATATGGGTTTCCAGGCCCCGCTGTTGATTATTGATAGAAGATCATGTCTGCATATTCTCGAACCCGCAGGGTCACACACTTAACGTGTCTCGACGCTAGGATAGATTGGATAATTGGTTTATGAGTTTTTGTTCGGAGTCTCGGATGGGATCCGGGACATCACGAGAGGTTCCCGAGTGGTCCGGAGAATGAGATTCATAGAAGGCAGTGCAGTTTTTGGAGTTCGGAATTGTTTCGGGTTAATCGGTATTGTACCGGAAGCTTCTAGAACCTTCCGGAAGGGGACCAATGTGGCCCCACCTTCTGGGAGGGGCATGGGCCTATGAGGGAGTGCCCTGGCCTCATTGGGTCAGGGGCACAAGGTCCCATAGGGCCCAGCCGGCCAAGAGAGGTTTAAACTCTAGATAGAGCTTCTAGAAAGGGGGGTTTCCTTGCCCCCCACTCTTCCTCCTTGGGGCCGCCCGCCTTGGCTTGGGGGAGGGGCTATGGCTGCGCCCACCCCTCTATATATAGAGGGCTGGTGGTGCACCAACCCCCTACACCTTCCCCTCCAACCCTAGCCGCCCTGCTGCCCTCCTCTCTCCCTCCCGACTGCTTGTAGGCGAAGCCCTGCTGCAGAAATTCTCCACCAATTGCACCGCGCCGTCGCGTTGTAGATCCAACCCATCTCTCCACCATACTTGCTGGACCAAGGAAGGAGGAGACATCGAGGTGCTGCATGTGTGCCATCTCACGGAGGCACCGCCACTTGTGGTGCTAGATCGGATCGGATCGCGAGGAGGAGAAGCGAGTACGACTACATCACCCACGTTCCGACGAACATTCCGCTGTGCGAATCTTCAAGGGTATGAAGATCTAATCCAATATCTCTTGTTGTTTGCATCTCCTAGATTAGATCTTGGCTTTCCCTCTGTTCGCATCCGTAGAAAATTTTGATTTACTATGCCGCGAAACCCTTCAGTGGTATCAGAGCTAGATCTATGTGTAGATGTGTTTCACGAGTAGAACGCAACATGGTTGTTGCGGGCATTGATATTTTCTGTTGCAAGCCTATTGTTTGTGTTCTTCTTATGACGCGGGATAGTGAGATTGAAGCGGTCCAGGCCAACCTTACGCGACGTCGTACGCGAGACCGGCTCCGCACTTGACGTGTTGCTTGTTCCACACATGCGGCTGGTGGATGTCAGTTTCTCTCACTATAGTTGTCATGGGATTAACACCGGAGTTTGGCAACCATAATATCACCGTTGTGGCTTTCCGTAGGTAAGAATCGTTCTTAGCATCTACTCCCATAAGCCACGTAAAACATGCAACAACAAAGTAGAGGCATCTAACTTGTTTTTGCAGGGAGTGTTTTCTGTGATATGGTATGGCCCAAGATGTGATGTGTATAATGTATGCGATGATCATGTTTTGTAATGTTTCACAACTTGCATGTCGATGAGTACACAACCGGCAGGAGCCATAAGGTTGTCTTTATAATTGTGTATGACCTGCGTGTCAACTTCTTATACGCCATGTAATAGTTTCACTTTATCGCTAAGTAGTTAGCAATAGTTGTAGTTGCTATTCGTGGTGGAGGCAATCATGGTGGAGTGATGGAGATCATGCCGGCATGCACAAGATGTAGATCATTGCGCGAAGATTGGCTATACCATGTCACATAAAGTTATATGCATGTGATGTTTATCCTTTTATGTATCTTATTATGCTTAGATCGCGACGGTAGCATTATAAGATGATTCCTCACTTAAAGATCAAGATAAAACTATGTTCTCCCCAAGTATGCACCGTTGCGAAAGTTCGTCATGTCCAAGCATCACATGATGATCGGGTGCTATAGACTCTACGCTCACATACAACGGGTGCAAGCCAGTTTTGCACACACGGAAATACTTGGGTTTTACTTGACGAGCCTAGCATGTACAGACATGGCCTCGGAACACAAGAACCGAAAGGTTAAGCATGAGTCATATGAATGATATGATCGACACTTCGTTGTCCACCACTGAAACCACATCTCTTCTCGTGATGATCGGATTAGGTGTGGTGAATTTGGATCGTGTTCACTAAACAACTTGAGGGATGTTGAATTTAGTGGGAGTTCATCTAGTAATTTGATTAAGTTGAACTATTTGTCATGAACATAGTCTAAATTGTACTTGCAAATACTGTAGATCACATGGCCAAGTCCAACTTCAACTTCAACGTTTTTTGCTGAGATAGAAAAGCTTAGAAACAATGGGTCTAACTTCACCAAATGGTTCCGCATTCTGAGAATCATTCTCGCTGGCGGACGAAAGGACTATGTCCTTGAGAAAGAGCTAGGTGACGCCCCTGCTATAGATGCGCCGGCTGATGAAAAAGCTGTTTATCAGTCGCGCAAGGATGATTATGATTTGATTAAGATCGCCATGTTGTATGCTATGGAATCGGATCTTCAAAATCGTTTTGAGGAGTTCGCCGGGCCCTTTGAGATTCTCGAGGAGCTGAAAAACATGTTTCAGACTCAAGCCCGTTCTGAGAGACATGAGATCTCTAAGAAATTCTTTAACTACAAGATGGAGGAAGGGAGTTCCGTTAGTGAGCACGCCATTGAGATGACGGGCTACACTCAACGCCTTGAGAAACTGGACTGCAAGATTCCAGAGGAGCTCAAGATTGACACTCCTAGCTACAAAAGTTTTGTAGTGACTCATAATCAGATTGGTTCCACTGATACGATCACCGAGCTCTTCGCAAAGCTGAAGGCTGCAGAGGTGGACATCAAGAAGGATAATCATGTGTTGATGGTCAACAAGCCCTCCTTTAAGAAAGGTAAGGGAGCAAAGAAAACCTTCAAGAAGGGCGGCGGCAAGCGCAATGCCCCTGCTGAGAAGAAGCTCAAGTCTGGTCCTAAGCCCGACACTGAGTGCTTCTATTGCAAGGACAAGGGTCACTGGAAGCGCAACTGTCCGAAGTACTTAGCGGACAAGAAGGCTGGCACCATCAAAGGTATATTTGATATACATGTTATTGATGTTTTCCTTACTAGCCCTCGTTGTAGTGCCTGGGTATTTGATACCAGTTCAGTTGCTAATATTTGTAACTTGAAACAGGAGCTACGAAATAGACGGCGGCTTGCGAGGGATGAGGTGACGACGCGCGTTGACAACGGATCAAGAGTTGATGTGATGGCCGTCTGCACGCTCTCCTTAGTTTTACCTTCGGGATTATTTTTAAACCTTAATAAATGTTATTATGTGCCTGCGTTGAGCATGAACATTATTTCTGGATCGTGTTTATTGCAAGACGGTTATTCATTTAAATCGGAGAATAATGGTTGTTCTATTTATATGAGTAACATCTTTTATGGTCATGCACCTCTTGTGAATGGTTTATTTCTTCTAAATGTCGAAAGGGATGAAACACACATCCATAACATTGAGGCTAAGAGATGCAAAGTAGATAGTGATAATACTACTTATTTGTGGCACTGTCGTCTAGGTCATATTGGTGTAAAGCGCATGAAGAAACTCCATTCTGATGGACTTTTGGAGTCTCTTGATTTTGAATCATTTGACACATGTGAACCATGCCTCATGGGCAAGATGATCAAAACCCTGTTCTCCGGTATGATGGAGCGAGCAACGGACTTGTTGGAAATCATACATACCGATGTATGCGGACCAATGAGTGTTTCGACGCGCCGTGGATATCGCTATTTTCTCACTTTTACCGATGACTTAAGTAGATATGGGTATATCTATTTAATGAAACATAAATCTGAAACGTTTGAAAAGTTCAAGGAATTTCAGAATGAAGTGGAGAACCATCGAACAGAAAGATTAAGTTTCTACGATCCGATCGTGGGGCCGAATATTTGAGTTATGATTTTCTCACGCATCTTAAAGCAAGCGGAATTGTTTCGCAACTCACGCCACCCGGAACACCACAGCGCAATGGTGTGTCTGAACGCCGGAATCGAACCCTATTAGATATGGTCCGATCGATGATGTCTCTTACTGATTTGCCGTTATCATTTTGGGGGTATGCATTAGAAACCGCTGCATTCACTTTAAATAGGGCACCATCTAAATCCGGTGAGACGACACCGTATGAACTGTGGTTTGGTGCTAAACCTAAGTTGTCGTTTCTTAAAGTTTGGGGATGCGAAGATTACGTCAAGAAGTTGATGCCGGACAAGCTCGAACCCAAAGCGGAGAAATGCATCTGCATAGGATACCCTAAGGAAACTATTGGGTATACCTTCTATCACAGAACCAAAGGCAAAGTGTTTGTCGCAAAGAACGGTTCCTTTCTTGAGAAGGAGTTTCTCTCGAAAGAAGTGAGTGGGAGGAAAGTAGAGCTAGACGAGGTTATTGAACCTTCTCTTGAATTGGAGAGTAGAGCAGCACCTGAAATTGTTCCAGTGCCGCCTGCACCAACAATAGAGGAAGCTAATGACAAGGATCATGAAGCTTCAGACGATGCTGCTACTGAACGTCGCAGGTCGACAAGGTCGCGTGCCCCTCCTGAGTGGTACGGCAACCCTGTCTTGAATGTCTTGTTAGTAGAAGACAGTGAACCTACGAACTATGAGGAAGCGATGATGAGCCCAGACTCTGAGAAATGGCTAGAAGCCATGAAATCCGAATTGGGATCCATGAGCGAAAAACCAAGTATGGACTTTGGTGGACCCTCCTAGCGACCGAAAGGCCGTTGAGTGGAAATGGATCTTCAAGAAGAAAACAGACGCGGATGGTAATGTTATCGTCTATAAAGCACGGCTTGTCGCGAAAGGTTTTCGACAAGTTCAAGGTGTTGACTATGATGAGACTTTCTCTCCCGTAGCGATGTTTAAGTCCATTCAGATTTTATTAGAAATTGTTGCGTTTCATGATTATGAAATATGGCAGATGGATGTCAAGACTGCTTTCCTCAATGGCAACATTGATGAAAAGTTGTATATGATGCAACCCAAAGGTTTTGTCGATCCTAAGGATGCTGATAAAGTATGCAAACTTCAGCGTTCCATTTATGGACTGAAGCAAGCATCTCGGAGTTGGAACCTTCGTTTTGATCAAGTGATCAGGAGCTTTGGATTTGTTCCAAATTGCTACGAAGCTTGCATCTACAAGAAAGTGAGTGGGAGCTCGGTGACGTTTCTGGTACTATATGTGGATGACATATTGATTATTGGAAATGACATCAACATGCTTAACGATGTGAAGAGTTATTTGAACAAGTGTTTTTCAATGAAAGACCTAGGTGAAGCTGCTTATATATTGGGCATCAAAATCTATAGAAATAGACAAAGACGCCTGATAGCTTTAAGCCAGAGTACATACCTAGACAAAGTTCTGAAAAGGTTCAGAATGGATAAGGCAAAGAAAGGTTCGGTGCCTATGTTGTCAGGTAAGATATTGAGCAAGGCTCAGTGTCCAGCTACGGTAAATGATAGGGAAGCTATGAGCAAAGTGCCTTATGCCTCGGCCATAGGTTCCATCATGTATGCCATGCTGTGTACTAGACCGGATGTGTCCAGTGCTCTTAGTTTGACGAGCAGATATCAAAGTGATCCAGGAGTGGAACACTGGACAGCCATGAAGAACATCCTAAAGTACCTAAATAGGACTAAAGAAATGTTCTTAGTCTATGGGGGTGATGAACAGCTTGTCGTAAAAGGTTACGTCGATGCTAGTTTCGACACCGACAAGGATGATTCTAAATCTCAGACAGGATACGTTTATATTTTGAATGGGGGAGCTGTGAGCTGGAGAAGCTGCAAGCAAAGCGTGATCGCGGGATCTACAGTAGAAGCGGAATACATGGCTGCTGCAGAAGCGTCAAGTTCATCACTGAGCTTGGCGTGGTTCCAAGTGCATTGGACCCACTAGAGATATTGTGTGACAACACTGGCGCCATAGCACTCGCTAAGGAACCAAGATATCATCCAAAGACCAAGCATATCAACCGCAAGTTTCATATAATCCGAGATTATATATTAGATGGAGATCTGAAGATTAGCAAAGTACATATAGATCTGAATGTCGCAGATCCATTGACTAAACCTCTTCCACGTGTAAAACATGATCAGCACCTTAGTGCCATGGGTGTGAGATTTTTACCAGATGTAAACTAGATTATTGACTCTAGTGCAAGTGGGAGACTGTTGTAATTATGCCCTAGAGGCAATAATAAAGATGTTATTATTATAATTCTTGTTCATGATAATGTTTATATTCCATGCTAGAATTGTATTAAGCGGAAACTTTAATACTTGTGTGGTTTGTGAACAACACCGTGTCCCTAGTACGCCTCTATGGACTAGCTCATTGATTAATGATGGTTAAGGTTTCCTAACCATGGACATGAGTTGTCAATTAATAATGAGATCATATCATTGGGAGAATGATATGGTGGACAGACCCAAACTAAGCGAAGCAATTAGATCGTGTCATCGTGTTCGTCTTTGCGAAGCTTTTCTTATGTCAAATATTGTATTCCTTAGACCATGAGATAATACAACTCCCTGGTATCGGAAGAAAGCTTTGAGGTCATCAAACGTCATCCTATGAGAGGGTGATCATAAAGGTGTCTCTCAGGTGATCGGAAAGTATCTGTTGGGTTGTATGTATCGAGATGGGATTTGTCCCTCCCAAGTAGGAGAGATATACTTCAGGCCCACTCGGTAATCGATATCAACACCGCTTGCAAGCATGTGGTTAAGGAGTTAATCACAAGGTGATATCGGATTACGGAACGAGTAAAGTACTTGCTGTGAACGAGATTGAACTAGGTAGGACGGTACCGACGATCGAATCTCGGGCAAGTAAAATATCGCGAGACGAAGGGAATATAAATATGGGATTGATTGAATCCTGGCATCATGGTTCATCTGATATGATCATCGATGAATGTGTGGGAGTCAATATGGGTTTCCAGGCCCCGCTGTTGATTATTGATAGAAGATCATGTCTGCATATTCTCGAACCCGCAGGGTCACACACTTAACGTGTCTCGATGCTAGGATAGATTGGATAATTGGTTTATGAGTTTTTGTTCGGAGTCTCGGATGGGATCCGGGACATCACGAGATGTTCCCGAGTGGTCCGGAGAATGAGATTCATATAAGGCAGTGCAGTTTTTGGAGTTCGAAATTGTTCCGGGTTAATCGGTATTGTACCGGAAGCTTCTAGAACCTTCCGGAAGGGGACCAACGTGGCCCCACCTTCCGGGAGGGGGCATGGGCCTATGAGGGAGTGCCCTGGCCGCATTGGGCCAGGGGCACAAGGTCCCATAGGGCCCAGCCGGCCAAGAGAGGTTTAAACTCTAGATAGAGCTTCTAGAAAGGGGGGTTTCCTTGCCCCCCACTCTTCCTCCTTGGGGCCGCCGGCCTTGGCTTGGGGGAGGGGCTAGGGCTGCGCCCACCCCTCTATATATAGAGGGCTGGGGGTGCACCAACCCCCTACACCTTCCCCTCCAACCCTAGCCGCCCTGCTGCCCTCCTCTCTCCCTCCTGACTGCTTGTAGGCGAAGCCCTGCTGCAGAAATTCTCCACCAATTGCACCGCGCCGTCGCGTTGTAGATCCAACCCATCTCTCCACCATACTTGCTGGACCAAGGAAGGATGAGACGTTGAGGTGCTGCACGTGTGCATCTCACGGAGGCACCGCCACTTGTGGTGCTAGATCGGATCGGATCGCGAGGAGGAGAAGCGAGTACAACTACATCACCCACGTTCCGACGAACGTTCCGCTGTGCGAATCTTCAAGGGTATGAAGATCTAATCCAATCTCTCTCGTTGTTTGCATCTCCTAGATTAGATCTTGGCTTTCCCTCTGTTTGCATCCGTAGAAAATTTTGATTTACTATGCCGCGAAACCCTTCAAATTCACTATCATTTCTCCACCAGGAGAACTTACTTTTATAAGACACCCAATAGTTTCTACCGGTAGTTCATTTCTTTCAGCAAATGCTCTTGATATGAATGAATGAGATGCACCAGTATCAAAGAGTACAAATGCTGGAATGGAATTGAGTCTGAACTTACCAGCGACAGCGTCAGGTTCCTCATAGACCTCCTCCACATTAATGTGGTTCACCTGACCTTTCTGGAAAGGATTGGGCTTGACAGGTCCTTCAACTTTCTTTTCGGGGCACTCATTTGCATAGTGTCCCATCTTCTTGCATTTGAAGCATTCAACCTGACTGATGTCTCTCTTAGCAGGCTGACTTCCACTTCCATTACCACTATGGTGGCTCTTATGTCCACTCTTGTGGTTATTGTACTTGTCATTGTCATGACTGCGGTGATGCTTGTTGTCATGACGGTTGTGGTTGTGGTGCTTGTTGAATTTCCCATGTTTGTGGGATCCTGAGCTTCCACTGTCATCATAGTGAGATCGTTTGTGAGACGATCCCGAGCTGTGCTTGTCGGAGTGCTTTCTCTTTCTACTCTCAACTTGCTTCATTTTGTTCTCCAATATAGCAGCCTTGTCACAGAGCGACTGATAAGTGGGAACATATGCCACAGCCAGCTGCAGATTCAGCTCATCATTCAAGCCTTCCAGAAACTTTTCCTTTCTCTTGGCATCTGTGCTAACCTCATCCGGTGCATAACGCGCCAGATTGTTGAACTCTTCAATGTATTCAGCCACGCTGCGGTGGCGTTGCTTCAGATTGTGGAACTCTTTCTTTTTCAGGCTCATTATTCCTGATGAGATATGAGCAGTGCGACAGCCATCTTCAAAGATAGCCCAAGTCACCTCATCTATAGGAGTGGTGATTTGGAAGTTGTCCCACCATGTGGCGGCTGGCCCTTCCAGCAGATGTGCTGCAAACCTGACCTTTTCAGCATCCGTGCAGCCCACGGTCACTAAGTCTTTGTTTACAGAACGTAGCCAATCATTGGCCACCATGGGATCATTCGTCCCCGAGAACTTAGCTGGCCTCAAACGCAGAAATCTGGTGAGCATATCAAAGCCCGGAGGGTTGTTGTTGTTGTTGTTATTATTGTTGTTATTGGGGTTGTTGTTGTTGTTATTATTCTGGTTCTGGATGAATGTTGTCATCATTTGCATAAGCTGTGTTTGAGCATTCATCATTTGCTGCATTTCCGGAGTTATGTTGTTGTTGTTGGGGTTGGGGTTTGCGCGACGGGGAGGCATCTGTGGTTTGTTCAAATAGAGATAAGAATGAGATACCCATAGATGTTTTCATGCACATACATCACATAAGCAAAAACAAGCATGCAACAGAAGATAAAAGTTCAACAACAAGATAACAAGTTCACAAAGTAAAACATTCAAGTGGCAAGCCATCCACATGTCGGATGGTCCAATAACAAGTTCACAAATAACAAGTACGATAATAAAAGATAAACGAGTAGTCAAGTCTACTCATCAGCATCAATCTCCTCCTCGACAAAGGTAAGACCTGTGTTCTCCATCGCGGTCTTGTTCTCCTCAATAGTAGTGGTCAAGGACTCAATCTTGGCCTTGAGAGCCCTCTTCTGGGAACGAAGCCTCTCAATCACCATCTGCTGCTGCTCTAGCTCGAAGTCCTTGGACTTCAGTTCTTCAGTCATGTCCCGGATCTTCTTGTTCCTATCCTGGACGCGTTTCTCCTGACTCTTGAACTTCCGGTCCTAGGTCTCGAACTTCGCCTCCATTTCCTTGACTATCTCGTCCTGCTGTGCGAAAAGCTTGTCCTTCTCGCGAAGATGCACCTGGAGCTCGTCATTGCTGAGCATGACATTGGTCCTGTCCGTGTCCACGTGCCTAATGAGAGACTCTAAGTCTTGGAGATAGAGACGTATCGGCTCTTCTGCGTCCCTCGAGTCGTCCTCGAAGTCGATGGACTCTCCATCCTCATCACGTCTTCCGAAGACGTGGAAGTGGGTGCCTCTAACCTGTCGGGAGTGACGGCCTAGCAGACGTCCTATCAGGTCCTGCATGACTACCTCCATGCCTCTCTCCCTGTCATCGTGCATAAGCTTGAAGACGATGGCCTCCATAGTAGGCTCTGTCTGGCGTCCGGGCTGGTTCACCTTGAAGCCCCAGAGGTCCTTCCTCTCGAACTTGGTGAGTGGATGCACCATGATGGTGGGAAGAGGGAGATTGAGCAAAGTGGTAAGCTCAACGATACGAGGACCAAAGCGGGTAACCTGGAACTCCTCAACAGTGCTGATGGTAATAGGCATCTATTAATAAGATAGAAAAGTTAGAACAACACTATTTAAGATATAAAACAAAGACAAACATCACATACATATCCTTGGAACACAATTCACACAAGTCATGCATACATGAATCCATTACATCAACCAAGGTCCAAACTTATTTAAGGTATCATTTTGGAAAAATAAGGTGATAGGTGGTGGTCCAACTAAAGAAGTACGTTTACAATCCTATCTCACTGGATCTGTTGGCTAACACAATGTTCCTAGAAGCAATCAGCCTATCTTGCTCACATGATTCCATCACTAAGTCTATAATATCTCCTCTTAAGGTTTGGTTGGTGGCTTCCAACTCTTGGGTATGTTCCTTCTCTTTCTCTAAGTCTTTTTGGAGGTTGAGCATTCTGCACTTGACTCTAGCACTAAGTTCTTTGATAGTCCTCCAAGCTGCTTCTCTTGCTGACTCAAAGAATGTGGTGTGCACCACAGTGTTGGTATACATGCAGAATCCTCTTTCTTTGTGGTTGTCTTCCTTACTTTTGTACAAGTGAAGTTTCACCCACCAGTACTCAACTCCTTCATCCATCACTGGAAAGCCTTTGTACACAGCTGCACCATGTATTTCCATTGCCACCATGAGGTCCTTGAGAATTTTGGGAAACTCAGTCTCACACTCCAAGGTCATGGTCATGAGTGGTCCTTTCTTCACGGCTTCGTTGATGGAGTTCATCTACAAATAGTGATGACAATGAGAAGATTAGAAAAGTTTACGAGAAGAATAGACAAGTGTAGAAGTAGTTGAAATTTTTTCCTTAGTGGTTTCCAATCCTAGGGTCATAATCCTACAGGCAACACAGTGCTCTGATACCATCTGTAAGATCACTCCTTTGTAAAGGAAAAGGATCCCTGTGATTGCAATGCTAGTCCCTGGATCATTACTAGCATCCACAGTTTAAGATGAAGTACACAGATACAAAGGTCATTTATTACATCCATTCCAGAGATAAAACATAGTCTTTTACAACTCAGGGCCACAGGCCTAATACAAGAGTTTTGGAATAAGTAAATAAACATAAGTCTTCATCTTCATGTGCCACAGGCAAACATGTTGAGTGTAGACTCATGACACCTAATCCTCATCGGAGTAACCTGCAACATCACAAGTTACAGCCACATTGGGTCAATACTTTGGAATAGTATTGGCAAGTGATACCTTAGTAAATTTTAAGTGGACTATATTACTATATGCATTTTGGCTAAGTGTAGCTTGGCTTGCTTTGCTCAAAATAGGTTTTTCCTATAAGTTGAAATCACTAAGTTTTTCTTTGTCAAAAACTTTCCCAAGAAACCACCAATAGACATTGGGGTCCTTGACCCTTGTTCACCCACAAGTTTTACTTAGAAGTTGGAGTGATGAGAGTCTTGATAGCTTCCATGTCTTGATGCTCAAGTTGTCCATTGCCATGGACTTGGCTAAGTACTTAGATTTTCCATCTGCAGAGGTTGTGCACTTTCCCCACCAGACTTGGTTTCCCAAGACAGGACCTTTCAGAAGCCTTCCCTTAGCCAAATGGACGTGTTCCAACGTATCATCCCACTACCACCAACTGTCCAAATGACTAAGTTCTAGCAACCTATATGATCAAGGCAGAGCCCATATTGCCAAGTGGCTGCACTATAAGCTTCTCAACACTTGGCCTCCAAAATCCCTTTGTGCCTGGGTGGCATACCACAAGTGAGATACACAAGGTAAACCATGTCCATGGGCCTTGTGTAACCACTCAACCAAAAACCACCATTCAAGTCCCATTACACCCAGGAGGTTCATTGACTTAGTTGTTTTATTAAGAAAAACTTAAGTCCAAAGACTTAGAAATATTTTCATCATAGCATGTAGATACTTTACCAACCCTTGTTTGCTACTAGCTAGGCTAAGCATGGCATAGTAACTTAACTTAGGAAAATTCCTAGCAATTCTACAATTCTACAACTACTTAGGATTTCCCAACATAGCATTTGGAAAAAAGTATCATGCAAGACTTAGCAAAATATTTCTAATGCTTATACAAAAATATAGGGATGAAAATAGTCATGAAGTACCACTTGCCTTGGTAATGGGGAGAGTAGCACTCTTCACAATCACAGTCACTAGCAAAATCTACACAAAAATTTGTAGCACCAAATTACACACAATTCATATACAAACAAAAATATGAATGCATGCATGCAAGAGAATGCTAAGTGATGATTTTTGAAAACTCCACCAAGCAAGTGCATGATACAGAAACATAACCACGTCAAAAACTTGCTAACTAAACTTATTAGCACTAAAACTATTTACTAAACAAATTCTATACTCAAAATAGTCCTAAACAAGTTTCTTCATAAAAAGTCATTTTAGCAGAAACATTTCACTAAACACATTGCAGATTCAGAAAGGGCTTGTCTCCCTGATTCCAACGGTATAAATTTGCAAAAATCTAACATGGGAATCAAAAGTTATAGCCATTTGAATTTTGGTTCTAAATCTGATTTGAATTCTGTTTTTGAATCAAACCCTAGCCACGCGTCATGTTTCTATTGGAGCGTACCGATTCGCTCCGGATCGCGCTTTCTAGCCGTAGGATCTAACTAATGATGCACGGTTCAGATCTAGCATAACGGTTCGATTAGTGGACCTATCGCAAGCGTTGGATCCAGATCCAACGGCTCTCGAGCATGCGACCATGTTCTGGCGGCGCGCGGCGTCCGCGAGCGGCGGAGTGCTCAATCAGCGGCGGCGCTAGCGTTCTAGGTCACGCGTGAGAGGGGGAAGGGTCTTACCAGAACCGCGGTGACGTGCTGAAGCTCAACATGGCGTTGGTTTGCGAAGGGGCGCGCGAGCACGGTCTCTGGAGCTCGTCGGAGTTGTGGGCGGCGTCGGTTGCTTCCAGTCGTGGTTCTTGCCGAGGTTTGGCGTCGCCCTAGCACGAACCAGAGGGGTCAGGCGATGCACAAGACGCAGGCGAACAATCTCATATGAAAGAGGGGGAAAGGGGCGCTCGGGTTTTACCTCAATTGGTCGCCGGAGTCAAGCGGCGGCGCAGGTGGTTGCGGTCGTGAATGGAAACGATGACCTGTGTCACGAGCAGGCAAAAGAAAGGTGTCAGCAGATGCGCAAGGTCAAGCTGGACGCGACTGTTTGAACCAGAGAGAGGGGGGCGGTCGAGGCTCACCGGAATCGGTCGCCGGAGTCGTCGGTACTGCGGGGCTTCGAGGGCAAATGCGCGCAGCCTGGTGGCGGAGTGAGCGAGGAGAGTGGGGGAAAATGACCGCGGTGCAGAGGGGGTTTTGTAGGCGAGAGGGGAGCGGCGATTAAGCGTGGAATCAATGGAAATTAAGCGAGAATCAAACACGGCAGTGAAGGGCGGAGGAAACGGCCGGCGTCGGGGTCGGGCGTGATTTGGGGAAGACGAGGGTGACGTGGAGAGGGCCCGCTCGTCAGCGAAACGCGCGGAGAGGAGGTGGGGTCTGGTTGTCAGCGGCTGTTCGGGTGTGCTTGCGCGTGCGAGAGATAGAGAGGGGAAGGCCGGGTGGGCTAGTTGGGCCAGTTCTGTTGCTGGGCTAGAATCCTGGCGCCTGGCCCTTTTCTTTTCTTTTGTCCTTTTCTTTTTCTGTTTTGATTTTCAGGAATGGTTTTGATATGAATTCAAACTCTTTTTGAATTCAAATATTTCTGGGGTTTTTGCAGTGTGCAAAAGTTTCAAATATAGGCATAAAACCATGTGGTTTCTTTGCAAAAGCTTGGTCACTCTTGGAGAACAAAAAAATAATAGGAGCTTGGCACAAGATTTGCAAATGTTTGAAATATGGTTTTTGAACTATTTCCATTTTGTAAAACTTGGTTTAAATTTCCACACTCAATCCATTCAACAAAGGAGACAAGCAATCTAGGTTTAAAACATTCAAACTCTCAAATGGGGATGGCCATTTGATTTTAGCTTGCTCACATAAAATGATAGCACTATGTGTTTTGTTTTCCTGAAATGAGTTTTGAAATTGACCTCAATTCTATATGCATGCAAGAATGATATGCAAACTTTGAAATCATGATTTTAGGGATGTTACATCGCGCAGGCCCTGAACGGGCCTAGATGGGTTAGCTTGGGAGGCAATTTGGTGGTGGTTTTTTTGGAGGAATTGCATGGTGGTGGTCATCGTCATGTGGAGCAATGTCAATGGTGGAGGATGGTGTTGTAGTAGTCTGAGATGTGTGTTGGTGCTGACCCGATGATTGAAGAACTAGATCATGAGATCCTTCAACAAAGGAGACAAGCAATCTAGGTTTAAAACATTCAAACTCTCAAATGGGGATGGCCATTTGATTTTAGCTTGCTCACATAAAATGATAGCACTATGTGCTTTGTTTTCCTGAAATGAGTTTTGAAATTGACCTCAATTCTATATGCATGCAAGAATGATATGCAAACTTTGAAATCATGATTTTAGGGATGTTACATCGCGCAGGACCTGAACGGGCCTAGATGGGTTAGCTTGGGAGGCAATTTGGTGGTGGTTTTTTGGAGGAATTGCATGGTGGTGGTCATCGTCATGTGGAGCAATGTCAATGGTGGAGGATGGTCTTGTAGTAGTCTGAGATGTGTGTTGGTGCTGACCCGATGATTGAAGACCGAGGGCTTTGCATGCTTTAAGGATAAACCCTATTATATTTCTTATTATAGCTTATTATTAGTTAGCTGGTGGATATCGTTAGTTAGTTGTGTTAATATTTGTATGGACGGATTAGTAACGGTCTTAGATTATTAATTTATGTAGCTAGTCACAAAGTATTTTTTTAGAGTGTATTATGTCCTGTCATTTAGTTCTTGACAAGTATCCGTATTTTTTTAGGTCGAGATATATGTCATATATAGTGAATTTTGTTTTACTACGGTCATGGTCAAATTAGAAAAAAATCATGAGGGAGTTGATTTGAGTGAGTTTCAGGATACAAAGTAGGAATTGACGGCCCCTCTAACATGGACCAATTGTCAGTTGAACGACTGGATGGAAACTTGTTTAGGACTTCCTGATACATACACCGTTGGTGTGCATGCATTGTGGATAAATTCAAGGTCAACATGTGAAAGGATAGAGATGTCTCCTAGAGGGGGTAGGGGGTGAATAGGCAATTTCAAAACTATTACGGTTTTGGCTTGATAGAATGCGGGATTAAACTAACGTTTATTTTACAAGTACAAAGCCTAAATACACTAGGCTCAACTAAGTGCACCAACAACAAGTTAAGATAAGCAAGATAGCATAAGATATAAGTACTTCAAACTCGATGGCTATCACTAGGAAAGTAAGCTCGGGTATAGAGATAACTGAGACACGCGGAGACGAAGATGTATTCCCGTGTTCCCTTACAAGTAAGTTACGTCACGTTGGAGAGGTGTGAGATTTCAGGAAGGATTTCCCAACGCCACGAAGGCTCACCTTATTCTCCGATTCTATCCCACGAAGGAATATGCCCTTTCCTTATGTCTAGCTTTTCCTCCACTCCGAAGATGGCAAGCTCCACGACCACTTCACAAGCTCCATGAAGGAGAAGCCCGGGTATCTTCACAATCTTCCACAAAGAGTAGACCGCTGCACCAACCGCCAAGACAACTAGGAGGCCACCCTCCAAGAGTAACAAGTGCACGGTCTCTCACTCGAAAAAATTGTAATAGAGAGCTCAATACTTATGTAAGAATGCAAAGCAAGAACACCAAGGGTGCTCAAATGCTTTACTCTAAAATACCACAAAAGCAACAAGTGCTAGGGAGGAATTAGAGAGGAAGAACAATAGTGGAAATAAAAAATGGCTCCAAAATTTAGATCCAATGGGTTCGCCTCACTTAGAGGAGGAATTGATTGGTGGGGATTATAGATCTAAATATCCTCTTTCAAAGTCCTAAAAAAGGTGCAAGAATCATATGAGGGAAGGGAGAGGAAGCAAGATAAAGTAGGTCAACAATGGTGGTAAAAACGTTCTTCATAACCCTAAAAAACCTTGGGGAAGAACCCCCTTTTATAGGAAAAGCAAATCTGCCCGTTGGGGCTAAAAACACGCACTCCAGGCAAATCCAGCGGTCAGTTCGGCGGTGTTGGGCCCTGTGCCAAACCGAGTCGGTGCCATGCCAATTTGCCTTTTAGAACAGCAGTTCGGCGTATGCCAATCTGAGTTGGCGCCACGTCCGGTGGTTCCGGTTTGCCCGCTGGCAGAAAACATTGAAGACTAAAACGGTGATAATTTTTGCGTCCAAACTCCAATTTTAGAAAACTTGGGCCTTTTGAAAAGCTAAGAACAAGCTTTATCTAGTAGAGACTATAAATCCCAAGAAAGATCAATAGGTAAAGTACCAAATAAGGATAGGTATGAAAACTCCCTAAATAAGAACCGGTAAAACCTACAAACTCGAAAACGCAATAGAAGATGCATACAAATTCTATTTTCGATGAACTTGGGAATGTTGAAGAGCTAGAAACAAGCTCAATAACCTCACATAGAAAAACCCCAAGAAGAAACAAAATAGAGAGAAGCAAAGTTCGCAAAGGATTGAGCTCCCTAAGATGATGTTATCAAGTTATGCAACCGAAAACCCCTCTTGATGGTGCGGCTATCTATCCTATAACCCGGTCTCCCAATGACCACCTTGAGACCGGTAAAAGGAAAACCTAGCAAGGCAATACCTTTTCCTTGCGCATCCCGCTTGATCTTGATGATAACGCTTCAAGCTTCATTAAAGTCAGAATGCCTCACTTGATCGTTGTTGCTTCGTGAAGACTCATAATTTGCTCCCCCATACACCACTATTAGATAACTTCATTAAGGCACATATTCACATGTCCATTAGCACCAATATGGACAATAATCTTCAACCATATGATATTCTTGTGATGCTTACGTTGAACTTGCACTTCTCGACCTTGATGATGATCACCACTTGATGTCATTCTCTCATGGGCTATATGAAATCTCCACTTTTGATGCATGCCCATGGAATTATACCTAGAACATATAGAAAACACAAAGGCACATATATAATGGGTTAGTTCATCAAGCATAATTGACTATGCTTATGTAACATCCCAGTATTTAGGACCTAACGAAGGGTAGATTTAGGAATATGGATTTTTGCATGCATTCATCTGTGAAAATGTGGGTAAATTTTTTTGCCAAATAAAAACCTAAGTGATCAATGTTTCTTTCATACTTTGAGATTAGGATTAGTCTTAAATGATGATTGTTATAAACTTTGAGATGATCTTAAGGAGCTATGTGTTTTCAAATGAATTTGAAATATAAGACTTGAGTGTTGGAATTATAATTCCAATGAATTAGATATAAGTTTTGAATCTTAATTCATTTAAGAGATAAATATTACAACTTGAATTCTATCTAATTAAAAACAATAATCAATATAAGGTTTATTTATTATCATCAATATATATAATCAAGTTATAAAATTATAACTTATTTGAATCATCCACACAACTTACAAAAGTAAATATACAAAGAATAGGAATATTCTTTATTAATAATAATATAATCTTTATTACAATTGACTAAAATAAAGATTACAAGAATAATAAAAGAAAATCACAAAAGAACAAGAAAATTACATTGGAATATTTACTAACTATCCTATATCTAAATCTAAACTAAATCTTCATCTTTATCTTTGTACCTGCAAAACAAAGACTAAATAAAAACAAAAGAAGATTAGTGTTAGTATTATTTCTCTCAGACATGTCAGTGAAATGCACTTGACAAATTCATCATTGAGAAATGTTATAAAAGGGGGAAGTTTCACCAATAGGAAAGATTCCATCTTTCATAAATTCAAAGCTAGAAGTCAGATGACAGCCAAGAGGGACAAATTCACCAGCCAGATGAAAGTAACCAGGTAAAAGTAAATATCTAGATTCTGAACATATCCACAAGTGCATAGCAGGCACACAAGCAGGACACACACCAGCATGCATATGGTGTGCTGTCGACCTCACAAGCACAGTCCAATCTCACAAAACCACAGCACAACCGTGGGGGGCACTAGTGCATCACCCCACTACACATCTCACAAGAACAGCCAGTGTAGAAAGCAGCTAAACCAAGCACCACAGCCAGCAACCACACCAACTAAGGATCAACCAAACATCACCAGTATGGTGACATAAGGAGGGGGATGAATCAGGTGGACATCAAGATCAAGCCCAGGAGCTAGGAGGAGCAGGCTAGCTCAAGAGCAAGCAAAGTAGTCCAGCAAAACCAAATCAAGATCATCATCACCAACTTACTACACCATCATCAGATTTTGTGGTGATTTTCATAAAACCTTCACATGATCTAATCATCTTATTCAGAGAGAAACATGTGTTGTTTTATAAAACAAAACCTCAGAAAGCACCCAATAGGGGTGAATCCATCATAGGGATTTCTGAAACTCTAAAGGCAAGCCACTAAGTACCAAGGTTCAACCAGAGCTCAGAGCAACATCCTTGCTTTGGTTGTCCAACAATATTTTACCATTCAATCATGCATATACCTATGATCTATTTCTAGGCACATCCCTAAACGAAGGGTAGCACCTTAGGAACAAATCCATAGGATCCATAACATGATCAAGCTCACTAACATTTTTCCAAGCTTTGATTCAATCAAGAATAACTCGTACTACTACCAAAACTATCTAGATGAACCAATTAGATAAGATTTGAATTCTTAAGCCTCAGACCAACATCATTGGTCTTAGGAAATTCAGATAAGAGCATCTATATTTATCTTTCAAAGCCAAGATTGTCTTAAGCATAAACTAACCAAATCCATGGTTTTGAATCAAACTTGTGTGCCATACATGATGGTGTCACAAGAACAATCCAATATGAATCAGGAAAGACAGTAAATCATCATAGATTCAGACAATCAACTAACTAATCATTTTCCTATAAAACAGGAATCATAACTAGGATATTCCTATAATACACTTCACTATTTGAGATCATAATGATCTCAAACCACATGTTAATTCCCAAGCTAATAGCACTAAGACAATAGCTATATGTTATCATAATCATACCCATGAATCAAATAAACAGTGGAAAGCTATCAAGTCATTAGCTTTACCAAGCATGCTTTCCAAACAACTACATCATCTGAATCAGATGCAATCCCAAGCATCAAATCATCTAGTAAGTCACCAGAAACATCATAGATCATTTTTAACAACAAGCCTCAGGCCAATAAGCATTTAGCATGTGTACAGACCATCCAAACATGAATCAAATCATCCAGTACATGATCACTCACATTGTAGGGAATATGCCCTGAGAGGCAATAATAAAGTGTTTATTATGTGTATTCCAAGTATATGATAGATGTTTATTCTTCATGCTATAATTGTATTAATACGGAAACGTTAATACATGTGTGTAATAAACAAACAGAAAGTTTCTAGTTATGCCTCTCTTATAAACTAGCTCGTTGATTAACAAGATGATCAAGGTTTCCTGATCATAGACATTGGATGTTGTTAATAACGGGATCACAACATTAGTGTAATGATGTGATGAAATTTCATCCGAAGTATAGAATTACAATCAAAGTCATTGATTTTATATTGCTATAACAACTTACGAAGTGATCCTAATCCTTAGACCATGAGATCATGTCAATCACTAACACCGGAAGAGTTTCTTGATAACATCAAACGTCACGCCGTAACAGGGTGATTATAAAGACAGGTTCAGGACTAATAAAGTGTTATGTTGAGGCCCATGGATAGAGAGTGGAATTTGTTCATCCAGATGATGGATAGATATACTCTGGGCCCTCTCGGTGATATCACATTGGTTAGCTTGCATGCAAGTGATTTGATCACTAGAATGTTATATCACGGGAACGATAAAAGAGTGCATGTTAGTAACGAGATCAAACTAGGTACGGAGATACCGATGATCGAATCTCGGACATGTAATATATCGCGAAACAAAGGGATTAAGATACTTGCGTAAAAGGTTCCGACGATCACAATAAAGTCATCGTTGAATGTGTGGGAGTCAGTATGGGTCTCCAGATCCCGCTTTTGATTATTGATCTGAGAGGGGTCTCGATCATGTCCGCATTATTCATGAACCGTAGGGTGACACACTTAAGGGACACCGACATCCAATTGGAGCAAAAGTTTCATGCCGAAAGAATAAACAAGCGCAAGAATTTATTTCACTAGATACCAAAACAGGTTTTCGGGTGAAATTGCATAAAGAGGTTATGCATGTGAAATAGAATTCTAGCAAGGGGTTATATGTGAATGTTTGTGATTAAAGTAATTGACAAAATTCTGAATAAATAAAAGAGTTTTATTTAATGAGAGTTTGCATTAAATTTGGTGGAAATTTGATAGCAAGTTTGAGTGGGATTTTGAGTGGACGGATTTGAATGGATATTTGTGAGTGGAGTGTCCACCCACATGAAGAGGGGAGGGCAAGGGGGAAGCCCCCATGCGCCGGCCACCCCCTTGGGGTCCCCCCTCCTCCTATAAAAGGCACCCCTCTCCTCACTTCTCACTCACACCTCCTCGTGAAGGATCTTTCGCCCCCTCTAGAATTTATCCCCCATGGTCTCGGACTAGCGAGATACATGTTCCCGGTGGCTATTCGGCAAGAAAGAGTTGTGCTTCCACTGCATCGCTGGAGCGAGGAGGTGGAGGTTGCTCAGTACCTCAGACGTGTGTGCGAGCACGGATGCGCTGCTGATTTGCGGCGCTAGGACTTCCTCTCGATCTTGAGACCGGCAAGAGATCGTCTACATCAACCACGAGTCGAACTCGTTAAGCTTTGTCGGTCTTCAAGGGTATGTTCGCTACGGATATGCATCCACCCGTTGTTTGTATCTAGTAGATAGATCTTGGTACATAGTTCACATCGTAGGAAATTTTTTGTTTTCTATGCTGCGAACCCTATAGTGGTATCAGAGCCGAATCTATGCGTAGATTCTTTACATGGGTAGTACACATATGATTATGTGTGCGATGATGATCATTTGTTGCTCCTCAGTTGTAATTTTGGATATTGGTGGCATAGTGGGATGAAGCGGCCCGGACAAACTTTACATGTCCTCGCACATGAGACCTGTTCCAGGCTTGACATGCAACTAGTTTGCATAAGTGGCTAGCGGGTGTCTGTCTCTCCTACTATAGTCAATATCTATTTTGCAACGAGTTGTCAACAATTTGGTTATCCTCGTTGTGGTTCATGTTCGTAGGTATGAACGGTTCTATCTCGAAAGCCCTAAGCCACGTAAAAACTTGCAATGGATAAATTAGAGGCGTCTAGTTTAGATTGTAGTTGGGCTAGTGTTATGATATGGTGATGTTGTAAGTATAAGTATGAGATGATACTCTTACAACACATATAACGTGTAAGTTCCATAGACCTTGGCCTTACACATAAAGGTATGATAGTGATCATACCACGGTGCACATGATAGAGATCATATGCGGAAACCATATCATTCCACTAATAAACATGTGATTTTTGATAGCATCTTATTGTCACATCCCAAGATTTTCCAAATCTTGTAATGTAAAAAAATAAATGAATAAAATAAAACTTTGTTGATTTTCAAGGTGAGAAGAAACTTTTTGAATCCAATTGGAAACTTTCAAACCTATTTTGGATCAAATAAAATCCTAAAGGGATTTAAAAAGATAAATAAACAATAAAGTTAAAAATATTTGAAAATACTATTTTTGGATCTTTTAATAAAAAGTTTTGGTTTTCAAATGAGAAGGTAGAAATATAAATAAAGATTATTTTAAAGAGCCAAATTAAAACTTGGCCAAGCCTTTGAAATAAAATATTTCTATTTGATAAAAATAATAAAGGTTTATATAAATAAAATAATAAGGATTTAATATCCAATTTTATTTAAGTAAAGGCTTTTCCATTTTAATTAAAACATTAAAAAAACTTGTTAAATTATTTTAAACAAGTTTTCCAAGTATTTTATATTCTCAAATAAAATTACTGAAGTGTTTCTGGTTTTATATTTGGATTTCAAAAAGATAAAGATTTTAAATAAAACAAATCCTATTTGATTTAATAACTAAGATCCATTTTATTTAATTAATAAATGGATCCTAAAAAGAATAAAAAACATTATTTTGTTTTTGGACTTTAGATTACTGTTGTTAAACAGAACCAAAAACTCAATACAAAGTTTGGTGGAAGTTTGTTTGATTTGTTGATTGATTTGTTTGATTGAATTTCAAAACAAAAAATAGAAATAGAAAAAGATAAAGCAATTAGAAAGAAAAAAAATAGAATCAGACAGCAGCCCAACTCGTCTGGCCCAGCAAGCCCAGTACCAGCCCAGCTACTCCCCACGCGCGAATCATTTTTCACCAGAAGACCCACCCGCGCAGACACTGAACAGTGGCCCCTCTTTCACTCTCACTCCCTCGCTGACAGCAAGGTCCCACCTCTCGTGTTCATCGTCTTCGAGCCCGTGCCGATTACTCCCTGCCGTTGCAGCCAGTAACGCCGGCGATCAATTCGCGTTGATAGCGGCTTTAACTTCCCCCTGCGACGAACGCGTGCTTAAACGCCTTCCTCCTCTCTCTCATTTCCCCCAGACAGCCCTCCCCCTCTGCCTCTAGGCTGCCCCAATTCGAGCCCGCGCCCTCACTGCTCCGGCGAGTTCCGCGAACAATTCTGGTGAGTACACGCCGCCCCCTCCTCTCTAGTTCACGCTCACTGGATCTCCATCACTTTGTGCATCCACTGACCCCAGCCACACTTCCTCTGGTGACCCAGAGCGTCGGCAACCACCTCGACTGAGCGCCGCCGCGTCTGCTACTCTCTCCGGCGAGTCTTCCTGGTAAGTCTAGACCACCCCGAGCCCTCTCAATCACGCACGCATCATTGCCATGTCTTTGCGCGTCTGACCATGCACTCCGTTTGCTCCCTCGTGACCCGTAGCGCCATCCCCGATGACGACAGAGCGTGGCCGTCGTCAGACGCAACTCCGGCAAGAAATCCCGCTGGAACCAGAGCGCCCCTTGACGAACTGACCGTACCTTGAGCATCAGAGCGTCACCGCGATCACTGTAAGCATCTCCCCTTCTCTCTTTGCTTCCTGCATCGCCAGTACCGCCACCGTCTGAGCGTCGCCGCCGCGCAGCGCCGCCAGTTCTTGGCAAGTTGATAAGAGCCGTTCGATTTAGATCGTAGTGACACGATAGAACCACTTAACGGCGAAGGGGTACGCGATCTGAACCGCGCGATCTGTTTAGATCCAACGCCTCATGCTGCTGATCCGGCTGAAGCGGTACCGCCCAATGAGAACACGCCGCGTGGCACTGGATGATTTAAAACAGAATTTGAAATCAAATTTAGATGCAAATTTGAAAACCTTATAACTTTTGATCCACACGTCCAAAATTTGCAAACTTTATATCAATGGAATCAGTGGAACAAGCCCTAGCCAACCATGCTTTTTATTTAGTAAAAAGCTTCTGGTAAAATGTTTGTTTTTGCTGAAACATTTGTATGCTTGTTTAGGTTATAAAAATTATTCCAAAATGATTTTGAGGTTGAAATCTTTGCAAATTGGTTTGTTTTGAACCTACTGACCCTAGGAACCAACCCATGGATTTAAAAATGGATTTTGTGAAGTTTAGGAATAAAAACTTGAATTAGCTCATTTCTAGTCAAATAAAAATATTGATTTTGCTATGAAAATGATTTTGGAGTAAAAACTTTGGGAAATTGTTTTAAATCAAACCTACTGACCCTAAACACCAAGTTTTGTGAATTAACAACTTATTTGGTGAACAATATAAAATTGTTGCTTTGCTATGAACAATTTCAATCACATGAAATAATGATTTGATTTAAAAATGGTCTATTGATAAAACCCTTTTTGAAAATGGTTTTGCCACATTAGAAAATGACCACTTTGAAACTTACAATGTTTAGAGCCTAGTATAAACCACCTTTTCAAATAAAACTACCTTTTGCATGCTTGCATGCATGACTTAGTTTCTCTTATTTTATGTGTGATGATTTGTTGGATTATTGTTGGAATGCTAGTTGAATCTATGTTTGCTTGATTTATTTGTAGTGAATTTAGAAGAGTGTGAGATTAGCAAGATCAAGAAGTGAACCAACATTTCCTACCAAAAAGGCAAGTGACACTATCATCTAAAGACCTACTATTTTCATTACACTTAGTGGATTTTGAAACATGCATGAAAAGAATTTCTATACTTATGCTATGCTAAATCCTAATAGGATACCTTATATATTCCTTAGTGAAACAATGTAGTTGTAAAATTATTAGCCATGCAACATATTTTGAGAAGAGATACATGTTGAGATTTTTATGAAGTTGAGAAAAGGACTTATGTTTTACATAATAAAACAAGTACTCAATGAACCACCTGGGTGGACAAGGATACTCAAGTTTTGGACAAGGTGGCAACAAAAGGAACCATGTCGATGGCAATCTCTTTGTGTTGTGCACCAAAACAAAACCACCCAGGGACTTAGAGATTGAACATGTTTCTCCAACTGTGGCTTCCGTGTACAGCCACATGCTATATGGCTCTGGCTTAGTCAACTACATTGGGAAAACCCATGCATTGTCTTCAGGTTTACTGGAAATGAGGGAACTAGGAACCCTACATTGGTGCCTGAAGACAAGCTAGCAATGGTGTATGGGAGGACCCTTTGGAAAGACTTCGTCACATTCTCAATCTGCCAGTATTCCATCTTGGTGAGTACTTATCCAGCGGCCACTGGTGGCAACAAGATGAGATTGTGTCATGTGGGTAAAGTGTACAACTTGTGCAGAAGATAAAAAATCTAAGTACTTAGACGTGTCCCCGGTTATGGACAATACTGAGCAACTAAAGCTTGAAGCTATGGGAAATCTCGACATTCCAATTTCTAAAAATAAAAACTTTAAAGTGACAACAAAAAAACTTGAAGCACTTGGGGATTTACCAAGGAGCTCAAGGGATTTTGACAAAGACTTGAAACACTTGGGGATTTACCAAGGAGGTCAGAAAGATTTGACAAAAGATCAAACTATTTTGAAAAGATAGGATAAATTATTGCTTTCTGCAAATGAGCCTAAAACCCTACTTAGCCAAATATGCATGTAATGATAGGATCCACTTATATTCTACATAGTAGTGAAACTTGCCAATACAATTCAAATGTATTGACCCTTGTGGCTATAACTTGTAATGTTGCAGGTTTGACTAATATTAGTGAAGTTGATTGATTAGGATTACAAGTCTACAACCAACATGTTTGCCTGTGGCACTTTGAAGATGAAGGACCCCATGCTATTACATATTCTGCTGTAATGTAATGTAATAGCCAAATGAGCTATGTAAGATGTAATAAAATTATGTTATTCCTGGTTATAAAGTTATATTATGCCCTTGTTTCTTGATATTACATCTTAACTGTGGATGCTAGCTATTGATCCAGGGACTAGCATTGTAAACACAGGGATCTCTACCGTATTGAAGGTTGGGACCTCTACACTTATATTGCTTGTCTGGCATTTTATTAGCATAATAAGATGATCCCTCATTTAAATATCAAGATAAGAATGTGTTCTTCCTTTAGTATGCATCGATTATGTTTTCGTCGCTCCAAGACATCACGTGATGATCGGGTGTTCTTGGATCCACGACCATATTTCGGGTATAAGACAGTTACACACGCGAATACTAAGATTCTTACTTGGCAAGCCTAGCATGTATAGACATGGCCTCGGAACACGGACCGAAAGGTTAAGCATGGGTCATATAGTAGATATGATGCCCATTTGATGCTCGCCTTTGAAACTACACCGACTCACGTGATGATCGGACTTGGTGTAGTGGATTTGGTTCATGTAATCACCAAAAAGACAGAAGGGATGTCGTTTTTGAGTGGGAGTTCATTTGTAATATGGATTAGTTGAACTCAATCTATCATAAACTTAGTCTAAACTTCACAAATTATGTTGGATATGGCACCACCTGTTTTTAATTTCAATGTGTTCATGGAGAAAGAGAAACTTGCAACGAACGGTAGCAACTTTACCGAATGGGCCATGAATTTGAGGATTCTCCTCTCTGCTGCACAAAAGCAATATGTGCTATAAGTGCTGCTAGGTCCCCCACCTTTTGAGGATGCCCCTGACGAGGAGAATAATGTCTATCAGACTCGTCAGGAGGACCACAACTTAGTTCATTGCGGCATATTGTATGGGCTAGAGCCGTAACTTCGAAAGCGTTTTGAAAACGGCAATGCATTTGATACAATGGGTGAGTTGAAAATGATTTTTGACACACATGATGCTGTAGAGAGCTACAATGCTTCAGAAAAATTCTTTAGCTGCATGATGGAAGAGCACAACTCCGTTAGTGAGCATGTACTCAAGATGTCGGGTTACGCCGATAAGCTTGAGTCCTTGGGAATATCGATTCCCATTGACTTAGGCATCCATCATGTTCTGCAGTCTCTGCCACCTAGCTATAAGAGCTTTGTGATGAACTATAATATGCAAGGCATGAAGAAGTCTCTCCCCGAGCTTGTGTCAATGCTTAAAACTGCAGAAGTGGAGATCAAAAAGGAACATCAAGTGTTGATGATCAATAAGAACACTGGTTTCAAGAAAGACAAGAAGGGAAAATGGAAGGGAAGTAAGGGCGGCAAGACAGTTGCCATGCCTGAAAAGAAACCCCGAGTTGGACCTAAGTCTGATACCGACTGTTACTTTTCTAAGGGGACTGGCCACTAGAAGTGCAACTGCCCCAAGTATTTGGCAGACAAGAAGGCCGGCAAGGCAAACAAAGGTATATATATATACATGTTATTAATGTGTACTTGACTAGTGCTCGCAGTAGCACCTGGGTATTTGATACCGGTTCAGTTGCTAATATTTGTAACTCGAATCAGGGGCTGTGGAACAAGCGACCGCTAGCAAGGGGTGAGGTCAAGATGCGTGTCGGCAATGGATCAAGCGTTGATATGATCGTCGTCGGAACGCTACCTCTCCACTTGCCGTCGGGATTAGTAATAAACTTGAATAATTGTTATCTAGTGCCTGCACTGAGCATGAACATTGTATCTGGATCGTGTTTGATGCGAAGTGGTTATTCATTTAAATCCAAGAGAAATGGTTGTTCTATTTATATGAATGAAATCTTTTATGGTCATGCACCGATGATGAATGGTTTATTTCTATTAGATCTCGATGATAATGCCACACATATCATAATGTTGATGCTAAAAGGATTAAACTTAATGATGATATATCCGCATATATGTGGCACTGCCGTCTAGGTCATATTGGCGTTAAACGCATGAAGAAGCTCCATTCGGATGGACTTTTAGAATCACTTGATTTTGAATCATTTGATACATGTGAGCCATGCCCTATGGGCAAGATGACTAGAATGCCGTTTTCCGGTTCAATGGAACGGGCGACAGATTTATTGGAAATCATACATTCTGATGTATGTGGTCCAATGAGTGTGTCGACGCGAGGTGGATATCGTTATTTTGTTACTTTCACGGATGTTTTGAGTATATACGGTTATATATACTTGATGAAACATAAGTCTGGAACCTTTGAAAAGTTCAGGAATTTCATAATGAAGTGGAAAATCATCGTAATAGAAAGATCAAATTTCTACGGTCTGACTGTGGAGGTGAGTATCTAACTTACGAGTTTAGCATTCACATGAAAGATTGTGGGATTGTTTCACAACTCACACCTGCCGGAACACCACAAAGAAATGGTGTGTCGGAATGTAGTAATCGTACTTTATTGGATATGGTTCGATCTATGATGTCTCTGGCGGACCTGCCGTTGTCATTTTGGGGTTATGCACTAGAAACTGCTGCTTTCACTTTAAATCGGGAACCATCTAAATCCACTGAAAAGACACCTTATGAATTGTGGTTTGGAAACAAACCTAAGCTGTCATTTCTTAAAGTTTGGGGATGCGATGTTTATGTGAAGAAACTTCAACCGGATAAACTCGAACCCAAAGCGGAAAAATGCGTCTTCATAGGATACCCTAAGGAAACTATTGGGTATTCCTTCTATCACAGATCCAAGGGCAAAGTTTTTGTTGCCAAGAATGGATCCTTTCTAGAGCGCGAAAGGTGTGAGTAGTCGGAAGGTAGAACTCGAAGAGGTTATTGAACCTTCTCTCCAAAGTATGGCGAGTAGCACAGCGCCGGAAGTCGTTCCGGAGTTGTCTCCAGCAGTTGAAGAGGGAACTAATGATAATGATCATGAAACTCCGAAAGAGAATACTACCGAACCTCACAGGTCTAGCAGGACGCGTGCAGCTCCCGAGCTGTACAGAAATCCTGTCATGAATTTCATGGTTGATGAAAATGATGACCCTGCGACGTATGAAGAAGCGATGATGAGCCCGGATTCCAACAAATGGTTAGAAGCCATGAAATCCGAGATGGAATCCATGTATGAAAATCAAGTTTGGAACTTGGTAGACTTACCTCACGACCGAAAGGCCATGGAGAACAAATGGATTTTCAAAAGGAAAACTGATGCTGATGGTAATGTGACCATCTATAAAGCTCGACTTGTCGCAAAAGGTTTTCAAAAAATTCAAATATTTGACTACGATGAGACATTCTCTCCCGTAGTGATGCTAAATTCACTTAGGATTATGTTAGCAATTGCTGCATATTTCGATTATGAGATATGGTAGATGGATGTAAAAACCGCGTTTCTCAATGGTAATATTGAATAAGCGTTGTATAGAACCAAAGGGTTTTGTCGATCCTAAGGATGTTAACAAGGTGTGCAAGCTTCAACGATCCATCTATGGACTGAAGCAATCATCACGAAGTTGGAATCTCCGCTTTGATGAGGTGATCAAAGAGTTTGGATTTGTCCAAACTTATGGAGAAGCTTGTATTTACAAGCAAGTGAGTGGGAGCAATGTGGCATTTCTAATATTATATGTGGATGACATATTATTGATCGGAAATGATATAGATCTTTTAAACAGTGTTAAAAGTTATCTAAACAGCAAATTTTCAATGAAGGACCTAGGTGAAGCGTCATACATATTAGGCATAAAGATCTATAGAGATAGATCTAGGCGCCTAATAGGGATATCGCAAAGTACATACCTTGATAATATTTTAAAGAAGTTTAAAATGGACGGAAGTAAGAAGGGGTTCTTACCTATGTTGCAAGGCAAGACATTGAGTAAGACCCGAAGTTCGGCTACGGCGGAAGAAAAAGAGATAATGGACAAAGTCCCCTATGCTTCATCCATAGGCTCTATAATGTACGCCATGCTATGTACAAGACCGGATGTGGCACATGCTATTAGTTTGACTAGTAGGTACCAATCAGATCCAGGTTCAGAACACTGGATAGCGGTCAAGAATATCCTTAAGTACTTACGAAGAACTAAGGATATGTTTCTTGTATACGGAGGTGAAGAAGAGCACGTCGCTAAGTGTTATGTCGACGCAAGCTTTGACACCAATCCGGATGATTCTAAGTCTCAATCCGGATACGTATTTCTCATGAATGGCGGAGCGGTTAGTTGGAGGAGCTCCAAACAACCTGTGGTGGCGGGATCAACAACGGAGGCCGAATATGTTGTTGCTTCGGAAGCGGATCAGGAAGCGGTTTGGATGAAGGAGTTCATATCCGAACTAGGAGTGGTTGCAAACGCGTTGGAACAAATGGTGATCTATTGTGACAACAATGGTGCCATTGCCAATGCCAAAGAGCCAAGGTCTCACAAGCATTCCAAGCATATTAACCGCAGGTTTCACTCCATCCGTGAGCATGTCAAGGATGGAGATATAAAGATTTGTAAAGTACACATGGATTTGAATGTAGCAGATCCGTTGACTAAAACTCTCCCTAGAGCAAAACATGATCAACACCAGAACTCAATGGGTGTTAGATTTATCACTATGTAACTAGATTATTGTCTCTAGTGCAAGTGGGAGACTGAAGGTAATATGCCCTGAGAGTCAATAATAAAGTGTTTATTATGTGTATTCCAAATATATGATAGATGTTTATTTTGCATGCTATAATTTTATTAATACGGAAACGTTAATACATGTATGTTCAATAAACAAACAGAAAGTTCCTAGTTATGCCTCTCTCATAAACTGGCTCGTTGATTAACAATATGATCAAGGTTTCCTTATCATAGACATTGGATGTTGTTAATAACGGGATCACAACATTAGTGTAATGATGTGATGAACATTCATCCGAAGTATAGCATTACGATCAAAGTCATTGAGTTTATATTGCTATATCAACTTACGAAGTGATCCAAATCCTTAGACCATGAGATCATGTCAATCACTAACACCGGAAGAGTTTCTTGATAACATCAAACGTCACACCATAACAGGGTGATTATAAAGATGGGTTCAGGACTAATAAAGTGTTATGTTGAGGCCCATGGATCGAGAGTGGAATTTGTTCATCCCGATGACGGATAGATATACTCTGGGCCCTCTCGGTGATATCACATTGGTTAGCTTGCAAGCAAGTGATTTGATCACTAGAATGTTATATCACGGGAACGAGAAAAGAGTGCATGTCAGTAACGAGATCAAACTAGGTATGGAGATACCGATGATCGAATCTCGGCATGTAATATATCGCGAAACAAAGGGATTAAGATACTAGCATAAAAGGTTCCGACGATCACAAGAAAGTCATCGTTGAATGTGTGGGAGTCAGTATGGGTCTCCAGATCCCGCTTCTGATTATTGATCCGAGAGGGGTCTCGATCATGTCCGCATTATTCACGAACCATAGGGTGACACACTTAAGGGACACCAACATCCAATTGGAGCAAAAGTTTCATGCCGAAAGAATAAACAAGCACAGGAATTTATTTCACTAGATACCGAAACAGGTTTTCGGGTGAAATTGCATAAAGAGGTTATGCATGTGAAATAGAATTCTAGCAAGGGGTTATATGTGAATGTTTGTCATTAAAGTAATTGAAAAAATTCTGAATAAATAAAAGAGTTTTATTTAATGAGAGTTTGCATTAAATTTGGTGGAAATTTAATAGCATGTTTGAGTGGGATTTTGAGTGGAGGGATTTGAATGGATTTTTGTGAGTGGAGTGTCCACCCACATGAATAGGGGACGGCAAGGGGGAAGCCCCCATGCGCCGGCCACCCTCTTGGGGTCCCCCCTCCTCCTATAAAAGGCACCCCTCTCCTCACTTCTCACTCACACCTCCTCGTGAAGAATCTCTCTCCCCCTCTAGAATTTATCCCCCATGGTCTCGGACTAGCGATATACATGTTCCCAGTGGCTATTCGGCAAGAAAGTTTGTGCTTCCGCTGCATTGCTGGAGCGAGGAGGCGGAGGTTGCTCGGTGCCTCGGACGTCTGTGCGAGCATGGATGCGCTGCTGATTTGCGGCGCTAGGACTTCCTCTCGATCTTGAGATCGGCAAGAGATCGTCTACATCAACCACGAGTCGAACTCGTTAAGCTTTGTCGGTCTTCAAGGGTATGTTCTCTACGGATAGACATCCGCCCGTTGTTTGTATCTAGTAGATATATCTAGGTACATAGTTCACATCGTAGGAAATTTTTTGTTTTCTATGTTGCGAACCATACACACATAACAAAAACCCTAAATGGATACTCATCCTAAACTGAATCAGACAATAGATAGAGAGGACACTGCCAGCCTCTAACATCGAATCAACAAGCATAGAAAGCACCAAGGGAGAAGGATCAAACTCACCGTAGGTCCTCGCTAAAGAAATTGAAGAGGGAGCAGATTGGCCGACGAACCCGCGGCGGCATAGGGAGAACCCAGGGGGTGTTGCAACCTGCACCGGCCACAGCGGCAGCCATAGCAGCACATGAATCCACCACACCATCATAGACGGGACCACGGCGGCGGCGGCAGCACTTTTCCCTAACCCTAGGGTTCGGGAACGGGGTGAACCTGGCCACGGAGAAGCCCCGAACTCAAATCCAATTGGATAGAACAAACGAGCATCGTCAATAACCCCCTAATGCACCACGGCGGCGGTGGAAACGGCCGACGGCGGCGGGAATCGACGGTGGCGGCATTGCCGGCCACGGGGTCGGGGTCAAAGGAGGAAGGATAAGCTCGAGGAAGAGAGAGAGGTAGTGAGGAGTGAGCCGAGCTAGGCCAGACCCTTCGGGGTGGCTCTTTTGTCTAAAACTAAATGGGACACTAGGGCCCAATAAGAATAATCAGCCCAGAAACAATTCCAGGCCTGTTTTAATAAACAGGAAAAGACCAAAATACCCCTAGACTTAAATAAGTTCTAGAAAATAAAATATAAGTCCAAAAATTATAAATTAAATACTTTTGGATTCACAATAATCCACTCTATCCAAATAAAATGAAATATAAAATTTTAGACATTTAAATTTTATTAGGAAATTTGTAAATTATATATTCCTTGTGGAATTTTACAAAATTATTAAAGGATGATACAATTAATTAAAATTCACTTTCATTATGTATTAATATTGTAGTATTTTAGAAAAATACTAAATAAATATTTAATCACCATTTTTAACGTATAATTAATAATTCTTAAAAGAATTATTAAATTAATAAAAGTCAAATAAAAGGGAAATAAAATAAAATAACTCAATATATGTTATA
The DNA here is from genome assembly GCA_910589765.1 of Avena atlantica. Taxonomy (NCBI): domain Eukaryota; kingdom Viridiplantae; phylum Streptophyta; class Magnoliopsida; order Poales; family Poaceae; genus Avena; species Avena atlantica. The sequence goes on from OU342734.1 coordinate 352,561,642, forward strand.
AATATTAAAATTTAATATTTATAAATCCTTTATTACTAAAAAGGAACTTTTTGGGGTAAATACATATAAAATTAAATAATGCATACATTACTTGCATAATCATTTTTGCTTCTTTAAATATTGTTCTTACCGGGCAATAATGATGTTTTTGTAGAACTAGAAGCTCAAGGTCCAGTGCAAGCATCAGACTTCACTACCTTGCCATCACAAGGCAAGTTCATCACTTGCTCATGTCTTTTGAAGAGTCTTTATCAAAGTATTTGCAAATTGTGTGTTATCATATATACTATAAAAAGAAGAGAATATTATTTCACAAATAAAGAAATCATAGATATCATCCTAAGTGATGATGTAATGGAGCAATGGAACTTACGGTTTTAAATGCAAAAACAATGATGATCAAGTAGGGACTTAATAACCCCTGGCATTAGTGATTCTAGCGCCGTATATTACGCGTTAGCCATGAGATTTGGAATGGGACAGAGAAGTCAGTTGTATCTTCTTCATCTCGCATGATGCCGGATGTGTAGGTCGTGGTTGTTATCCTCGTAGCGTGCATATTAATTGGTAATTCGTAGAGGATATGGAGCATATGGGTGGGAACCCTCATCGTCCCACGATAGTTCTGGCATCTAACGGTTTGTACAAACCATTTCCGTAATTCATTATGTGGGCATGGTGTACACCAAGGAGGCATGCGGGGTCGCGAAGGGGGTAGTTATTGTCTTGGACCAACTACTGGGCCCCACATCATGGAATTGTGGACGGGAATTGTGGACATCTGGTGTTCAATTGGACGGGAATTCCATGATGTGGGGCCCAGTAGTTGGTCCAAGCCAATCACTGCCCCCTTCGTGACCCCGCATGCCTCCTTGGTGTACACCATGCCCACATAAAGAATTACGGCAATGGTTTGTACAAACCGTTAGATGCCAGAACTATCGTGGGACGATGAGGGTTCCCACCCATATGTTGCATGTCCTCTATGAATTACCAATTAATATGCATGCTACAAGGAAAACAGCCACGACCTGCACATCCGGCTTCATCCGGCTTCAATTGCTCCATTACATCATCACTTAGGATGATATCTATGATTTCTTTATTTATGAAAATAATATTTTCTTTCTTTTATAGCATATATGATAACACACAATTTGCAAATACTTTGATAAAGACTCTTCAAAGGACATGAGCAAGTGATGAACTTGCCTTGTGATGACAAGGTAGTGAAGTCTGATGCTTGCACTGGACCTTGAGCTTCTAGTTCTACAAAAACATCATTATTGCCCGGTAAGGACAATATTTAAAGAAGCAAAGATGATTATGCAAGTAATGTAATGCATTATTTAATTCTATATGCATTTTCCCTATATAAGGTGCCTTTTAATAAAGCATTTATAAATATATTTTTTATTGCATATATTGAATTATTTTATTTTATTTCCCTCTTTTATTGGACTTTTATTGATATAATAATTCTTTATGAATTATTAATTATACCTTTAAAATTTATTATAAAATGTTTATTTAGTATTTTTCAAAAATACTATAGTATTAATATATAATGAAAGTGATTTTTATTTATTTTTATCATCTTTCAATAATTTTGTAAAATTCCATAAGGAATATATAAATTACAAAATTCTTATACAAATTTAAATGTCCAAAATTTTATATCTTATTTTATTTGGATAGAGTGGATTATTGTGAATCCAAAAATATTTTATTTATAATTTTTGTACTTTTATTTCATTTTCTAGAATTTTATTAAGGTCAGGGGCATTTTGGTCTTTTCCAATTGATTAAACAATTTTTAAATGATTTGGGCTGGCCTTTTGGGCTTATTGGCCACTGTGGCCCAATAGGGAAGTGTCAAAATCACCCCGAGGGGTTTTGGCCCACCCAGCCCACTCTCTCTGCCTCTTCCTCGTTCTTACCTTTCCTCTTCCTCGAACCCGCGACTCTCACGCCGCCGCTGGCGATGGCCGCCTTTGAGGTTTCCCCTGGCCGCTACCGTGGTGCAGGGCGAGGTTTGCGACTATGCTCGTTCATCTAGTCCAGCTCGGTTTGACTCCGGGGCTTCTCCGTGGCCAGATTCACTCCGTTCCCGAACCCTAGGGTTAGGGGAAAGTGCTGCTGCCGCCGCCGCGGTCATGCCTGCGGTGGTGTGCTGGGCTCGTGTGCTACTGTGGCCGCCACCGTGGCTGGTGCAGGTTGCAGCGCCCCCTGGGTGCTCCCTGTGCCGCCCTGGGTTCGTCGGCCAATCTGCTTCCTCTTCAATTCGTCAGCGAGGACCTCGGGTAAGTTGCCTCTGTGGGTCTTGTTCATGCTACTACCATGAATCTCTCGGTGTGTATCTAGTGGCTTCTCGTGCCTAGTGATTATGTTCTGATTACGGTTCATCTCCTAATTAGGGTTCTTGTTCTGATTAGGGTTCATAACCCCCTGTTGATCATATCCATGATGCTTTAGATCTAGTGGTGATCATACTTGAGCATGAAGAATGATTGTTTGCTGTGGATCATGATTTGTAGTGGCCTTGATGATGCTAGTGGCTTGTCAGAATTATTCCAGTGGCAATTCACTATGACCGCATGCTAGTGTTTCTATGGAATCCCTGATTTGGAAATGTTGTTGATCTAAGAACTTACTCTACTGTCAGAATGCTTATACTGACAGTAGTTCTCTCAGTAGTTGCTTACTGCAATTATAATGGTAGGCTTGCATGAGATTATACATACTGAATATAATCATTACATGTAATGATTTTCTGTGGATGTATAGATGAATTTGATGTTGATTCCTGGCACTTGGCTTCAGGAAGATGATATGTATTGGTTTGTCACTTTTATCTGTGGGAACTAAGCAAAGATTTGGTTTAGCTCATTAAGAACTTGTCCTTGTGATACCATTATGATCTGGCACACAAGTGATTGAGTTTTATTTCTGGCTTAGCTTTGACAATACTTGTGATTAATACTGGCAAGATTAAATGAAAGCTTTTCTTAACTCTCCTGCCTATGATGTTGGTCTGAGGCTCTAGGATTTTAAGTCCTAGTTAGTTGAGCAAATAGTTTGTTTGTAACTTGTAAGATTAGAGGGTCTACTCTCTCTGGGAGATGTGCCCTGATCTGATAAGAACAAATGAAGAATGATTTAAGTTGCATAAATTAACACTAAACTCTATGATGCTGGTCTGAGAGATTAGTGCATTTGGCTAAGTTTGATTTCTTATATTTATACTTGAAATCTCTAGGACAGATTCACCTCACTTGGGTGATTATTGAGAGATCATTTCATAAAGCAACACATCTTTTGTTTAGATAATATGATTGAAGCATGTGATGGCTTTATGAGACTCACCACAAAATATGATGATGGTGTAGTAAGTTGATGATGATGATCTTGATCTGGTTTTGCTGGACTCTTGTGCTTGCTCTTGAGCTAGCCTGCTCCTCCTAGCTCCTGGGCTTGATCTTGCTATCCACCTAATTCATCCCCCTCCTTATGTCACCATCCTGGTGATGTTTGGTTGATCTGGGTGGTTTGTTTTTGTCACATCCCAAGATTTTCCAAATCTTGTAATGTGAAAAATAAATAAACAAAATAAATGATTGTTGAAATTTAGGGTGAAAAGAAACTTTTGTTTCTAAATGGAAACTTAAAAATCCCATCTTGAATAAACTTTGGTTAATGTTTGAATCTAACTAAATTCAAATCAAGTGAAATTAAACACTTGTAAAATAAACCAAAACCCTAAACCCTAATGGAATAAATCATTTCCAAGATATCTACAAGCATATGGATTCCATCCATATAAAAATTTGTCAAACAAACATTTCAAAATGATCAAGAATGACAAATAGAAATATTATAAGACCATATAAATTGGTTTCACTTAATTTGGAGCCATAGATAAAAATCTTATAATAAGATAAGGAAATTGAATTTCCAAAGCTAATAAAACACCTATCTAAAATTCCATACCAAATGGTGAGCAATTAATCGTAAAGATATTTAAAAGGATAAATAAATATCAAATAAGATTTCACAAATTGGAATCACCAAGTTTGGATCTATAAATAAAAAGATATAGATTTTATAAAATAAAGAAACAAATATTAAATGAGGAATATTTAAAGACCAAATTAAATCTTGGCCTAATCCATAAACAAATGGAATGAATATAATCCAAATCCAAATAAAATAAATGGATAAAGAATTTTCCAAATAAAATAAAATGACTTTGACCAAATCCTATTCTATTTGAATAAAGATAAAATCCCTATTAAGAAATGATTAATTAAATCATGGGAAAATAATATTTGGAATTTACCCAAGTGGATTAAAAGTTGTTTAATTAACTTAAATAAGATTAAGGAAATCTTCCAAATAAAATTTATGTAATTAAAACTATATTTAATTTCATTGGAATAAGGACAAATACCCAATTTTAAAATATTAATAAATCATATTAAAAACATTCCAAATAATTCAAAGTGAATTATTTGACACCCTAATAAATGAATAAAACTTACTGAAAAGGTTTTGTGGAAAAATGAAATTTAAATAAGGATTAAAAATATATTTGATCTTATTTGAATTTAAAGCAAGGGCTTGTTTTAAAAATTAAAAGACCCTATAAAGAATAAAAGAATTGTTCTAATTTTGACTATAAAATGCACTAATAAACAGTATTTGAATATACACAAAGTTTGGTTGGTTTGAATTCAAATGGATGCTTGAATTGATTAATCAAAATCAAAATAGAATAAAAGAAATGGAAAAAGAAAAAGAAACAGATCAAAAAAGGGGAATAGAAAGCAGCCCAGCCAGCAAAGCCCACTAGCCCATGTCACATCCCAAGATTTTCCAAATCTTGTAATGTGAAAATAAATGAATAAAATAAAACTTTGTTTGATTTTCAAGGCCAGAAGAAACTTTTTGAATCCAATTGGAAACTTTCAAAACCTATTTGGATCAAATGAAATCCTAAAGGGATTTAAAAAGTTAAATAAACAATAAACTTCAAAATATTTAGACTTACTATTTTGGATCTTTTTAATAAAAGGTTTTGGCTTTCAAAAGAAAAAGTGGATTTATAAATAAAGATTATTTTATAAAACCAAATTAAACCTTGGCCAATATTTTGAAATAAAATGTTTTGTTTTGATTAAAATTAGTAAAGGCTTATTTAAATAAAATAATAAGGAAATCCAAATTTTATTTAAATAAAAAGTTTTACCATTTTAATTAAAACATCAAAACTTATTGAATTATTTTAAATAAGTTTTCTAAGTATTTTATTTTCTTAATAAAACCTACTGAAGTGTTTTGGTTTTATTTTAGATTTCAAAATAAAGTTTTAATAAAACAAATCCTATTTGAATTAAATGAATAAGGTCTATTCATTTAATTATTAAATGGATCCTAAAATAAAGATGTTATTTTGTTTTAAACAAGTTTTCCAAATATCTTTTATTTCCAAATAAAACCTATTGTTTTGGTTTTGAAAATATTTGGATTTCAAATGGAGATTTTATTAATTAAATCAAGCCCTATTTTATTAAATAACTAATGATCCATTTTATTTAATTAATGAATGGATCCTAAAATAAATTAAAATATTATTTTATTTTTGGGATTGGGTATATGTTGATAAACAGAACCAAAAACTTAATTGCAAGTATGGTGATTGTTTGAATGTTTGAATGTGGTTTGATTGTTTGAATTTCAAAAACAGAAAAAGAATTAGAATAGGAAAAAGATTCTGAACGAAAAAAAATGAAACAAACAGCCAGCCTAACCATCTAGCCCAACTCAGCCCAACAGCCCAACAGCCCACCTCCTCTTTTACCCCGAAGCGTTTGCTTTCACCCAGCAACTCACCCACTCAGTGACTGACTACTAGCCCCCACCTCCACTCTTTTTCCCACTGACCGGCGGACCCCACTCCTCCTGTTCTTCCTCTTCACCCGCGCTGGCCGTTTTTCCCCCTCGCTCAGCACCGTTTCTACCGCTGTAAATCCTTGTAAATTCGCGTGAATGCACGAGTTATTATCAACAGCAATGACGCGCCCTTATACGCCCATTCCTCCTCTCTCATTTTCCCCAAGTAGCACTCCCTCTCTGCCCCTAGGCTGCGAGAATCGCCTGCTCGAACCCTCTCTGTCTCCGACGAGGTTCTCGACCGATTCCGACGAGCACGAATCGCCCCACTGCCCCTCGACCACCCTAGCGTGACCCCCATCACCCTACGCATCTCCCAGAATCAACCCCTCGTCTGCGCGTGCTCTAGAACGCCGACAAGGAACACGACCGAGCGCCGCCGTCTTCTGCCGTTCTCCGACGACGTCACCCCGGTAAAATCCGACCACCCCTCTCTTCCCCATGGATACGATGATGACCGCCATGCTCTCGCGGACCTAATGGTGATATTCGTTTGTCCTAGGGTGCCCCTTATCCTCACCCTCGACAACCCCCAGAGGCACCCGCCGTTCGCAACAGCTCCGGCAAGCAATCCCTGACAGCACCGTGCGCCCCTTGGACTATCACGACTACGTTGAGCACCAGCACTCCACGGCGATCACTGTGAGCATCTCCCTACCTTCCCTAGATTCTTGTATCGCCGGCAACCTCGCCGCCAGAGCGCCGCCGCAGCGCGCAGCCGTCGAGCGCCGCCAGAACTAGGTCAGGGTGATGATGGCCGTTAGATGACGATCTGACGGATACGATAGTTTCACTTAACGCCGAAGAGGTACACTACCTACGCCACACGATCCAGCTTGATCCAACGCCTCTCGGTGCTTGATCCAACCGAAGCGGTATCAGCGAATAGGGATAGGACACGTGTCTGTTGATTTGTTTTAAAACAGGATTTGAAATCAGATTGATATGCAATTTTCAAACCTCTGTAACTTTTGATCCACACTTCCAAAAATTACAAATTTTATGTCGTTGGATTCAGGAGAACAAACCCTAGCCAACCATGCCCTTGGTTTAGCAAATAGTATCTGTTTGTTTGCTTGTTTTTGCAGATTCATTTGTATGCTTATTGTTTAAAAATGTTTTTAAGGTTAAAACCTTTGCAAATTGGTTTGTTGTAAACTCACTGACCCTAGGAACCAACCCATAGTTTGGAAAATGGATTTGGTAAAGTTTAGGATGGAAAACTTGATTTAGTAATTTCTAGCCAAAAGAAAATAATGATTTTTGTTATGAAAATGATTTTGAGTAAAAACTTTGGGAAAATGGTTTAGACCAAACCTACTGACCCAAAACACCAAGTTTTGCTATAGCAACTCATTTGGTGAAAAACATAAAGTTTTGCTTTGATAAAAATAATTTTCACCACATAAAATAATGATTAGATTTAAAAATGGTTTATAGACCAAAACCCTTTTGCAAATGACTTTGCCACTTTGGAAAATAACCACTTTTGACTTTACAAAGTTTAGAAGCCTAGTGGAGACCACCTTTGCAATTAGAACCATCTTTTGCATGCTTGCATGCATTACTTTGACTTTGTTATTTGATGTGATGTTTTGCTTGATTGGTAGATTAAGTTTGTGCCTTGCTTGATTGAATTGTAGTGACTTGAAGAGTGTGCTCGTTGCAAGGACAAGGAGTGAACCTATACCCTCTACCAAAAAGGCAAGTGATGCTTCATACTTTTTGTCCCATTACTTTCTCTATGCATTAGTGATTTTGCTAAGTAAAACTTGCATGGATTATGCTAAGTATAGACCTTGCTATAAGAAAACCTAGTGGATGAATCCTTAGTAGGATTTTCCTAAGTAAAGATTCCTACTACTATCAAGCTTAGCCTAGCTAATAGTAAACATGGGTGGAAAATATATTCACACTATGGAAAAATCTCTAAGTCTGAGGACTTATGTTTTTGTGTAATAAAACAACTAAGTTAATGAATCACCTGGGTGGAATGGGCTTGCTTGGTGGTTTTTGGTTGAGTGGTTCACAAGGCCATGGACTTGGCTTGTGTATCTCACTTGTGGTATGCCACCCAGGCACAAAGAGATTTGAGATTTCAAATGTTGAGAAGCTTCAAGTGCAACCACTTGGCAATATGGGCTCTGCCATGATCATATAGGTTGCAAGAACTTAGCCATCTGGACAGTGGGTGGTAGTGTTTGATAGGTTGGAACGCGTCCATTTTGGTCTAAGGGAAGGCTTCTGAAAGATCTTGTCTTGGGAAACCAAGTCTTGTGGGGAAAGTGCACCACCTCTGCAGAGTGTAAAATCTAAGTACTTAGCCATGTCCCTGGTAAAGGACAATTTGAGCATCAAGACATGGAAGAAATCAAGAATCTCATCATTCAAATTTCTAAGTTAAAACTTGTGGATTGAACAAGGGTTGTTTGAAATCTTCAATCTTTGATTGAGGGATGCCTTGTAAAGGATCTTCAAAATTTGATTGAGAAAAATGATTTTATCAAAGCAAAAGCTTAGTATTTTCAAATGTTAAGGAAAAATCTATTTTGATCAATGCAAGCCTCAACCCCACTTAGCCAAATGCATATAGATGATAGACTCCACTATAATACCATAGTATCACTTGCCAATACAATTCAAATGTATTGACCCTTGTGGCTGTAACTTGTTATGTTGCAGGTTTGATTGTTTTTAGTGAAGATTGTTTGTTTAGGATTACAAAGTCTACAACCAACATCTGCCTGTGGCACTTGGAAGATGAAGGACCCCATGACTATAGTTATTCCGCTGCAATGTAATGTAATAGCCAAATGAGTTATGTATGATGTAATAAAATTATGTTATTCCTGGTTATAAAGTTATAATATGACCTTTTTTTCTTGATATTACATCTATACTGTGGATGCTAGCTATTGATCCAGGGACTAGCATTGTAAACACAGGGGGCTCTATCTTATTAAATATTGGAACCTCTACAGATGGTATCAGAGCATTGTGTTGCCTGTAGGATTTGTAAACCTAGGATTGGACAAAAACCCTTAGAAAAATAGGAGTTATAATTTGATCCAAAAACTTATTTACAAAAACACTTGTAAACCCTTTCCTCAACCATTTTGGTTTCAACTCTACTCCTCTTCTATCTTCAACTTGATGGAAAACCTACCTCATGACCAAAGACTACACCATGTGCAAAGGACTCCATCAACTCTAATGACTTCAACTTCTTCGACTCTAATGACTTCAACATCTTCAGCATATTCACCAAGGACTTCCAACTTGGATACTACTAAGGACTACAAGAGAGACAAGGAAATCTTGCTCAAGATATGGAGACTAAGGAAATGCAAAATTGGAAGGAGTTCACTTCATTAGAAGTTTTGTGACCAAGAGTTTTTCCCAAGGAAACCTTGATCTCATGCAAGAAGGATCAACCAAGAAGGATGGAAGGATCACAAGTGAACCATGTAGATGGACCACCATTTATAGTTAAAGTCAAACACACCAACTTATGTGGTGTAACAAAAATATTTTGTTGCCTAAGTATGTGCTTGAACCTTGTTTGAGTGAAATGTTTGTTTGTGATTGCTTGCACATTGCGTGTGTGAATTGTGATGTGTGTGATTAGAAATATTTCCTTAGAAATATCTTTCCTATTCTAATCCCAATTCAACCCAAACAGATGACTACTCCAAGAGACTTCAACATCAAGGTTGATGACAACAACAACAACCAAGAGGACAACATGAGAGAACTTATAGCAACCCAAAACCAGTTGAGCCAAGAGACAACTCAGCTTTTAGCCAACAACAATGGAATAGACCCAGCCATACAAAGGATTTTGAAACTTCAATCCCAACTGTTGCAAGGATTGGTTACTCAAATGATCAACATGGGAGAAAACTTTTCCCAAAGAGCTAATGACAACAAGGATGACAAAGATGTTAATCTAGAAGGAACCCAAGCTAGCAATATTTTTAGATACAAGGATCATGCATCCAAGGAGCATGAAGATCAATGCCCCAAGAAGAGAGAAAGATCTCCTACCTATGAAGAATATGAACTAGAAGAACTCCTAGCTTTGGAGAGACCCAAAAAGAAGAAGAAGAAATGCCCCAACACTAGCAAGAAGGATATTACACAAGTGCAATGTTTCAAATGCAAAGAGATGGGACACTATGCCAATGAATGCCCAGAAAAGAAGAAGAACCAAAGAAACAAACAAGAGGCAATGATACCAAAGGAAAAGAAAGATATCAGCCAAGTGATGTGTTTCAAATGCAAGGAACTAGGCCACTATGTAAACAATTGTCCAGAAAAGATGAAGAACAAGTTAAACAAGTCCATGAAGGATCTCAACCTTGGCCCATGAGTCAAGTGTAAAAATCAAGGACACAATGCAAATGATGCCCATGAGAAGTTTTCCCAGGATCCCAAGAAGGCCAATATGTAATTTTTGTTTGAAAATTTTTAAGGGTGGTAGTACCCTAGTTGTTTGAACCTGCTTGTAACCCTAGCCTCCCCAAATCTCGGGACGAGATTTATTTTAAGGGTGGTAGCCTGTCACATCCCAAGATTTTCCAAATCTTGTAATGTGAAAATAAATGAATAAAACAAAACTTTGTTTGATTTTCAAGGCTAGAAGAAACTTTTTGAATCCAATTGGAAACTTTCAAAACCTATTTGGATCAAATGAAATCTTAAAGGGATTTAAAAAGTTAAATAAGCAATAAACTTCAAAATATTTAGACTTACTATTTTGGATCTTTTTAATAAAAGGTTTTGGCTTTCAAAAGAAAAAGTGCATTTATAAATAAAGATTATTTTATAAAACCAAATTAAACCTTGGCCAATATTTTGAAATAAAATGTTTTGTTTTGATTAAAATTAGTAAAGGCTTATTTAAATAAAATAATAAGGAAATCCAAATTTTATTTAAATAAAAAGTTTTACCATTTTAATTAAAACATCAAAACTTATTGAATTATTTTAAATAAGTTTTCTAAGTATTTTATTTTCTTAATAAAACCTACTTAAGTGTTTTGGTTTTATTTTAGATTTAAAAATAAAGTTTTAATAAAACAAATCCTATTTGAATTAAATGAATAAGGTCTATTCATTTAATTATTAAATGGATCCTAAAATAAAGATGTTATTTTGTTTTAAACAAGTTTTCCAAATATCTTTTATTTCCAAATAAAACCTATTGTTTTGGTTTTGAAAATATTTGGATTTCAAATGGAGATTTTATTAATTAAATCAAGCCCTATTTTATTAAATAACTAATGATCCATTTTATTTAATTAATGAATGGATCCTAAAATAAATTAAAATATTATTTTATTTTTGGGATTGGGTATATGTTGATAAACAGAACCAAAAACTTAATTGCAAGTATGGTGATTGTTTGAATGTTTGAATGTGGTTTGATTGTTTGAATTTCAAAAACAGAAAAAGAATTAGAAAATGAAAAAGATTCTGAACAAAAAAAATGAAACAAACAGCCAGCCCAACTCAGCCCAACAGCCCAGCAGCCCACCTCCTCTTTTACCCCGAAGCGTTTTCTTTCACCCAGCAACTCACCCACTCAGTGACTGACTACAGGCCCCCACCTCGACTCTTTTTCCCACTGACCGGCGGACCCCACTCCTCCTGTTCTTCCTCTTCACCCGCGCCGGCCGTTTTTCCCCCTCGCTCAGCACCGTTTATGCCGCTGTAAATCCTTGTAAATTCGCGTGAATGCACGAGTTATTATCAACAGCAATGACGCGCCCTTATACGCCCATTCCTCCTCTCTCATTTTCCCCAAGTAGCACTCCCTCTCTTCCCCTAGGCTGCGAGAATCGCCTGCTCGAACCCTCTCTGTCTCCGACGAGGTTCTCGACCGATTCCGACAAGCACGAATCGCCCCACTGCCCCTCGACCACCCTAGTGTGACCCCCATCACCCTACGCACCTCCCAGAATCAACCCCTCGTCTGCGCGTGCTCTAGAACGCCAACAAGGAACACGACCGAGCGCCGCCGTCTTCTGCCGTTCTCCGACGACGTCACCCCGGTAAAATCCGACCACCCCTCTCTTCCCCGTGGATACGATGATGACCGCCATGCTCTAGCGGACCTAATGGTGATATTCGTTTGTCCTAGGGTGCCCCTTATCCTCACCCTCGACAACCTCCAGAGGCACCCGCCGTTCGCAACAGCTCCGGCGAGCAATCCCTGACAGCACCGTGCGCCCCTTGGACTATCACGACCACGTTGAGCACCAGAACTCCACGGCGATCACTGTGAGCATATCCCTACCTTCCCTAGCTTCCTGTATCGCCGGCAACCTTGCCGCCAGAGCGCCGCCGCCACGCGCAGCCGTCGAGCGCCGCCAGAACTAGGTCAGGGTGACGATGGCCGTTAGATGACGATCTAATGGATACGATAGTTTCAGTTAACGCCGAAGAGGTACACTACCTACGCCACACGATCCAGCTTGATCCAACGCCTCTCGGTGCTTTATCCAACCGAAGCGGTATCAGCGAATAGGGATAGGACACGTGTCTGTTGATTTGTTTTAAAACAGGATTTGAAATCATATTGATATGCAACAAACCTCTGTAACTTTTGATCCACACATCCAAAAATTACAAATTTTATGTCGTTGGATTCAGGAGAACAAACCCTAGCCAACCATGCCCTTGGTTTAGCAAATAGTATCTGTTTGTTTGCTTGTTTTTGCAGATACATTTGTATGCTTATTTAGATTAGAAAATATGTTTAAAAATGTTTTTAAGGTTAAAACCTTTGCAAATTGGTTTGTTGTAAACTCACTGACCCTAGGAACCAACCCATAGTTTGGAAAATGGTTTTGGTAAAGTTTAGGATGGAAAACTTGATTTAGTCATTTCTAGCCAAAAGAAAATAATGATTTTTGTTATGAAAATGATTTTGAGTAAAAACTTTGGGAAAATGGTTTAGACCAAACCTACTGACCCAAAACACCTAGTTTTGCAATATCAACTCATTTTGTGAAAAACATAAAGTTTTGCTTTGATAAAAATAATTTTCACCACATAAAATAATGATTAGATTTAAAAATGGTTTATAGACCAAAACCCTTTTGCAAATGACTTTGCCACTTTGGAAAATAACCACTTTTGACTTTACAAAGTTTAGAAGCCTAGTGGAGACCACCTTTGCAATTAGAACCATCTTTTGCATGCTTGCATGCATTACTTTGACTTTGTTATTTGATGTGATGTTTTGCTTGATTGGTAGATTAAGTTTGTGCCTTCCTTGATTGAATTGTAGTGACTTGAAGAGTGTGATCGTTGCAAGGACAAGGAGTGAACCTATACCCTCTACCAAAAAGGCAAGTGATGCTTCATACTTTTTGTCCCATTACTTTCTCTATGCATTAGTGATTTTGCTAAGTAAAACTTGCATGGATTATGCTAAGTATAGACCTTGCTATAAGAAAACCTAGTGGATGAATCCTTAGTAGGATTTTCCTAAGTAAAGATTCCTACTACTATCAAGCTTAGCCTAGCTAATAGTAAACATGGGTGGAAAATATATTCACACTATGGAAAAATCTCTAAGTCTGAGGACTTATGTTTTTGTGTAATAAAACAACTAAGTTAATGAATCACCTGGGTGGAATGGGCTTGCTTGGTGGTTTTTGGTTGAGTGGTTCACAAGGCCATGGACTTGGATTGTGTATCTCACTTGTGGTATGCCACCTAGGAACAAAGAGATTTGAGATGTCAAATGTTGAGAAGCTTCAAGTGCAACCACTTGGCAATATGGGCTCTGCCATGATCATATAGGTTGCAAGAACTTAGCCATCTGGACAGTGGGTGGTAGTGTTTGATAGGTTGGAACGCGTCCATTTTGGTCTAAGGGAAGGCTTCTGAAAGATCTTGTCTTGGGAAACCAAGTCTTGTGGGAAAAGTGCACCACCTCTGCAGAGTGTAAAATCTAAGTACTTAGCCATGTCCCTGGTAAAGGACAATTTGAGCATCAAGACATGGAAGAAATCAAGAATCTCATCATTCAAATTTCTAAGTTAAAACTTGTGGATTGAACAAGGGTTGTTTGAAATCTTCAATCTTTGATTGAGAGATGCCTTGTAAAGGATCTTCAATCTTTGATTGAGAAAAATGATTTTGTCAAAGCAAAAGCTTAGTATTTTCAAATGTTAAGGAAAAATCTATTTTGAGCAATGCAAGCCTCAACCCCACTTAGCCAAATGCATATAGATGATAGACTCCACTATACTACCATAGTATCACTTGCCAATACAATTCAAATGTATTGACCCTTGTGGCTGTAACTTGTTATGTTGCAGGTTTGATTGTTTTTAGTGAAGATTTTTTGTTTAGGATTACAAAGTCTATAACCAACATCTGCCTGTGGCACTTTGAAGATGAAGGACCCCATGACTATAGTTATTCCGCTGCAATGTAATGTAATAGCCAAATGAGCTATGTATGATGTAATAAAATTATGTTATTCCTGGTTATAAAGTTATAATATGACCTTTGTTTCATGATATTACATCTATACTGTGGATGCTAGCTATTGATCCAGGGACTAGCATTGTAAACACAGGGGGCTCTATCTTTTTAAAGATTGGAACCTCTACAGCCCGGTCCAGCCCACTCCCCCTCTCCCGCAGGAAAACGTTTCGTACTCGAACTCCCACCCGTAGAGTCAATGACTACTTGGACCCACCTCCTCTTTCTCTCTCACGCTGTCAACAAGACCCCACCGGTCAGATCGTCAGACCCCGCGCGAAGACCACTCGCCGTTTCTGCCGATTGATTGCACGTTGATTCCTCATTAACCGCGTGTTGATTTAGCCTCGCAACCTCGCCCTCATAACTGCCTGCCCCTCCTCTTCACTTCCCCTCTCTCGCTCGCACCAGCTCGCCACCGGGCTGCGCTAATTTCACCAGAGACCACACTCTGCTCCGGCGAGCTCGCATTCGAATTCCTGCCACCACCGTCAGCCCCACTGCCTCCTAAGCACACGAGCTTGCTCGCCAGCATCCCCTGCACCTCCCGGTACCTTCCCCTCGCTCGTGCCCGCCCTGCAAGCTCAGCAAGGTCTCCGCCAGAGCAGCGCCACCGTCTGTCGTCATTCCGACGACCTCTCTCCGTAAGTCCCATCCTCCCCTCTCTCTCAAGATGAAACACGCATGGTCGCCAAACTCTCCCGCATCTAATGACCCTCTTCGCGCGTCTTCTCGTGACCTGCAGCTCTCGCCAGCGACGACGAACAGAGAAGCCGTCGACAGACACATCTCCGGCGAGGAATTCCGACTGAACCCGTGCGCCCCTTCGACCAACGTGAGCAAGTTGAGCATCCCCGTGCCACGGAGATCTCGGTGAGCCACACCACGTCCCCTCTCGCTTCTTGTATATCCGGCTCCGCCGCTGACAGATCACGCCGCCGCCAGCCACCATCGCTCGCGCTGCCAGTTCCTGGCAATCGCACTGTAGCCATAGGATGCGTTTTGACTGGCTAGGATTAGATCTAGACAAAGAGGTAAGTTTGATCCTGAGCCACTCGATCTAATTTATATCCAAAGATCCACAGCTACCGATCCGTGCGAACCGGTACTGGCGAATAGGAGCAAGACACGTGGCCAGACTGTTTAAATAAAAACCGGAATGATCTATTAGATGTTCAATTTTTTAAAATCCATAACTTTCAAACCACACGTCCAAATTTTGCAAATTTTATATCAATGGAATTAGCAAGTCAAGTACTTTCCAACCATGCCCTTGGTTTAGTAAATTGATTCTGGTAAATTGTTTGTTTTTGCAGAAACTTGTGTAGGCATATTTTGAGTATAAAATTCTTTGTAAAATTATTTTGGTGATAAAATCTTTGTCAAATGGTTTGTTTTGAACCTACTGAATATATAAATCAATTTGTGGTTCCAAAAATATATTTGGTGAATAAAAATAATAAATCTTCGAATAAAAGCATTTCTAGCCAAATAAAAATGTTGATTATGGTTTAAAAATGATTTTGGAGGAAAACCTTTGGGAAATGTTTTTGATTTAAACTCTCTGAACCCAAACACCAAATTTTATGATTTAAAAATACATTGGGTGAAACCTATAAATATTATTGCTTGCTAAAGGCAATTCTAACCACATAAAATATTGATTTGGTTTAAAAATGGTTTATAAAGTAAAATCTTTTGCAAATGATTTTTCCACTTTTATAAAATGACCAATAGGTGTTTTAGAATGTTTATAACCTATTAGAAACCACTTTTACAAATAAAACAATCTTTTGCATGCTTGCATGCATTGTTTTGTTTCTATTATTTTATGTGATGTTTGCTTGAATGGTAGATTGAACTTTTGCTTACTTGATTGAATTGAAGTGATTTGAAGAGTGTGAGTATTGCAAGATCAAGGAGTGAACTTATATTATCTACCAAAAAGGCAAGTGATGCTTCATACTTTTGTCCCATTATTTTCACTATGCACTAGTGATATTTCTAAGTAGGACTTGCATGGAATTTTGCTAAGTATAAACTATGCCATGGGAAATCCTAGTAGATGAAACCTTAGTAGAAATTTCCTAAGTTAAGATTCCTACTACTATCATGCTTACTTAGCTTAGCCATGGGAATTTTGATTTGAATCTAACTAAATTCAAATCAAGTGGAATGCATTCTTCCTAAATGCATTTGGAAATTAAACACTTGTAAAATAAACCAAAACCCTAAACCCTAATGGAATAAATCATTTCCAAGATATCTACAAGCATATGGATTCCATCCATATAAAAATTTGTCAAACAAACATTTCAAAATGATCAAGAATGACAAATAGAAATATTATAAGACCATATAAATTGGTTTCACTTAATTTGGAGCCATAGATAAAAATCTTATAATAAGATAAGGAAATTGAATTTCCAAAGCTAATAAAACACCTATCTAAAATTCCATACCAAATGGTGAGCAATTAATCTTAAAGATATTTAAAAGGATAAATAAATATCAAATAAGATTTCACAAATTGGAATCACCAAGTTTGGATCTATAAATAAAAAGATATAGATTTTATAAAATAAAGAAACAAATATTAAATGAGGAATATTTAAAGACCAAATTAAATCTTGGCCTAATCCATAAACAAATGGAATGAATATAATCCAAATCCAAATAAAATAAATGGATAAAGAATTTTCCAAATAAAATAAAATGACTTTGACCAAATCCTATTCTATTTGAATAAAGATAAAATCCCTATTAAGAAATGATTAATTAAATCATGGGAAAATAATATTTGGAATTTACCCAAGTGGATTAAAAGTTGTTTAATTAACTTAAATAAGATTAAGGAAATCTTCCAAATAAAATTTATGTAATTAAAACTATATTTAATTTCATTGGAATAAGGACAAATACCCAATTTTAAAATATTAATAAATCATATTAAAAACATTCCAAATAATTCAAAGTGAATTATTTGACACCCTAATAAATGAATAAAACTTACTGAAAAGGTTTTGTGGAAAAATGAAATTTAAATAAGGATTAAAAATATATTTGATCTTATTTGAATTTAAAGCAAGGGCTTGTTTTAAAAATTAAAAGACCCTATAAAGAATAAAAGAATTGTTCTAATTTTGACTATAAAATGCACTAATAAACAGTATTTGAATATACACAAAGTTTGGTTGGTTTGAATTCAAATGGATGCTTGAATTGATTAATCAAAATCAAAATAGAATAAAAGAAATGGAAAAAGAAAAAGAAACAGATCAAAAAGGGGAATAGAAAGCAGCCCAGCCAGCAAAGCCCACTAGCCCATGTCACATCCCAAGATTTTCCAAATCTTGTAATGTGAAAATAAATGAATAAAATAAAACTTTGTTTGATTTTCAAGGCCAGAAGAAACTTTTTGAATCCAATTGGTAACTTTCAAAACCTATTTGGATCAAATGAAATCCTAAAGGGATTTAAAAAGTTAAATAAACAATAAACTTCAAAATATTTAGACTTACTATTTTGGATCTTTTTAATAAAAGGTTTTGGCTTTCAAAAGAAAAAGTGGATTTATAAATAAAGATTATTTTATAAAACCAAATTAAACCTTGGCCAATATTTTGAAATAAAATGTTTTGTTTTGATTAAAATTAGTAAAGGCTTATTTAAATAAAATAATAAGGAAATCCAAATTTTATTTAAATAAAAAGTTTTACCATTTTAATTAAAACATCAAAACTTATTGAATTATTTTAAATAAGTTTTCTAAGTATTTTATTTTCTTAATAAAACCTACTGAAGTGTTTTGGTTTTATTTTAGATTTCAAAATAAAGTTTTAATAAAACAAATCCTATTTGAATTAAATGAATAAGGTCTATTCATTTAATTATTAAATGGATCCTAAAATAAAGATGTTATTTTGTTTTAAACAAGTTTTCCAAATATCTTTTATTTCCAAATAAAACCTATTGTTTTGGTTTTGAAAATATTTGGATTTCAAATGGAGATTTTATTAATTAAATCAAGCCCTATTTTATTAAATAACTAATGATCCATTTTATTTAATTAATGAATGGATCCTAAAATAAATTAAAATATTATTTTATTTTTGGGATTGGGTATATGTTGATAAACAGAACCAAAAACTTAATTGCAAGTATGGTGATTGTTTGAATGTTTGAATGTGGTTTGATTGTTTGAATTTCAAAAACAGAAAAAGAATTAGAAAAGGAAAAAGATTCTGAACAAAAAAAAAATGAAACAAACAGCCAGCCTAACCATCTAGCCCAACTCAGCCCAACAGCCCAACAGCCCACCTCCTCTTTTACCCCGAAGCGTTTGCTTTCACCCAGCAACTCACCCACTCAGTGACTGACTACTAGCCCCCACCTCCACTCTTTTTCCCACTGACCGGCGGACCCCACTCCTCCTGTTCTTCCTCTTCACCCGCGCCAGCCGTTTTTCCCCCTCGCTCAGCACCGTTTCTGCCGCTGTAAATCCTTGTAAATTCGCGTGAATGCACGAGTTATTATCAACAGCAATGACGCGCCCTTATACGCCCATTCCTCCTCTCTCATTTTCCCCAAGTAGCACTCTCTCTCTGCCCCTAGGCTGCGAGAATCGCCTGCTCGAACCCTCTCTGTCTCCGACGAGGTTCTCGACCGATTCCGACGAGCACGAATCGCCCCACTGCCCCTCGACCACCCTAGCGTGACCCCCATCACCCTACGCATCTCCCAGAATCAACCCCTCGTCTGCGCGTGCTCTAGAACACCGACAAGGAACACGACCGAGCGCCGCCGTCTTCTGCCGTTCTCCGACGACGTCACCCCGGTAAAATCCGACCACCCCTCTCTTCCCCGTGGATACGATGATGACCACCATGCTCTCGCGGACCTAATGGTGATATTCGTTTGTCCTAGGGTGCCCCTTATCCTCACCCTCGACAACCTCCAGAGGCACCCGTCGTTCGCAACAGCTCCGGCAAGCAATCCCTGAAAGCACCGTGCGCCCCTTGGACTATCACGACTACGTTGAGCACCAGCACTCCACGGCGATCACTGTGAGCATCTCCCTACCTTCCCTAGATTCTTGTATCGCCGGCAACCTCGCCGCCAGAGCGCCGCCGCCGCGCGCAGCCGTCGAGCGCCGCCAGAACTAGGTCAGGGTGATGATGGCCGTTAGATGACGATCTGACGGATACGATAGTTTCACTTAACGCCGAAGAGGTACACTACCTATGCCACACGATCCAGCTTGATCCAACGCCTCTCGGTGCTTGATCCAACCGAAGCGGTATTAGCGAATAGGGATAGGACACGTGTCTGTTGATTTGTTTTAAAACAGGATTTGAAATCAGATTGATATGCAATTTTCAAACCTCTGTAACTTTTGATCCACACGTCCAAAAATTACAAATTTTATGTCGTTGGATTCAGGAGAACAAACCCTAGCCAACCATGCCCTTGGTTTAGCAAATAGTATCTGTTTGTTTGCTTGTTTTTGCAGATTCATTTGTATGCTTATTTAGATTAGAAAAATTGTTTAAAAATGTTTTTAAGGTTAAAACCTTTGCAAATTGGTTTGTTGTAAACTCACTGACCCTAGGAACCAACCCATAGTTTGGAAAATGGATTTGGTAAAGTTTAGGATGGAAAACTTGATTTAGTCATTTCTAGCCAAAAGAAAATAATGATTTTTGTTATGAAAATGATTTTGAGTAAAAACTTTGGGAAAATGGTTTAGACCAAACCTACTGACCCAAAACACCAAGTTTTGCTATAGCAACTCATTTGGTGAAAAAAATTAAGTTTTGCTTTGATAAAAATAATTTTCACCACATAAAATAATGATTAGATTAAAAAATGGTTTATAGACCAAAACCCTTTTGCAAATGACTTTGCCACTTTGGAAAATAACCACTTTTGACTTTACAAAGTTTAGAAGCCTAGTGGAGACCACCTTTGCAATTAGAACCATCTTTTGCATGCTTGCATGCATTACTTTGACTTTGTTATTTGATGTGATGTTTTGCTTGATTGGTAGATTAAGTTTGTGCCTTGCTTGATTGAATTGTAGTGACTTGAAGAGTGTGCTCGTTGCAAGGACAAGGAGTGAACCTATACCCTCTACCAAAAAGGCAAGTGATGCTTCATACTTTTTGTCCCATTACTTTCTCTATGCATTAGTGATTTTGCTAAGTAAAACTTGCATGGATTATGCTAAGTATAGACCTTGCTATAAGAAAACCTAGTGGATGAATCCTTAGTAGGATTTTCCTAAGTAAAGATTCCTACTACTATCAAGCTTAGCCTAGCTAATAGTAAACATGGGTGGAAAATATATTCACACTATGGAAAAATCTCTAAATCTGAGGACTTATGTTTTTGTGTAATAAAACAACTAAGTTAATGAATCACCTGGGTGGAATGGGCTTGCTTGGTGGTTTTTGGTTGAGTGGTTCACAAGGCCATGGACTTGGCTTGTGTATCTCACTTGTGGTATGCCACCCAGGCACAAAGGGATTTGAGATGTCAAATGTTGAGAAGCTTCAAGTGCAACCACTTGGCAATATGGGCTCTGCCATGATCATATAGGTTGCAAGAACTTAGCCATCTGGACAGTGGGTGGTAGTGTTTGATAGGTTGGAACGCGTCCATTTTGGTCTAAGGGAAGGCTTCTGAAAGATCTTGTCTTGGGAAACCAAGTCTTGTGGGGAAAGTGCACCACCTCTGCAGAGTGTAAAATCTAAGTACTTAGCCATGTCCCTGGTAAAGGACAATTTGAGCATCAAGACATGGAAGCAATCAAGAATCTCATCATTCAAATTTCTAAGTTAAAAC
Organism: Avena atlantica; assembly: GCA_910589765.1. NCBI lineage: Eukaryota > Viridiplantae > Streptophyta > Magnoliopsida > Poales > Poaceae > Avena > Avena atlantica. The sequence continues at coordinate 352,582,945 of OU342734.1, forward strand.
TTGTGGATTGAACAAGGGTTGTTTGAAATCTTCAATCTTTGATTGAGAGATGCCTTGTAAAGGATCTTCAATCTTTGATTGAGAAAAATGATTTTGTCAAAGCAAAAGCTTAGTATTTTCAAATGTTAAGGAAAAATCTATTTTGATCAATGCAAGCCTCAACCCCACTTAGCCAAATGCATATAGATGATAGACTCCACTATAATACCATAGTATCACTTGCCAATACAATTCAAATGTATTGACCCTTGTGGCTGTAACTTGTTATGTTGCAGGTTTGATTGTTTTTAGTGAAGATTGTTTGTTTAGGATTACAAAGTCTACAGCCAACATCTGCCTGTGGCACTTGGAAGATGAAGGACCCCATGACTATAGTTATTCCGCTGCAATGTAATGTAATAGCCAAATGAGCTATGTATGATGTAATAAAATTATGTTATTCCTGGTTATAAAGTTATAATATGACCTTTTTTTCTTGATATTACATCTATACTGTGGATGCTAGCTATTGATCCAGGGACTAGCATTGTAAACACAGGGGGCTCTATCTTATTAAATATTGGAACCTCTACAGATGGTATCAGAGCATTGTGTTGCCTGTAGGATTTGTAAACCTAGGATTGGACAAAAACCCTTAGAAAAATAGGAGTTATAATTTGATCCAAAAACTTATTTACAAAAACACTTGTAAACCCTTTCCTCAACCATTTTGGTTTCAACTCTACTCCTCTTCTATCTTCAACTTGATGGAAAACCTACCTCATGACCAAAGACTACACCATGTGCAAAGGACTCCATCAACTCTAATGACTTCAACTTCTTCGACTCTAATGACTTCAACATCTTCAGCATATTCACCAAGGACTTCCAACTTGGATACTACTAAGGACTACAAGAGAGACAAGGAAATCTTGCTCAAGATATGGAGACTAAGGAAATGCAAAATTGGAAGGAGTTCACTTCATTAGAAGTTTTGTGACCAAGAGTTTTTCCCAAGGAAACCTTGATCTCATGCAAGAAGGATCAACCAAGAAGGATGGAAGGATCACAAGTGAACCATGTAGATGGACCACCATTTATAGTTAAAGTCAAACACACCAACTTATGTGGTGTAACAAAAATATTTTGTTGCCTAAGTATGTGCTTGAACCTTGTTTGAGTGAAATGTTTGTTTGTGATTGCTTGCACATTGCGTGTGTGAATTGTGATGTGTGTGATTAGAAATATTTCCTTAGAAATATCTTTCCTATTCTAATCCCAATTCAACCCAAACAGATGACTACTCCAAGAGACTTCAACATCAAGGTTGATGACAACAACAACAACCAAGAGGACAACATGAGAGAACTTATAGCAACCCAAAACCAGTTGAGCCAAGAGACAACTCAGCTTTTAGCCAACAACAATGGACTAGACCCAGCCATACAAAGGATTTTGAAACTTCAATCCCAACTGTTGCAAGGATTGGTTACTCAAATGATCAACATGGGAGAAAACTTTTCCCAAAGAGCTAATGACAACAAGGATGACAAAGATGTTAATCTAGAAGGAACCCAAGCTAGCAATATTTTTAGATACAAGGATCATGCATCCAAGGAGCATGAAGATCAATGCCCCAAGAAGAGAGAAAGATCTCCTACCTATGAAGAATATGAACTAGAAGAACTCCTAGCTTTGGAGAGACCCAAAAAGAAGAAGAAGAAATGCCCCAACACTAGCAAGAAGGATATTACACAAGTGCAATGTTTAAAATGCAAAGAGATGGGACACTATGCCAATGAATGCCCAGAAAAGAAGAAGAACCAAAGAAACAAACAAGAGGCAATGATACCAAAGGAAAAGAAAGATATCAGCCAAGTGATGTGTTTCAAATGCAAGGAACTAGGCCACTATGTAAACAATTGTCCAGAAAAGATGAAGAACAAGTTAAACAAGTCCATGAAGGATCTCAACCTTGGCCCATGAGTCAAGTGTAAAAATCAAGGACACAATGCAAATGATGCCCATGAGAAGTTTTCCCAGGATCCCAAGAAGGCCAATATGTAATTTTTGTTTGAAAATTTTAAGGGTGGTAGTACCCTAGTTGTTTGAACCTGCTTGTAACCCTAGCCTCCCCAAATCTCGGGACGAGATTTATTTTAAGGGTGGTAGCCTGTCACATCCCAAGATTTTCCAAATCTTGTAATGTGAAAATAAATGAATAAAACAAAACTTTGTTTGATTTTCAAGGCTAGAAGAAACTTTTTGAATCCAATTGGAAACTTTCAAAACCTATTTGGATCAAATGAAATCTTAAAGGGATTTAAAAAGTTAAATAAGCAATAAACTTCAAAATATTTAGACTTACTATTTTGGATCTTTTTAATAAAAGGTTTTGGCTTTCAAAAGAAAAAGTGCATTTATAAATAAAGATTATTTTATAAAACCAAATTAAACCTTGGCCAATATTTTGAAATAAAATGTTTTGTTTTGATTAAAATTAGTAAAGGCTTATTTAAATAAAATAATAAGGAAATCCAAATTTTATTTAAATAAAAAGTTTTACCATTTTAATTAAAACATCAAAACTTATTGAATTATTTTAAATAAGTTTTCTAAGTATTTTATTTTCTTAATAAAACCTACTTAAGTGTTTTGGTTTTATTTTAGATTTAAAAATAAAGTTTTAATAAAACAAATCCTATTTGAATTAAATGAATAAGGTCTATTCATTTAATTATTAAATGGATCCTAAAATAAAGATGTTATTTTGTTTTAAACAAGTTTTCCAAATATCTTTTATTTCCAAATAAAACCTATTGTTTTGGTTTTGAAAATATTTGGATTTCAAATGGAGATTTTATTAATTAAATCAAGCCCTATTTTATTAAATAACTAATGATCCATTTTATTTAATTAATGAATGGATCCTAAAATAAATTAAAATATTATTTTATTTTTGGGATTGGGTATATGTTGATAAACAGAACCAAAAACTTAATTGCAAGTATGGTGATTGTTTGAATGTTTGAATGTGGTTTGATTGTTTGAATTTCAAAAACAGAAAAAGAATTAGAAAATGAAAAAGATTCTGAACAAAAAAAATGAAACAAACAGCCAGCCCAACTCAGCCCAACAGCCCAGCAGCCCACCTCCTCTTTTACCCCGAAGCGTTTTCTTTCACCCAGCAACTCACCCACTCAGTGACTGACTACTGGCCCCCACCTCGACTCTTTTTCCCACTGACCGGCGGACCCCACTCCTCCTGTTCTTCCTCTTCACCCGCGTCGGCCGTTTTTCCCCCTCGCTCAGCACCGTTTATGCCGCTGTAAATCCTTGTAAATTCGCGTGAATGCACGAGTTATTATCAACAGCAATGACGCGCCCTTATACGCCCATTCCTCCTCTCTCATTTTCCCCAAGTAGCACTCCCTCTCTGCCCCTAGGCTGCGAGAATCGCCTGCTCGAACCCTCTCTGTCTCCGACGAGGTTCTCGACCGATTCCGACGAGCACGAATCGCCCCACTGCCCCTCGACCACCCTAGCGTGACCCCCATCACCCTACGCATCTCCCAGAATCAACCCCTCGTCTGCGCGTGCTCTAGAACGCCGACAAGGAACACGACCGAGCGCCGACGTCTTCTGCCGTTCTCCGACGACGTCACCCCGGTAAAATCCGACCACCCCTCTCTTCCCCGTGGATACGATGATGACCGCCATACTCTCGCGGACCTAATGGTGATATTCGTTTGTCCTAGGGTGCCCCTTATCCTCACCCTCGACAACCTCCAGAGGCACCCGCCGTTCGCAACAGCTCCGGCGAGCAATCCCTGACAGCACCGTGCGCCCCTTGGACTATCACGACCACGTTGAGCACGAGAACTCCACGGCGATCACTGTGAGCATCTCCCTACCTTCCCTAGCTTCCTGTATCGCCGGCAACCTTGCCGCCAGAGCGCCGCCGCCACGCGCAGCCGTCGAGCGCCGCCAGAACTAGGTCAGGGTGACGATGGCCGTTAGATGACGATCTAATGGATACGATAGTTTCAGTTAACGCCGAAGAGGTACACTACCTACGCCACATGATCCAGCTTGATCCAACGCCTCTCGGTGCTTGATCCAACCGAAGCGGTATCAGCGAATAGGGATAGGACACGTGTCTGTTGATTTGTTTTAAAACAGGATTTGAAATCATATTGATATGCAATTTTCAAACCTCTGTAACTTTTGATCCACACGTCCAAAAATTACAAATTTTATGTCGTTGGATTCAGGAGAACAAACCCTAGCCAACCATGCCCTTGGTTTAGCAAATAGTATCTGTTTGTTTGCTTGTTTTTGCAGATACATTTGTATGCTTATTTAGATTAGAAAAATTGTTTAAAAATGTTTTTAAGGTTAAAACCTTTGCAAATTGGTTTGTTGTAAACTCACTGACCCTAGGAACCAACCCATAGTTTGGAAAATGGTTTTGGTAAAGTTTAGGATGGAAAACTTGATTTAGTCATTTCTAGCCAAAAGAAAATAATGATTTTTGTTATGAAAATGATTTTGAGTAAAAACTTTGGGAAAATGGTTTAGACCAAACCTACTGACCCAAAACACCAAGTTTTGCAATATCAAATCATTTTGTGAAAAACATAAAGTTTTGCTTTGATAAAAATAATTTTCACCACATAAAATAATGATTAGATTTAAAAATGGTTTATAGACCAAAACCCTTTTGCAAATGACTTTGCCACTTTGGAAAATAACCACTTTTGACTTTACAAAGTTTAGAAGCCTAGTGGAGACCACCTTTGCAATTAGAACCATCTTTTGCATGCTTGCATGCATTACTTTGACTTTGTTATTTGATGTGATGTTTTGCTTGATTGGTAGATTAAGTTTGTGCCTTACTTGATTGAATTGTAGTGACTTGAAGAGTGTGATCGTTGCAAGGACAAGGAGTGAACCTATACCCTCTACCAAAAAGGCAAGTGATGCTTCATACTTTTTGTCCCATTACTTTCTCTATGCATTAGTGATTTTGCTAAGTAAAACTTGCATGGATTATGCTAAGTATAGACCTTGCTATAAGAAAACCTAGTGGATGAATCCTTAGTAGGATTTTCCTAAGTAAAGATTCCTACTACTATCAAGCTTAGCCTAGCTAATAGTAAACATGGGTGGAAAATATATTCAAACTATGGAAAAATCTCTAAGTCTGAGGACTTATGTTTTTGTGTAATAAAACAACTAAGTTAATGAATCACCTGGGTGGAATGGGCTTGCTTGGTGGTTTTTGGTTGAGTGGTTCACAAGGCCATGGACTTGGATTGTGTATCTCACTTGTGGTATGCCACCTAGGAACAAAGAGATTTGAGATGTCAAATGTTGAGAAGCTTCAAGTGCAACCACTTGGCAATATGGGCTCTGCCATGATCATATAGGTTGCAAGAACTTAGCCATCTGGACAGTGGGTGGTAGTGTTTGATAGGTTGGAACGCGTCCATTTTGGTCTAAGGGAAGGCTTCTGAAAGATCTTGTCTTGGGAAACCAAGTCTTGTGGGAAAAGTGCACCACCTCTGCAGAGTGTAAAATCTAAGTACTTAGCCATGTCCCTGGTAAAGGACAATTTGAGCATCAAGACATGGAAGAAATCAAGAATCTCATCATTCAAATTTCTAAGTTAAAACTTGTGGATTGAACAAGGGTTGTTTGAAATCTTCAATCTTTGATTGAGAGATGCCTTGTAAAGGATCTTCAATCTTTGATTGAGAAAAATGATTTTGTCAAAGCAAAAGCTTAGTATTTTCAAATGTGAAGGAAAAATCTATTTTGAGCAATGCAAGCCTCAACCCCACTTAGCCAAATGCATATAGATGATAGACTCCACTATACTACCATAGTATCACTTGCCAATACAATTCAAATGTATTGACCCTTGTGGCTGTAACTTGTTATGTTGCAGGTTTGATTGTTTTTAGTGAAGATTTTTTGTTTAGGATTACAAAGTCTATAACCAACATCTGCCTGTGGCACTTTGAAGATGAAGGACCCCATGACTATAGTTATTCCGCTGCAATGTAATGTAATAGCCAAATGAGCTATGTATGATGTAATAAAATTATGTTATTCCTGGTTATAAAGTTATAATATGACCTTTGTTTCATGATATTACATCTATACTGTGGATGCTAGCTATTGATCCAGGGACTAGCATTGTAAACACAGGGGGCTCTATCTTTTTAAAGATTGGAACCTCTACAGCCCGGTCCAGCCCACTCCCCCTCTCCCGCAGGAAAACGTTTCGTACTCGAACTCCCACCCGTAGAGTCAATGACTACTTGGACCCACCTCCTCTTTCTCTCTCACGCTGTCAACAAGACCCCACCGGTCAGATCGTCAGACCCCGCGCGAAGACCACTCGCCGTTTCTGCCGATTGATTGCACGTTGATTCCTCATTAACCGCGTGTTGATTTAGCCTCGCAACCTCGCCCTCATAACTGCCTGCCCCTCCTCTTCACTTCCCCTCTCTCGCTCGCACCAGCTCGCCACCGGGCTGCGCTAATTTCACCAGAGACCACACTTTGCTCCGGCGAGCTCGCATTCGAATTCCTGCCACCACCGTCAGCCCCACTGCCTCCTAAGCACACGAGCTTGCTCGCCAGCATCCCCTGCACCTCCCGGTACCTTCCCCTCGCTCGTGCTCACCCTGCAAGCTCAACAAGGTCTCCGCCAGAGCAGCGCCACCGTCTGTCGTCATTCCGACGACCTCTCTCCGTAAGTCCCATCCTCCCCTCTCTCTCAAGATGAAACACGCATGGTCGCCAAACTCTCCCGCATCTAATGACCCTCTTCGCGCGTCTTCTCGTGACCGGCAGCCCTCGCCAGCGACGACGAACAGAGAAGCCGTCGACAGACACATCTCCGGCGAGGAATTCCGACTGAACCCGTGCGCCCCTTCGACCAACGTGAGCAAGTTGAGCATCCCCGTGCCACGGAGATCTCGGTGAGCCACACCACGTCCCCTCTCGCTTCTTGTATCTCCGGCTCCGCCGCCAGCCACCATCGCTCGCGCTGCCAGTTCCTGGCAATCGCACTGTAGCCATAGGATGCGTTTTGACTGGCTAGGATTAGATCTAGACAAAGAGGTAAGTTTGATCCTGAGCCACTCGATCTAATTTATATCCAAAGCTCCACAGCTACCGATCCGTGCGAACCGGTACTGGCGAATAGGAGCAAGACACGTGGCCAGACTGTTTAAATAAAAACCGGAATGATCTATTAGATGTTCAATTTTTTAAAATCCATAACTTTCAAACCACACGTCCAAATTTTGCAAATTTTATATCAATGGAATTAGCAAGTCAAGTACTTTCCAACCATGCCCTTGGTTTAGTAAATTGATTCTGGTAAATTGTTTGTTTTTGCAGAAACTTGTGTAGGCATATTTTGAGTATAAAATTCTTTGTAAAATTATTTTGGTGATAAAATCTTTGTCAAATGGTTTGTTTTGAACCTACTGAATATATAAATCAATTTGTGGTTCCAAAAATATATTTGGTGAATAAAAATAATAAATCTTCGAATAAAAGCATTTCTAGCCAAATAAAAATGTTGATTATGGTTTAAAAATGATTTTGGAGGAAAACCTTTGGGAAATGTTTTTGATTTAAACTCTCTGAATCCAAACACCAAATTTTATGATTTAAAAATACATTGGGTGAAACCTATAAATATTATTGCTTGCTAAAGGCAATTCTAACCACATAAAATATTGATTTGGTTTAAAAATGGTTTATAAAGTAAAATCTTTTGCATATGATTTTTCCACTTTTATAAAATGACCAATAGGTGTTTTAGAATGTTTATAACCTATTAGAAACCACTTTTACAAATAAAACAATCTTTTGCATGCTTGCATGCATTGTTTTGTTTCTATTATTTTATGTGATGTTTGCTTGAATGGTAGATTGAACTTTTGCTTACTTGATTGAATTGAAGTGATTTGAAGAGTGTGAGTATTGCAAGATCAAGGAGTGAACTTATATTATCTACCAAAAAGGCAAGTGATGCTTCATACTTTTGTCCCATTATTTTCACTATGCACTAGTGATATTTCTAAGTAGGACTTGCATGGAATTTTGCTAAGTATAAACTATGCCATGGGAAATCCTAGTAGATGAAACCTTAGTAGAAATTTCCTAAGTTAAGATTCCTACTACTATCATGCTTAGCTTAGCTAGTAGAAAACAAGGGTGGATTATATTTATGCTATGGAATATTTCCAAGTCAAGGACTTGTGTTTTGTTTAATAAAACAACTAAGTGAATGAATCACCTTGGTGGAATGGAAGGAATGGTTTGTGTTTACTGGTTACACAAGGCCCATTTCTATGGCTTACCTTGTGTATCTCACTTGTGGATGGCCACCCAGGAACAAAGAGATTTGAGATGTCAAATGTTGAGAAGCTTCAAGTGTAGCCACTTGGCATTATGGGCTCTGCCTGGATCATATAGGTTGCAATAACTTAGCCAAATGGACAGTTGGTGGTAGGGGATTGATAGGTTGGAGTGCGTCCATTCTGGTCTAAGGGAAGGCTTCTGAAAGATCTTGTCTTGGTGAAACCAAGTCTTGTGGGGAAAGTGCACCACCTCTGCAGAGTGTAAAATCTAAGTACTTAGCCATGTCCCGGGTAAAGGACAATTTGAGCATCAAGACATGGAAGCTATCAAGAATCTCCTCATCCAAATTTCTAAGTTAAAACTTTGTGGTTGAACAAGGGTTGAAGGATCACCAATTTCTATTGGGAGATGCCTTGCGTGATTTTGTCAAGCAAAAACTTAGTGTTTTCCAAATGATAAGGAAAAATCTATTTTGAGCAATGCAAGCCTAAGATCCACTTAGCCAAATGCATATAGATGATAGACTCCACTATACTACCATAGTATCACTTGCCAATACAATTCAAATGTATTGACCCTTGTGGCTGTAACTTGTTATGTTGCAGGTTTGTTTGATGTTAGTGAAGTGTGTTGATCAGGATTACAAGTCTACAACCAACATGTTTGCATGTGGCACTTTGAAGATGAAGGACTCCATGCTATAGTTATTTCTGCTGCATTGTAATGAGATAGCCAAATGAGCTATGTAAGATGTAATGAATTATTTTATTCCTGGTTATAAAGTTGTATTATGACCTTTGTTTCTTGATATTACATCTTAACTGTGGATGCTAGCTATTGATGCAGGGACTAGCATTGTAAACACAGGGATCTCTACCTTATTAAAGGTTGGGACCCCTACAGGTTTGGCTGCTATTCTTGGTTCAGCTGTTGTCTACACTGGCTGTGCTTGTGTGCTGTGTAGTGGAGAGATGCACTGGTGTGCTCCTCCACGGCTGTGATGTGGTTTTGTGAGATTGGGCTATGCTTGTGAGGTCGACAGCACACCATATGCATGCTGGTGTGTGTCCTGCTTGTGTGCATGCTATGCACTTGTGGATATATTCAGAATTTTTGGAACTTACTATTACCAGAATACTTTCACCTGGCTGGTGAATTGGTCCCTTTTAGCTGTCATTTGACTTCTGGCTTTAAATTTATGAAAGATGGAATCTTTCATATTGGTGAAATTTGCCCCTTTTATAACATTTCTCAATGATAAATTTGTCCAGTGCATTTCACTGACATATCTGAGAGAAATAATACTAACACTAATCTTCTTTTGTTTTTATTTAATCTTTGTTTTGCAGGTACAAAGATAAAGATGAAGATTTAGTTTAGATTTAGATATAGGATAGTTAGTAAATATTCCAATGTAATTTTATTATTCTTTTGTAATTTTTCTTTTATTATTCTTGTAATCTTTATTTTTTTCAATTGTAATAAAGATTATATCATTATTAATAAAGAATATTCTTATTCTTTATATATTTGCTTTTGTGAATTGTATGGATGATTTTACTAAGTTATAATTTTGTAACTTAATTATATATTGATGATATGAAATAAATTTCATATTCATTATTGTTTTTCTTTGGATAGAATTTAAGTTATAATACTTATTTCTTAATCAAATTAAGATTCAAAACTTATATCTAATTCACTTGAATTATAATTCAATCACTCAAGTCTAATATTCAAATTCATTTGAAAACACATAACTCCTGAAGATCATCTCAAAGTTTATAACAATCATCCTTTAAGACTAAACCTAATCTCAAAAGATGAAAGAAACATTGATCACTTAAGATTTTAATTTGGCAAAAATTTTACCCACATTTTCACAAATAAATGCATGCAACATTTCATATTCCTAAATCTACCCTTCGTTAGTTCCTAAATGCTGGGATGTTACAAAAGTACGCCCGGTTGTGCAACAAGGAGTTGATCTCTCATGGGTAAAGTAACGCACCTCTGTAGAGTGTAAGAATTGTAACTTGTTACTCCCTGTTCCGAGAAGGAGCTATGAACGCGGCAGGAAAGGAACTCCATGAAAGTTTTAGTCAACCTGTGAAGGCTGATGGTCATAGTTTTTCAGAATAAAATCAATCTTTGAAGAAAGATTTACAAAAACTGCATAGTGCCAAGGATTTATAATCTGAGGTGGTATTTAGAGCATCAAACTCCCCACCTTGCATATAATGAACTTGTTGGGTAACGCTGTTACTCATTCTTTCCTTTGATCCCTTGCTTAGACTCTGAGGATCCCGAAGACGTGCCAATGTATGCAGCCGAATGTCAAGAAGATGTGTTCTACGAGGAACATGATCTGTCCGGAGGAGTTGAAGGTGTGAATTACAAGATCCGCTACGGTGTCGATGATAACGAGTCCAACTAAGTACTCCTAGTTAATAGTAACCAACCGAGCCGAGCAGCATGAACTATATAGAATAAGCTGTTGAGCTCAACTCCTAGACGGGGTTGCTACTTTTAAATTCCGCTGAAACACTTTATATTTTGGTTTGTAAGTTGGATCTTTTGGAAGTCTTGAACTTCCGATATTTTAATAATAATAATGTGTGTACTTTTGTAATATGGACCCGCAATGTTTCTGTTGTACCACTCTGAGGGATGAGATATTTACGGAACGATGTTCCGTGGATGTCATGTCAACGACTATAGTGTACTACACATGCAGTGGTATGCTGGGTCACCGCAGTTGGTATCAGAGCAAATTGCTTTGACCTTAGGTTGGAAACCTAGTAAAGGGTATTACATGTAGGAAAATTTAGCAACAATAAGGAATTCTCTAAAAGAGATATAATGGGTATTCAAATGAGAATATTACGTTATATATTTTAGTGCGATAATTGTTTGTTATGATGCAATATATCATTGGATACTAATCAAAAATTATTTTTCTGATATACAGAGATATGGCACCAAAGTTTCCAAAACAGACTTTGGTAAGGAAAGAGGAGACTCTTGATGATTATCAAGGATCATTCACAGACCAACTTCGTCAACTTTTAAAGCTTTTTAGTTGTCCAACTAGAATTCCTGTGAACACTATCACTTACCTTGATGGCCGGATGTTATCCAAGTATCGTGTGAGTATCCAACTTCCAGTGAAGCTTGGATTATATCGCGATTTACCTATAGGAGAAGGTAGGAGTCATTTAGCAGCTTATCATGTCGTTGTTGTGGAGGCGATAGCTAATATCCAGGAGCAGAAAACCAAGGAGCTAGAAGGTAGTACATTCTCTGTGATACCTCATGATTCTATAGACTCGGAGCCTATACCGGATCATCTTACTTTGGTTAAGAAGCATCCTAAGTTAGCTTCCAAGTTTATGGATAGATATCGAACACTCGTTGCGTCTTTTTATAAGACACATCAGGTGATTTTCAAAGATAAAAATGACATGTTAGGGGATCTAACAGATCTGGAATGGAGGAAGCAGTTATCATTCCAGTTAGAGAAAGAAGCAAGTAGTAGTGCAACACCTATCTTTAAGGATATACCTATAGATCCGGAATCTTTTATACCATATCCTTATTCACCAAGACCTGAACCTACACATGATCCTACTATGGATATGCGGTATGCAGTGCCACAGGGCTCAGAGGAGGGTTCTGACTCAGCACTTCCTATTGAGAATTCGGATGGTTGGAGAATGGGATCATATAATGGATCTCATGAACACTAGATATCCACAAATGGTTCCGACAGGAATGTTGGACAATCTAGTTGGATGGGTGCAAGGATGAACCCTAATAATACTAGTAGAAATATGTCACATCCCAAGATTTTCCAAATCTTGTAATGTGAAAAATAAATAAACAAAATAAATAATTGTTGAAAATTAGGGTGAAAAGAAACTTTTGTTTCTAAATGGAAACTTAAAATCCCATCTTGAACAAACTTTGGTTAATGTTTGAATCCAACTAAACTCAAATCAAGTGAAATGCATTCTTCATAAATGCATCTGGAAATTTAAACACTTGGAAAATAAACCAAAACCCTAAAACCCTAATGGAAGAAAAACATTTCCAATCTATCTCTAAGCCTATGGATTTGAACCATATAAAATTGGTCAAACAAACATTCCAAAATGACAAATAGAAATATTATAAAACCATATGAATTGGATTCAATTAATTTGGAGCCATAGATAAAATCTTAGGAATATAATAAGATAAGGAAATTGAATTTCCAAAACAAATAAAGCACCTATATAAAAATCCATACCAAATGGTGAGCATATAATCCTAAAGGGAATTAAAAGTATAAACAAATATTAAATAAGATTTTACAAATTGGAATCACCAAGTTTGGATCTATAAATAAAAAGATATGGATTTTATAAGATGAAGAAAGAAATGTTAAATAAGGAATATTTAAAGACCAAATTAAATATTGGCCAAGACCATAAGCAAATGGAATGAATGTAATCCAAATCCAAATAAAAGAAATGGATAAATAATTCCCCAAATAAAATAAAATGGCATTAACCAAATTCTATTCCATTTGATTAAGACAAATCCCCAATAGAAATGATTAATTAAATCAGGGAAAAATAATTTGAATTTACCCAAGTGGAATAAATGTCATTTAATTGCCTTAATTTAAATAAAAGAATCATTTAAATAAAGTTATATGAAATTAAAACCCATATTTAATTTCATTGGAATAAAGACAAGTACCTAATTCAAAATGATTAATAAATCATATTAAAATTATTCCAAATAATTCAAGGTGAATTATTTGACATCCAAATAAACAAATAAAACCTACTAAAAAGATTTGGAAAGATTTATATTTCAAATGGAGTTTTGAAAACATTATTAAATCTTAATTGAATTAATACAAGAGCCTATTTTAAATAATTATTATGCCCTAAAAAGAATAAAATTATTATTCTAAATTGACTTCAAAATATATTAATAAACAGTATTTGAATACACACAAAGTTTGGTTGAAGTTTGAAATCATATTGTTGTTTGAAATGTTTAAATAAATTCAAAACAGAAATGAAAATAGAAAAAGAAAAATAACAGAAGAGGAAAAATATAAAAACAGAGCAGCCCAACCCAGCTAGCCCACTAAGCCCAGCAAGCTCACCTCTCTTCTCTCCCCGAAGCGTTTTCTGTCACTCACAGACGAACCCGCAAACCCAATGACAACCAGACCCCACCCCCACTCTCTCTCACTCGCTGACGCCAGGCCCCACCGCCAGCTCCCCTTCGTTCTCACCTGCGCACTAACCTCACCGGCAGTTTCTGCCCGATTAAACTCGCGTCAATACTCGTTACTGCCGCATTGATTCAGTCCAGTGACCACGCAGTATTAAACGCCTGCTCCTCCTCTCCATTTCCCCTCTCTCGCCCCTCACTTTTCGCCTCTAGGTCGTCCCAATTCGTCCTCTGTAGAGGGAGTGGCCCAACCTTAAAACAATATAAGGTGGTGTCCCCTGTGTTTACGATGCTAGTCCCTGGATCAATAGCTAGCATCCACAGTTAAGATGTAATATCAAGAAACAAAGGTCATAATATAACTTTATAACCAGGACTAACATAATTTTATTACATCATACATAGCTCATTTGGCTATTACATTACATTGCAGCGGAATAACTATAGTCATGGGGTCCTTCATCTTCAAAGTGCCACAGGCAGATGTTGGTTGTAGACTTTGTAATCCTAATCAATCAATCTTCACTAAAATCAATCAAACCTGCAACATTACAAGTTACAGCCACAAGGGTCAATACATTTGAATTGTATTGGCAAGCTTCACTACTATGTATAATATGAGTGGATCCTATCAATACATGCATATTTGGCTAGGTAGAGTTTAAGGCTCTTTTGCATAAAGCAAAATTTATCCTATCTTTTCAAAATGGTTTTGGTCCTTTGTCAAATCTCCTTTTCAAAAATCCCTTGAACTCCTTGGTAACCCCAAGTGTTCAAGTCTTTGTCAAAAATCCCTTGAGCTACTTGGTAACCCCAAGTGCATCAAGTCTTATAAAAATTTCATGAGTACCTTGGTAACCCCAAGTGTTCATGTTTTCAACAAAATCTCTTGAGCTCCTTGGTGACCCCAAGTACATCAAGTTTTGTTGAAGTCTCTTGAGCCCCTTGGTAACCCCAAGTGCATCAAGTCCTTAAAAGTTTTCTTTTAGAAATTAGAATGTCGAGATCTCCCATAGCTTCAAACTTTAGTTGCTCAGTATTGTCCATAACCGGGGACACGGCTAAGTACTTAGATTTTATTATCTTCTGCAGAAGGAGTACACTTTACCCACATGTCACAAACCCATCTTTTTGCCACCAGTGGCCACTGGATTAGCACTCACCAAGATGGAGTACTGGCAGATTGAGAATGTGACGAAGTCTTTCCAAAGGGTCCTCCTATACACCATTGCTAGCTTGTCTTCAGCACCCATGAAGCATTCCAGATCCCCATGTCCAGTAAACTGAAGACAATGCATGGGTCTTCCCAATGTAGTTGACTAAGCCAGAGCCATAATAGCATGTGGTTGCACACGAAATCCACAATTGGAGAAACATGTTCAATCTCTAAGTTTCCTGGGTGGTTTCCTTTGGAGCACAACACAAAGAGATTGCCATAGACCTGGTTCCTTTTGTTGCCACCTTCTCCAAAACTCAAAGTATCCTTGGCCACCCAGGTGGTTCATTGAGTCCTTGTTTTATTATATAAAACACAAGTCCTTTTCTTAACTTCGTAAAATCTCATCATGTATCTCTTTTCAAAATGAAGCATGGCTAAGCATGTAACAACTACAATATTTTCACTAAGGAGTGTATAGGGAATCCTATTAGGATTTAGCATAGCATAAGTATAAAATTGTTTTCATGCATGTTTTCAAAATCCACTAAGTATAAGAAACTAGTAGGACTTTAGATGATAGTGTAACTTGCCTTTTTGGTAGGGAATGATGGTTCACTCCTTGATCTTGCTAGTCTCACACTTTGCTAATTTCACTACAATCAATCAAGCAAACACCAAATCAACTAGCATTCCAAATAATCAACCAAACAACAATTCACACACATAAAACTATGGAATCTAAGTCATGCATATAAGCATGCAAGAGATGGTCCTATTTGCAAAGATGGTCTCCACTAGGTTTCTAAACTTGGTAAGGTCCAAAGTGGTCATTTGCCAAAGTGGCAAAGTCATTTGCAAAAGGATTTTATCCAAAACCATTTTTAAATTGATTCATCATTTTATGTGGTGAAAAATGTTTTTATCATCTCAAAACTTTTTAAGTCTTTCACCAAATGAGTTGCTAATCCACAAAACTTGGTGTTTTGGGTCAGTAGGTTTGATCCAAGGCATTTTCCCAAAGTTTTCTTTCCATAAACATTTTCATAACCAAAACCATTCTTTTTATTTGGCTAGAAATGACTAAATCAAGTTTTCCATCCTAAACTTTACCAAATCCATTTTCCAAACTATGGGTTGGTTCCTAGGGTCAGTAAGTTCACAACAAACCAATTTGCAAAGGTTTTAACCCTAAAAACATTTTTGAACAATTTTTCTAATCTATACAAGCATACAAAAGTTTCTGCAAAAACCAACAAGCTAACAGATACTATTTGCTAAACTAAAGGCATGGTTGGCTAGGGTTTGTTCTACTGATTCCAACGACACCAAATTTGCAATTTTTGGACGTGTGGATCAAAAGTTACAATGGTTTGAAATTCACATTCTATTCTGATTAAATTCTGTTTTTAAACGGAACTAGTGACACGCGGCACTTCCTAATTGGACGGTACCGGTTCGGGTGGATCACGCGCTGCAGACCGTAGGATCTCATTTAGATCGAGCGGCGCAGAGGCATACGATACCTCTTCGCTTATGTTCTATTACAGCCTTACGATCTAGATCTAATGGACGCAATCAATCAGACCACTAACTGGCGGTGTTGCGCTGCGGTGGACGGCGGCGACGGTCAGGCGGCAGGCTAGCAGCTGTTCTAGGAAGCAAGGAAGACATAGGGGGTGCTCACCGTGTTCGCGAGGACGAGGTGGTGCTCGGCGTGTGGCCGACGTGGCAGGGGGCGCACGGGAACGGTGGCGATTGCTCGTCGGAGACGTCGTCGGCGTCGGGTGGTTCTGTCCGCGGTCGAAGGCGACGATGTGGATCACGCGGAGGCAAACAGAGGGTGTGGTCAGACGCGTCAGATCAAGGAGGTGACGTGTGCGTGAACTAGAAGGCGCAGGGCGGTCGGAAACTACCTGGGTACTTGCCAGAGTTGAGGACAGACGGCGGCGCTCAGAGCTTGGTCGGAGTCGACGCTCAGGGACGCCCGTGGTCAAACGAGGGGCACGGACAGATGCGTCAGGAGGTGGGGAATCTCCTAGTGCGCTCAGGGAGGCACGGGGCGGTGTTGAGTCGCCGGAATCGGCACCGGAGTGTCGTCGGAACAGAGGGAGTGCCAAGCCAAATTGCGGCAGCCTCGGGGCAGAGAGGGAGTGGCGACAGAGGGGAAAGGAGGAGAAGACGCTGGCGTTTGATAGCGTGCAGTCACGGCGAGGTTAAGGCGCAGAATCAATGCGTATTCAAGCCGCGACATCAACGGCAGAAACGGCCGGCGTGGTCGTCGCGAGGAAGGAGACGAGCTGGAAAAGTGGGGTCTGCTGGTCAGTGGGAAAAGGAGTGAGAGGGAGGTCCACCAGTCAGTCTGTCTGTGGGTCAGTTGCCAGGTGTGAAGCGTTTTCTTCGGGGAGGGAAGCTGGGCTGGTTCCTGGGCTTATTGGGCTTGGCCAGTTGGGCTGAGTCTAGATCCTATTTTTTCTTTCAAATTGTTTTTCCTTTTCTGTTCTCATTTTCTGTTTTGAAAACCAAACAACAAATCAAACAAACAAAACAAATCAAACAATCATCAAACTTTTCATTTGAATTTGGTTCTGTTTAACACATAAACCAAAATCCAAAATGAAATAATATTTTAAATCTTTTTAGGTTCCATTTATTGATTAAATAAAATGCACCATGGTTTATTAATCAACTAGGGTTTGATTTAATTAATAAAATCTTTATTTTAAATCTAAATATTTCCAAAACCAAATCAGTAGGTTTTATTTGGGAATATAAAATACTTGGAAAACTTATTTTAAATAATTAAATAAGCTTTGATGTTTTGGAAATAGTAAATCCTTTATTAATAAAACTTGGATATTAAATCCTTATTATTTTATTTAATAAACCTTTACTACTTTTATCAAAACAAAATGTTTTATTTCAAAAGCTTGGCCAAGGTTTAATTTGGCTTATATAAAATAATCTTTATCTATACAACTTTTATTTCTTTTGAAAGCCAAATCTTTTTATTTAAAAGATCTAAAATAGTAATTCCAAATATTTTTATTTTCCTTTATTAAATGTTTATCTTTTTAAATCCCTTTAGGATTTATTTGATCTGAATTGGTTTGAAGATTTCCAATTGGATTCAAAAAAAGTTTTTTCTCACTCTGAAAATCAAACAAAGTTTTTTTATTTTATTCATTTGTTTTTCACATTACAAGATTTGGAAAATCTTGGGATGTGACATCCTCACACCGCCGCTGCCTCTGACGTCTTCCGGTGAGAACTCCGGCCAGCCGCTGTCCTCCCTCGCCCCCTCAACCACACGAGCACACTCTCCATTGTCCTGCGAACCTCCCAGTACCGCTTGTTTATCCGCGCGCGCCTCAAACGCTCGGCAACAACGATGACCTCTCGCCACCGTCCACTGCCTCTACTCCGTCGAGCTCTCCAGGTAAACTTCGACCAAGCCTTTCCCTCTCACTGATGCTCCTAGACTCAAGACCCTCGTGCGCACCTAACAGCACCTCTACTTTGTCTTAGCATGGTCCGAAATGTCGCCATCGACGACAGCCCGAGAGCACCGACGTCAGACGCAACTACGGCGAGCAATAGCCAGTAACATCGTGCGCCCCTGACGCTGAAACGACAACGTCGAGCTTCTCAAACCTCCTGCAAACCTGGTGAGCCATCTCTCCTCCTCCCTTGCTTCCTGCTCCTCCAGAACCACCGCCAGCAGATCCGCGCCGCCGCTCGTCGCTGGATTGCGCCGCCAAGCTTTGGTCAGAGCACTGCAGCCGTCAGATCTCGATCGCACGGTTAGGATAGGTTGACTTAAGCGAAGGGGTACGAGCTTATCTGAACCGTGCGTTGCAGCTTAGATCCAACGCACCAGATAGATCGATCCAACCGAACCGGTATGGCCCAATAAGAAACAACCACGTGGCTCTGAGTGTGATTTAAAAACAGAAACATTTCAATTTGATATGTGATTTTGTAAATTGCATAACTTTTAATCTACACGTCCAATTTTTGCAAATTTTATATCAATGGAATCAACAAGACAAATCCTACTCAACCATGCACTTTGTTTAGTAAATTGCTTCTGGTAAAATGGTTGCTTTTGCAGAAACTTGTGTAGGCATATTTTGAGTATAAAGTTCTTTCTAAAATTATTTTGGTGATAAAATATTTGGCAAATGGTTTGTTTTGAACCTACTGACCATATAAATCAATTTGTGGTTTCAAAAACATATTTTGTGAAACAAGAGAATAAAACTTGGAATTAAAGCATTCTAGTCAAATAAAAATATTGTTTATTTGTTGAAAACACATTTTGGAGGAAAACCTTTGGGAAATGTTTTGATTTAAACTCTCTGGCCCCAAACACCAAGTTTTAGAATTTAAATGTATTTTTTGAACCCTATAAAAATTATTACTTTGCTAAAGGCATTTTCAACCACATAAAATATTGAATTGGTTTAAAAATGGTTTATAGGTAAAATCTTTTGCAAATGGTTTTGACACCTTTATAAAATGACCAATAGGTGTTTTATAATGTCTATAACCTATTAGCAACCACTTTTCCAAATAAAACAACCTTTAGCATGCTTGCATGCATTGTTTTGTTTCTATTATTTTATGTGATGTCTGCTTGAATGGTAGACTGAAATTGTACCTTGCTTGATTGAATTGTAGTGATTGGAAGAGTGTGAATATTGCAAGGGCAAGGAGTGAACTTATATTCTCTACTAAAAAGGCAAGTAATGCTTCATACCTTGTCCCATTATTTTCACTATGCATTAGTGATATTTCTATAGGACTTGCATGGAATTTTTGCTAAGTATAAACTATGCCATGGGAAATCCTAGTAGATGAAACCTTAGTAGAAATTTCCTAAGTTAAGATTCCTACTACTATCATTCTTAGCTTAGCTAGTAGAAAACAAGGGTGGATTATATTTATGCTATGGAATATTTCCAAGTCAAGGACTTGTGTTTTTTTTAATAAAACAACTAAGTGAATGAATCACCTGGGTGGAATGGAAGGAATGGTTTGTGTTTAGTGGTTACACAAGGCCCATTTCTATGGCTTACCTTGTGTATCTCACTTGTGGATGGCCACCCAGGGACAAAGAGATTTGAGATGTCAAATGTTGAGAAGCTTCAAGTGCAGCCACTTGGCATTATGGGCTCTGCCTGGATCATATAGGTTGCAATAACTTAGCCAAATGGACAGTTGGTGATAGGGGATTGATAGGTTGGAGCGCGTCCATTATGGTCTAAGGGAATGCTTCTGAAAGATCTTGTCTTGGTGAAACCAAGTCTTGTGGGGAAAGTGCACCACCTCTGCAGAGTGTAAAATCTAAGTACTTAGCCATGTCCCTGGTAAAGGACAATTTGAGCATCAAGACATGGAAGCTATCAAGAATCTCCTCATCCAAATTTCTAAGTTAAAAACTTGTGGTTGAACAAGGGTGGAAGGATCACCAATTTCTATTGGGAGATGCCTTGGGTGATTTTTGATAAACAAAAACTTAGTGTTTTCCAAAAGATAAGGAAAATCTATTTTCAGCAAAGAAAGCCTAAGCTCCACTTAGCCAAATGCATATACATGATAGACTCCACTATACTACCATAGTATCACTTGCCAATACAATTCAAATGTATTGACCCTTGTGGCTGTAACTTGTTCTGTTGCAGGTTTCTTTGATGTTAGTAAGATGTGTTGATTAGGATTACAAGTCTACAACCAACATGTTTGCCTGTGGCACTTTGAAGATGAAGGACACCATGCTATTGTTATATTCTGCTGCATTGTAATGAGATGGCCAAATGAGCTATGTAAGATGTAATAAATTAGTTTATTCCTGGTTATAAAGTTGTATTATGACCTTTGTTTCTTGATATTACATCTTAACTGTGGATGCTAGCTATTGTTCCAGGGACTAGCATTGTAAACAAAGGGATCTCTACCTTATTAAAGGTTGGGACCTCTACAAAATACCATGTCAATAGATAACCAGGATGAAGAAGAAGATCCTGAGGAGAGAGTGTTTAACTATCTTGCCCACGAGAGCACCTGGGGAGCAGCAGGATCTGCGTATCCTGTTGACAACTCAAGAAATGAAGCTCAGGAGATGCAGGATGGAGATAATGTTGAATATGTTTTTGAAGACTTTTCAGCTGAGCTGGAGGGAGTAAATGCACTCAGGTTGAGTAATGACTCAAGTCCTGACACTTCAGATACAGAGTATGTTCCTTCTGGAAGGCCATATGTTCCACAAACTGTGCGACGAACAACACGTCATCATGGTTGGAAATCAGGCATGTACGATGAACGTAGTTACTATTAGAAGTAGACAATCAGTCATTAGTATCAAATACTGTGTATTGTACCCAAGTAATAAGGTAGTTTTGTAATGATACCTATATGGTATATGTTGTAATGACTTTGTATCATTATGATATTATGTAAAATATGTGAAATGCATATTTGGATTTTCTTTGGATCTTCATTGTGTGACTAGTTCTGTGCGTAAAGTCGAGCTCAGAACACATGTGCATGATGTAACTATGAGTATCACTACTAGGAAAAACGTTATTAGTGGCGCACCAAAAATGATTTCTGTGGCGCATCTAGCCGTCGCCACTAAATTTAAAATTCTGTGGCGCACATGCATATGCGCCACAGAATTCTCAACATTATGTGGCGCATAGGCCATATGCGCAACAGAATTTTCAACATTCTGTGGCGCATATGCCATATGCGCCATAGAATTCTATCCCAGATTCTGTGGCGCATATGGCATATGCGCCATAGAATTATGTCCTAGACTCTGTGGCGCATATGCCATATGCTCCACAGAATCCATTTTTTCAGAATTTCGAAATTTTCACAATTCAGTACAAATACAGGTATATTACAAGAAATACACCTAAATTTGACAGAAATACACAGAAAAGTTGCACATAGCAGTACAAATGTTCCAGTTCACATATAATAATCAACAAGCACAAATGTTCACAAGTGTTCATCAATCACATATTAGACACATATTAGAACCGAATAAGTGTGTACATTTCACAAGTATTCATCTCACTCACATAACTTAATTACAATCGCGTGATGTTGTCACCACCTACTACCTTAAAACAGAATATATAGTACACCATAACCGCGATGCCGGCGAGGAGGAGCGACATCAAGATCTTCGTCCGGTTCATCTTCCATACGTGTCTCCTCCACTTGGCCACCGCCTCCTCTCTAGTCGCGTATCCCTTGCAGCTATTGCCGCTGAACTTGTTCACTTGTTGGTGGCAGTCCACCCACTCCTCGTGCACACCTGTAACCCGACCCTTGTACACAACGTACGTCGGCATCTCTATTGACAAGGCATATTAGTACATCATGCAAATATATATGTTGACAAATATTAGAGCAACGCTTTCATCAACTAAAAATAATGCATCGATGACAAAGAAAGAAACAAGACAACATGTCCGACACAATAACAATGACCATAGTTATTACACGACACAATAACAACGACGGTTTCAAGCTAGGCAAGATAAGTTACGTTTTTCGACACACACACTACATGTGTCCACCGATGCACACGCTCTCTCGGTCAAGTATCCTTCTCCTCAGAGGGCGCCGGGAACGGCTTGTACATGTCTTTTTTCGTCCACGTCCTGAAGTCACCCTGCGCCTTGAGGCGAGCTTCGATCTCCCTCTTGGTGAACTGCCTGGGCTGGTGAAAGAGCCCACCAGTTGTGTTGACTTGTTCCATGATGATATGTGATAGCTTCACCTGTGTATCATGGAAGTCTTCCATGAGATCGGAGTCATTGATCCCATGCAACTTTTGTGCCCATCCTCGGAGAGAAGATGGCAGTGTTAGCATCTCGCCATCCCGGACAAACCGTTTGAGGTGATGGCAAACGTAGAAGGCCTCCTTCACGCTGCTAGACGGCTGCTTGACGCAGGGGAACTCACACATGTGCTTGAACTTGTGTAAGCCATTGTCCTGGTAAGCCTGCCCCTTATAGTCGAAGGGGCCTCCCTGTTTGGCATAGCCCTCGATAGCATCATCCAAAACGCTTTTTACTCTGACGTAGTTCTTCCTCCTCGCACTCCCCGAGTCGAAGTAGGTGGCAAGCGAATACCTCGTGGAGAGGACGATGAGCGTGCAGTACTTGTCTCTGCGGGCAACACACAATGTGGAACGAGATGTTGGAAAAGAGAAATGGAAAGAAATACTTATGTGTTACGACTGTAGGGGTTCGTAGCATGGAAAACAAAAAAAATTCTACCGCATGAACACACAATCAAGATCTAATATATGATCAAGCCAAGATATATCTACTAGATTGTAGCAACGAGTCAATAGAGTACTAACCCTCGAAGATCCAAAGCGGTTAACGAGAACAGATTCTCGTGGATGATGTAGTCGTACACTTCTGATCTCAAGATCGCGTAGACGATCCTTCCGGCGTTGCGTTCCGGCAGCGCTTCCGCAGTAGGTCACACGTTTGGTACTCGATGAAGACCTTCCTCTCCCATGTTCCAGCAGGCAGTGGAGGTTGTAGCACTCTCCTCGTGATTCCGGCAGCACGACGGCGTGGTACCGGAAGTAGAGGGGAGATCTCGCAGGGCTTCGCCTTAAGCCGGAGCGAGTATGGTGGACTATGAGAGAGGCCTTGGCGATCTAGGGTTTAGAGTCACCAAGGAGAGAGATCTAGTCCCGCGTCTAGGGCAAGGGGGGGCCCCAACTCGGCGGCTAGGCAAACCCTAGGGGCGGCGGCGACTTGGTGGAGGCCGGCGGCTAGGGCTAGGGTTTAGAGGAGAGAGGTGTAGGGAAGAGGGGCACCCCTGCCCCTCCTTTTATAGGTGGGAGGGAGGCGCGGTTGGGAGGAGGGAGTCCTCCTCCAACTCCTCCTCCTTGGCCGGCGGGTGGAGGGAGTAGGACTTCCTCCCTAAGTAGGTTTCCTACTCTCCCTCCACCAAGCAAACTTGCCGTTTGACTTTTCAAATTGGCGTTTGACTTTTCAAACTAGGATTTGATTTATCCCTTTATTTTGCTCAGAGATGACACCTAGTACATGATGCAACCATTCCAACTTGTTATGACACATTTATGTACCCTTCCCCTCCGGAGTGCCGGACCTTCCGGACCCTTCTAGAACATTCTCGATGAAAACACCGGAATCATTCCCCAACTCCGAAACAGGACTTTCCTTATATGAATCTTATTCTCCGGACCATTCCGGATCTCCTCGTGATATCCCGGATCCCATCCGAGACTCCGAACAACATTCGGTCTCTTTCTCATCATTCCATAACTACTCAACAACATCGAATCCTTAAGTGTGTCTCCCTACGGTTCGTGAATTATGCGGACATGACCGAGACACTTCTCCGATCAATAACCAATAGAGCAATCTGGAAATTCATATGGCTCCCACCTATTTCTACGATTACTTTGCGATCGAATGAACCACTTACATATGATACCAATTTCCCTTTGTCTCACGATAGTTTACTTATCCGAGGTTTTGATCGTCGGTATCTCTGCATACCTAGTTCAACCTCGTTACCGATAAGTACTCTTTTCTCGTTCTCGTGATATGTGATCCCTTGTGAGCCAGTCACATGGTTGCAATCTAATTGGATGACATTCCACCGAGAGGGCCCAGAGTATATCTATCTGTCATATGGATGGACAAATCCCACTCTTGATCCATGTGCCTCAACCCATACTTTCCAAACACTCAATGCCACCTTTATAGCCACCCAGTTATGGTGTGGTGTTTGATGTCATCAAAGCATCCTTCCGGTGATGGTGATTAACATGATCTCATGGTCGAAGGAATTAGGTTACTATGTATCAGAAAGCTTATAGCAAATGAACTATATTAAATGACTTGATCTTTATGCTACGCTTAACTATAGGAGTATGTCCATCACATCATTCTCCTAATGATATGACCCTGTTATTAATAACATCTCTATGTTCATGATCAGGAAACCATGATCATATATTAACCAACAAGCTAGTTTAACAAGAGGCTTTACTAGGGACTCTTTTATGTATTAATGTTTCCGGTTAATACACTTATAGCATGGTATGTAAACATTTATCATAAGTATGAAGATATGATAATAACCACTTTATTATTGCCTCTTGGGCATATCTCCAACAACGACGGCGGTAGGAGGATGTGTACACTTACTCGGGAAAGAAAGGCACAAGGATATTGTCCTTCCTCTTGCTTTCCATCAATAGCTTCTGAAGGTAGGACTTTGCCCGGGCCCGGGTCCTTGTTCCTTCTTCCAGCTGGCTGTCCTGCATGTAGTAGGGATCCGCTATCGCGACGAACGGGGTTTGCTCTCTCTTGACCTTCATCGCCATATTGAGTGCGAATAGGCGAACCAAGTTATAGTCCAGCCGTCTCGAGTGGAATAGCTTGAAGATGTCCTCGTAGGCTATGAAGAACACATCCGCGGGGGCGTCGGTGACGAAGCCCATGTCCTCCGGCACCTTGACGGTGAACACCGGGTAATTCGGGTTATTGTCCTTGAGAAGGAGTCCCTCCAGTGTACGGATACCTTCATGCAAACTCATCATAGCTCCCGAAGCCAGGTGGCGCAGTTCCGGAGGCAGTATGGGCTGACCAGCTTCGTGCACTCTGGTCAAGCCATCCTGGCGTGGTGGTACAACATCGTACCGGTAACGGATCTGAGCGGGCTGGCTCGCAGCCTTGTCCTTGTTCCTGTTCGGCCTCTTCCTCACCCTCTTCCTCTTCTCATAAGCAGTGTCCTCCACTGGCGATGTTATCCCCTCACCTACCATTTTGTGGAGTGTGTCAGGGCTGAAAATGATTCCGACCGGTGGAGTTTGTGTCTCGGCGGCCGGAGGCGTCTCCTGAGAAAACCCACGGAAGACCAGGCACTTCTTGGGATGGGTAGATTGATCGCGGAATGATGGTTCTTCATCGAGAGGAGGCATGAACGGTCCTTTGCCGGCGCCGGTGTTGACGAAGCCATTGATGTGAATCGGTTCATCATCATCCACCTCAATGTTGGCGTCGAAGGCCGCCATGTCCACGTCGTCCTAGGGTGCTGGCAATGGCGGTTGCGGTGCCATGGCCTTGCCTTTAGGCAGGGGTGATGGCGGTCGAGGAGCAACCATGCCCTTGGCTTCTTGTGGCGCCGGTGCAGACGCTCCCAATAAGAGTCTCTAGTGACGGCTTGTGGTGGCGGCGACGACGACCGGTGCAGCAGGAGGCTTCGTCCTTGGCGGCCGAACGATCGAGGTGGCGCCGGTGGAGCGAGACCCAATACGAATCTGGGTCTTTGGCCAAATCATGGGATAGCCATGGAAACCTTCCTGGGTCAGGTGCTCGTCGGCTCCCGGAGGTTGCATGGGAGGATCCATGTCTTCGCACCCCCCAACACCCGACCCAACTCGACGCGCATCACGGCATCATCCATGGGCTTGCAGTGCATCGTGCAGTTCGCTGGTTGTGTTAGCTTGCCCGTGGCAACATCCTTCAACTCGCCGTTGGGAATCTTATGCAGGAGCACGCATGGAGTGTCCTGAGGCATATAGATATGCATCATGAGATGGCAGCCAATCGAAGGCATTAAGTAGAGCACGCTAACTAACTACTTATTTTACCTTGGTAAGGGCGCCGAGCTCGGCTAATGTTGAGACACGGGCGACCGGTGGCTGATCCTTGTTCTTCTCCGGCTCGGGTGCATTAGGAAGCACCGCCAGCTGCTGCGTCTTGGTAGTCTCGGCAGGATGGGGCAGCTCTGGTGCATCCAACTCCATCGGCTGCGCCACGGGGATGGAGGGCGGCGGGGTAACCATGTCCGGCGACACTTGGTGGCTCGAGGTGCTGCTGCCGGCGCTGGGCACTTGTATCGGCCCCACCTGACCGTCTGCATTCCATTTTGCTATCCCCTCCATCAGCCGAGGGGGTAGCATCTCGAGGAGCTTCTGCTGCACTATAGTGTTCACCTTGTCCTGGCCCACTTACTGGCCTCCAGATACGCGATCTTCCGCTTTAGCTCTTCCTTCTCGGCTTGATCCTGAGCCGCCGACTGGGTCCGGCTCTCCTTTCTCTTCTTGGCTTCCTTGTTGTAGTACTCGTGGAACTTTGTGCTCGTACCAAAGCCAGAGATACGGCCAGCTGACGTGGGCGGGTCGGACTTCTGCCTCCCCTTGTAGGCGTTGGTCGCCCTATTGAAAACCGTGTCCCATGGCTCCGTCGAGCCCTGGGACGACGGGTCCAGCGCCTCATGCGCAGCCTTGCTTTCAGCGTCCTGCAGACAAGGAAAGGTGAACCCACATTTAGGAACTTGACTTCATTATTCAAAATGAAAGCAAATGGACCTTGGGTAAATTACTTACCAGCTTCTCCTCAAACTTCCTCACATCGTCATCATCGGTGACGAATTCCATGGTATCCTTTTCCAGATAGTAGCGGGCCCGGATAAAGTTCCGGGTCTGCTCGTCCGTGATTTTTAAAAATGGGTTTTCTTTCCCGAGACGCTCAACCTCGGCGTCCTCCCATGCCCATATGGCCTTCTTTCCCCTATAACCGCCGCTTCCACAATGGTGGTTACCTATGTTCTGTTCCCGCATTTGCCGACCCCAGTCCATCCATTCCTTCTAATCGTCAGTCTTAATCTCCTCCTTGAATATCTTGAACTCGTCTTCGTCGATCATGGGCTCACCCTTCTTGATCTTCTCCCAGCTTTCCTTTTTCACGATCTTGTTCCTCACCCGGGTTCTCCAGCTTCTCAAGGCATTGGCTATCTTTGTGATGGATAACCTGTTCACCTTACTGGACGGGTCCAGTTTGTCGGTGTACGGGGCTGGGAACTTGTACCATCGGTGAAGCTTCTTAATGCAGTTTGCCACCAACCGCTCATTCACTTCACTTCTCAGGTGCTTCGTGTTGATTGACATGCTTTCCCGGACGATGCACCCGATTTGCATGCCATACCCGGCGGCAACATCCGGAGGCTCCAACAGTTGGCAACTTTCCGAGACTAGAGTGATCTCGTCGGTGGTGTCGGCGAGCTTTTGCGGCTTCCGATCCTTCATCGGCTTCTTCTTCTTAAGATAAGGGTTGCTGCTACCGCCATCCGTCGTGCGGTCCCCGCCATCGGAGGTGGTCGCATCCTCCTCCTCGGCTCCATCTATCCGGTAGTCCTTGTCCCCCTCTTGCTCATCATCCCCATCGTGGCCCGCAGAAGCTGCCATGTCCTCATGCAGAGACTCCGCCGCCTCGTACTGCGACGCCACCTCCCAGAAAGTTAGGTTCACCGCTCTAGCTTGGTCTTCGACGCTCATGGCGGCCTTAGAAGTGCCGGCCCCATCGGCGACCGACATGTTTGCACACTTCTAAACAAATTAAACTAAGTTAGTATTAATTAGTGTCGATTCACTTCCACTTCGGTCGAGAAATGGGGCTCATATGTCAAAAAATTACGAAGTGTCCGACCAAAAATTCGGCATGAACTTTGCTATTTTCTTTGACATATGAGCCCCATTTCTCGACCGAAATGGATCGAAATCAACATTTCAGAAGAAATGGGCACCTCGGGTGATTTCCCTGCAAACATTCCACATTTAAAAAAGCACAAATAGTGCTCCACAGCCACATATGGTGCTCCAGATTTCATCTCCAGCAACCTGATCTCTTTACAACCTGATCTCTTTATCTAACTTAATAAAAGCTTCAGATTTCACTGGAGAGCAATACTGTAAACACTACGGTTATATGTAAACTATGTCACAATATTTGCTGGCATATAAGAATAACAGTTATAATGTAAATTCACCAAGATCATACTCTTAGCAACATGTTATCCATATTCTGGAATTGCAAAAACAAAAGGCAAGTGACACAAACTAAAAGATACACCTGATGACTAAAGTTTCTAATACTGGAGAATGTCAGCTATTTCTATGTTAATAATTATGGTCAATGGCAGAAAACAGTTGACTGAACCTTCCTAAAACAGAATACAACATTCTAGGAAGAACAAGAGGAAAAAGAGTGTCTTCGAGCAAGTATTTGGTAGTCATGAAGATGTTGTTGCTGAATTGTGGTATTCTGAGGCTCACGGCCATCGCCAGCCTGCATTTCAGACTTCAGACTCCATGGACCTCTTTAAACAACTTTGTATTTAGCCAGTAAGAGATGATCATGCTTTTGTCAAAAAGGAAAAAAGGAAAGGGAGAGATAAAGTCGTTTCTACTCAGTTACTCCTACATGTAACGTTGTATCATGTTAAGTGCTACACTGGAATGATATTTTAAGTGCATCTGGTACAACTTTGGAACCTTATAGTATGCCTAGACATCCTAAGAAATTTGCATCTGGTACAACTTTGGAATCTACATTCTGAAGTCCAGACTGCCTAGACATCCTAAGAAATTTCATAGTCACGGATCACAATGAAGAGGCTTGTTATTTCTTCCATTTTAATATACCTACGAATTACTGACAATGTCAGCGCACCAAAATGCTTCTACAATTTCAAGACCAGTGAAACCTGTCATCTCTTTTCCACCACAGATCATAGATCACAAAAGGTTATTATTTGGAGAATAAATGATGGGACAAAAATAAGAATGGAAATGATATGACATCAGGGAATACTAAAAAATAGAGACATCAGCATTTTATTCCTGCCTGCTTACATGCAACTTTCACAATTATTGATTAACTTGTGTGTTTGCTCTTCTTCACATTCTCCTCATGTTTTTAACTACCAAAAAATTACATACTAGGCCCTAACTGAACCCTATACCTACACCATATCAACTGAACCATAACTGAACCCTAACTGAACCTCTGAACCCTAACTGAACCTCTGAGAGGGAGAGAGGGAGAGAGAGGGAGAGAGGGAGAGAGCTGAACCCTAACGGAACCTCTGGTAGCCGGAAATTGACAACAAATGTCAACAATTCCTACAAATTGCCTACTCTCAACCATACTCTGAATCCTAATCAGAATGGATGCAGCAAGAGGGGAAAGAGGGAGAGAGGGAGAGAGGGGGAGAGGGGAGAGGGCGACGCTCACCTCCGAGAGAAGGACGACGACGAGCGCGGCGCGGACGATGATGTCCTCCTCCTCCTCGAACGTGCGGCGGTCTCCTCCTCCTCCACATCCTCCTACACAGCGCGGCGCGGACGATGATGTCCTTCTCCTTCACAGACTATGTTGTGGCCTCCTCCTCCTTGAACGTGCGGCGGTCTCCTCCTCCTCCACAGCACGGCACGGTGGCGAGATCTGCGGCGCGACGGCGAGATCGAGCGCGGCGGCACGGCTAGTAGCTAGGGTTTGCGGGGAAGTGAAGAGGGAAGAAGCGCCGCGTGGATCAAAACGGCCAAGTCACAGAATTTTGTGGCACATCTGTTAGATATGCGCCACAGAATTGTTACCAAAACGGCCAAGTCACAGAATTCTGTGGCGCATCTGTTAGATATGCGCCACATAATTTTTACAAAACAGCCAAGTCACAAAATTTGCCTATTAAGGATGGTAATAGTATATTATATATTCTTGTCCACACACACACACACCAATATATCCGCATGCATTAATTAGTACAAAAAAAGGCGTCAAAAACCGCTAAGTCGGCTCTGAGGTAGCTCTAGTGTCTTTTCACAACAACTTTCTTGCCCTTCTTCTTTGCAGTAGAATACTTTAGGCCGGCCACCTTGAGATTTCTTCTCGTGTACGGGCAACCTTTTAGCCGGTAGGGTGGTCTTCCTT
Source organism: Avena atlantica (assembly GCA_910589765.1). Taxonomy (NCBI): domain Eukaryota; kingdom Viridiplantae; phylum Streptophyta; class Magnoliopsida; order Poales; family Poaceae; genus Avena; species Avena atlantica. The sequence continues at coordinate 352,613,494 of OU342734.1, forward strand.
CTTACTTTAGCATAAGTAGTAGGCTTGTCGAAGTACTTGTCGAATTCCTCTTCGATCTTGGGATCGCCGTTCTTGTCGATGTCTTGCTTGTTGGCAGGTCCTTCGATTCCGATGATGCTCCTCTTTCCCCTCCTCACGACAACACGGCTTGGCTTTGCCGGGTCGGTAATGAAGAAGCATTGATCAACTTGGCTAGCGAGCACCCATGGCTCATTTTTTGTGGAGTCATTCTTCGATTTTGGATCGGGTATAACCATGGTGGTGACCATCTTTTTCGACACTCTTGGCCCATCTGACACGAAACATCGGCACCGTCACCTCTGCAGTAGTAGAGTTCCCATATCTCCTCGATCCTTCCATAGAATCTTTCCTTGACATCAGTCTCGTCATCGGCGTATGATAGCATAGTTACTCCTGAGTTTTGGTATTCGCTATTCTTGTCCTTCTCCTCGATGTAGAATCTGTAGCCATTGATGTCGTAGGTCTGATAGGTCCTAACGTTGTGCCCGGGGCCCTGTGAGAGTGAGAATATGAGTTTCTGATCTTCAGTATAAGGCGTCGGCATGGGAGTTTCCAGTAGCCTTTTCTTGAACCACCCCGTGAAGCTGGCGTTGTGCTCTCTGTTTACGTCTCCCTTCTTCCTTGTCTTGCCCAGGTTATTAGCGAGCTTCTGCTCGATTAAGGTTTTGTGCTCATCCACCCAGGGGCCGACAAACTCTATATGTTGTAGGGCGACTCGGTTTTCCCTGTCAAAGTCAGGGCGTTCGAGTTCGATGCCGACGTGGAGTACGCGGTAGCCCTCGCGTTGACCAAATCCAGTGAGCCTCCCTAGGTGCTTCCTGGTGGGCAGACCGACATCCTGGTTCTTGATGCTTAGGTAGTTCTGGCAGAAGGATATACACTCGTAGGTCAGAAAGACCTTGGCTATGCTTCCATCTGGACGGGACCTATTGCGAATGAATCCTTTGATGACACCGTTCAGCCTTTCGAACGGCATCATGTTGTGCAGGAGCGCCGGCCCGAGATGGATGATGTCATCCACGACATGGACAAGCAGATGCACCATGATGTCGAAGAACGCGGGAGGGAAGTAAATCTCGAGCTCACATAGTATCTCGACGATCTCTTCCTGTAGCTTGCCGAGCTGCTTCACGCTGATAGACTTCCTAGAGATGACGTCGAAGAAGTTGCAGAGGCCAAACAGCGTCTCATGGACGTGCTCGTCCATTATCCCTCGGATCGCAATGGGGAGTATTTGCGTCATCAACACGTGACAGTCATGAGACTTCATCCCGCTGAACCTCTTCTTCGCTACGTCCAGATATCTTATTATCTTCCCAGAGTAGCCGTACGGAACCTTGACTCCTATGAGGCAACTAAAAAACCTATGGAGCTCCTCCTCGCTCAGAGTAAAGCATGAAACTTTAAGCACCACCCCATTATTCTTAGCCCTTTTGCGGCGACCCTGGGTCCCTTCCGTCTGTTCATCGTCATCGTCGTCATCGTAACTATCGGGGTACTGAAGTTCCTTCTTAATGCCAAGCAATTTCAGATCGCGTCTTGCTTTCGGCCCATCCTTGGTCCTATCCGGCATGTTCATCAGAGTGCCGAGCAGACTCTCGGTAACATTCTTCGTGATGTGCATCATATCGAGGCTATGGGCGTGTGGAGGACCTTCCATTAAGGCAGGTTCCAGAAAACAGACCTCGCCTTCCATACTCCATGCAACGGTGGCGGCTGTTCCCTCGGCCGCTTCTTTCCCGGCGCAGGGCACTCTTCCCAATTGTCTAGAAGCTCCTTGATTTCTTCGTCGCTCAAAGGTCGTGGGGCATTATCAAGCTCATCTTTGCCATTGAACAGGTCTCCGCGTTTTCTCCACGGGTGATCCTTGCGGAGCCCCATTCGAGTCCTCTGGAACACGGTTTTCAAAGACCCGGGATTCCTCGGCAGCTGCAGATGCGGGGTCTTGTCCATGCACCTACCACATGCACAGAATCCATGGTTCACCTGGCACGCTACATATCCGTAACCAGGATAGTCATGCACCGTCGTGAGCAACGCGGCTCTCAGGTCGAAATAATCTCCAGTGTAGGCGTCCCACGTACGTGCCGGCGTCTCCCACAACGTCGCTAACTCCTCTTTCAGGAGCCCGAGATACATATGCATGTCGACACCTGGTTGTTTCGGCCCCTGGATAAGGATACTCATGTGTACGTAGCGCTGCTTCGTGCACAGGCAGGGGGGAGGTTTTACGGCCATGCAAACATGGGCCATGTGCTATGCGTGCTACTCTGGTTGCCAAAGGGATTGAGTCCGTCGGTGCTCATGCACAGCCTGACGTTCCTTGGATCGAGCCCGAACTCATCTTGGAATTCGATGTCTAGCGCAATCCACTGGCTAGCGTCCGCGGGGTATGTTAGGATCTTGCCCTTCTCCGGATCATCTTCCGGCTTCGCCCTCTTCGCGTGCCATTGCATGAGCTTTGCTTCCTTAGGGTCTACAAAATACCGCTGCAGACGAGAAGTGATAGGAAAGTACCACACCACTTTTCGGGGAACTTTCTTGTTCCCTCTCTTGTACCGTCCCTGGCCGCACACTGGGCATGAGGTTCTATCCTTGTACTCATTCCGATAAAGTGCGCAATCGTTGATGCATGCGTGGTACTTCACGTATAGCATGTCTAGTGGGCAAACTACTTTCCTCGCCTCCTCGATACTTGTTGGCAGTGTGTTGTCCTTGGGAAGACGAGCGTGCCAGAATTTCATGTGAGCGTTGAAGCTAGTGTCGGTCCATTTGTTCTCCGCCTTCATCTCCAAAGCCTTCAGCGTTACACTCAAGCGTGTATCCTCGGGCCGGCACCCAAGATACAATGGAGTCCTCCCGTCTACCTCCATCTGTGCCAGCTTGGCTTTCTCTCTGGCTGCAGCTTTCGTGTTGGTCGTCTCCTTGAGGAGAATTTCTTGAAGATGAGGGTCCTGCAAGGCCGAAGTTAGCGTTGTGTCCGTGCTCCCTTCTTCTCCGCCACCACCACCATCTTCTCTGGCATCATCTCCTTCATGTTGATCGTGTCCGTCGGCATCTCCTTCTTCATGATGATCATCATGTTCTCCTTCGTCATGATGACCATGTCCGGGAGACCCTTCGTCTTATCCCCCGCCCCCGGCCTCTTCATCATCATGGCTACCGCCATCTTCCAGCTCATTCACTAAGAAGCCGGGCATGAAACCACGCGTGAGAAGGTGAGACTCCAGTTGTCCGGAATCAGGGTTGATCCACTTCCGGTGTTTGCACGTTCGGCACGGACATCTTATCTTCGTCATGTTGTTCTGAACCATATCGGCCACCGCGTCAACCTTGTATCTAACCACCCAGCGTTCGCTCATATGGATGACCATGGTCGCCTGCGCGTGAACATAGACCAAATTAAAGAGAGTGTTAGAACCATGCACACACACATGAAGCGCACACATATATGCATGATCACCGAAAAATTTCGGCATGACCTACCCTAAAAGTAGGACGTATGGCTAGTGCAGAAATTTGCCGAAATGGACGTGTATCAACATTTCGGCAAACCTCCATGCACCCGGCGCTAGCAACATGCATTCAAGCACAACACAAAGCTCCTCGAGAAGCAAGCATGCAAGCATTCAACAAACACAACACAAAGCAAACGAACATCGTCTTGCCATCGCACACCGGCCGTGGGACCAATCTTCACCTACAAATCATCCATATATATACATGCTTGCTCCGAGACCCGCCGGCCACACAAAACATGCATCACACACAAGTACCCATGCACACCTCACAAATCCACAACCATAGGCATAGCGGTGGAGGAGCAAAGTATGGGTAGGTGTAGTACCTTTACAAAGTAGGAGTAGCTTCCCTCACAAGTACATAAACCAAAGTAGGTCTAGCTATCAACAATGGAGGTGAGTATGAGAAAAATGGAGTGGGAGGGAGGAGAGGGACGAGCTAGTTGGAGGAGGGGAAGAAGGGAAAGGGTGGTGGTAGGTAGGAGGGGATGCCACCTTTTTTTAGATCTGTTTCGCACATTCTGTGGCGCATATGGCTATATGCGCCACAGAAAGTGCGAGTTTTGTGGCGCATATGTTTTATGTGCCACAGAATATGCGTGTTCTGTGGCGCATATAGCAGATGCGCCACAGAATTCATGCAATTATGTGGCGCATATGGCTATATGTGCCACAAAACTCTCACTTTTTGTGGCGCATACAGCATATGCGCCACAGAATTCTGGCATGCCCATGTGCTGGGTCAGGCCCACATAGGGCCCACAGAAATCCTGTGGCGCATATGGCTATATGCGCCACAGAATGCTCACTTTCTGTGGCGCATGTAGCCACATGCGCTACAGAATTGCATGAATTCTGTAGAGCATTTCTTATATGTGCCACGGAATTAATTTTAGTGGAGCATTTTACCTATATGCGCCACAAGATTAAAATCTACCTATAATTGTTTCCTAGTAGTGTATTCGCTTTATGTTGCAGGACTAGAGGGGCATGGATACGGGAGTAGGAATGGAAACTAAGCAGCAGCGGATGGAGCGAGAGGCCAAGGAAAAGGCCGATGTAGATGTAGCAAACCAAGAAGCATTACCACCACCACCAATGAGACCGTTAATGGAGCAGAACTTTATGCAATGCATGCAAATGATGCAAGAGACCCAGAACAAGTTCATGGAAGATCTGCTGGGACGAGCAAACCAGAGGGCACCTGAATGTGGAGGAGTGAGTCTATCTGATTTCCAGAATGCAAGGCCGTTACCTTTTGCATCAGCTCCTGAACCAATGGATGCAGAAGACTGGCTAGCAGATACTAAAAGGAATCTGAAAACTGTGGGTTGCAATGATGAGGAAAAATTGAGGTATGCAACTCATCTGATGACTGGACATGTAGCATCATGGTGGGAAAATAAGTTAGCCATGCAACAGCCAGGAAGGGAGTTTACCTGGGAGGAATTCAAGCAGAGATTCCATGAATATCATGTTTCGGAAAGTGTCATGGAGTTGAAGCGGAGAGAATTTGAGGAGCTTCAGCAAGGATATACTAGTGTCATGAAGTACATCCGAGAGTTTAGCCAACTATCTCGTTATGCTGAGGAGGATGTTAATACTGAAGAGAAGAGGAAGAAGCATTTCTTGCGTGGATTAAATCCATTTGTGAAGATGCAGCTAAGGTTAGCCAATAATCAAACTTATCAGCAGTTTTTGGATGCAGCCATTACTTTTGAGGATGACTACAAGAATGTCCAAGAGGATTGGAGGAAGAGAGCCAAGAAGGAAACCAAGAGAATTCAGGCAAGCAAACCTAAACCTAACCTGGAGTTCAAACCTAGGAATAGGAATTATGGTAACAATAACAATAACAAGGGAAGTGGTGTAAATCAATCCAATCCGAGAAGGAATGTTATCTGTAACAATTGTGGAATTCCAGGGCATTTCTAGAGGGAATGCAAAAATCTGGTAGTGATTTGTTATGGCTGTGGTCAGAAGGGGCATATCAAGCCAGATTGTCCGAGCAAACCACCAGGAGGTTGGCCTACCAAGGGAGGAGGACAAGCCAGTGGAGGAAATGGACAGCCCAATAAAGGAGGAAATAATGGCAAGAGGAACAGACCTACCAGGAAACTGAACTGTGCAACCCTTGAGGAGGTGGATAATTCGGAGCATGCAGTGATAGGTATGCTCAATATCCTTACCAATCCCGGCAAAATTCTATTTGATACTGGTGCAACTACTTCATTCATTTCTGAAGAATTTTGTGATAAGTTCGGGATTAGAAGGGCAACGTTAGAAAGTCCTATGACCGTAGTTACGGCAGGAGGGAATGTGATTGTACGCCACATAAAACAAGATTAGGTTATCTCGGTCTATGGTTGTACATATTTCGCGGACCTTTATGTGATTCCTTTGAGGGGAATTGCAGTAGTACTGGGAATGGATAGGATGATGGAACACGGAGCTCAGATAAATTGTGAGGAGAAAACTGTCTCAATCAAAACTCCAAGTGGAGCAAGAATAGTTTACCAAGAAGATAAACACAGTCATATCATGGTGAATCTGCAGTTGAATTCAATGAAAGAAGTTAAATTAGAAGAGATTCCTATAGTTAATGAATTCCAAGATGTTTTTTCAACAGAGTTACCGGGAATGCCACCAGACCGGGAGATAGAGTTCACCATTGACCTAATACCTGGTACAGCACCAATAGCTCAGGCACCATATAAAATGGGATCCAAAGAGTTGAAAGAACTCAAAGAGCAAATTGATGAGTTAGCGAGAAAAGGATTTATACAGGAAAGTGTATCTCCATGGGGAACACCCGTAATCTTTGTGGATAAGAGAGATGGTGGAAGACGGATGTGTGGTGATTATAGAAATCTGAACAACGTGACTATCAAGAATAAGTATCCTTTACCAAGAATTCAAGATTTATTTGACCAAGTGAAAGGAGCTGGAGTATTTTCAAAGATCGATTTAAGATCTGGATACCATCAAATAAAAATCAAGTGGAAGATGTTCCAAAAACAGCATTTGTCTCAAGATATGGACACCATGAGTATCTGGTAGTACCATTTGGTTTGACCAATGCACCGGCAATATTCATGAATCTGATGAACAAGATTTTCATGCCATACTTGGACAAGTTTGTCATCGTCTTTATTGATGATATTCTGATATATTCCAAGGATAAGGAAGTGCATGCTGAACATTTGAGAATAGCATTGCAAACTTTAGAGTTGACTGCACCGACCAATGTGAAGCAAATTCGAGGTTTCTTAGGGATGGCTGGTTATTATCGGAGATTCATTGAAGGTTTCTCCAAAATAGCCGGACCTATGACCAAATTATTAAGGAAGAATACACCATCAAGTGGGATGAGAAATGTGAAGCAAGTTTCCAAGAGTTGAAGACTAGATTAACCACAGCTCCAATCTTAGCAGTTCCTGAAATAGAGAAGGATTTCACCGTTTACTGTGATGCATCTAAGGAAGGTTTGGGTTGTGTGTTAATGCAAGATCGGAAAGTGATTGCTTATGGTTCAAGATAATTGAAACCACATGAAGTCAACTATCCAACTCATGATTTAGAGTTAGCAGCAGTAGTTTTTGCACTAAAAGGATGGAGGCATTTTCTTTATGGAGCCATATGTGAGTTATACACAGACCATAAAAGTCTCAAATATTTCTTCACTCAAAAGGAATTAAACATGAGGCAGAAGCGTTGGTTGGAACTAATCAAGGATTATGATCTAACAATCAACTACACTCCAGGGAAAGTAAATGTTGTGGCAGATGCTTTAAGCAGAAAGAGTGCAGATACTCAGCCTAGCAACAGGGAGCTACCAAAAGAGTTACAAATGGACTTGGAAAGATTAGAACTTCAATTCATCAGAACAGAGGTTCTTGGAGTATTAGCTACTATCCAGGTAGTTGCAGAGCAGGACAGTGATCTTAAGCAAGAAATTTTTAGACATCAAGAAGACGATCCTTTTATTACTGAGGAAATTCGGAGGATATCTCAAGGGAAAAAATCAGTTTTTCGCCTTGGGGATTATGGGTCTTTATGGTTCCAAGACCGTGTATGTGTTCCAGATGTGACTGAGATCAAAAATGCCATACTCAAAGAAGCACATGATACACCATATTCTATACATCCGGGGAGTACCAAGATGTATATGGATTTAAAGGAACTATTCTAGTGGAATAACATGAAAAGAGATATTGCTAAATATGTATCTGAATGCCATACTTGTTAAAGGGTGAAGGCTGAACATCAAAGTCCAGCAGGACCATTACAACCCTTGGAAATTCCAGAATGGAAATGGGAGGAAATTGGTATGGACTTTATTATAGGATTGCCCATGACACCAAAAGGGAAGGATATGATATAGGTAATTATGGACAGACTTACAAAGAGTGCACATTTTATTCCGGTGAACCAAAAGGATAATGCTAAGAAGTTAGTTGAAGTATATGACAAAGAGATAGTAAGTAAACATGGAATACCCAAAAAGATCGTAACTGATAGGGGATCAGTGTTTACTTCAGCATTTTGGAAACAATTGCATGAAGCACTTGGATCAAAGTTAGATTTTAGCACGGCATATCATCCTGAGACAGGAGGCCAAACTGAAAGAACAAATAAAATCTTAGAAGACATGTTAAGGGCTTGTGCATTAGATTTTGGAGGAACATGGGAAGATCACCTACCATTGGCAAAATTTTCTTATAATAATAGCTATCAGAGTAGTCTGAAGGCAACTCCATATGAGGTTCTGTATGGAAGGAAGTGTAGATCACCAATATGTTGGTATGAACCCGGAAGCAGCAAAGAATTTGCGCCAGATTATATCTAGGAGAGACAAGACATCATTAATAAGATCAGGGATAGACTAAAAATAGCCCAGAGCAGGCAGAAAAGTTATGCAAATCAAAGTCAAAGATGATGGCATCCAGAAGTGGGAGATATGGTTTATTTGAAAGTAAGTCCAATGAAAGGGGTGAAAAGATTCGGCGTTAAAGGGAAATTGAGTCCAAGATACATCGGACCATTCAAGATACTGAGTCAAACCAGAACTATAGCTTATGCTTTAGAGTTACCATCAAGATTGGCTCAAGTGCATAATGTTTTCCATGTGTCACAACTTCGTAAATGTTTGAAAGTTCCAGATGATGCAATCACACATCAAGAGATAGAATTACAAGCAAACCTGACCTATATTGAAAATCCCTGTAAGATTCTGGAAGAAAACTGGAAAAGATTAAGAAACAGAGCAATCAAATATTGCAAGGTACAGTGGGAACATCACCCTGAAAGGGAAGCCACATGGGAGAAAGAAGAGGATTTAAGAAAAGCCTATCCAGAATTATTCAGGTACATCTCCACAAACTTCGGGACAAAGTTTAATTTAAGGGGGGAAGTCTGTAACATCCTAGTATTTAGGACCTAACGAAGGGTAGATTTAGGAATATGGATTGTTGCATGCATTCATCTGTGAAAATGTGGGTAAAAGATTTCACCAAATAAAAACCTAAGTGATTAATGTTTCTTTCATACTTTGAGATTAGGATTAGTCTTAAAGGATGATTGTTATAAACTTTGAGATGATCTTAAGGAGCTATGTGTTTTCAAATGAATTTGCAATATAAGACTTGAGTGTTGGAATTATAATTCAAATGAATTAGATATAAGTTTTGAATCTTAATTCATTTAAGAGATAAATATTACAACTTGAATTCTATATAATGAAAAACAATAATGAACATAAGGTTTATTTATTATCATCAATATATATAATCAAGTTATAAAATTATAACTTATTTGAATCATCCACACAACTTACAAAAGTAAATATACAAAGAATAGGAATATTCTTTATTAATAATAATATAATCTTTATTACAATTGACTAAAATAAAGAATACAAGAATAATAAAAGAAAATCACAAAAGAATAAGAAACTTACATTGGAATATTTACTAACTATCCTATATCTAAATCTAAACTAAATCTTCATCTTTATCTTTGTACCTGCAAAACAAAGACTAAATAAAAACAAAAGAAGATTAGTGTTAGTATTATTTCTCTCAAACATGTGAGTGAAATGCACTTGACAAATTCATCATTGAGAAATGTTATAAAAGGGGCAAGTTTCACCAATAGGAAAGATTCCATCTTTCATAAATTCAAAGCCAGAAGTCATATGACAGCCAAGAGGGACAAATTCACCAGCCAGATGAAAGTAACCAGGTAAAAGTAAATATCAAGATTCTGAACATATCCACAAGTGCATAGCAGGCACATAAGCAGGACACACACCAGCATGCATATGGTGTGCTGTCGACCTCACAGGCACAGTCCAATCTCACAAAACCATTGCACAGCCGTGGGGGGCACTAGTGCATCACCCCACTGCACATCGCACAAGAACAGCCAGTGTAGAAAGTAGTTAAACCAAGCACCACAGTCAGCAACCACACCAACTAAGGATCAACCAAACATCACCAGTATGGTGACATAAGGAGGGGGATGAATCAGGTGGACAGCAAGATCAAGCCTAGGAGCTAGGAGGAGCAGGCTAGGTCAAGAGCAAGCAAAGTAGTCCAGCAAAACCAGATCAAGATCATCATCACCAACTTACTACACCATCATCAGATTTTGTGGTGAGTTTCATAAAACTTTCACATGATCTAATCATCTTATTCAGATAGAAACATGTCTTGTTTTATAAAACAAAACCTCAGAAAGCACCCAATAGGGGTGAATCCATCATAGGGATTTCTGAAACTCTAAAGGCAAGCCACTAAGTACCAAGGTTCAACCAGAGCTCAGAGCAACATCCTTGCTTTGGTTTTCAACAATATTTTACCATTCAATCATGCATATACCTATGATCTATTTCTAGGCACATCCCTAAAGGAAGGGTAGCACCTTAGGAACAAATCCATAGGATCCATAACATGATCAAGCTCACTAACATTTTTCCAAGCTTTGATTCAATCAAGAATAACTGGTACTACTACCAAAACTATCTAGATGAACCAATTAGATAATATTTGAATTCCTAAGCCTCAGACCAACATCATTGGTCTTAGAAAATTCAGATAAGAGCATCTATATTTATCTTTCAAAGCCAAGATTGTCTTAAGCATAAACTAACCAAATCCATGGTTTTGAATCAAACTTTTGTGCCATACATGATGGTGTCACAAGAACAATCCAATATGAATCAAGAAAGACAGTAATCATCATAGATTCAGACAATCAACTAACTAATCATTTTCCTGTAAAACAAGAATCATAACTAGGATATTTGTAAGATCCCTCCTTTATAAAGGAAAAGGATCCCTGTGATTGCAATGCTAGTCCCTGGATCAATGCTAGCATCCACAGTTTAAGATGAAGTACACAGAAACAAAGGTCATTATTATAGTCATTCCAGATACAACATAGTCTTTACAACTCCATGGCCACAGGCCTAGTACAAGAGTTTAAATAAGTAAATAGATAAAACTCTTCATCTTCATGTGCCACAGGCAAACATGTTGAGTGTAGACTCATGACTCCTAATCCTCATCAGAGTAACCTGCAACATCACAAGTTACAGCCACAGTGGGTCAATACATTGGAATAGTATTGGCAAGTGATACCTTAGTATAATATTGGTGGACTACATACTATATGCAATTTGGCTAAGTGTAGCTTAGGCTTTCTTTGCTCAAAATAGGTTTTACCTATTAGTTGAAAGCACTAAGTTTTTCTTTGTCAAAACTTTTCCCAAGGAACCACCAATAGACATTGAGGTCCTTCACCCTTTCTCAACCACAAGTTTTACTTAGAAATTGGGATGAGGAGATTCTTGATAGCTTCCATGTCTTGATGCTCAAGTTGTCCTTTTTCCAGGGACATGGCTAAGTACTTAGATTCTTCCATCTGCAGAGGTTGTGCACTTTCCCCACAAGCCTTGATTTTCACCAAAACAGGACCTTTCAGAAGCCTTCCCTTAGACCAAATGGACGCGCTCCAACCTATCATTCCCACTACCACCAACTATCCAAATGGCTAAGTTATTGCAACCTATGTGATCCAGGCAGAGCCCATATTGCCAAGTGGCTGCACTAGAAGCTTCTTAAAATTTGGCCTCTAAAATCTCTTTGTTCCTGGGTGGCTTTCCACAAGTGAGATACACAAGGTAAACCATAGAAATGGGCCTTGTGTAACCACTCAACATAAACCATTCCTTCCATTCCACGCAGGTGTTTCATTCACTTAGTTGTTTTATTAAGTAAAAACTCAAGTCCAAAGACTTAGTAATATTTTATGATAGCATGTATATTTCACCACCCTTGGTTGCTACTAGCTAGGCTAAGCATGGCATAGATAAACATCTTAACTTAGAAATTTCTAGCAATTCTACAACTACTAGGATTTCCCAACATAGCATATAAGCAAAATATAACCATGCAAGACTAGCAAAAATATTTCTAATGCATAGTATAAAAACTTAGGGATAAAATTCATGAAGCACCACTTGCCTTGGTAGTTTTGAGAGTAGCTACACTCCTCACAATCACAATCACTATTGGCACCAAAATCTACACATAAAATCATAGCAACAAATCACATACAAAATAAATACAAGAAAAAATATATGGATGCATGCAATATGACATGTGATGATTTTTCTAAACTCAATAAGACAAGTGCACAGTACTGGTTCATAAACAAGTTCAAAACTTGCCAAACAACATTTATTTAAACACTAAAACATTTCTCAAATAATTTATATACACAAAATAGGCCTACACATGTTTCTATAAATAAAATCATTTTAACAGAAACAAAACATTAAACACAATGCATATTTGGAAAGGGCTTGCTCTCCTGATTCCATTGATATAAAATTTGTCAAATTTGAACGTGATATCAAAAGTTATGGCTAAAACAAAATCAAACAACTAATAGATCTAATTCAAATTTTTAAAACGAACTCTGTGCCACGCGGCGCTATCCCATTGGTTGGTACCGCTTCGCGTTGGATCACGCTTCTGAGCCGCTGGATCTAACTTAATCGCGCGGCTCCGATTGAATCATACCGCTTCGTCTAGGTTCTATCGTGACCACTAGATCTAGATCTAACGGCGCTCAGCACTCGACCATCAAGTGGCGGCGCTGGCGGCGACGGCTCTGTCTACGGCGGCACGGTGGCTACAGGGGGCTCTGGGGCCATCAGAGGTGCTTACCAGATTCGCAACAGTGTACTGAAGCTCAACGTGGCGACGGCTTAACAAGGGGCGCACAGACACGGCTGCACGGGCTCGTCGGAAGTGCTGACAGCGTCGGGCTCGGGTGGACGGCGACGTTGGCGACGCTCCTCGTCACCCTAGCACGAATCAAAGGCATCAGGGGGTGCGCAAGGCTACGACGAACAAGCTCATGTGAATCAGCAGCGAAGGGGAACACGGGGCTCACCGAATTTAGTCGCCGGAGTTGAAGACGTCGTCGGGAGCTTGCAGTGCTTTATGAAGACAACGACCTGGGGCAGTATAGGATGAACCAATGGTGTCAGAAGAAGCGCAAGGACGTTGCAAAGTAGCTTGCGTGAAGCAGAGAGGGAGGGGCGCACGGAGCTCACCGGGATTGGTCGCCGGAGTGGGCTCTGTCTGCGGCGGTGCAAGGGCGATTGCGGGTAGCCTGGGGGCGCTCTATGCTCGAAGTCTGGGGGAAAATGGAGAGGGGGCAGAGGGGGTTTAAGTAGGAAAGACAGGGGCATGAATTACTCCTGCAATCAACAGGAATTGACGATGCGATATTAAGCAGGAAACGCTCGCTTGATTTGGGGAAGAACACGTCACCGGGGTGGAGACGATGAAGCTATGTGGGCCACGGTTGTCAGCGAGAGAAAGAGAGGGAAGGTGGGGCCCTTGCGTCAGCGACTTTGTGGGTTGGTATGCGAGTGAAGAAAATGCTTCGCGTGGGGGAAGGGTTTGCTGGGCTGGTTGGGCCTGTTAGCTGTTTGGCTTATTTTTTCCTTCTTATTCCTTTTTCTTTTTCTGTTTGAATTTCTAAAACTGATTTCAAACTCCAATTTCAAATCTGTTTGATTTCAAATCTTCTCTAGATTTTTGTACAATAAATCTTGTTCTCAAATAAGTGTCAAACCTATCTGTTTACAAAACCAACTTGGGTTATTTGAAAATTAGAATTAAAACCAAGCCATTATGTGATATAATCATAGGCATAAACTTGGTTTTATCTCAAACTTTGTTTGAAAACTTTATTCAAACTTTTGTAACCACTTATATTTGAATTCAAAACACTACTGAATGATTATTTACATCTCACTCAATAGCAAGTATCCCAAAGGCTAGAGTTTTCATACATAAAATAATGAGCCATATATGCTCCTGTTTTTGAAATGATTTTGTAATGAAACCCTAAATGATCATGAATGCATGGATGATATGCATGAGTTTGAAACATGATTTTAGGGATGTTACAAAATTCCTATAATACACTTCACTGTTTGAGATCATTAATGATCTCAAACCACATGTTAATTCCCAAGCTAACAGCACTAAGACAGTAGCTATATCTTATCATAATTATAACCATGAATCAAATAAACAGTGGAAAGCTATCAAGTCATTAGCTTTACCGAGCATGCTTTCCAAACAACTACATCATGTCAATCAGATGCAATCCCAAGCATCAAATCATCTAGTAAGTCACCAGAAACATCATAGATCATTTTTAACAACAAGCCTCAGGCCAATAAGCATTTAGCATGTGTACAGACCATCCAAACATGAAACAAATCATCCAGTACATGATCAATCACATAACAGAAACCCTAAATGGATAATCATCCTAAACTGAATCAGACAATAGACAGAGAGGACACTGCCAGCCTCTAACATCGAATCAACAAGCACAGAAAGCACCAAGGGAGAAGGATCAAACTCACCGTAGGTCCTCGCTAAAGAAATTGAAGAGGAAGCAGATTGGCCGACGAACCCACGGCGGCACATTGATCACCCAGGGGCGCTGCAACCTGCACCGGCCACGGCAGCGGCCACAGCAGCACACAAATCCACCACACCATCATAGACGGGACCACGGCGGCGACAGCAGCACTTTTCCCTAACCCTAGGGTTCGGGAACGGGGTGAACCTGGTCACGGAGAAGCCCCGAACTCAAATCCAATTGGATAGAACGAACGAGCGTCATCAATAACCCCCTAATGCACCACGGCGGCGGCCGAAATGGCCGACGGCGGCAGGAATCGACGGTGGCGGCATCGCCGGCCACGGGGTCGGGGTCAGAGGAGGAAGGATAAGCTCGAGGAAGAGAGAGAGGCAGTGAGGAGTGGTCCGAGCAAGGCCAGACCCTTCGGGGTGGCTCTTTTGTCAAAAACTAAATGGGCCACTAGGGCCCAATAAGAATAATCAGCCCAGAAACAATTTCAGGCCTGCTTTAATAAATAGGAAAAGACCAAAATACCCCTAGACTTAAATAAATTCTAAAAATAAAATGTAAGTCCAAAAATTATAAATTAATACTTTTGGATTCACAATAATCCACTCTATCCAAATAAAATGAAATATAAAATTTTAGACATTTAAATTTTATTAGGAAATTTGTAAATTATATATTCCTTATGGAATTTTACAAACTTATTGAAGGACGATAAAATTAATTAAAATTCACTTTCATTATGTATTAATATTGTAGTATTTTAGAAAAATACTAAATAAATATTTAATCACCATTTTTAATGTATAATTAATAATTCTTAAAAGAATTATTAAATCAATAAAAGTCAAATAAAAGGGAAATAAAATAAAATAACTCAATATATGTTATAAATATTAAAAAGTAATATTTATAAATCCTTTATTACTAAAAAGGAACTTTTTGGGGTAAATGCATATAAAATTAAATAATGCATTACATTACTTGCATAATCATTTTTGCTTCTTTAAATATTGTTCTTACCGGGCAATAATGATGTTTTTGTAGAACTAGAAGCTCAAGGTCCAGTGCAAGCATCAGACTTCACTACCTTGCCATCACAAGGCAAGTTCATCACTTGCTCATGTCTTTTGAAGAGTCTTTATCAAAGTATTTGCAAATTGTGTGTTATCATATATACTATAAAAAGAAGAAAATGTTATTTTCACAAATAAAGAAATCATAGATATCATCCTAAGTGATGATGTAATGGAGCAATTGAACTTAGGGTTCTAATTGCAAAAACAATGATGATCAAGTAGGGACTTAATAACCCCTAACATTAGTGATTCTAGCGTTGTATATTACGCGTTAGCCATGAGATTTGGAATGGGACACAGAAGTCAGCTGTATCTTCTTCCTCTCGCATGAAGCCGAATGTGCAGGTCGTGGCTATTATCCTCGTAGAGTGCATATTAATTGGTAATTCATAGAGGATATGCAGCATATGGGTGGGAACCCTCTTCGTCCCACGATAGTTCTGGCATCTAACGGTTTGTACAAACCATTGTCGTAATTCATTATGTGGGCATGGTGTACACCAAGGAGGCATGCGGGGTCGCGAAGGGGGCAGTGATTGGCTTAGACCAACTATTGGGCCCCACATCATGGAATTATGGACGGGAAAGTACGCCCGATTGTGCAACAAGGAGTTGATATCTCATGGGTAAAGTAATGCACCTCTGCAGAGTGTAAGAATTGTAACTTGTTACTCCCTATTCCGGGAAGGAATACGAACGCGGCAGGAAAGGAACTCCATGAAAGTTCTGGTCAACCTGTGAAGGCTGATGGTCATAGTTTTTCAGAATAAAATCAATCTTTGAAGAAAGATTTACAAAACTGCATAGTGCCAAGGATTTATAATCCGAGGTCGTAGTTAGAGCATCAAACTTTTCACCTTGCATATAATGAACTTGTTGGGTAACGCTATTACTCATTCTTTCCTTTGATCCCTTTCTTAGACTCTAAGGATCCCGAAGACGTGCCAATGTATGCAGCCGAATGTCAAGAAGATGTGTTCTACGAGGAACCTGATCTGTCCGGAGGAGTTGAAGGTGTGGATTACGAGATCCGCTATGGTGTCGATGATAACGAGTCCAACTAAGTACTCCTAGTTAATAGTAACCAACGGAGCCGAGCAGCATGAATTATATAGAATAAGTTGTTGAGCTCAACTCCTAGACAAGTTGCTACTTTTAAATTCCGCTGAAACACTTTATATTTTGGTTTGTAAGATGGATAGTTTGGAAGTCTTGAACTTCCGATATTTTAATAATAATAATGTGTGTACTTTTGTAATATGGACCCGCAATGTTTCTGTTGTACCACTCTGAGGGATGAGATATTTACGGAACGATGTTCCGTGGATGTCATGTCAACGACTATAGTGAATTGTATGGATGATTTCTTTATATATTTGCTTTTGTGAATTGTATGGATGATTTTACTAAGTTATAATTTTGTAACTTAATTATATATTGATGATATGAAATAAATTTCATATTCATTATTGTTTTTCTTTGGATAGAATTTAAGTTATAATACTTATTTCTTAATCAAATTAAGATTCAAAACTTATATCTAATTCACTTGAATTATAATTCAATCACTCAAGTCTAATATTCAAATTCATTTGAAAACACATAACTCCTGAAGATCATCTCAAAGTTTATAATAATCATCCTTTAAGACTAAACCTAATCTCAAAAGATGAAAGAAACATTGATCACTTAAGATTTTAATTTGGCAAAAATTTTACCCACATTTTCACAAATAAATGCATGCAACATTTCATATTCCTAAATCTACCCTTCGTTAGTTCCTAAATGCTGGGATGTTACAAAAGTACGCCCGGTTGTGCAACAAGGAGTTGATCTCTCATGGGTAAAGTAACGCACCTCTGCAGAGTGTAAGAATTGTAACTTGTTACTCCCTGTTCCGAGAAGGAGCTATGAACGCGGCAGGAAAGGAACTCCATGAAAGTTTTAGTCAACCTGTGAAGGCTGATGGTCATAGTTTTTCAGAATAAAATCAATCTTTGAAGAAAGATTTACAAAAACTGCATAGTGCCAAGGATTTATAATCTGAGGTGGTATTTAGAGCATCAAACTCCCCACCTTGCATATAATGAACTTGTTGGGTAACGCTGTTACTCATTCTTTCCTTTGATCCCTTGCTTAGACTCTGAGGATCCCGAAGACGTGCCAATGTATGCAGCCGAATGTCAAGAAGATGTGTTCTACGAGGAACATGATCTGTCCGGAGGAGTTGAAGGTGTGAATTACAAGATCCGCTACGGTGTCGATGATAACGAGTCCAACTAAGTACTCCTAGTTAATAGTAACCAACCGAGCCGAGCAGCATGAACTATATAGAATAAGCTGTTGAGCTCAACTCCTAGACGGGGTTGCTACTTTTAAATTCCGCTGAAACACTTTATATTTTGGTTTGTAAGTTGGATCTTTTGGAAGTCTTGAACTTCCGATATTGTAATAATAATAATGTGTGTAACCACTTATATTTGAATTCAAAACACTCATTTACATCTCACTCAATAGCAAGTAGCCCAAAGGCTAGAGTTTTCATACATAAAATAATGAGCCATATATGCTCCTGTTTTTGAAATGATTTTGTAATGAAACCCTAAATGATCATGAATGCATGGATGATATGCATGAGTTTGAAACATGATTTTAGGGATGTTACAAATCTAACCCCCTTAAGGTGAATCTCGCCCTCGAGATTCGGATTGGCTAGCAAATATGTGAGGGTGGTCTTTCCGAAGATCATCTTCTCTTTCCCATGTTGCTTCTTCTTCGAAATGATGGTTCCATTGAACTTTACAGAACTTAATAGTCTTAGTCCGAGTAACTCTTTCTGTAGTCTCAAGGATCTTGATAGGTTTCTCTTCATAAGTGAGATCACTTTCCAATTGAACCTCTTCCAAAGGTATAGTATCCTTCAAAGAAGTTTCTTCCATTTATGGGTGGCATTTCTTAAGCTGACTCACATGAAACACATTATGAACAGCTGACAAAGACTCTGGCAATTCAATTTCATAAGCAACTTCTCCTTTACGACTCAGAATCTTGAATGGTCCAACATATCTTGGGGCCAACTTCCCTTTGACTCCAAACCTCTTCACTCCACGAAGTGGTGACACTCTAAGATGAGTTCTATCACCAACTTCATAGGTGACTTCTCTACGCTTAGGATCTGCGTAGCTTTTCTGTCGGGACTGTGCTATCTTTAATCTGTCCTTAACCAGCTTGACTTTCTCTTTAGCTTCTTTGATAAGTTCTGGTCCGAACAAACTTCTTTCTCCCACACCATTCCATAGCAATGGGGTGGTACACTTTCTCCCATAGAGAAACTCAAAAGGTGCCATCTCAATACTGGCTTGATAGCTGTTGTTATAAGAAAATTCTGCGTAAGGCAAACTTTCATCCCAACTGGATCCATAGTCTAGGGCACATGCCCTTAAAATATCTTCAAGAATCCGATTAGTCCTTTCTGTTTGTCCATCAGTTTGAGGATGAAAAGCAGTGCTGAATTCCAACCTCGTTCCCAATGACTCATGTAATTGCCTCCAAAAATAACAAGTGAATTGGGTTCCTCTATCTGACACAATACTCTTGGGTACTCCATGTAGACATACAATTCTACTCATATAGATCTTAGCCAACTTAGCACTTGTATAGGTTGTCTTCACAGGTATGAAATGAGCCACTTTAGTTAGGCGATCCACTACTACCCAAATAGAATCATATCCTGACCGGGTCCTTGGTAATCCGGTAATGAAATCCATACCAATCTTGTCCCACTTCCAATCAGGAATAGGTAGTGCTTGAAGCAAACCTGCTGGTTTCCGGTGTTCCGCTTTCACTCTACTACACACATCACACAAAGCAATATGTTCGGCGATGTCCTTCTTGAGATTATTCCACCAAAATATTTCCTTCATATCTATGTACATTTTGGTGTTACCCGGATGAATGGAATACGGTGAGTTGTGTGCTTCTTGTAAAATCAGTTTCCGAAGCTCCGGATCTTATGGAACACAGATACGTTTTCCATGCCATAAAGTACCTTGTTCGTCTTCATGGAATCCTTTGGCTTTTCCTTTGCCAATCTTTTCCTTAATTTCTTCAATTTCCTTATCAATCTTCTGGGCTTCCCTAATCTTTTCCAACAATGTAGGTTGAACTTCCAAGGTCATGAGATGTCCTTCAGGTACTATCTCCAATATGAGGTCTCTAAATTGGGCACACAGATCATCTGGTAATTCTCCCTTAGTGAGGCCATTCACAAAAACCTTACGGCTTAGAGCATCCGCTACAACATTTGCTCTACCGGGATGGTATTGCAAACTCAAGTCATAGTCTTTGATGAGTTCTAGCCATCTTATTTGTCTCATATTAATTTCTTTCTGGGTGAAGATTTACTTCAAACTCTTGTGATCTATGAACACTTCACATCGCTTTCCCAAAATATAGTGTCTCCATGTTTTGAGTGCATGGACAACAGAGGCTAACTCTAAATCATGAGTAGGGTAGTTCACTTCATGAGTTTTGAGTTGTCTCGAGGCATAAGCCACAACTTTCCCTTCTTGCATAAGTACTACACCTAATCCATGATGGGATGCATCACAATACACTTGGAAATCTTTCTCCAAATCTTGCAAACATAAGACTGGTGCTGTCACAAGTCTCTTCTTCAATTCTTGAAAGCTGAGTTCACATCCTTCAGACCAAGCAAATTTCTTGTCTTTCTTTAGCAATTCAGTCATAGGTTTTGCTACCTTGGAGAAATTCTCAATGAATCTTCTATAGTAACCTGCTAAGCCAAGGAAACTGCGAACTTCTTTCACTGACTTGGGAGATTCCCATTTAGTTACAGCTGAAACTTTAGCTGGATCAACTGCTACACCATCTCCTGACACAACGTGTCCAAGAAACCCTACTTCATTCAACCAAAATTCACACTTACTGAATTTGGCGTATAGTTTATGCTCTCTAAGCTTCTCAAGTATCAAACGCAAATGTCTTTCATGTTCTTCTTTGCTCTTGGAGTAGATTAAAATGTCATCGATAAAAACGACAACAAACTTATCAAGAAATTCCATGAACACCTTGTTCATCATATTCATGAAGTATGCTGGTGCATTGGTCAAACCAAATGGCATCACGGTATACTCATACAACCCATACCTTGTGGTGAAAGTTGTCTTAGGTATGTCTTGCTCTCTTATCTTGAGTTGGAAATAACCCGACCGAAGATCAATCTTTGAGAACACACAAGCTCCTTCTAACTGATCAAACAAATCATTGATTCTAGGCAAAGGGTATTTGTTCTTGATAGTCACCTCATTGAGTGAACGGTAATCTATGCATAACCTTTGACTTCTATCTTTCTTCTCCACAAACAAAACTGGGGCTCCCCAAGATGAAGAACTTGGTTGAATAAATCCTTTCTGCAACTGCTCTCCAAGTTGTTTCTTGAGTTCTTTCAGTTCATCCACTGACATCGTGTACAGTCTTTTTGCTATTGGTCCAGATCCTGGTAGCAAATCAATAAGAAACTCCACATCTCTATCTGGTGGCATTCCAGGCAATTCTTCCGGAAACACATCCGGATATTCACTCACAATTGGCACACTGTCTATGCTAACCCCCTTAAGAGAATTTAGCTTACTCCCTTTTGATTCAAAGTTAGACTTGAATTTAATCCGTTTCCTTTCCGGGGTTGTGAGTGCAACAATATGATTTGCACAATCTAGTACTCCTTCATACTTAACCATCCAATCCATTCCCAAAATTACATCCAGTCCTTGGGAATCTAGGATTATCAGACTCACTGGAAACTTATGCTTTCCAATCTCTATTACTAGATCCCGGCATCCAAGACTTACTATCATATCTCCACCTGGAGAACTAACTTTTATTGGACACCCAATGTTTTCAGTTGGAAACCTATTTCTATCAACAAATGCTTTTGATATGAATGAATGCGATGCTCCAGTATCAAAAAGAACAAGTGCTGGAATAGAATTGAGTTTGAACTTACCAGCAACAGCATCTGGCTCTTCATAGATTTCCTCCACATTGATGTGGTTTACTTGTCCCTTCTGAAAAGGGTTGGGCTTGTTGGGTCCTTCAACTTTCTTTTCTGGGCATTCATTTGCATAATGCCCCAGCTTCTTGCACTTGAAACACTCAACCTGACTAATATCCTTCTTGACAGGTTGGCTTCCACTTCCACTTCCACTACCACTGTGTTGGCTCTTATATCCTCCCTTGTGGTTCTTGTACTTGTCATTGTCATGACTACGGTGATGCTTGTTGTCATGATGACGGTTGTAGTTGTGGTGCTTGTTGAATTTCCCATGCTTGTGGGATCCTGAGCTTCCACTATCATCATAATGGGAGCGCTTGTGAGACGATCCCGAGCTGTGCTTGTCCGAGTGCTTTCTCTTCCTACTCTCAACTTCCTTCATTTTGTTCTCCAAAATAGCAGCCTTATCACAAAGAGACTGATAAGTGGGAACGTAGGCTACTGATAGCTGCAAGTTCAGTTCATCATTCAGCCCTTCAAGGAACTTTTCCTTCCTCTTGGCATCGGTGTCAACTTCGTCCGGTGCATAACGCGCCAGGTTGTTGAACTCCTCAATATATTCAGCCACGCTACGGTGGCGCTGCTTCATATTATGAAACTCTTTCTTCTTCAAGCTCATCACTCCGGATGAGATGTGAGCAGTACGAAAACCATCTTCAAAGATAGCCCATGTCACATCTTCAATGGGAGTGGTGATCTGGAAGTAATCCCACCAAGTGGCGGCTGGTCCTTCCAACAAATGTGCTGCAAATCTTACTTATTCTGCATCAGTACAGCCCACAGTTACCGAGTCCTTGTTCATAGAGTGTAGCCAATCATTGGCCACCATAGGATCAGTTGTTCCTGAGAACTTTGCTGGCCTCAATCTCAAGAACCTGGTAAGCATGTCAAAACCCGGTGGGTTGTTGTTGTTATTATTGTTGTTGTTGTTGTTGTTGTTGTTGTTCTGGTTCTGGATGAATGTAGTCATCATTTGCATCAGCTGAGTCTGAGCTGTCATCATTTGCTGCATCTCAGGGGTGATGTTGTTGTTGTTGGGGTTGGGATTGGCACGACGTGGAGGCATCTGTGGTTTGGTCAATAGAGATAAGAATGAGATACCCATAGATGCTATTATGCACAATACATCACGTAAACAATCACCAAACATGCATCACAATAATAAAGGTTCAACAACAAGATAACAAGTTTGCAAAGTAAACACACCAATAGCAAGCCATCCACATGTTGGATGGTCATTGCGACTCAAATAAAGCATGGTAAATAAATGATAAATGAGTAGTCATCACTACTCCTCGGCATCAACCTCCTCCTCAACAAAGGTAAGACCTGCATTCTCCATAGCGGTCTTGTATTCCTCGACATTGGTGGTCAAGGTCTCTACTTTGGCTTTGAGAGCCCTCTTCTGAGAACGAATCCTCTCAATCAAATTCTGCTGATGCTCGAGCTCGAAGTCCATGGCCTCCAGTTCTGCAGTCATGTCCTGAATCCTCTTGTTCCTATCTTGGAATCGCTTCTCTTGACTCTTGAACTTTCTGTTCTGACTCTCGAACTTTGCCTCCATCTCCTTGACTATCTCATCTTGCTCCGCGAAGAGCTTGTCCTTCTCACGAAGCTGCACCTGGAGTTCGTCATTGCTAAGCATGAAGTTGGTCCTATCAGTGTCCACGTGCCTAAGAAGAACCTCTAAGTCCTGGAGGTATAGGCGAATCGGCTCTGCTGTCTCTCTCGAAGTGTCCTCGAAGTCGATGGCCTCTCCATCCTCATCATGTCTACCGAAGACGTGGAAGTGAGTACCTCTAACCCGTCGAGAGTGTCTCCCTAGCAGACGTCCAATCAAGTCCTGCATGACTACCTCTAGGCCTCTCTCCTTGTCATCGTGCATGAGCTTGAAGATGATAGCCTCCGTGGTAGGCTCAGTCTGGCGTCCTGGCTGATTGACCTTGAAGCCCCAAAGGTCTTTCCTCTCAAACTTGGTGAGGGGAAGCACCATGATGGTAGGAAGAGGGAGATTGAGCAAACTAGTGAGCTCAATAATACGGGGGCCAAAGCGAGTTCCCTGGAACTCCTCAACAGTGCTGATGGTAACATTAGGCATCTATTTATAAGATAGAAAAAGTTAGAAACAACACAATTTAAGATAAAACACAAGGCAAAGCATCACATGCATATCTTTGGAAATCAAAACACACCAGTCATGGCATACATGGATCCATTACAACAACCAAGGTTCAACTTATTTAAGCAACATTTGGAAAATAAGGTGATAAGCGGTGGTCCAACTAATGAAGTACGCTTACAATCCTATCTCACTAGATATGTTGGCTAACACAATATTTCTAGAAGCAATTAGTCTATCTTGAGCACATGACTCCATTACTAAGTCTATAATGTCTCCTCTTAAGGTTTGGTTGGTAGCCTCCAACTCTTGGGTATGTTTCTTCTCTTCCTTTAGGTCATTTTGGATGTTGAGAATTCTGCACTTGACTCTATCACCAAGTTCTTTGATGGTCTTCCAAGCAGCATCCCTTGCTGATTCAAAGAATGTAGTGTGCACCACTAAATTGGTGAACATGCAGAATCCTGATTCCTTGTGGTTGTCTTCCTTGTTTTTATACAAGTGAAGTTGCACCCACCAGTACTCAACTCCTTCATCCATCACAGGAAAACCTTTGTACACAGTTGCACCATGTATTTCCATTGCAACCATGAGGTTCTTGAGAGCCTTGGAAAATTCTGTCTCACATTCCAAAGTCATTGTCATGAGTGGTCCCTTCCTTACGGCTTCGTTGATGGAGTTCATCTACAAATAGAGATGAGAAAGAAGATTAGAAAAGTTTACGAGAAGAATAGACAAGTGTAGAAGTTGTTGAAATTTTTTCCTTAGTGGTTTCCAATCCTAGGGTCATAATCCTACAGGCAACACAGTGCTCTGATACCATCTGTAAGATCCCTCCTTTATAAAGGAAAATGATCCCTGTGATTGCAATGCTAGTCCCTGGATCCATGCTAGCATCCATAGTTTAAGATGAAGTACAAAGAAACAAAGGTCATTATTACAGTCATTCCAGAGACAACATAGTCTTTACAACTCCATGGCCACAGGCCTAGTACAAGAGTTTAAATAAGTAAATAGATAAAATTCTTCATCTTCATGTGCCACAGGCAAACATGTTGAGTGTAGACTCATGACTCCTAATCCTCATCAGAGTAACCTTCAACATCACAAGTTACAGCCAAGTGGGTCAATACATTGGAATAGTATTGGCAAATGATACCTTAGTATAATATTGGTGGACTACATACTATATGCAATTTGGCTAAGTGTAGCTTAGGCTTGCTTTGCTCAAAATAGGTTTTACCTATTAGTTGAAAGCAGTAAGTTTTTCTTTTTCAAAACTTTTCCCAAGGAACCACCAATAGACATTGAGGTCCTTCACCCTTGTTCAACCACAAGTTTTACTTAGAAATTGGGATGAGGAGATTCTTGATAGCTTCCATGTCTTGATGCTCAAGCTGTCCTTTTCCAGGGACATGGCTAAGTACTTAGATTCTTCCATCTGCAGAGGTTGTGCACTTTCCCCACAAGCCTTGATTTTCACCAAGACGGGACCTTTCAGAAGCCTTCCCTTAGACCAAATGGACGCGCTCCAACCTATCATTCCCACTACCACCAACTGTCCAAATGGCTAAGTTATTGCAACCTATGTGATCCAGGCAGAGCCCATATTGCCAAGTGGCTACACTAGAAGCTTCTTAACATTTGGCCTCTAAAATCTCTTTGTTCCTGGGTGGCTTTCCACAAGTGAGATACACAAGGTAAACCATAGAAATGGGCCTTGTGTAACCACTCAACATAAACCATTCCTTCCATTCCACCCAGGTGTTTCATTCACTTAGTTGTTTTATTAAGTAAAAACTCAAGTCCAAAGACTTAGAAATATTTTATCATAGCATGTATATTTCACCACCCTTGGTTGCTACTAGCTAGGCTAAGCATGGCATAGATAAGCATCTTAACTTAGAAATTTCTAGCAATTCTACAACTACTAGGATTTCCCAACATAGCATATAAGCAAAATATAACCATGCAAGACTAGCAAAAATATTTATAATGCATAGTATAAAAACTTAGGGATAAAATTCATGAAGCACCACTTGCCTTGGTAGTTTGGAGAGTAGCTACACTCCTCACAATCACAATCACTATTGGCACCAAAATCTACACATAAAATCATAGCAACAAATCACATACAAAATAAATACAAGCAAAAATATATTGATGCATGCAATATGACATGTGATGATTTTTCTAAACTCAATAAGAAAAGTGCACAGTACTGGTTCATAAACAGTTCAAAACTTGCCAAACAACATTTATTTAAACACTAAAACATTTCTCAAATAATTTATATACACAAAATAGGCCTACACATGTTTCTGTAAATAAAATCATTTTAACAGAAACAAAACATTAAACACATTGCATATTTGGAAAGGTCTTGCTCTCCTGATTCCATTGATATAAAATTTGTCAAATTTGAACGTGGGAATCAAAAGTTATGGCTAAAACAAAATCAAACAACTAATAGATCTAATTCAAATTTTTAAAACGAACTCTGTGCCACGCGGCGCTATCCCATTGGTTGGTACCGCTTCACGTCGGATCACGCTTCTGAGCCGCTGGATCTAACTTAATCGCGTGGCTCTGATTGAATCATAACGCTTCGTCTAGGTTCTATCATGACAACTAGATCTAGATCTAACGGCGCTCAGCACTCGACCATCAAGTGGCGGCGCTGGCGGGGACGGCTCTGTCTACGGCGGCACGGTGGCTACAGGGGGCTCTGGGGTCGTTGGAGGTGCTTAGTAGATTCGCAACGGTGTACTGAAGCTCAACGTGGCGACGGCGGACACGGCTGCACGGGCTCGTCGGAGTTGCTGACAGCGTCGGGATCGGGTGGACGGTGACGTTGGCGACGCTCCTCGTCACCCTAGCACGAATCAAAGGCATCAGGGGGTGCGCAAAGCTACGACGAACACACTCGTGTGAATCAGCAGCGAAGGGGAACACGGGGCTCACCGAATTTAGTCGCCGGAGTTGAAGACGCCGTCGGGAGCTTACAGTGCTTGATGAAGACGACGACCTGGGGCAGTATAGGATGAACAAATGGTGCCAGAAGAAGCGCAAGGACGTTGCAAAGTAGCTCGCGTGAAGCAGAGAGGGAGGGGCGCACGGAGCTCACCGGGATTAGTCGCCGGAGTGGGCTCTGTCTGCGGTGGTACAAGGGCGATTGCGGGCAGCCTGGGGGCGCTCTGTGCTCGAAGTCTGGGGGAAAATGGAGAGGGGGCAGAGGGGGTTTAAGTAGGCGAGACGGGGGCATGAATTACTCCTGCAATCAACGGGAATTGACGACGCGATATTAATCAGGACACGCTCGCTTGATTTGGGGAAGAACACGTCAACGGGGTGGAGACGATGAAGCTATGTGGGCCACGGTTGTCAGCGAGAGAAAGAGAGGGAAGGTGGGGCCCTTGCGTCAGCGACTTTGTGGGTTGGTATGCGAGTGAAGAAAATGCTTCGCGTGGGGGAAGGGTTTGCTGGGCTGGTTGGGCCTGTTAGCTGTTTGGCTTATTTTTTCCTTCTTATTCCTTTTTCTTTTTCTGTTTGAATTTCTAAAACTGATTTCAAACTCCAATTTCAAATCTGTTTGATTTCAAATCTTCTCTAGATTTTTGTACAATAAATCTTGTTCTCAAATAAGTGTCAAACCTATCTGTTTACAAAACCAACTTGGGTTATTTGAAAATTAGAATTAAAACCAAGCCATTATGTGATATAATCATAGGCATAAACTTGGTTTTATCTCAAACTTTGTTTGAAAACTTTATTCAAACTTTTGTAACCACTTATATTTGAATTCAAAACACTACTGAATGATTATTTACATCTCACTCAATAGCAAGTATCCCAAAGGCTAGAGTTTTCATACATAAAATAATGAGCCATATATGCTCCTGTTTTTGAAATGATTTTGTAATGAAACCCTAAATGATCATGAATGCATGGATGATATGCATGAGTTTGAAACATGATTTTAGGGATGTTACAAAATTCCTATAATACACTTCACTGTTTGAGATCATTAATGATCTCAAACCACATGTTAATTCCCAAGCTAACAGCACTAAGACAGTAGCTATATCTTATCATAATTATAACCATGAATCAAATAAACAGTGGAAAGCTATCAAGTCATTAGCTTTACCGAGCATGCTTTCCAAACAACTACATCATGTCAATCAGATGCAATCCCAAGCATCAAATCATCTAGTAAGTCACCAGAAACATCATAGATCATTTTTAACAACAAGCCTCAGGCCAATAAGCATTTAGCATGTGTACAGACCATCCAAACATGAAACAAATCATCCAGTACATGATCAATAACATAACAGAAACCCTAAATGGATAATCATCCTAAACTGAATCAGACAATAGACAGAGAGGACACTGCCAGCCTCTAACATCGAATCAACAAGCACAGAAAGCACCAAGGGAGAAGGATCAAACTCACCGTAGGTCCTCGCTAAAGAAATTGAAGAGGAAGCAGATTGGCCGACGAACCCACGGCGGCACATTGATCACCCAGGGGCGCTGCAACCTGCACCGGCCACGGCAGCGGCCACAGCAGCACACAAATCCACCACACCATCATAGACGGGACCACGGCGGCGATAGCAGCACTTTTCCCTAACCCTAGGGTTCGGGAACGGGGTGAACCTGGTCACGGAGAAGCCCCGAACTCAAATCCAATTGGATAGAACGAACGAGCGTCATCAATAACCCCCTAATGCACCACGGCGGCGGCCGAAATGGCCGACGGCGGCAGGAATCGACGGTGGCGGCATCGCCGGCCACGGGGTCGGGGTCAGAGGAGGAAGGATAAGCTCGAGGAAGAGAGAGAGGCAGTGAGGAGTGGTCCGAGCAAGGCCAGACCCTTCGGGGTGGCTCTTTTGTCAAAAACTAAATGGGCCACTAGGGCCCAATAAGAATAATCAGCCCAGAAACAATTTCAGGCCTGCTTTAATAAATAGGAAAAGACCAAAATACCCCTAGACTTAAATAAATTCTAAAAAATAAAATGTAAGTCCAAAAATTATAAATTAATACTTTTGGATTCACAATAATCCACTCTATCCAAATAAAATGAAATATAAAATTTTAGACATTTAAATTTTATTAGGAAATTTGTAAATTATATATTCCTTATGGAATTTTACAAACTTATTGAAGGACGATAAAATTAATTAAAATTCACTTTCATTATGTATTAATATTGTAGTATTTTAGAAAAATACTAAATAAATATTTAATCACCATTTTTAATGTATAATTAATAATTCTTAAAAGAATTATTAAATCAATAAAAGTCAAATAAAAGGGAAATAAAATAAAATAACTCAATATATGTTATAAATATTAAAAAGTAATATTTATAAATCCTTTATTACTAAAAAGGAACTTTTTGGGGTAAATGCATATAAAATTAAATAATGCATTACATTACTTGCATAATCATTTTTGCTTCTTTAAATATTGTTCTTACCGGGCAATAATGATGTTTTTGTAGAACTAGAAGCTCAAGGTCCAGTGCAAGCATCAGACTTCACTACCTTGCCATCACAAGGCAAGTTCATCACTTGCTCATGTCTTTTGAAGAGTCTTTATCAAAGTATTTGCAAATTGTGTGTTATCATATATACTATAAAAAGAAGAAAATGTTATTTTCACAAATAAAGAAATCATAGATATCATCCTAAGTGATGATGTAATGGAGCAATTGAACTTAGGGTTCTAATTGCAAAAACAATGATGATCAAGTAGGGACTTAATAACCCCTAACATTAGTGATTCTAGCGTTGTATATTACGCGTTAGCCATGAGATTTGGAATGGGACACAGAAGTCAGCTGTATCTTCTTCCTCTCGCATGAAGCCGAATGTGCAGGTCGTGGCTATTATCCTCGTAGAGTGCATATTAATTGGTAATTCATAGAGGATATGCAGCATATGGGTGGGAACCCTCTTCGTCCCACGATAGTTCTGGCATCTAACGGTTTGTACAAACCATTGTCGTAATTCATTATGTGGGCATGGTGTACACCAAGGAGGCATGCGGGGTCGCGAAGGGGGCAGTGATTGGCTTAGACCAACTATTGGGCCCCACATCATGGAATTATGGACGGGAAAGTACGCCCGATTGTGCAACAAGGAGTTGATATCTCATGGGTAAAGTAACGCACCTCTGCAGAGTGTAAGAATTGTAACTTGTTACTCCCTATTCCGGGAAGGATATACGAACGCGGCAGGAAAGGAACTCCATGAAAGTTCTGGTCAACCTGTGAAGGCTGATGGTCATAGTTTTTCAGAATAAAATCAATCTTTGAAGAAAGATTTACAAAACTGCATAGTGCCAAGGATTTATAATCCGAGGTCGTAGTTAGAGCATCAAACTTTTCACCTTGCATATAATGAACTTGTTGGGTAACGCTATTACTCATTCTTTCCTTTGATCCCTTTCTTAGACTCTAAGGATCCCGAAGACGTGCCAATGTATGCAGCCGAATGTCAAGAAGATGTGTTCTACGAGGAACCTGATCTGTCCGGAGGAGTTGAAGGTGTGGATTACGAGATCCGCTATGGTGTCGATGATAACGAGTCCAACTAAGTACTCCTAGTTAATAGTAACCAACGTAGCCGAGCAGCATGAATTATATAGAATAAGTTGTTGAGCTCAACTCCTAGACGAGTTGCTACTTTTAAATTCCGCTGAAACACTTTATATTTTGGTTTGTAAGATGGATATTTTGGAAGTCTTGAACTTCCAATATTGTAATAATAATAATGTGTGTACTTTTGTAATATGGACCCGCAATGTTTCTGTTGTACCACTCTGAGGGATGTGATATTTACGGAACGGTGTTCTGTGGATGTCATGTCAACGAATATAGTGTACTACACATGCAGTGGTATGCTGGGTCACCGCAGCTTACCATACCACAAGATCCATGTGGTATATTCTTTATTCTTCATGTGTTCACCAACTTGAATTCACTCTTTGCGCTTTGTATTGGTCAACCAAGTATCTTTCCATACTATATCTCGATATCTTGAGGTACATAAAGAAATCTTCATTTGATTGCGTGCTCTAAAACTTTAGTCAACCATATCTCAACTCATGAGGCTATCATGAAACCGACTTAGAGCCATAACTTGATTTCTTCTATTAAGATCAAACTCTCAAGATCTTAAACATATCATATTATTCTTTTTAACTCAATGATCTTGATGCCAATACTTAATGTATATATTTATCTTCATGGCATCCATACTTGAATAAAACACATGGACTACAAGCATGACCTATGGAATATTCCTTCATATAAACTCAATGAAAACATTAGTCCATAGGGATTATCATTAGTTACCAAAACCACATGTAGGGACAATTACCCTTACAACATGGCTTCACCACTACGCGGCTAAACTATAACCAGTCATTGATCACATGCTTAGTGGACAGATGGAGGCCCGAGACACACATGTTTCACTTCTGGTGGAGAGAGATGACACCTACTGTGCAGGATGTGTCTTACTTGCTAGGACTCCCGTTGGCTGGTCAGCACATAGGCCTGTTGCAGGCATCGGAGAATTAGGCCTAGGGAATGGCCCAACGTTTTTAGAGAATTTACGATGGAGCTAATCCCTTTAGTTCCGATGATCATGATCCAAAGTATGATTGGTTGCTTGATTTTTAGGGTAGTTCGTATCTTCTATGTTTTTCTATGTAATACCAGGCATCCTATCATTATATCATTATACTTACTCATTTTTGTTTGATCAACATAGATCCAAAATTTCGGGTATCCAACAACTGAGTTGGATGAGCCAAAATCACGCGAAGCCTTGAGGCATTTATAACGTGGCTTCTCGGTAAGGTGATGTTCATCGAGAACCATGTTTCCATGGTCAGCGCACAATACATCAGCATTGCTATGGAGATCGCGAATGCGACGCTGATGGCTGTGAAATATAGCCATCCACGTCCACATTTAAACTAGATATTATTCATATATTTGATGAAATATCTCTGTATTTCCTGCCACTAATGCCTAATGATCAGAGGGGTATGCAATCATTTCTTGCTATTTTTTCCTGCGCAGATAATGACGTATTATGAAGGAAATCACTACATAAATGCAAAAGATACGAGATTTCCAACACGCCAAAGAAACCAGGAGCCATGAGGAGGCAACTGCAAGTTTAACGACCAACTATATGGCCCGCCGCCGTATAGTTGCGGTCGTTTGCACTGACCTCCTTAGGTCAAACAGAACAACTTTCATGAAGGGAACCCTATATAAAGAGTCTTCAGGCGATGAGAAACAGGCCGTCCCCGACTTCACAACATCGCTCCTTTCATCCTTAACTCTCCCTGTCGCCACGCTGGAGGAATAGATCTAGATCTAAACCTCTAAACCCTTCTCCACCACCTTAGCCATCTTCCACCACTTGTAATAGTAGATCTCATCTCTAATTGGCGACATTGTAATACTATTTGTTATCAACTCTATGATCTCTATTACAATGTTTATGATTGTCGATTTCATCTCTATGTGTGAGTAATTCTCCTTGAGCTAAGGTATTCGACCTAGCCATGTAGCTTTTGTGCATGTTATTTCTCATATATGGGATCATGTATTAGTTTGTATGACTTGATGATTATAGTATCCTCTCTTGCGTCAATCTAAGGACTTGTCAGGTACCCAAGATCCCGAGGATTGATCTAGATAAAGGGAGTATGAGTAATGACTGATTTGTAGGATAGGAACCCCAGTGACATAAACGGTAATACGACTGTATGTGAGGAACTTACTTGGGATTAACAGTGACATCACTATGCATATCATTAGTTCTCTTTCTTCCATGGATGAGACTAGTAGGTTATTGCCATAAGCGGTTGCGGAGGCCATAATATTTATGGATGCACTGCCCATATATAATTATCTTTCTCTAACAATTACGAGTACTTTATTACTGTCTATTATTCCCATCAGATGTTTCACACAACTACTAGTGAAAACTGAAGACCCTAGGCCCTCTCTCTCTCCATCGTCAACAACAACAACAAGATCGCAAACTCTTGGTCCGGTGAAAATGCAATAGGAATTATAATACTCTTGAAGGTCCGTTAAGGTAATCTCACTTTGCTTTCTACTTCCCGAGGATTCGATAAACCTAGGTCTACTATGGAAAAAGAGTTATACTACATCTATAATCCGGATCGAAGATATCAGACGCGCTTGTAGGACATCATGTCGGGGTCTTGAGATTCAGCTGTCTTAGCAGCTACATACTGAGCTATGTGCAATGGTTTTTAGCTGACCTCTGATAGGTCATCCCTGTTGGGATGCCCATTGTTGTTGCAGCTGTGATCGTGGAAGAGGTTCCCTATCGGACACACGGATGTATTGCCTAATGTCGTTGGACAATTTACCTACGTTTCGGATGGGCTATTTCATGTTGACCTGATAGACAAACCTACTTTTGGTACATAATGGACATGTCATAAGGTACACATAATGATTTAACTTAAAGCATAATTTCTGGAACATCATTGATGATTAACTATTGGTTTTGTGCAGAGACGCTTCGCTCATGATCAAGTCAGAAACTGCTACCTGTCATTTAGCAAGAAGTTTGATGTGCTGCATATGGATGCGTTTATCTGGGAGAAGTACATGGCTGTAATGGGTTTTGCCAGATATTCCGAGGGAATTTATGCTATGTGCACTAGAGATGCTGCGTACTGGCTGATGAAGTCGAGGATCATCTTCGATGTCTCTATGGAGTAGATGTCCCATCAGAGGGTTATTAGGCAGTTCGGTCTTTGCCAGTTGGTTGATCCTCCTTCGACAGAGAACCCCGTACCGGCTGCCTTTCACGTGTAGGTTTAGATATGCAATTTTTCAATTATCTTACTTGTATTTTTGTGATTGTCTGTCTAACACACTTAAATTACATATTCAGAAGGAAGGAAAGTACTAAGTCAGCGATGACATGTTACAACGGGTTCATACTTTTATCATGGAGTGGGATACGGCGACTACATATGTATGGCAAGAGGATGTCCTGTTTGACCAAGCCCTATTCAACGCATACTTGTAGAGGTGCATGACCATGACACGACTACGCAACATCTATCACTATCACGATGAGATGTACCCGAGCCAGTCTACTTTGGCATCAAGAGAGTATGCGTTAAATACTAACTCTTTATCTAATGCATCTACTTGTTATATAATTTGCCACACATATTTAATACAACTTCGTTATCCATTTCAGGCACAATTTACATTTGAGCTGGAGGCCGAAGTAGCTTAGTATGGACGTTTGCTCTTGTCCGGACCTCTTCTTGGACACCAGTAGCAGTTGTCCTTTTTCTGGCGCATTGAGGAAAAGTTACACGGTATCTGTGCAGCTATCATGTGCACCAATGCTTCGAACGTTGTTCACCACCGTGCATCACCCCCCCCCCCCCCCCGCGCGTCCCTCCATATAGCAATAGTTGTCGTGTACATAGGTACCCCTACCTCAACGACAGCAGCCACGTCCACGCCTTACATAGGAAGCAATGCCTAGGCCTCCCCCTCCTGATCAGGATGGAGGTTCTTCATGGCAGCAACAGGCTTGTTTCAACGGCTGGTACGAACAACAGAGTCTTTTTCAGGCTGGAGGTTCGTCCTGGCAGCACCAACAGCAACCTCCCATGTCGAACTTCGATCTTCGCCCACAATCCTAGCAACAGGGTATGTATGCTCCTATCTTTCGTCCATAGTTTACAACCCCCCATTACTTATTGTTTCTTTTTTCTTCTACATGCATGATCCTATGGATATCAACACTCCATGTCCGGATCCACGTGGGCGAATGAGCAGGAAGATGTGCAGCAGACACATGATCTATAGGACCAGTGGACGAGTATGTTTCAGACTTCTACACTAGACCCCACACAGGATACACAATACCACGACGATGGGTCAGAGATTCTTGCCCATAATGCTATGCCACCTTATGGTATAGCTAGACTACACTGACTGATCCAGCACCTCGACCTCGTGCCAGACGTCGAGACTGATACCTTTCTCCGTGATCTATGTATGAGTCATCTATCTATCTACGTATGGCACATATATCTATCTACTTTGTGAGACATGAACCTATTTATGTGTAAGACATGTACTGCAACAGAGACACATTACTATTATTTTGCATTGTTATTCATCAAACATTTCACTAACAAACAACTGCAACATAGAATTAAGAAGAATTAAGATACAAACACGAACTGAATTAAACTCACATAACATAACTACGTTGATGCCTCGCCCTTTCCCTTGCTCGTCGACGATGACACACTCTTTGCTCTTTCCTTCTCCCAGGCAGCTCTCTTGCTCTTGCTGCTCGGTGGCATGGGGGTATCATCTTCGTACTTGCTCTCTTGTATCCACAACCAATGTTTATCCGCCGAATGCAACATCACCTTTTTTGTCGCAATCTTTAACTTTTCCACCTTGCATTGTTCCTAAGAAGTTCTTGTCGTATTTACTTAGCGTTCCTCCAAGGACACCCTGACTATATAATTTCTCACCTAGCTCATTGAGGAGGATATCACTACTGATTAGTGTCTCCCATGCAACCGGAGTATCGTCTAGCCTGAACTCTCTGGCAAAATCTAAAAGGTGACATGACACCCATTTTGGAAAGCTACGATCGGAAGGAAAACCTGACATCTTCAAGAAAAAAACACTTGAATGCTTACACAACTCAGTGAGGATGGGGTTTATAGAGTGAGAAGAGAAAAAATAGCGGGAAGATTTTGGCATGAACTAATCGGCGGGAGAAACTGGCAGGAACATTCTGGCAGGAGAAATTCGTGCGGAATAAATTTGGCAGGAGAATAAGGGGAAAGGGAGAGAGAACGTTTTAGCGCACATAAGCGCAGTCATGCATTCATTTTGCGATCATCAAACCGATAGAAGCCGGTCGGTGTAGCTCAAACCTAATGGTCTAGTCGGTTTGAGCCAAACCAAATGGAAGGTCACAATGACAACCCTGCCAGTCGGCTTGGCCCAAACCTAATAGCCCACTTGGTTTGGCCCTAACTGATTGACTAGTCAGTTTGACCCACGCAGACTATGTGCTACATGTGAAAATTTCTGAAATTGCATTTTAATTTTTGAAAAAGTAAAAATATATTATTTAAAAAATCAGCCTATGTTTATATATCTAGATATGCATATACATATATTAGCCTTAGGGCCCACCGGTTGTCTGCTTCGCATTAGGCCCCGCAAAATATAAAGCCACCCCCTGCCCTTGAGATGGACGCAAATATATCATGGGAGAGAATCATAGCATGAGACCCACTTCCTCGCTGCTGATCCACCTGCCCGCGAGCTGTGGATTTGTCTCGTGCCCGGCCGGACCTTGCCTAGCCAGTGGCCATGATGCAGTACGTGCAAGCACATGGCCGCACGCCGCCCTGCTCTGCTAGAGCATAGAGAGTAGAGAGTCGTGGCTAGCTCCCACCTGTTTGGTTTAATCTAAATAGAGAGTTTTCGGGGAGAAGATTCAAGATTAAGACGAGACCCATAACTATAGCCACTTCTAGCTCAGTGGCTCAGCAGAGATTCCTTTGATATATCACTGCTTCCAACTGTTAACAGTTGCTTGTTTGGATCTGAGATTAAGTTTAGTTTACAGACTAAGCATATCTAGCGACCACTTAGGGTTGCAAAGCTGCCGCTGATCAACCCCGCTTCGTAGGTTTGTTAGTGTAGTTTATTTTTTTTAACAAAATAGGGTTGCCGCTTGCAGCCCTACGTCCAGTATATTGATTTCTCTGTCACACGTCTTCAAGTTACATTGTGCTAGATCTAGCCATGTATCTTGTGGTTTGATAGCGCCGAGGCGCGGCAGCAGCTACAGCTGCAAACATAGACAGATTGGGTTGTAACATGGGACCGGAGCGGCGGCATGTGACTCCCTATCCAAAGTCTGAAACATGCATCGAGTGTGCAGATGGCGTTTAGCCCTTGGTAGAAAGAGGTGAGTAATTAATTTCTAGACCCCGACATCCTCACTCGATAGCCGCGTCACCTTTTATAGTATTTCTATTCTTTCATGGAACACTGCATCGTCTTATAAAACAACCGGCCTACATACAGTGCAAGCAGAAGCTTTTAGCGCACGGGAGCCCTCCTTTTGGTGGGCAGTTAGATAAAAACAGGATGCAGGACGGGACCAAAAGCTCTAGTGCCCATCACGAGCATCATCCACGGACGTGGAAACTCGACTGCACACCGTAGTAGTACTGTATAGCTTTGGGAGAGAAAAGATTCCCCATGAACTGACGCTCTTTGGTAATGCCTGATTAATTAAATCTACCACCAATTGATGCTAGTATTTACTGAGAGCAAAGTGTCTTCGCCTGTGGTGCATGCATCATCGATCCATTCGATTCGAGGTTACTCTCAGGGAGGGCCTAATCAGTTGGATCCAGCTGCTGAAGCTGCAGTAACTGGACTCGATTGGAAAGGAGCAGATCCGCGTCGGTAGCGTTTGATTCGGCGATCAATCAGCCATGCTTGATTTGCTCGCGCTCGCTGGGGCTGGTGCTGGTGCTGGGCCAACCTGACGACACGCGCAAGACACCTCGCAGGCTCGGCAGCGTCCCCATGCGGTGGATGCAGCTGGCTGTCGGCTCACTCTCTCACTCACTCATCACTGGCTTAACACTGTTTGATCGAGCAGCAAGTGCCACGGCATAGCAAGTTGATTTTATTTTCTCCAAGCAAACCGAGAGAGAAGCTCACACACACATACACACACTGGCTATAAATACGCGCACACTCCTCCACTCTAAGCACACCACTCAGCCAGCCATTGTTCGTTACTAGCCAGCCAAGAAGTGAAGCGTAGAGGGAAGGAACAGAGCAGGAGGAGGACATGAAGGCAGGGGGCCTCCTCGCCGTGGTGGTGGCGGTGGTGCTGCTGCGTGGCGCGGTGGCGGCGCCGCCCCGCAAGCCGGTGGACGTGCCATTTGAGAAGAACTACGTCCCGACGTGGGCGGAGGACCACATCCACTACCTGAACGGCGGGCGAGAGGTGCAGCTGTCCCTGGACAAGTCCACAGGCACGGGCTTCCAGACCCGGGGCTCCTACCTCTTCGGCCACTTCAGCATGCACATCAAGCTCGTCGGCGGCGACTCCGCCGGCACCGTCACAGCCTTCTACGTACGACATCCATCATATTCTCTCTCTCTCTCTCTTTCTCACACAGCTGCATTCTTGTGCGGTATAGTTTCTTTGTACTTATGATTTGCATTCTTTTGTCTGGCGGATGTGGGTTGCAGCTGTCATCCCAGAACTCGGAGCACGACGAGATCGACTTTGAGTTCTTGGGAAACAGGACCGGGGAGCCCTACATACTGCAGACCAACGTGTTCTCCGGCGGGAAGGGGGATCGGGAACAGAGGATCTACCTCTGGTTCGACCCAACCAAGGACTACCACTCCTACTCCGTCCTCTGGAACCTCTACATGATTGCGTAACCCCTCAATGACCTCTCCTTCAGTTTACTGCTACTGTTGGTACTCCTTGATAAGTGGAGTAGTTAGTTCTTGTTTTGTTTTTCATGGTAAGTAAAGAACCAGTAGTGATTTAATAATGGCTAGAATACCATTTTGGAAAGGTATGGTTTGGAATATTTAAGACACAAAAAGAACGAAAATAGTACTAACAGCAGTAGATTTAGCGTCAAGATTAAACCATGTCCGAGTAATGTGAGAGCAAAATAAAATAAAGGCTTGAGCTGTCTAGGTTTAGTATTGAATGCATTTTTTAGTACTGGGCAAAAGCATAATGTCCGTAGCCAGCACAGCACCCAAGATCGCGCGCCTGTGCAGTAGATGGGCGGCGCGTGTACACGCATGTCCTGAACAAAGAAGTTGAAATACTAGTACTCCTAGGTCCTACCCACAGGCCACAAGGGTCCGGACTCACTGCTCCAGACAAAGCAATGATGCCATAGCTCCATAGGCTCGTGGCGTGTGCAGTAGAGAGGCCAGGGGGGAGCATTTCACTGCACCGTTCATGTACCTGCATGCACATTACTGACAGGACAGGATATCTGACATATTGCCACGTCATAGATTTATTTAGCACCAAGAGAAATCAAAAGCTAGCTGATGCAATAATGTGACATTTGGGCATGCAGGTTCTTCGTGGACGACACGCCGATCCGGGTGTTCAAGAACAGCAAGGATCTGGGGGTGCGTTACCCGTTCGACCAGCCGATGAAGCTCTACTCTAGCCTGTGGAATGCCGACGACTGGGCCACCCGCGGCGGCCGGGAGAAGACGGACTGGTCCAAGGCTCCCTTTGTCGCCTCCTACAGGGGCTTCCATGTCGACGGCTGCGAGGCCTCCGCCGAGGCCAAGTTTTGCGCCACTCAGGGCGCCCGCTGGTGGGACCAGAAGGAGTTCCAAGACCTCGACGGCGAGCAGTACCGTCGCCTCGCCTGGGTCAGGAAGGAGCACACCATCTACAACTACTGCACCGACCACGAACGCTACGCTACCATGTCGCCCGAGTGCAAGCGCGATCGTGACGTCTGAGCACCAACAGATCTTCCGTGCACGCGCGCGAGCGCACGTGTACTATGGACGTGCAGTATGATGACGTTGTTTCTCTATACCACTCACTCGTCGCAATGCGGTTGATGAGCATCGCCACTTGCGTGTATCGTCATATGTGCTTTATTATTCTGATTGCCCATGCATGGTATGAAGAACTAGTATGAAGTATGGCGCAGCGCTTTGGTTTTGCCATTTTCATTCTATCCGGTGGCTCGTGTGTCTCTTGCCTCTCTCGAGTTACGGTGAAAATGGGGCTGCTAGAACAGGCACTGTCCAGAAAGAGAATAACTGGACAAGTCGATAGACTGTGGGAGAATGAGTGAGAGAGTGCGAGACCCACCCTTCCCCAACGCGTCACGACCACTCCAGGTCGTGGCGGCCATCCATCCGCCGGCATCCTCCCTTGGCGCTGCGTCGTCGGTTGGCCTGGCCATCCTCTTCGGATCCTTTACCCCTGAAGATCTGGTGGGATTCCTACAAGCGTGGATCCGGCATCTGTGGCCCCTCTGTGGCGCACTCAAGGCCTTCGTCCGCTCTGGCCGCGACTTCAAGTGACGCTGGGCGTCGGGCGGCGGAGCAGGCCGCGCCTCCGGAGTTATTGCTCCCCCCGCTCCAGCCTGGCCTCGGCAAGGAGCCTCTGCTCGCGCGGCCCGAGATCCTGCCCCCTCCCCCTCCACTCAAGCCTGGAGATAAGCCCGTATCCTTTGCCCCGGATCCACCGGCTCGTTCCCCTTCCGCTAAGGGCAGACCTAGGTCTCCTCGGCTACGCTCCATCATCGTTGCCCCTTCCTCCTTGGCGTGGGATTCCAGTCGGCTGCCTCACCATGCCTCTGATGCGGGATGGCAGGAGGTCCGCCCCAAATTCTGGTGGCGCAAGGTTAATCCTACCTCTTCGGGCGCCTCGGTCGCTGACCGCCGCCAGAGGTCTTCAAGGGCGGCCGGTGCCCGCGCCCCGCCTCCCTTCAAAAGGAAGTGCTTCCGCTGTCTCTCCCTGCACCACCTCGTTCGCCACTGCACCGGGCCATCCCACTGTCGTGCATGTCGTCTGCCTGGGCACCTCGCCCGCCGTTGTACCTCCAGGCAGGCCGCCCGCGCTGCGCCTCCCCCGTCTAGGCGGCTCCCTCGGGCACCTCCGGCAAGCGCCACCGCCACCCCCGCGCCGCCAGCCCCCGCCATGGCTAGTCTTGATCGCTTGCCCGGAAATCCGGCCAATCGGCTGGATGAAGTCTACAGCTCCTCCATCAGCACACCCCTGATCGAGTCCGAAGCCTTCGAGATGAGGCGGACGCACCTCGGCATCGTCATCTCCGACCCGTGCCTCAACATCAGCACTGGCTCAATCGCCAAGGTCCTGCAGCAGCAGCTGGACTTCGCTTGGGAGGATATCCTCGTCTCCGCCGCCTACCCCAATGACTTCATCGTCAGCTTCAAGCACCCCTGGCAGCGGGACTTGGCCCTGGAGCTGGGGTCTGCTCCTCTGCGGCATGGCACCATGGCCCTCACCTCCTGGTCTCCCACCGCCCGCGGCCGGCCAAAAACTTGGCGCTTCTACTGCCGGGTGGCGATCGAGAACCTGCCGCTGAACGCGTGGGACGACATGGACACGATCAAGGTTGTCCTGGGTGGTGCCTG
Organism: Avena atlantica; assembly: GCA_910589765.1. Classification (NCBI taxonomy): domain Eukaryota; kingdom Viridiplantae; phylum Streptophyta; class Magnoliopsida; order Poales; family Poaceae; genus Avena; species Avena atlantica. The sequence continues at coordinate 352,654,553 of OU342734.1, forward strand.
TGAGCTGGACAGGGTGGAGCGCCGGTCGGCTTCGAAGGACAACAAGGCGGCGTTGTTCGTTTGGGCATGGGCTCTCGATCCCGACCTCATCCCCAAGTCCAAGCCGCATTCCATCCTCAACCGCCCTGCTGAGCGTAGGGAAGGCCTGCCGAAAGGTACGCCGGCTGAAGAGGGCCGCGACAGCCCTCTTACCGTGTTCTGCTTCACCTCGACACTATCGTGGACTACACCCCCATCGACGAGAGCCGGCGTCGTCGGGGCCAAGCTTGGCCTCACAAGTTTCGTCGAGACTGGGAGTTTGGCGAGAAGGACGGTGCCGCCCCGGTCCGTCGGTGCTCTGCTCGTGACCGTCTCGGGCCATCGAATCACCGCCATGATGATGATGACCGGGAGGGTCGTTATGGTGACCGGGAGGGTCACCGTGGCGACAGGCGGCGCAGCAGTCGCCGGGAGGACGCCGGTAGCGGGGACAGGCAGCGTCGCTACTCTAGCGATCGGCAACCTCGGGGTGAGCGTCAGGACCGACGTGCTTCGAGATCTCCTGAGCACCAGCGCCGGGAAGACGCCTCTCGTCGTCGGTCCCATAGCCCCTCTGGCCTCGACATTGCCAGGCAGGTTGCGCTGGCCGCTGATGTGCTGTCCTCGCCGGCTAGCTGCAGGGAGCTTGGCGCCCTCGGTGACTCTGAGCTTCGGATTCTTTCTCCGGTTCGGGTGTTGCCTGCGCACGGACGGAGGAGTCACTCGCGCACCCCGACCGGGTGTGACGCCATGGGTGCCACGCCTTCCCCTTCTCCAAGTCTCCTTCGCAGCCTTGGCAGCCCAATGCAGATGTCACCTCCGTTGCTGCACCTAGCGGATCTCCAAGACGGCGTCCAGTACACCCTGTGCTCCCCTAGTGTGGACCAGCTTGGGGACGCGCCCGTTGGGCAGCTGCCCCCTTCCTCTCCGCATATTCCCTAGGAGGCCTCTCCATCTGGAGCTAGCTCCCCCTAGCAAACGCCTTGGCAGATGCTTGGTCCGCCAACATCTTCCATGCTATCGACGATGGCGCGGCCCGCTCCTCCTTCCTCCTGCACCCGCTGCCTGCGCAGCTCGGCGCTGCTTCCATGGATGTCTGCCTGGGTGAGCGTTTGGGGGAGCACATCCCCACGCCCCGCTCCATCCATGCGTGGAACGGCGCCTGGGTGGAGGACCCGACCCCCAGGCCCGTTCTCCATGCGCCGGCAGATGATGCTGAGGGTCAGGAGCAACTCTATTTCGCGGAGCAGTTGCTGCGACAAGGCTTCCAGGATCAGCTGCAGCATGGCCCCGTCCCCGAGCTGTTCGATCCTGTCATCGAAAAAACAGTGTATGAGCTAGGCGACATTGGCAACAATCTGTTGGTTTCCTCTGCGGGATGGCAGCTGCAGGACATATTCACCACACCACCATTACCGCCATAGCCTCCTTCTCTGGAGGCCTCCTCCGACGACATCGATGATGATAGGCTGTTTGATGTCACCATGAAGTCCAACGCCCTCAGAGCTTTGAGGGATGCTAACCTGCGTGGGCAGGAGCTCATGGAGGACATGACCTCTAGAGTCGCTGATATGCAGGTGGACCCAAAGACGACGTTCCTTAACAAGGTGGTCGGGATGTTCTCTCCCTCGCTTTTTGGTTTCTCCACTAACATTGCTCCAAAGAAGAAGAGGACTGGAGCAAGGAAGCTCTTCTCCATGCCAGCTTCGTTAAGACGCAGCGAGCGACCCGCCACCAAGAGCTCGACCATGATGACCACTATGAGGTCCCAGATTGCTGCATGCAAGCAGTTGGGCCTGATCAGCCACGACAGTGAGTTCGACGATGAGGTCCTTGCCCGGTATGTGGCCCTCTTCCAAGGGCCTCTCTCTCAGGACCAGGTGCATGGCCTCAGTTTGCTAACGGAAGTTTCGAGCGGGCCGAGCTTCATTCTGAAGGAGAATGAGATGGAGGGCCTGCTGAAGGAATCACCGTTTGCGGATTGATTCTTGCTGCGCTCTCTACTACGCCCAAGTTGCCATGTATTGCACAACTTTTAACTTGTCGGTTCCTAGGGATTTGCCTGTCGCCATTACCTGTAGCCGGTGCGACAAGCAAACGCTTAGCTTCATGTTAGGTCCCTCTGCTAGTTGGGTCCAAACAACCCCCGTGTGTGTGCGCTGTGTTGTCTCTCCTGTCCCTGTCGCGGACGTACCCGTCCATGCTTCTACTCTCACGCTACTGAACTTTGCTTTCCTTTCGAAATGTTTGCTTTCGCCAATGTCGCCCTTAGTCTATCAATCTCCAATGTTAGCACAACTTAAACTCTTAAACTGGAATGTTCGCGGGTTAAACGACCCTGCGCGTCGTTCGGTGGTGCGCGACCTGGTGTATAGCACTAAATGCACCATCCTTTGCATTCAAGAATCAAAACTTTCGCCCATCTCTGATATGGTCAAAAATGACATTGTGGGGAATGCGCTGATGGGCTGTGCGCAATTACCTGCTGACGGCACAAGGGGTGGGGTCCTGCTTTTTTGGCGTGACGACCTTTTCAACGTCTCCAACATCATCACCCGGAATTTATCCATCACGACAACCTTCGCGGATATATCCGCAAACTTGTCTTGGACCCTAACTACGGTCTATGGGTCGGCTGATGACGATCGCAAGATAGGATTTCTGGATGAGTTAGTCAACATCCATGCCCAAGTGACAGGGCCGTGTCTTGTAGTTGGAGACTACAACCTTATCTTGCATGACGAGGATAAAAATAATCAACGAGTTAACCGGCGCTCGCGTTTCAAGTCTGCTCTTGACACTAGCTTCCTCAAGGAAATAAGATTGGTGGGAAGAAGATTCACTTGGAGAAATGAATAAGATGTTCCCACACTTGTTCGCCTTGACAGGGCCTTCTGCAACTCTCTCTGGGACGATCTGTTCCCGGCAGCCAAACTACTACCTCAGGCCTCCTCTATGTCCGACCACTGTCCCTTGCTCTTGGTTTAGGATATGATCGTTCGAACGCCACGACGATTCAGATTCGAGAGTTTCTGGCCTCTTCTCCTTGGGTACTCCGAGGTTGTCCAATAGTCCTGGCATGAACCATGCGTTTTAACAAACCCTTTCGCAATCCTTGACCGTAAGCTTAAGAGGCTGGCAAAACACCTTTCCGGTTGGGCTAAAAACTACGTCGGTGACATTAGGAGGCAGATGCTGCTCGGCCAAGAGATTATCCTTCGGCTTGACACAGCGCAAGATTCTCGCTTGCTCACTCTGGACGAGAGCGAACTCCGGAGAAGCCTAAAAGTAAGGGTTGTTGGCTTAGCCGTGATCAATAAAATCAAGGCAAGACAAAGGGCCAAAGTTAAGTGGCTAAAACCTGGAGATGCAAGCACCAAGTTTTGTCACTCTAAGGCTTCCCACCGCAAGATTAAAAATAGAATCCAAAGCCTTCAATCAAGCTCAGGGCTGGCAACTACACCGGCCGAAATTGAAGAGGTTATCCACAACCATCTGAGCTCGATTGTCGGCTCGGAAGTCAATTGCACAAGGCGGGTTGACTGGTCCCAACTAAATCTTCCACGACCAGACCTTTCTGAGCTGGATGCACCTTTTACCAGTGACGAGATCAAAAAGGCTATTTTTGAGATGCCTACTGACAAAGCCCCGGGCCCTGACGGTTTCTCTATCAATTTCTTCAGATCGGCTTGGGATGTGATTAAACATGACCTCCTCAGCGCTGCGCATAAATTTTACTGCCTCAATGACCAGTCCTTCGAAAGTCTCAACACAGCCTTTTACGCGCTGCTGCCAAAGAAGGAACAACCCACAGAAGTAACGCACTATAGGCCCATAAGCCTAATTCACGCTTTTGCCAAGCTTATGTCCAAGGTGCTGGCCATTAGGTTACAACCTAGGCTTGACGAACTTGCCTCGCCTTGTCAGAGTGCGTTCATCTCCGGTCGGAACATACAGGAAAACTTCCTGTATGTCCAAAACCTAGCAAAGCACTACCACAAAACCAAGACTCTGACACTTCTGCTGAAGCTAGACATTGCTAAAGCATTCGATACTGTCTCCTGGACCTATATCTTGGACATGATGGAGGCCAGAGGCCTGCCACCAAGATGGAGAAATTGGGTGGCACTGCTCTTCCGAACGGCGAGTTCGCAGCCTCTTATCAATGGCGTGCCTGGCAGGGTAATTTTCCATCGTCGGGGCTTGCGGCAGGGAGACTCAATCTCTCCCTTTCTGTTTGACCTGGCCATGGAGCCTTTACACCGGCTCTTGGAGCTGGGCACAGAGGCTGGGCTACTCTCCAAACTCAAAGGGAAACCTTGCAAGTTCAGAGCGGCTCTTTATGCGGACGACGTCGCACTGTTTCTGCACCCATCCGCCAATGACATCAACGGTCTACACGACATCCTTCAAGCCTTCGGTCAAGCAACCGGGTTAATCACAAACCTCACCAAAAGCTCGATCACGCCAATCAGCTGCCAAAATATTGATGTCAAGACCCTTATCCAATCGGTCGGCATTTATAGGGTTGACTTCCCTCTCACCTACCTTGGGATGCCACTTTCAGTATGGAAACTGCGGAAATTCGACTGGCAGATGCTTCTTGATAAGGTCGATAGATACCTGGCTACATGGAAAGCAAGATTAATGAGCAAGGCAGGCAGATTGTAAATGCTTAACTCTGTCCTCACCTTCCTTGCAGTCTATATGATGACTATCAACGACATGCTTGCCTGGGTGCGTAAGGAATTCGATAGGAGAAGGAGAGCTTGGCTTTGGGCGGGGGAGACCTCCTGCAGTGGGGGGAAATGCCGTGTTAGCTGGCAACTGGTTTGCCGCCCCAAGCGTCTTGGCGGTCTGGGGGTTCACAATATCGACTACATCGGTCGAGCCCTAAGACTTCGTTGGCTATGGCAAAAATGGAAAACCCCAAACAGACCTTTGACTCAAATGCCAGCCCCCTGCAGCAAAAAAGATTATGCTCTATTCTCTGCAGCCACCCGTGTCATGGTTGGAAATGGCCAAACGGCTAATTTCTGGAATGACCGATGGCTTGATGATAAGACTCCAAAAGATATTGCACCCGATATCTTCAAAATCTCAATCCGTAAAAATAGAACGGTGCGGGAAGCATTAACCGACTTGAAATGGATGCATGACATTAGGTATCAGCTTTCTATCGAGCATATACCTCAACTCCTACAATTGGCTGAAAAACTCGACGCGGTACAGCTCAATAACCACAATGACAACATTGTCTGGAGATTTGGCAAAAATGATTTCTACACGTCAAGCTCGGCATATCGGCTGCAGTTCTTAGGGGCTCAGAATACTGAACACATGAAGTTGATTTGGAAAGGGTGGACACCAGATTGTTGCAAATTCTTCTTGTGGACGCTGCTGATTGACAAAGTGCTCATTGCTGACAAACTACTCCTAAGACAATGGGAAAACAATTACTTCTGCCCATTGTGCGAGCGAAATCTAGAGACCACCAGTCACCTGTTCTCGGAATGTACATTCACGTGAAAAATCTGGCGGGACCTTGCCAATGTCTTTGGGATTAGCTCTTTCCATCCCCAAAAATGGCAAGATAAAAAGTACTCTACCTTTGACTGGTACAAAGCACTAGTGTCCGCTCAAACTAGTGCGCAAAGGAAATCAGCGCACACGGCTGCAAAACTAATCTGCTGGGAAATCTCGAAGGAACGAAATCATAGAATTTTTAAAGGCATGGAATTATCCGCAACATTGCTGGTATCCAGGATCAAGGAAGAAGCAAATACTTGGTGATATGCTGGGGCACCAATTTCCCTAGGTCCCCATGATGGTGGAATACCGTTTGATCCGGGTTGAATCGTCTCTTACTGGTATTTGTGGCTATGGGGGCCTTTTCGGCACTCATTTTCCTTTTTACTTGTAAAACCTGTTATTCCACTATCACAATGAATATAGCAGTTCTCCTGCTGTTATTAAAAAAATAGGGCTGCTAGAGTATCTCCGCCAGCGGCCCCATAGCACGAACGAAGGTCTTTTTGACGCGTCGCTCCCCAACCGTGCCCCTTATAGAAATTCCCTATATCGTTTTTCAAATTGTTTTAGTAAAAGAAAGTCTCACCAAAACGATGCCAAGTCCGGTTTCATATTACAGACCAAGGAAATGAAAAGCGGCGTGGTACTTGACTCTGGTGCCGCTGTCATCGGGTTCCTTTCGTCGTTGAACAAGTTGGCATCTAGGCTGGCGTCGCTGAACAAGTTGCGACCGATAAATTGGCTAGCAGCGGCTCAACGTTGTACCTGCTGAGACGCCGGCGAGGCCTCGTAGGCATCACTGAGGTCAATGCCCTATGGACGGCAGCCGTTTGTGCTCGTCGTATCCTCCAGGCTCGGCATCATGGTGGTTGAGGGAGAACCTCGTCCTGGAGAGCGGCATCACAGAGCTTTCGTGGAAGTAGGCCGGCTGCGATGGCGACCCAGCCCTCAGGTGTTGTGACATATGTCGGTGCGGGAGGGGGGAGGGAGGGTTGGAGTCAGGTAGTGCAGCGTCACGCGGCTTGTTGTGCTTCCATGGATGCCGCTTGTCGCGGTGGCTTGTTGACTGAACAAGATGAGAGCAGCCTCCTCCGTCTTCTCCCTCTCCTACAGCGTCGCACATTGCATTCGTCCGTCGCGAACTTCCGCCGCACGCAAACGTCCTTCTACTCCTCGCCCATTCCCTTTGGCTTTTCCTTCGGCGGCATGGCGGCGGTGCTGTAAAAGATGGAACGGGGAGGAAAATGGCGGTGGCGGCGGGAAAGAACGACGCTGCGAGAAGATGGACTGGGAGGAAAATGGGCGCAACGGGAGAACTAGAGCGAAAGAAAGGGATGGAAACAACAAAAAATTGTGCGGGACTGCGGGCTGCGTCGCTACCAGCGCTGGCCCACGTGGTGTGCACGTTGTGTCTGGTGCGCCCAAAAGAAACCTGATGGCGCAGAGATGGGGCGCACGTACCGGACATGTTATTGGGCCGCGCAAGATCGAACGCGTCTTTGGGGCTCGTGGCTAGGCGCACAATGCGTTCGGCGCGTCCCATAACCCTTTAGGATGCCGCTTAGGGAGCGCGGCTGGAGATACTCTAAAGCCTTATTAGGTCGCAGTTCAAAAATATTCTCATACCGGCATGCTTTAAAATTCGTGACACGTTTTTGAGTCCAATAGAATAGTGGGCAAACCCACATTAGCCCGGCGCTAAACTGGGAGCATCGGCACACAATGCCACGTTGGAGTTCGGGCGCAGGTTCCTGCTGGAAGCCAAACATACATATTCACCAGCCCTCCTACTCTCCTCGTCCACCTCCCGACGACAGAATCGATATCGTCGACAACGTAGCCGCCTCGCCGTGCTTGCCTCCCTCCCTCCCACCTAGCACCAGAATCACCACAAACTCGACATCGCCGCCAACACAGCCGCCTCTTCGTGCTTGCATCCCCCAGCCCACCTACCACTAGAATCACCACAGTCGACGTCATCAACCCTGTCGATATTCATAATCCGTCTGATGTCGAGTGTCACTACCACACGCTTCTCCGTCTTTGGCCCCGCATCCTCCTCTCTCCGCTACACGACCAGCCGAGCTGGGACGACGAAGATACGAGCAATGCTTCTTGGCTCGGCGATGTGAGTGCTTCTTCCCCGTTGCCCCAAGTCGCTGGTCCTCCGTCACCGTTTCTTTGTGCAATTTAGGATTTCAATTTCACCATGGTTGTTTAGTGAATTGTGTTTAGCTTATTCACGGATTCGTAGTACCTGACGTATATTATGCACCTCAAACCATTGCCGACCCTGCATGGACCGATGTTGCTTAGCAGTTCGTATGATCTATATTGTGTCCAGTGGCATGCGCAGAAAAAGTTGTTACTTGGGAGAGGATGAACACAGTCTGAGGATTCTACGCCTGTCCATGACACGATGTAAATATTGTGTGCTACTGCTTCAATTCTACATGCATTGGTAGGGTGTCCGCGACTCTTCTACAATTTTCTCAATTTTATTGCACACTGAAATTTATAGGATGGAATAATAAATAGTGGCTTTGTGGGTTGGGATGATCCTAAGTGCCCTTTGCCACTACAACATGCATTATACACTTTGTGGGATATGTATGAGAAGAGCAACAATTCATGGACGGAGGAGAAGATTCAAAGTGCCGAGTTGTCAAAAACTTGTTTGAAGAGAAGAAAAAGTTAAATTCCGAATACACTAGTTAGTTGGCAGTCCAGTGGATGGATACCACTAAGAGGTAGGTGTTGTAGGAAAAGATGGAAACGTTTAAAGAGAATTCTGAGGACACTGAGTTAGGCAAGATGGAGAAACTGAAGCCATCTCCACTATGGGCGGGATCCATAAACGCGAGAAACTGAAGCCAGAATGGGCTCACGGCGCCACGTCGGTACTGGACGGGATCCGCGTTCACGATAAATCGCGGCCCGCTAGGATCTACGCTGTCACATCGTGACGAGAGGTAACCTCAACAATGCTCATGGTTATAGACTTAGGGTTTCATGGAAAAGAGAGCGCTAGTAATTTCGCCGGCTGATCACACAAACAAGGGAGTCGATGTAGTTTGATTATGGTAGAGAACACGATTACAAAGTCAGGCTCGCTACATGTGTTCAAGGTCTCGACGGATTGCTGATTGCTGAAAAACTAAGGTGCCCTCTCCATCGTCTCCTCTTAGCCTTTATATGAGAGGCTGGGTCCTTGAGCCGTATACGGATAGGTTAGATGATATGTTTATAACACTAAGTCTATATTGATTTGTACTTCTAACTTGATAGCCAAGCTAAACTTTTGTCCGTCGGATTCTTCTAGGACTCCTTATCTCATGTGGGCCTCATGGGCCATATATACAGCGCTCCTAGGGTAAAAAATTGTGCGGGACTGCAGGCTGCGTCGCTACCAGCGCTGGCCCACATGGTGTGCACGTTGTGTCCGGTGCACCCAAAAGAAACCTGATGGCGCAGAGATGGGGCGCACGCACCGGACATGTTATTGGGCCGCGCAAGATCGAACGTGTCTTTGGGGCTCGTGGCTAGGCGCACAACGCGTTCGGCGCGTCCCATAACCCTTTAGGATTCCGCTTAGGGAGCGCGGCTAGAGATACTCTAAAGCCTTATTAGGTCGCGGTTCAAAAATATTCTCATACCGGCATGCTTTAAAATTCGTGACACGTTTTTGAGTCCAATAGAATAGTGGGCAAACCCACATTAGCCCGTCTCTAAATTGGGAGCATCGGCACACAATGCCACGTTGGAGTTCGGGCGCAGGTTCCTGCTGGAAGCCAAACATACATATTCCCCAGCCCTCCTACTCTCCTCGTCCACCTCCCGACGACAGAATCGATATCGTCGACAACGTAGCCGCCTCGCCGTGCTTGCCTCCCTCCCTCCCACCTAGCACCAGAATCACCACAAACTCGACATCGCCGCCAACACAGCCGCCTCTTCGTGCTTGCATCCCCCCGCCCACCTACCACTAGAATCACCACAGTCGACGTCATCAACCCTGTCGATATCCATAATCCGTCTGATGTCGAGTGTCACTACCACACGCTTCTCCGTCTTTGGCCCCGCATCCTCCTCTCTCCGCTACACGACCAGCCGAGCTGGGACGACGAAGATACGAGCAATGCTTCTTGGCTCGGCGATGTGAGTGCTTCTTCCCCGTTGCCCCAAGTCGCTGGTCCTCCGTCACCGTTTCTTTGTGCAATTTAGGATTTCAATTTCACCATGGTTTTTTAGTGAATTGTGTTTAGCTTATTCACGGATTCTTAGTACCTGACGTATATTATGCACCTCAAACCATTGCCGACCCTGCATGGACCGATGTTGCTTAGCAGTTCGTATGATCTATATTGTGTCCAGTGGCATGCGCAGAAAAAGTTGTTACTTTGGAGAGGATGAACACAGTCTGAGGATTCTACGCCTGTCCATGACACGATGTAAATATTGTGTGCTACTGCTTCAATTCTACATGCATTGGTAGGGTGTCCGCGACTCTTCTACAATTTTCTCAATTTTATTGCACACTGAAATTTATAGGATGGAATAATAAATAGTGGCTTTGTGGGTTGGAATGATCCTAAGTGCCCTTTGCCACTACAACATGCATTATACACTTTGTGGGATATGTATGAGAAGAGCAACAATTCATGGACGGAGGAGAAGATTCAAAGTGCCGAGTTGTCAAAAACTTGTTTGAAGAGAAGAAAAAGTTAAATTCCGAATACACTAGTTTGTTGGCAGTCCAGTGGATGGATACCACTAAGAGGTAGGTGTTGTAGGAAAAGATGGAAACGTTTAAAGAGAATTCTGAGGACACTGAGTTAGGCAAGATGGAGAAACTGAAGCCATCTCCACTATGGGCGGGCTCCATAAACGCGAGAAACTGAAGCCAGAATGGGCTCACGGCGCCACGTCGGTACTGGACGGGATCCGCGTTCACGATAAATCGCGGCCCGCTAGGATCTACGCTGTCACATCGTGACGAGGGGTAACCTCAACAATGCTCATGGTTATAGACTTAGGGTTTCATGGAAAAGAGAGCGCTAGTAATTTCGCCGGCTGATCACACAAACAAGGGAGTCGATGTAGTTTGATTATGGTAGAGAACACGATTACAAAGTCAGGCTCGCTACATGTGTTCAAGGTCTCGACGGATTGCTGATTGCTGAAAAACTAAGGTGCCCTCTCCGTCGTCTCCTCTTAGCCTTTATATGAGAGGCTGGGTCCTTGAGCCGTATACGGATAGGTTAGATGATATGTTTATAACACTAAGTCTATATTGATTTGTACTTCTAACTTGATAGCCAAGCTAAACTTTTGTCCGTCGGATTCTTCTAGGACTCCTTATCTCATGTGGGCCTCATGGGCCATATATACAGCGCTCCTAGGGTAAAAAATTGTGCAGGACTGCAGGCTGCGTCGCTACCAGCGCTGGCCCACGTGGTGTGCACGTTGTGTCCGGTGCACCCAAAAGAAACCTGATGGCGCAGAGATGGGGCGCACGCACCGGACATGTTATTGGGCCGCGCAAGATCGAACGTGTCTTTGGGGCTCGTGGCTAGGCGCACAACGCGTTCGGCGCGTCCCATAACCCTTTAGGATTCCGCTTAGGGAGCGCGGCTAGAGATACTCTAAAGCCTTATTAGGTCGCGGTTCAAAAATATTCTCATACCAGCATGCTTTAAAATTCGTGACACGTTTTTGAGTCCAATAGAATAGTGGGCAAACCCACATTAGCCCGTCGCTAAATTGGGAGCATCGGCACACAATGCCACGTTGGAGTTCGGGCGCAGGTTCCTGCTGGAAGCCAAACATACATATTCCCCAGCCCTCCTACTCTCCTCGTCCACCTCCCGACGACAGAATCGATATCGTCGACAACGTAGGCGCCTCGCCGTGCTTGCCTCCCTCCCTCCCACCTAGCACCAGAATCACCACAAACTCGACATCGCCGCCAACACAGCCGCCTCTTCGTGCTTGCATCCCCCCGCCCACCTACCACTAGAATCACCACAGTCGACGTCATCAACCCTGTCGATATCCATAATCCGTCTGATGTCGAGTGTCACTACCACACGCTTCTCCGTCTTTGGCCCCGCATCCTCCTCTCTCCTCTACACGACCAGCCGAGCTGGGACGACGAAGATACGAGCAATGCTTCTTGGCTCGGCGATGTGAGTGCTTCTTCCCCGTTGCCCCAAGTCGCTGGTCCTCCGTCACCGTTTCTTTGTGAAATTTAGGATTTCAATTTCACATGGTTTTTTAGTGAATTGTGTTTAGCTTATTCACGGATTCTTAGTACCTGACGTATATTATGCACCTCAAACCATTGCCGACCCTGCATGGACCGATGTTGCTTAGCAGTTCGTATGATCTATATTGTGTCCAGTGGCATGCGCAGGAAAAAGTTGTTACTTTGGAGAGGATGAACACAGTCTGAGGATTCTACGCCTGTCCATGACACGATGTAAGTATTGTGTGCTACTGCTTCAATTCGACATGCATTGGTAGGGTGTCCGCGACTCTTCTACAATTTTCTCAATTTTATTGCACACTGAAATTTATAGGATGGAATAATAAATAGTGGCTTTGTGGGTTGGGATGATCCTAAGTGCCCTTTGCCACTACAACATGCATTATACACTTTGTGGGATATGTATGAGAAGAGCAACAATTCATGGACGGAGGAGAAGATTCAAAGTGCCGAGTTGTCAAAAACTTGTTTGAAGAGAAGAAAAAGTTAAATTCCGAATACACTAGTTTGTTGGCAGTCCAATGGATGGATACCACTAAGAGGTAGGTGTTGTAGGAAAAGATGGAAACGTTTAAAGAGAATTCTGAGGACACTGAGTTAGGCAAGATGGAGAAACTGAAGCCATCTCCACTATGGGCGGGCTCCATAAACGCGAGAAACTGAAGCCAGAATGGGCTCACGGCGCCACGTCGGTACTGGACGGGATCCGCGTTCACGATAAATCGCGGCCCGCTAGGATCTACGCTGTCACATCGTGACGAGGGGTAACCTCAACAATGCTCATGGTTATAGACTTAGGGTTTCATGGAAAAGAGAGCGCTAGTAATTTCGCCGGCTGATCACACAAACAAGGGAGTCGATGTAGTTTGATTATGGTAGAGAACACGATTACAAAGTCAGGCTCGCTACATCTGTTCAAGGTCTCGACGGATTGCTGATTGCTGAAAAACTAAGGTGCCCTCTCCGTCGTCTCCTCTTAGCCTTTATATGAGAGGCTGGGTCCTTGAGCCGTATACGGATAGGTTAGATGATATGTTTATAACACTAAGTCTATATTGATTTGTACTTCTAACTTGATAGCCAAGCTAAACTTTTGTCCGTCGGATTATTCCTGGACTCCTTATCTCATGTGGGCCTCATGGGCCATATATACAACGCTCCTAGGGTAAAAAATTGTGCGGGACTGCAGGCTGCGTCGCTACCAGCGCTGGCCCACGTGGTGTGCACGTTGTGTCCGGTGCACCCAAAAGAAACCTGATGGCGCAGAGATGGGGCGCACGCACCGGACATGTTATTGGGCCGCGCAAGATCGAACGCGTCTTTGGGGCTCGTGGCTAGGCGCACAACGCGTTCGGCGCGTCCCATAACCCTTTAGGATTCCGCTTAGGGAGCGCGGCTAGAGATACTCTAAAGCCTTATTAGGTCGCGGTTCAAAAATATTCTCATACCGACATGCTTTAAAATTCGTGACACGTTTTTGAGTCCAATAGAATAGTGGGCAAACCCACATTAGCCCGGCGCTAAATTGGGAGCATCGGCACACAATGCCACGTTGGAGTTCGGGCGCAGGTTCCTGCTGGAAGCCAAACATACATATTCCCCAGCCCTCCTACTCTCCTCGTCCACCTCCCGACGACAGAATCGATATCGTCGACAACGTAGCTGCCTCGCCGTGCTTGCCTCCCTCCCTCCCACCTAGCACCAGAATCACCACAAACTCGACATCGCCGCCAACACAGCCGCCTCTTCGTGCTTGCATCCCCCCTCCCACCTACCACTAGAATCACCACAGTCGACGTCATCAACCCTGTCGATATCCATAATCCGTCTGATGTCGAGTGTCACTACCACACGCTTCTCCGTCTTTGGCCCCGCATCCTCCTCTCTCCTCTACACGACCAGCCGAGCTGGGACGACGAAGATACGAGCAATGCTTCTTGGCTCGGCGATGTGAGTGCTTCTTCCCCGTTGCCACAAGTCGCTGGTCCTCCGTCACCGTTTCTTTGTGAAATTTAGGATTTCAATTTCACCATGGTTTTTTAGTGAATTGTGTTTAGCTTATTCACGGATTCGTAGTACCTGACGTATATTATGCACCTCAAACCATTGCCGACCCTGCATGGACCGATGTTGCTTAGCAGTTCGTATGATCTATATTGTGTCCAGTGGCATGCGCAGGAAAAAGTTGTTACTTTGGAGAGGATGAACACAGTCTGAGGATTCTACGCCTGTCCATGACACGATGTAAGTATTGTGTGCTACTGCTTCAATTCGACATGCATTGGTAGGGTGTCCGCGACTCTTCTACAATTTTCTCAATTTTATTGCACACTGAAATTTATAGGATGGAATAATAAATAGTGGCTTTGTGGGTTGGGATGATCCTAAGTGCCCTTTGCCACTACAACATGCATTATACACTTTGTGGGATATGTATGAGAAGAGCAACAATTCATGGACGGAGGAGAAGATTCAAAGTGCCGAGTTGTCAAAAACTTGTTTGAAGAGAAGAAAAAGTTAAATTCCGAATACACTAGTTTGTTGGCAGTCCAGTGGATGGATACCACTAAGAGGTAGGTGTTGTAGGAAAACATGGAAACGTTTAAAGAGAATTCTGAGGACACTGAGTTAGGCAAGATGGAGAAACCGAAGCCATCTCCACTATGTGCGGGCTCCATAAACGCGAGAAACCGAAGCCAGAATGGGCTCACGGCGCCACGTCGGTACTGGACGGGATCCGCGTTCACGATAAATCGCGGCCCGCTAGGATCTACGCTGTCACATCGCGACGAGGGGTAACCTCAGCAATGCTCATGGTTATAGACTTAGGGTTTCATGGAAAAGAGAGCGCTAGTAATTTCGCCGGCTGATCACACAAACAAGGGAGTCGATGTAGTTTGATTATGGTAGAGAACACGATTACAAAGTCAGGCTCGCTACATGTGTTCAAGGTCTCGACGGATTGCTGATTGCTGAAAAACTAAGGTGCCCTCTCCGTCGTCTCCTCCCAACCTTTATATGAGAGGCTGGGTCCTTGAGCCGTATACGGATAGGTTAGATGATATGTTTATAACACTAAGTCTATATTGATTTGTACTTCTAACTTGATCGCCAAGCTAAAGTTTTGTCCGTCGGATTCTTCCTGGACTCCTTATCTCATGTGGGCCTCATGGGCCATATATACAACGCTCCTAGGGTAACAAATCAGGGGAACCTGATAAGTCATACCCATATCACGTCGGCTCTAGGCGGAGCCCATGGCCATGAGAGTCCGCGGGTGACATGGGCTCACGACGCCACGTCGGCTCCCGTGTACGCTGATGGTAGGCCCATGGCACGCGCGCGGTCCTCCTCTGGTGATCTAGGGTAAGATGTTGCGCACGACACATGTATGCGGCAGGCAATATTTCACACTGACATGCATTGGGGCCCACCTCACGGAATAGGACTCTGTAATGATGGCGCCACATGTTCTTTCCGGCGTCCATCCCACGGTCAAAAAATCGAGATGGCGTGGATAGCAGTTTGGACCGGAACATTCTGATACGTCCAAAACGTATCTACTTTTCCAAACACTTTTGCTATTGTTTATCCTCTAAACTTGTGTGATTTGGATACAACTAACACGGACTGACGCTGTTTTCAGCAGAATTACCTTGGTGTCTAGTTTTTGTGCAGAAAATCAACTATCAGGAAAAATCCCGAAAAATATTCCAAAAATCCTATTTCACCATAAGACTCACAGAGCCACCAGAACACGAGACGGAGTGGGGCTCTGAGGGCCCACACCCCCCTTCCACGCGGGCTAGGCCTGGCCGTGCCTGGAGGGGGTGTGGCCGCCTCAGGCACCCCCTTGGCCTCCCTCTTCGCCTAAAAACTCAGGGGGGTCGACGTTTTTTCAGAAAGAGTTCCGCTGCGCCGTCACCACCAGAAACCGCGATTCGAAACCAGAACTCCATTCTGGCACCCTGTCGGGATGGTGAATTTGGAGAGGATCATCGCCATCATCATCGATGCCTCTCCATCAACCATCCATGTTTCCCCCATCCATGAGTAAGTAATCCCCCGCTGTAGGCTATGGGGATGGTAGTGATTGGATGAGTTCTATCATGTAATCGAATAAGATTGTTAGGACATGGTGCCTAGTATCTCTATTAGTGCTATTTGACTTTGTTGCAACTTGTTGTGCTTAATGCTTGTCACTAGGCCCAAGTGCCATGATCTCAGATCTGAACTTATTATTGATTCATGATGATAGTATTATTTGTGATCTTACCTGCAAGCTGTGTACACATATCATTGTCCGGATCCAAAGGTCCCGAAGTGATAGAAATTGGGACAACCGAAGGGAATGGCTGTGATGTGAGGATCATGTGTGTTCATGGAGTGTTAATGCTTTGCTCGGGTACTCTATTAAAAGGAGTACCTTAATTGCCAGTAGATTCCCTTGAGGCCCCGCTGCAACGGGATTGCAGGACAAAAAATATTGTGCAAGTCTCATTGCGAGCACGTATGACTATATATGAGACACATGCCTATGATTGTTTAGTACTTGAATTCTTTATCTTATTTATCTGTAATTTCCCTAGATCTTTAAGTTATATGTTTAGACTTGTCCATGCAAAGCCCGTCCATCCATCCCTATGCATACAACACTCATATCCTACTGTTTGCTACTACTGTTACTATTGTCCTTGTTTTGTTGCTGCTGTTACTTTGCTATTGCTACTACAAAACGGTTGCTACTGATAAACTGCTGTGAGCAAGACTATTTCCAGGTGCAGCTGAATTGACAACTCAGTTGTTAAGGCTTATAAGTATTATTTGTCTCCCCTTGTGTCGAATCAATAAATTGGATAATACTACTCTCGAAGACTGTTGTGATCCCATATACTTGTGGGTCATCACATTCTAACGCTATTTTTAAGATTATTATTTACTCTGATATATACCATATCCATGAGTGACCCATGTTTCCTGATGAAGTGTGCTGGTTTCGGTTCCAAATCACTTAATCATATGCTTAGACAAAGAAAATAAACATTTATTTATTCTTGATCCAAGTACTAACAACATTGTTAGCGTATCAAAAGAACTGAACAAAAAAAGATAAATAAGGACATGGCTATAAACTCTCGTGTTTACCCACGATATCCAACATGATATAGACGAAGAGGCGAAACTCGCATGCCTAGCTACTATTATTTACTCCCTTATTATTGCTAACATGTAGTGCATATCAGTCAAAAGATGCAAAGTTTGACTAAGTTGTACGAAAAAATTCAACATCTAGATTAACAACTCAATACCATTTACATCATGATGTATATTTTTGTATGAAACACATTTCATATAGATTATTCTATCAATAAATTTGGCCAAAATTAACCTACTTCTTCAAGGTTTTAGTCGAATTTTGATCATTGGAAGGATATGCTTAATAATATTTTAGGAACGGATATCCAACAAGGAAATATGCCATGTACGCACCACGCAACTTTTCTAGGTTACCCAGTGTATGATTCAGTGCATCGGCATCTCAGCGAAACGAGTTGCTTCCTCAGTGAAGAAGACACGAATTCAAGTCTTAAGTATGGGCCGCGTTTGAGAGTACAAGGTTATAAGGCCTGTGTACGATAAACCCATAATTCCAGGCAATACAAGCCCAATCAACTGTGGAGAGTCACTCCTTTAATTCGTCTTTGCTGAAGAAAGAAAAAAGGAAAAGTACGGCGTGCTCCTTGGACCGGCCCATCATGGCGTTTGTTTCTTCCTCTATTTTTTTTTCCAAAAACAAAATGGCTTTTCCTTATGTATTTTCTTGCTCTTAATTTTCAATTTTTTTTTCATTCGGTTGTACTTTCTCCGCACCAAAATAAGTGGCATGGTAGTTTTGTGTCTTTTCAGCAATTGTCAACTGATGTTTTGTCAATATTTACATCTTGATTTATTTTTTCATTAATATTGTGTTGAATTTCTTCATGTATTTCATCGATACATCTATTGATTTTGTTTTTTAGTAAAATGTCCAAAAAATATATGTTATGTTCATCAATGGATCTTCCTTTATCACAAACTTTAGTAGGTTTTATTACTATTTTGATGACAAAAACTAAAGATTGGCTATACACAGTCTATCATCCTATTTAAAGTATGGTGGATAATTTTGAAATAATACTTGCACATTGCAAGATATACGCAAAATTAAATTTTATTTGTGCTGAAACATATATTATCAATTAATTTTACTAAGAAACCATTTGGTATTTTACGGGAAGATTTTCTACAACTTGCCAGGATATTTTAAGTAAAAAGACTTGTACATTGTTAGACGTGCAAAATTTGATATGTGCTAGAACATATACCTAATTTTTTTTTCAAACAAATCTCTTGATCTAACAGATATTTTATTTTATTACAACTTGCATGGATATTTTATTTGACATGCATGTACATTATAAACACACATGGTAGAAGAAATAGGATTAGTGGGGAATAGACCAAGTTTTTTTTTTCCGAGAGCATGCGAAAAGTGTGCCATATTTTAAGAGAAGATACAAATAGATTGATAAGAGGCTAAAAACTCTGCGAACAGAGTCTCACCCGACACTCCACTCCAAGACAACCTTTTCTCTTGTGCTATAAACCATTAGGAATCAGATTAGTTTGGAATATAACAAGTTTTTTTCTTATGCTATAAAGAATTAGGAATTAGATTAGTTGGGAATAGAACAAGTTTTTTGTCTTGTGCTGTAAAACATTAGCAGTATAATTTTATTACATACTTTTTGTTCATTTTAGACTGTATTTTTTGTACTTTAGGAATTTTGCAAAATAACCGTTTGGTATAGAATGTGAGGATTTGTATGCTACTACCGAAAGCAAAAATAGTAACATTTAAAAAATAGAGTGTTCAATGTAGGATCAAAGATCAAGGCAATTTTGGATTCAATATTTGGATGCACCGACCACAACCCTCTGGGGATATGGTTAAAGGAAGAGGTATGGCTGAATCTTATACGAAGAAAATACCTACGTGGAAAGACAATATTTCAAGTCGAAGAGAAACCAAAGATCTCTTGCTCCTTGGATAGTTTCATCTCTACCTATGTGGAAAAACAAATCTCAAGTCGAAGAGAAACCAATGATCTCTTGCTCCTTGGATAGTTTCATCTCAAGTCGCCATCGTGCACCAGCTATTACGTTTGGATGCTGGCTAATCTGCAATTCCGTTTTATTATATGCGTTACGTGAATTCTATTTCATGGAGGAGATTTTTTGATGGTTTGAAAAAAAGCGCTTCATATTAAATTGCTTTTAAATTTTGAATATGTCGTCCCCGCAGTATAATTTTGCAAATTGTGAACAATACTTTTACCTAATTATTTTAGTTTCCCGGTTTATTAGTCATGAACTAATAAAGTAACTTCACATATTCATTCACGCGACAACACCTGCTTCCAGTCTTCCTGACTTTTGATCAAAGTTTGGAACCACCAGTGCTACACAGTAGGTGACCAATAATTGGACGGCTGGTGGAGTTGTCCACGCGACACGATATAGCTAGGACCAGGTACATCTCCTGCAGTTGCGACCTACTTTTGGTCATTCAAAGATTCTCATGACTCTGTCACCGTCTTCATCGGCTGCACACATATATAATCCATGTGTATAAGTTATGATTTGTGTCGTTGTTAGAGAGATATCTGTTCTCTTGCTCCTACCTGCCAATTAATCAGGACATCAGGTTGTTTGAGTCGCATGGCTATATTGTCCCGGAGTAGATGTTGTGGCATTGACTGACTGGTGGTCTCGAATATTTCGTTTGACCAGAGATATATCATATATATCGTGTGCTGCTGATTCCCGTCGTTTTAGATAATCCATTCGATTTTTATAATGCCGGAAGCTATGTTGTGTACAAGACGACGACCACATCTTGTCTTGCCTACATGCATATCATCGCTAATCTGATTTAGACATTTTAGAGCCAAAATTTCAAGCCATGGGCCATGACAATGAACCCATGTTTTATCTTGCTCCAGGCATGGGACCAGAAAACCACATGCGCACCGTCCTCAAAGCAGGAGGAGTAAATTATACAAAATCATCACAATTAGGACGAGGATAACAACCATTCACAGAAACCACCGAAAAACATGTATTTTTGTGGGTGTTTGTTACCATGGTCCCAATTGTGATGTTTTTTTTGTAATTTACTCAAGTAGGAGTTGTTTGAGTGCGAGGATGTGCATGACTAACACGTGACAACTAGTTTCGAGGTTCCCATGGTGAGAATCATATCACACATCACACAGCAGTGTGCGTCTCCGCAGATCGTATCTTGTTTGAGCGCGAGATTCTTTACCGAGAGGAAAGAAAACTGAAGATATAGATAAAGGGAGGCATGCTGACTGACACAACGGATATGCATGCATGATCGAGTGAGGGAGACACGGCATGCCAATGTCGTCTGACTATGGAGACCATTCTTTTCTTCGCCACACGCGTGGAAGGCGGGAAAAGAAGGCAACCGCACAAGATCGGATAAGGATCGACGTCAGGCCGAAAGATCAGACGAGAAACCGAGCAAAGTGTGGAGAGTATATTTATATTTAGTTGCTAGCTGGCTACGTACACACATGGTAGGTTGTAATGGCCATGATGTCGAAAGCATCAACTGAATCTGGGAGTGAGCATATAAGTTTATACTGTAGAGTGTTTAGACATGGATCACCTGTGCGACGTGCATGCACTTATCCACGTGTCCACTAGTCCGTATATGCACGCATACAAGATACACGCTGGTTAGAGCATCTTCACTCGGCTCTCTATATAGGCTCTAGCGACAGCAATGTTTAGATTATATTATGGGAAGACGTCGTCTATTTCTTAGTTTAGGGGAGAGAAGAGGGTGTTTCTAGTCACGCTTCCTCTTAATAGTTATATATTCATTCATTTCATATACATAGATAAACGAAGGGCCATTCTGTATCGCCAATTCCGCGCCATCCTAATCAACTATGCCACTTTCACTATCATTGTCACCGTCTTCTCCATCAACATGTCCGCCGCGTCGCCGTCCTCCTCCTCAGTATTGGAATGGAGGTCGACGATCACGGCGGCCTCGGGCCCTCCTCATGAATTCTTCACGGCGTGCCGCGTCGGCTTGACTGAGCTCCTCGTCGATAGCAGTGTAGATCGTACGCCCTCGAACTACCCAGAAGCGCTGCCTTCCTCCGGGGTTGCGCAGATCCAGGTGGAGTTGTCGCAGGTGAGTTCGGTACAACGCAAGCTCCTTTGCCCGCTCCTTCTTGAACCGCTTCAGCCAGTACGTGTTCGTAGGCGCGTACCAGGCCATCGTCCTCTTTCTCTCTAGCAGCTCGCGACAGCGCTCCTCGATCTACATCGCCAACTCGGAACCACGCAAGTGCGGTTTCACGGGCGCACCGACGTAGCTGAGCCCTAAGCCGGCCAGAGGCCTCGCGCGTGGCGGCGCGAGGATTTCGTAGTGGGCGAACATCACAACCTCGTAGAAATTTAGGTTGGGCGTCTCCATGGCTGCAGCGGGAGGGGGAGTGAGGAAGGGAGAGGTGTCTAGATATAGCGAGAAAAAGGGCGGGAAGATGGACCAGGAAGTGGCAGAAAGGGTGGGAATGAAGCTTTCTCCCACTGACAGGGCTGGCACGTGTTGTTTCCAGCTCCATTCGACGTCCCTGCTTGACCCCCTATGGGTACGGTTCGGCCTGAGGCGTCGGATAACTAAATAGGCTATGCCGACGCGAAAAAAGATTTTGTTTTGGTGTGTGTGTGTGTGTGTGTGTGTGTGTTTGTGTGTGTGTGTGGGTTGGGGGGGAGGGGTTGGGCCCAATTTTGAGCGCCGACACCCCATATAACCCTTTAGGGGGGCTTTATGGCCCCCGAGTGGAGATGCTCTTAGGATATATAAATAATTAAATACTCTTTTCAACCCAAATTGTTTGACTCAGTTTTATACATACGAAGTCAGATAAATGGAGGGAGTACCAATGACCTATTTGTACTTTTTATTACTTTTAGACTTTTTGTACTGCTATTGATGATTATTAATAGATTGGTGAAATTTCGCCAAAAAAATACTCCCTCGGGACCAGTTTAACACACACACACACGGTTTAAAAAATAATTTGACCAATAATTTTGATCAACAAAATTGCGTAATATGTCACAAAGCTATACCACCGTATTCATATTTAAAAGAAGTTTTTAATAAGCAGTAAGCTTAGCTCACTTGGTTAGGGAAGTGGATGCACAGCCCAATCACCCAGGTTCAAGTCCTCACTCATGGAGATTTGGGTTCTTATTATTTAAAAAGAAAATTCGTTGTAGGGGCTTCCCCTACCGCATTCATTTCAAAAAAAGAAGTTTTTAATGATATAATTTTTATAACATATAATACTTTTTTGTTGAACAAAATTAATATAAAAAGTTTTTTTAAATTGCGTGTACTCTGTTAAACCAATCCGGAGGGAGTAGTAGAGTTACGTTTGCCTGCGTGATTGATGTATATATAGTTAATGCATGATATAAGAGCATAATGGGTATAACCTACATGGCAAATTTGACTATGTGAAGGAGAGAGACATGTAAAAAATGAAGGGAGTGGGCTCGTATTATTTAAAAAGAAAACTTGTTGTAGGGGCTTCCCCTATCGCATTCCTTAAAAAAAGTTTTTAATAATATAATTTTTATAACATATAATACTTTTTTGTTGACCAAAATTAATAGGAAAAGTTTTCTTAAATTGCGTGTACTCTGTTAAACTAATCCGGAGGTAGTAGTAGAGTTATGTTTGCCTACGATGATTGATGGATATATAGTCAATGCATGATATAAGAGCATAATGAGTATAGCCTACATGGCAAATTCGACTATGTGGAGGAGAGAGACATGCAAAAATGAAGGGAGTGGGCTCTAATGCAAGAGCCCACCTCTATGCGTGCTTCTAGGCAAATATAATAAATACGAAGAAAGAGAATGAAAGAAAGTTGTAAAAAATAAAAAATCTAATAGCCAACCTTATAGCCAACACTGTTGTATGAATGATTATACGTGATGTTATAAATGATGTGCCAATTTCTTATAGCCATCCGCTGGCTATACTATTAAACATGCTCTAAACTGGGTCATCGTTTATCCAAAACCATGTACACGCAAGTATGCATCCAAATCCCACAATTCTCTTATACTCCCACTATATATAGGTTCACTGTTTTGTTTCGAATCTACACGACTAAAAAACATTTAGATACGTATATTTTAGAAAAAATCTAAAATATCTTATATTTTGACACGTGGAAAGTAGTAGTCAACAAACATATATCAAGTAGGCACACCGAAAGACCGATGTATTGAACATAATTACTTTGGTACTCCAATCCGGCGGTTTCTACAAATATAAATCTTTCTCTTTTATTGTACTTCCTCCATCTGAAAATAAATAATTTGGTTTTATCTACATTTATATGAATTTACACACTAAAACACGTTTAGATACATGTGAATCTAAATAAATACATGCCACTTATTTTCGAATGGAGGGAGTATCTTGATACACATTCATGTTTCCTGCAAATTCTTCAACCAATGTGTTACAATCCATGGGCATAAATGGATACAAAAATCAACTATCAAAAGGACAAAATATGAAGACTATGTGTATCACCAAGTCATTTATTGGAACGCCATCCACGCCGGTTGATAAATCTGCGCTACCGTCCCTACAAGGTTGCACCCATAGTTCATGTGCTCCGGCTCCTCCGTCGGATGCATATATGGCTACGTCCAGATTAAATGACCAAGTATGACTGTACTAGTATAGATCGAAAGGCCTTTTGTCGCACAGGGAAGGCCCTCTTCGTGTGCGCTGCATAGATCACATACGTCGTAAAATTTGGACCATCTATCCAGGGTCTAGAATGGCTCGCGGGTACGTGACACACACACAACTTTTTTTTGGACCATAACAGTTATGATTTTTTTTGGACGTAATAAATACAACACACACGATTCAGTTACGATAAATAGTCAGTGTAATTTCCTACATGAGAGTCAAATTGTTTCTTACAAACGCAATTAGATAAATTGCTCGTGTGCATTCTTTTGTTCTTTTCAGACTGTTTATTTTGTCCTACCCGTGTGTAATGTGTTCACACTTCTCTTTACTTTCCGGCTACTAGGCCGCCTTCCTTCCACCCCTGACCTATCTATAATTAGGTGGACGCCGTCGATAGCTCATATCTACAAAAAAAGGTTGAAAAACTCTAAGAACGATGCTTTGCTGCTGCAAATACGAGACGACCGAGGAAGCACTGGCCACGCACAAAGCATGGATGGAGGTGGAGCTAAGGGCACCGCCTTCCATAGAGTCGCCCGGTACAGTATAATCCCGTGTTGTTCTGGTACACTTGCTTCCTGGTGAAGCCGCACTTCCATCCGCCCTTTACCCACTCTGGAATCGTTGACGGAGGTGCCGTATTCGCTGGAGTTCTCCATCAAGACATGGCTCTGTCATGCAGTCAAGGAGTCTCGTCTTGTGGACGGCATCGAGCGTCCAACAACCACTCCTGGGCATACATGCTATACCGAGTGATAGTAGAGTTTAAGAATTGCAGTGTCCAAGACCTCAAACCAAAGTGAAAAAGGTGCATGTCCAAGACGTTCCCAGTCGGCAACGCTGAGGCATCGAGCTCCAGCAGAGGCCCGGCTAACGAGTACAAATTTTAGTCTAATTATTATCTATTGTATCTTTTATATATTTGTATTAAACCTGGGTCCTCCAAATATCATGTGTATCGTTAGCCCACATCGCACATGACAACGTGTCTACTATAAAATATCCCATACTAGAACCACAAATGCAGTCATGTGTGATTCGTTCAAAAAT
Organism: Avena atlantica; assembly: GCA_910589765.1. Classification (NCBI taxonomy): domain Eukaryota; kingdom Viridiplantae; phylum Streptophyta; class Magnoliopsida; order Poales; family Poaceae; genus Avena; species Avena atlantica. The sequence goes on from OU342734.1 coordinate 352,679,296, forward strand.
TTATTTCTTAAATTTTGTGGTTGATTCCCATGACACGTCGTTCAAAATTCTTACCAACCGTATGATTCATGCATGTTACTAGATGAAAAGTGAAAAATAAAGCACACGGTTTTTTTCTAAGAATTGTTTGTATACAGATATTCCACATATGTTGAACATTTATATCGTATACGGAAGGTTGAATGCCAGTCGTTTCCTCTGTAGAAACCGTGTGTGATTATGTCCATGAGAACCCCATCGGCCATTCGAAGTTGGAACCGTATTAATTACGGATACTTCGAGAGAAGGCGTCAATCAAATTTTTTTTATTGATTTCATTGTTGATTCACACCACATTACAATTTTCTGACCAAAAAACGTGAACGAGTTCACATATGGACTCTAACTACTATAAAATGATAAGATTATGATAATATCAATATACAGTCTCTCCTATTGATCGAAAGTTCATCCCAGCAAAGTCCAAAAACACTGAAGCCTCCAATGACGTCCTTACCAAGGACAAGTGTGTACTTCTACGAGGAAGAAGACATGTTCTTCAAGGTGACCTTCACCCACCGTGAACGAGGGTTGAGAAGTGGATCCAATACGTGAAGGAGAAGATCCTCGATCCCATGCCGATCAAGTGTGTTAGCTTGAACTTCGAGTTGACCCTAACAAAGAAGAAGAATGGCGCCAAATCCTTTTACTTAAGGAGCAACGGTTTTATGATGTAATGGACCCTTGTATGCAATGAAGTTATATTTGAATGATCTCTTTTAATTCCTTCTATCCCAAACTAAATATAGGCAGAAATCATCCGCTTACCATCACACATGATTTCCCTATTCAAAATCGTGTGCGACGTGCTCACACATACTTAACGACCCTATCTTCCTTCTTGTTCGAATATGCATCTCCCAAACTTCTAGCCATTACTAACGAGCCTCATCACTCGCATCCCTCCGAACAGGTTCTGTCGGCCATCTCCATGGTCTTGAGGACAGACGACTCTAACGATAGCGAACGCAACGAATTCAGACGACATTTGCATATTAATTAGAGATATTTTCTAGATCGAGATTTACTGCATGTGGAAAACGGGCATCTAGTTCCGGTCGAGAACTGGCTCTAGTCCTGCTTTGGCACCTGGGGCTGTCAATTCGAGACTAGAGGCCCCTATCTCTATTTTCGGTTTGCTATGAACCAGGACTAAAGGCCCTCACGTGGCAGAGGGAGCGCGGTGGGGGCCGGAGGACCTCTAGTCTCGGGCCTTAACACCGCCTGAGACTAAACGGGTTCCTGCCCGCTAGAGATATTTGTGTGTTTCTCTGCCGCGACACGATTCTGTGTTTTCTTTTTCCATTTTGTTTTTTCCATTTTGTTCCTTTTTAATTTGTGTTTCATTATAATTTTAAACATGTTTCCGTACACTTATTCTACGCTACTATATACACAATACACGTTGATGCATATATATAATTAATATTCGATCCCTTGCGAGCATATATATATATATATACAATATTCAATTATATCAAAAGGAAGGAAATGTTTTGAAATTACATGGTCATTGATGATATATCATATCAATTACATGGAGATCACTAATTCATATTGAGTTTCTCGTCCTCCATATAATGTTCTCCTCTTTCATCGAGGACCTCCTTCATCAGAAATCGCGTCAATTCCTCTTGAATTGCTCGTATGCGCTGTTCTGACTCGAGATCCCCCCCCCCCCCCCGCAAATTGTGAATATAACTTGAATCAACTCTCTGATCACTGGGTCAACTCGCGAATGTACTCGCAGACATAGAATCCACATAAATGATACCCTTGTGGCTGCTATAAACCCTTCATCATTTTATAAGTTATCTCATCTTTGAATGAACATTCTATTTTCTTTCTGAACCATGTTCAACACCTGCTCAGCAAAGAAAATGAACAAAGGAGTTATTAGTTACTTGATATCAGGCAATGAACGAAAGAGGCCGATATAATGCGATAATGATTGAAATTACTTCTGGAGCATTACTTTCATATCGCTTCACTTCTCTTGGTTCCAACTTAATAAGTCATGGACTTCAACTGAGGACGTGTCAACTTGAATATTTAACAGATCTAGTAGAACCTGCGGACGTTTACATAGGCAGACATGCATAACTCATCAATTACACTTAATATCAAGTAAGAAAAAAAGAATGTGTACAAGACAAAAACACTCACTTGAAGTTATAAGAAAATAGTATTTTTTAACGTAATTATGCTCGATTAAAAACATGCACATGTCTCCCTCCACGTCCTTGGGGTGATTGTGGAACGTAAATTCATTAACGATATATGGGTCAATGAACCAAACGTCATATTTTCTAGTTCTTTTGCATTCAAGCATCTTCATTCTGCATAATATAACATAAGGATATATAGTCATGCAATGAATGAGGTGAGCTAGAGACTTAGTTACAAAAATAAATCACTTACAGACAATAGAAACCGAGGATAAATTTATTGAGGGTGCGCTGATTGTATAACTGAAACAGTTCAGTTAGTTGAATATGCCTTGAGTAATCTTTGAAGTGATGCTCCTTTCTAACGTCCACCGAAAACCATTCTTTCGGGTGCTTTCTTTTGTTTGCATAGTGTACCATTTGTACAGATTTCGCATATATGTTGATAGATGCGTGAGCTCCTCATGACTGACTAGAGGATCCCCTCTGACATATTTCCATGATATCTGACCCATTGGCGTATCTTCATATCCTAAGTATTGACCAAGAGACATACCTACCGCGGTAGCATTTTGTTGGGCCTGCGCTACAGTGATGCCAAATAGTCTAGCAACAGTCTTGGCTCTGGGTCCAATAATTCCATGTCCTTATCCATATCGGCTCTGAAGTCCTTGTCGATATCTAAAATCGCTATGAGCGGGGGGACCGATTGAATCTTCTGTTGTCCGAGCTGGGCAATTTGTTTCCCGCTTTTTGGACTTTTTTTTTGTTCTGCTTTGCTTGCTTAATAATTTCGCGGTTATAGTATGATGGCTGATTCATCGATATTTGGGATGGTTGCTCAAGAAAGGACTATCCCACGTTTTGGTTTTTTCATCAAATACCGGCTTTGGCTCGGGCTTTTTGGGTGCAAAAATGCCTTAGTGTAGGCAGACACATCTGCGGCATTTTCCTCATTAGTCTTGTCATAAGGTTTCTTTGGAATAGCCGGCGGGATGTCGACTATCTTCGCCATACTAACTTTCTTCTAAGTGGAGCGCGGGGGAGCGGCGACCTTCCTTTTTTCGGTGATGGCGGAGGCGGAGATCGAGTTGATGTACCTGCGCTGCAGCGATTGACATCCCTCCCGTCGAGGGGTGGACTTGGAGGTTGACGATCATCGGGGTGGGGTGGACTTGGACTCCTCGGAGTCGGTGGCCTTGGCGCCGAGCCTAGAAACTTGATGTACTTCTTCTTCCATAGAATGACACGGAACTTGACATCTCCTATTTTCCTAAGCCCTTTACGTGTAGCGATGTCAATCTCTAGGTCCGCAAAATCCTCCACTAGGTCATCCACTGAGACACGAGCATAGCCAGGTGGAATCGAAAGTGAATGGTGGAGTGCTCCAGTTAGACAAGGTAAAGCAGTGCCGATGCTACCTTTAAGGACATGTTGTTCATTGGCTGATGTAGCTCACATTGTGTCATCTCTCTGAAATCATCCACGGGGTAGCGAGGCGTCGGTGCATCATCCAGCAGTGCTTGATCATCATCCCGGACCTCAGTGGAAGCCACGCTGCTTCTCCGCTGGCTATGATCCAAAGAAGGATTATCAGCCTGCGGCTGAGATGACGACCTTTGGCTAAGTGCTTCCACCGGCTTCTTTGTCCCAGCTAGATCGTCTTCTATCTTCCCGATCCGATCTGCCTCTCGGTCCTTCTTTCTCTTATGGCTTTTGTAACTGTCAACGTACTCGGGAAACCCTTTCTTTCACGTAACACCAGTGCCTTTGCCTCGTGTTCGTCCACATTTTTCAGGATTCCCGAGGGCATGTGTCAGCTTGTCGTTCTCTCTCTCGGGACGGAACAATCACAAATGAGCATCGGCCACTACTTTAACAAGTGCATTGGAGGGTGTTAGAATTTTTGCTTAAAAAATTGTCTTCCCTGTTTCTGGGTTCAACGTTCCCCCGTGCCCATACCACCAGTGATTTGACCTCTTGGGCCATCCATCTGTACCAGGAATGATCCCTATAGCCTTCATGTCGGCCTCCATAGTTTCCCACTTAGGCACGACACTCTTGTAGCCACTTGTCCCCATTTTATGGTGGTATTTATTTTTGGCAGCATTTATCGCATTCTTTTCCGGATTTGCCTTGGCTACATAAGATATCTTGTAATTTACAAAATCGGGCCACTGTTCTCTCAACTTCTCATATGCTCCTTTGAAGTCTCGAGATTTCTTTTTCGCGGCATACTTCGCGTATAAACCTTTCTTGTGGTTCCAGAACAGTTTGGCCATCTTCATTAGAGCCCACTCCTTGACTTTCGCTCTTCTTTCAAGCCCACTCGGCCTTGGGTTAGTACCATCTGCCTCAAATTCTTCGTACTCTGAAGGTAGTATGAAATGCGCTATGAGCTTCTGCCAAAGGTCATCTTTGGCATCATCGGTGACATAACTGGTGAATTCTTCACCTGCTTTCTTTGACTTATTCTGTTCTTGAATGGTGATTGGGAGGTTGTCCCTAACAATCACCTCGCATTGATTTACGAACATCCTCGCATGCTTTTATAAAGCAACCGGTTCTGCATTATCATCTATTACGTCGATGGTGAACCTTTGATTACCATCCAACTTTTTGTTCGGGCCTCGTTTTGTTCTAGCTGTCAATTCCCTTGATCTGGTGGGCTAAAAGAAGAAGAGAGAGTGATGAATATATATATCCAGATCAATTAATGCATCTAGTCACAAGAGTCTTAATATATATACCTCGCCGGTTGTTGTCGAGGAGCCATCCTTGTTGTTTGTTGCCCTTCGTCTATCTAGTCTTGCTCTAGTCCATCGCTAGATGGATTCAAAAATGAGGATATCTCATCCTCGTCTACAACATCTTCACCTCTAGTAATAAGAAGAATTTCACCTCTTATCATGCCCTGAAGAAGATCTTCATCGGTGCGATCATCCATCACTTAACTATTCGAAAAGAAAGGTAAAACAAGTTAGGAAAATAGTAATAAATGAGCTTTTTTACTAAAAAAGTGAACTTTTTTACCACATTGCCATATAAGTGCATTGCTATATTTAGTTGAATAACATTGTAGCAAATAAATTTTACTCTAACAAATATTACTACTAACAAATTTCTACTCTAGCAAATATTACTAAACAAATAAATATTACAATACTAACAATATATATTACTTATAAAAAATATTACTACAAAAATTCTAACAAAATATTACTAAAGAAATTATAAGTTCATTGCTATATTTAGTTGAGTAAAACTACTATAAAAAAATTATTACTACTATACAAAAAAATTACTACTATACAAAATATTACTACTAAAACTACTATACAAAATACAAAATCTTTTTACTACTATACAAAACAAATATTACTAATATACAAAAATATTACTGCAGATCGGCCGGAGGAGGAGCGATCGGGGGCGGTGGTGAGGTCGGTGGCGAGAGCGCGCGGCAAGGTCGGCGGCGGCGTGGAGGCACGGCACACGGTAGCACGACGAGGCGGACGGAGACAAGGGCGGCGGCACGGGAATCGGGTAGCACCTCCCCTGCGTTCTATGCGTCGTCTCGCCTTCGTCTTCCTTGATAGATTTTGCCAAGTGCTAGAGGTGGGCATGGTCGGGGCGGGCGCGAAGTATATATCGCCCCCCTCTAGTCCCGGTTCAGCCAAGACCCGGTACTAGAGGACCTCTAGTCCCGGGCGGTGAAAAGACCCGGGACTAGACGACCCGGGACTAGAGGGCGCGAAGTATATATCGCCCCCCTCTAGTCCCGGTTCAGCCACGACCCGGTACTAGAGGACCTCTAGTCCCGGGCGGTGAAAAGACCCGGGACTAGACGACCCGGTACTAGAGGACCTCTAGTCCCGGGCGGTGAAAAGACCCGGGACTAAATCCCCCCTCTAGTACCGGGTGTATCCCCAACCCGGGACTAGTGGGTTTTTTTCGGTCGCTCTTTTTCGAACGCGAGCCCCCCTCTTGTCCTGGGTGCAGTCACAGCCCGGGACTAGAGGATTTTTTGTAAACTTTCTTATTTTTTAGTTTTTATAATTCAAATCAATTAGAAAACTTTAGAAATTCATATATTCTATTGTATAAATCCAAATAATACAAATATTATGTCTATTATTATCAGAACAATATAATGAATCTGAATATATCATCCATACATCAGTTTGCATCATGTATCAATTGTGCCATTTTCAAATCAACATGCATTCACTATGTTTTCATATTTTTGAATTTGACAAAACTTTCAACATTAAAAGTGTTTGAATTTGAATAAATAATCCAAAAATAGTAACTGTGAATAAAGATATTTAGGGGGCCTTTAGTCCCTATTGGATGCAATAACCATGACTAAAGATATTTCCCGTCATTCTCAAAGCCATCAAGACACACGCCATGCTTTCCCGCCATTTTTCTTCGCTTCCCAGCATGTTTTCCCGCCCTTTCCCTCTATATCTAGGCCGACTACCATGGCCATCCACACACATGCACACCTTCCCCTCTCACAACAATAGACACCGTATACTGGGAAATTATGACCCTCCAGGAGACCGAGGCGTTGTGCGCCTCCAGCTACCGGTTGCCCACCGACTAGATGCTGAGCACTGGAGAGGTTCCTGTCCCTCCCGATCCTCAAGGTTCCACACGCCAGGAGATGGCACCTGAGAGCGCTTCGTCGGGAAACCCCAAGAGCAAGGTGTGATGCAACACAGCAGCAAGTCTTCCCTTAGTAAGAAACCGAGGTTATCGAACCAGTAGGCGGAAGGAAACGTCTCAAAGGTGTTGCAAGCAACTTGGAGACCTGCACAACACAAACTCAAGACTTTGCCCCAACGAACAGTGAGGTTGTCAATCTCACCGGTTGCTGTAATAAAGGATTAACTATATGGTCTGGAAGGTAATAGTGGTTTGCAGAAAGTAAACAGTAACAGTGGAAGATGTATCAATGGTAAAGATTGGACCAAGGTCCATAGTTCACTAGAGGTGTTCTCCTTAGATAAACAAACATGACATGCTGGGTAAACAAATTACAGCAGGGCAATTGACAAGATTGAGCAAGACATAACAATGCAATACTAGACATCATGATCCTATGAGATTCGATTGGGCAATACAACAAGATACATAGACCGCCATCCAACTTCATCTATGACTAGAAGTACACCTTTGGGTTATCATCTGAACCCCTTCCAATATTAAGTTGCGAGCAACAGACAACTGCTTTAAGCAAAGTGTGTAAGTTAAACAATCCACTTGTTCCATGAACAAGAAATCGTTATTTTATCCCTAGTGGCAACAAGACATCTAAAACCTTAGAGATTTTTGTCACTTCCCTTAGATTAAATAGAGGCATGAACCCACTATCGAGCATAAATAACCCATCTTGGAATCACTAGCAACTACTTGGCCAATATAACCACTAACAACAGAGAGCATGCAAGATCACAAACAACACAAACATGATAGAATCAATAAGACAAAACCATTAATCAATCTGACATAGTAATCTCAATATCCATTGGATCACCGCAAACACAACATGCATGATTACAAATAGATGAGATCTTGATCATGAACGGAGCTCACAAGATCTAGACATGAAAGCACAAAGGAGGAGATACAACCATCTAGCTACTACATGGACCCAGTCCAAGGTGGAACTACTCACGCTTCATACCGGAGGCTGGCATGATGAAGAAGAAGGCCACCGGGATGATCTCCCCTCCGGCAGGGTGCATTATTGGTAAGAGATATTTATTCTCCTCCTTTAGAAAACTCCCCAAAGACTCATAGATATCTTTAGGCATAAGGCAAAATTCATACATGATATCACAGCGAGCATCAAAAGTTGCACTATTTATAGAAACTTTTATCGTAGGAAACCACTTTGAAGGCTCAGAATTTATTGGAACATAATCATGGTGATCTCTAAGTGTGTGATAGCAATTGTTCAAAGCAACCGTACTAGACTCAAGAGTGTTCAACCTAGCATAAATGTCTATAAAAGAAGAATCAGACTTGCCAGACATATTATAAATTATAATCAACCTCTTTATAGCATCTAAAGCTTCATCCTAGGTACAACAAAAAATATCTTTCTCAGCCACAACATCCAAAGCATATCTATAACTAAGAGAAATATCGTGGTAGAAACAATTAATAACCAAGCTAAGACTCATCTTAGGCTCAGTTTCCCTTTGTAAAGCAGAGATTCTAGACCAAGCTTCTTTGAAACTCTCTTCACTTCCTTGCTTGAAAGTAAAGATCCTTTCCATAGGTGAAACAGGGGTTGAACCAAAACCAGACATGGTACCAACTAGAGCAGGAAGTAATTGTTTTGTGTTTTTGATAAGAGAAAGCAAACCAAACTAAACTATTTTTTTGGAGTTTTTGATAAAAAGAGGCAAACAAAAACAAGCAAAAGAAACTAAACAAAAAAACACAAAGTAAAGATAAATTTTGAGAAGGACTCCCCTTGTGAAGACGTCCTTAGCCACCCCGACAACAGCGCCAGAAAACTTTGCTAGCGTGTTGTTGACGTGGGAGCTTCTTCTTCTTTAATTCCCCGACAACCGCGCCAGAAAACTTGTTGATGGCGCCTGAGAGCGCTTCGTCAGGAAACCCCAAGAGCAAGGTGTGATGCAACACAACAGCAAGTCTTCCCTCAGTAAGAAACCGAGGTTATCAAACCAGTAGGAGGAAGGAAACATCTCAAAGGTGTTGCAAGAAAATTGGAGACCTGCACAACACAAACTCAAGACTTTGCCCCGAAGAATAGTGAGGTTATCAATCTCACCGATTGTTCTAACAAAAGATTAACTGTATGGTGTGGAAGGTAATAGTGGTTTGCAAAAAGTAAACAATAACAGTGGAAGATGTATCAATGGTAAAGATTGGACCAGGGTCCATAGTTCACTAGAGGTGTTCTCCTTAGATAAACAAACATGGCATGCTGGGTAAACAAATTACAGCAGGGCAATTGACAGGACTGAGCAAGGCATAACAATGCAATACATAGACTATGAGATTCGATTGGAAATACAACAAGATACATAGATCGCCATCCAACTACATCTATGACTAGAAGTCCACCTTTGGGTTATCATCTAAACCCCCTCCAGTATTAAGTTGCGAGCAATAGACAACTGCTTTAAGCAAAGTGTGTAAGGTAAACAATCCACTTGTTCCATGAACAAGAGACCGTTGTTTTTTCCCTAGTGGCAACAACACATCTACAACTTTAGAGATTTCTGTCACTTCCCTTAGATTAAATAGAGGCATGAACCAACTATCGAGCATAAATACCCCATCTTGGAATTACTAGCAACTACTTGGCCAAGATAGCCACTAACAACGGAGAGCATGCAAGATCACAAACAACACAGACAAGATAGAATCAATAAGACAAAACCATTAATCAATCTGACATAGTAATCTCAATATCCATCGGATCCCCGCAAACACAACATGCATGATTACAAATAGATGAGATCTTGATCATGAACGGAGCTCACAAGATCTAGACATGAAAGCACAAAGGAGGAGATACAACCATCTAGCTACTACATGGACACGTATTCCAAGGTGGAACTACTCACGCTTCATTACCGGAGGCTGGCATGATGAAGAAGAAGGCCTCCAGGATGATCTCCCCTTCGGCAGGGTGCCGGGAAGAGCTTTATATCCCCCGATCTAGGGACGATGGTGGCGGCGGATACAGATAGTTTCGTGGAATATTGATCGGGTACTTAGGGTTTAGGCATCGGAGGCTTCTTATAGGCGAATATGCAAGGCAGGGGGGCGGCCAGGGGGCCCACACCCTGCCCAGGGGCGCCCTAGGGTGGGCACGCTCCTGGGGGGTGGAGCCGCCCTGTGGCTCCCCTCCGTCTCTCCTCTGGACTCTGTGTTCCCCACAGTAAAATATTTACTTTGGCTTTTGTCCCGTCCAATTCCGAGAATATTGATTTTCTGCCTTTTTGGAACCAAAAACAGAAGAAAACAGGCAACCAACACTATGGCATCTTGTTAATAGGTTACTACCAGAAAACATATAAAAACACTTCAAAGTGTAGATAAAGCAAAGCAAAGTAGATAGTAAACAAGCATGGAACATCAAAAATTATAGATACGTTTCCGATGTATCAAGCATCCCCAAGCTTAACTCCTGCTTGTCCTCGAGTAGTTAAGTGATAAAAGAATAATTTTTGAGGTGACATGCACCATCAAAACCAAGATCAAACCATTTGCAAGCATTGAAAGCTGGGAACAAAGAACTCTAAACATGAGCATGAAAGATGGTGTTCTAACAATAAGACAAAGTAACTAAGCATGCAACATTAAAGGCTACAAACAAAGATCATGAATAACATGCATTGAAAAACGTTTGTTTGTTTCACATACAGAAAACATGGCATAGTGGCATTCAGCTTGTCCCTCATGGAGTAGCAAATAGATGCATAGGGCACCTTCAAAATTCATAAGAGTGACTAGATACAAATAGCACAAGAACAAGTAATATCAATAATATGCATCAATCAATAAGTTTTGGGCCAATGCACATAGAACTAAGAATGGCTACTATGCTCTCTTAACTGGTGCCTAAAGGTAGAAGGTGGAGAATCAATATAATAGTGGAAGAAAGTCCCTTCATATAGGGTAGCAGGGATTTCAAGTCTCAAAAAGAGCTTCCAAAAATTATGGTACTTGTTAGCTTTCAGCCCTCATTGCCCCTATCATAAGCATCTTGAAGTGATTAAGGTTAAAGTGAACAAACTATGGAGTATATGCTTGACAAAGTATAAGTTGCCAATCTCATGTCCCTTGAATATGAGGTCCGCTCCTCATGCTACTCAACTTTAGTCACATGTATGTTCTTGTCATAGTAAGTACATGTGTATAATAAAGAACCGCCAACGGGGTGCCCCTTGCACATGGTATAGGAGCTATCCCATAACCAAAATGACAAGGCAAGCAGACAATGAGCATCTCGGCGATTTTTTATTTGCTATTTGCATAGGTTTTTATTGAGGATGCTTCACATATTTCTCATTATGGTGATGATGTAAGTTTCCACCATGATTAGGCATGGCTTAGGCTAGCGGCCCATGCGTTTCTCTAACACAAAATACATAACTCCATGGACTTACAAGCTCCCCTTTTATTTCACACCGACGACATCCATAGACAAAAGAGCATGATATCAACTATGTACAAAGTACAAGTGCAATGTTGAAAGCGTTCCCCATGACAACATGGTTCTGCTAATTCCAACGTATAAGTGCAAGCATACTACAACATAGATGACACAATGGTTCAAGTTTATTAGGGGCAAGAAATATAAAGTGTACCATCAAGTTTGTGAGAGCTTTAATCACTAAGTTTTCACATAACAAAATACTTTCTAATTGGAAGATAGCCGAAAACAAGAATATACTTGGAATGGTGTAACACACCATGCATAGGAATTTATAGTGGACACTTTGGAATAACTTGGTTTCTTGGGAGTTGGAATCATGAGTAGAGCTTACTCATACAAGTTAAGGCTATCAAAAGACTGGGAGCAACCAACTAAGAGAGCAATAATGGCCATAATCATGTAGAGCGACAAAACATTACTAATCAAAGCATAGAGTGGTAATACAAGTCAAGGACTAAATGATCATAGAGGCTATGGTGACTTGTTCATATTCATAACATGGTGTGAGCATGTGACAAGTTAACCCAAACAAAGCATCAAAGAAGAATACCACAATACTATGCTTTTGCATGCTAAAACAACGCATGATTCTTTCAAGGCACACTAAGCAATCCCAATTGTTTGGAACAAGTCATGCTACAGCAATAATCACTAAGCATAAGGTCAAAACAACACCTAGCATGAGATGATAAAGTCTAAGTCATAGTCAAAGCAAGCTCCTCTTGTACTATTTTAAGCAAGAACTTTCTACTCCTTTCCAACACCAATCAACTTATTTGAAACAACACAGTGATAATGGGGGTACAAACTACTTTGTTCAAGAAAACTAATCAAACTAAGCAAATCAAACGAAAACTAAGATGCTCCAAGAACAACACAACAGTGCATGAAACAATAAAAACGAAGTGTCTAGAAAGACCTGAGCTTTTTATTGATGAAGAAGGGGATGCCTTGGGCATTCCCAAGATTTGACGCTTGTACCTCTTGGATATTTTTTGGGGTGACACCGGGGTGGCATCCCCAAGATTGAGCTTTTGTCCATTCTTCATATCATTACATCATTCTTTCTCTACACCTAAAATTTTTCCTTCATACAAAATTTCACACAATCTACATTAGCAACGTTAGTGTATTCAAAATATAATAGACCCTTGGGTTTTATCTTTGGGACAACAAATTTTTTCACTAAAAACACAAGCTATTGTAGTAATTCCCTCAAAAAGCTCAATTTCCCAAAAAGAACCCAAAAAGGAATCAATAAGAAGCAAATGCAAATAATGGCAGAAATCTGTCAAAACAGACAAGCAGGTAGAAACCGATTTTTTCGAAGACCTTCTGTTGCTCAAATAAAAAAGTATTGAACTAACGAAAGTTATCTAACATACTGGGGAATTTATTCGTAAATTATGAACTAAATCCGACTTACATATATTCCTCATGAATTTTTATGGTGGAGCATAAAAATCTGTTTTGGGACAACAACTCCCCAAATCTTATTTCCCTCTTATTAGAGCTCATTCTTGGCACAAAAAGCAAACAAAAAGGATAAGGTGAGGTCATTACTGAAGTAATAACTTCCAAGACTCAATAAAACTCTTGGGTTATCTCCCAACAAGTACTTTTGTTTAACGCCTTTAAGTTAGGCAAAAGAAGCAAGAAATTAGGTATTTTCAAATGAAGAATCATTAACATCAACTCTCTTGCTCCTACCTTTCTTATTCTCTTTAGGGAATATATGATTACTTACTGGAGGAGAAAAATGCATAATGCCTTTTCCCACATCTATTATTGCTGCAAGGTGTTTCAGTAGGGATCTTCCGAGTGTAATTTGTCCTTTTCCTACACATTCAATAACAAGATAATCAGTAGACACCATTTTCCCTGAGATTTTTGTAAACACACCTTCAGCTATTCCAATGGGTAATAAAGTTGCATTATTGGTAAGAGATATTTATTCTCCTCCTTTAGAAACTCCCCAAAGACTCATAGATATCTTTAGGCATAAGGCAAAATTCAGACATGATATCACAGCGAGCATCAAAAGTTGCACTATTTATAGAAACTTTTATCGTAGGAAACCACTTTGAAGGCTCAGAATTTATTGGAACATAATCATGGTGATCTCTAAGTGTGTGATAGCAACTGTTCAAAGCAACCGTACTGGACTCAAGAGTGTTCAACCTAGCATAAATGTCTATAAAATAAGAATCAGACTTGCCAGACATATTATAAATTATAATCAACCTCTTTATAGCATCTAAAGCTTCATCCTAGGTACAACAAAAAATATCTTTCTCAGCCACAACATCCAAAGCATATCTATAACTAAGAGAAATATCGTGGTAGAAACAATTAATAACCAAGCTAAGACTCATCTTAGGCTCAGTTTCCCTTTGTAAAGCAGAGATTCTAGACCAAGCTTCTTTGAAACTCTCTTCACTTCCTTGCTTGAAAGTAAAGATCCTTTCCATAGGTGAAACAGGGGTTGAACCAAAACCAGACATGGTACCAACTAGAGCAGGAACTAATTGTTTTGTGTTTTTGATAAGAGAAAGCAAACCAAACTAAACTATTTTTTTGGAGTTTTTGATAAAAAGAGGCAAACAAAAACAAGCAAAAGAAACTAAACAAAAAAACACAAAGTAAAGATAAATTTTGAGAAGGACTGCCCTTGTGAAGACGTCCTTAGCCTCCCCGGCAACAGCGCCAGAAAACTTTGCTAGCGTGTTGTTGACGTGGGAGCTTCTTCTTCTTTAATTCCCCGACAACCGCGCCAGAAAACTTGTTGATGGCGCCTAAGAGCGCTTCGTCAGGAAACCCCAAGAGCAAGGTGTGATGAAACACAGCAGCAAGTCTTCCCTCAGTAAGAAACCGAGGTTATCAAACCAGTAGGAGGAAGGAAACATCTCAAAGGTGTTGCAAGAAAATTGGAGACCTGCACAACACAAACTCAAGACTTTGCCCCGAAGAATAGTGAGGTTGTCAATCTCACCGATTGCTGTAACAAAAGATTAACTGTATGGTGTGGAAGGTAATAGTGGTTTGCAAAAAGTAAACAATAACAGTGGAAGATGTATCAATGGTAAAGATTGGACCAGGGTCCATAGTTCACTAGAGGTGTTCTCCTTAGATAAACAAACATGGCATGCTGGGTAAACAAATTACAGCAGGGCAATTGACAGGACTGAGCAAGGCATAACAATGCAATACATAGACTATGAGATTCGATTGGCAATACAACAAGATACATAGACCGCCATCCAACTACATCTATGACTAGAAGTCCACCTTTGGGTTATCATCTGAACCCCCTCCAGTATTAAGTTGCGAGCAATAGACAACTGCTTTAAGCAAAGTGTGTAAGGTAAACAATCCACTTGTTACATGAACAAGAGACCGTTGTTTTCTACCTAGTGGAAACAATACATCTACAACTTTAGAGATTTCTGTCACTTCCCTTAGATTAAATAGAGGCATGAACCAACTATCGAGCATAAATACCCCATCTTGGAATTACTAGCAACTACTTGGCCAAGATAGCCACTAACAACGGAGAGCATGCAAGATCACAAACAACACAGACAAGATAGAATCAATAAGACAAAACCATTAATCAATCTGACATAGTAATCTCAATATCCATCGGATCCCCGCAAACACAACATGCATGATTACAAATAGATGAGATCTTGATCATGAACGGAGCTCACAAGATCTAGACATGAAAGCACAAAGGAGGAGATACAACCATCTAGCTACTACATGGACACGTATTCCAAGGTGTAACTACTCACGCTTCATTACCGGAGGCTGGCATGATGAAGAAGAAGGCCTCCAGGATGATCTCCCCTCCGGCAGGGTGCCGGGAAGAGCTTTAGATCCCCCGATCTAGGGACGATGGTGGCGGCGGATATAGATAGTTTCGTGGAATATTGATCGGGTACTTAGGGTTTAGGCATCAGGGGCTTCTTATAGGCGAATATGCAAGGCAGGGGGGCGGCCAGGGGGCCCACACCCTGCCCAGGCGCGCCCTAGGGTGGGCACGCGCCTGGGGGGTGGATCTGCCCTGTGGCTCCCCTCCGTCTCTCCTCTGGACTCTGTGTTCCCCACAGTAAAATATTGACTTTGGCTTTTGTCCCGTTCAATTCCGATAATATTGATTTTCTGCCTTTTTGGAACCAAAAACAGAAGAAAACAGGCAACCAGCACTATGGCATCTTGTTAATAGGTTAGTACCAGAAAACATATAAAAACACTTCAAAGTGTAGACAAAGCAAAGCAAAGTAGATACTAAACAAGCATGGAACATCAAATATTATAGATACGTTTCCGATGTATCACCAGGCGGCCATCACGAACCACTTCTAGCTCGAGCTCACGACGGAGCAGTGGATGGATCCCCATTGGGATACCGACAACTATGAAACCTTGAATACATTCTTCGGTAATAGACGGGAAGGGAGCTTGCTAGGTATGAGGGTGATGTCCCTCCCCCGTTGAACCATAACGAAGCTGGTTGCCGCTTGTGGTGGGAAAACCGGACTGTCATCGGCGTGATGCGCTACATCGTGCAAGGAGATCATCCATACCTGTGGTTCCCACACCCGCCGCAGTGCCACAAGAAGGGTGGCGGTGGTGAAGGCTGGGGGCATAGCATCATCATCATCCGGGACCCCCCTCCCCCCACGCATCATGAATCCGAGGCCGGAGTGGTAGGTGCCCTCGGAATATGCTCTGGCTGGGCCGAGGATCCAGCCTCGTGCGCCTAGCGAAGACGATGATGAAGAAGATGAAGATGACCCTGAAGTTGTGTACTATAGGTCTATACATGAGTATGACTAAAGAGGGGGGCCTTTAGTCTCGATTTTGTATTCCTAGTTTTTTAATATCAATAAATGTCTTGAGTGTTAGTCCCGGGTTGTGGCTGGACCGGGACTAAAGGGGGGCCTTTAGTCCTGATTCTGTAGTCCCAGTAGGAAACCGAGACTAATGGATCGTTTCCTACTAGTGTTGGTCTCTCTATAACCTTCCCGAACTATGAAGATGTTGTTCTATTCTTGTGCTTGGGAGCTAACTAATTTCACATATTAGGGAGTGCATCTATGGTCAGCTTGTTGGAGATGCCTGAGGACTGGATCCTTAGGCATCTCCCTCAAGCTGGACGTAGTGTTGTCCCTGCTCTCGCACACCATATTGTAGTTTATAACTTCTCTAACTAGATCAATACGTCTGGGAGCTGACTAATTTCACATATTAGGGAGTGTATCTATGGCCAGCTTGTTGGAGATGCCTGAGGACCGGATTCTTAGGAATCTCCCTCAAGTTGGCCGTAGTGTTGTCTCTTCTCTCACACACCATCTTGTTTGCAGTTGATAACTTCACAATGATGCCTATTTATAGATTAAGCAGCACCACATGGTGTCGACACTCACCCCTGTCATTAGTGCTGCCACCCACCACAGTAGTATCGCCACTCACTGGCATAGTGTCGCCACTCACTGGCATAGTGCCGCCACCCACCAAAATAGTGTCGCCACCCATGTTTAGTACCGGTTGGTGCCTCCAAACAGGACTAAAGATGAACCTTTAGTCCCGTTTGGAGACACCATCCGGGACTAAACATGCTTGCACCGGCCCTAGCCTGCCGCAACCCCTTAAGTCCCAATTGGTTTCTTCAACCGGGACTAAAGATATTTCCCACCATGTTTTCCTGCCCTTTCCCTCTATATATAGGCCGACCGTCATGGAAACCCACACATCCACACATTCCCCGCCACCTACTTTAGGATTCCCATCTCGCATCCTCGTCGTCGACTCGATAGCAATGATGGAGTACTAGGCTCCGTCGGGCATGTCCGATATTGGGCTCCGTCGGGCTGGCACTAGGAGGTGCTACTTACGGAACGCGTCACTTGGTGAGGAATCTGGATCTCGTCGTTGATCTGGAGATTCTTTGGTGGCCATCACGTGGTCCAGGCTTGGAGCAGAGGGAGACGGCCCCCAAGGAGGTGGTACGGCGTCGTGACATGGAGGAGGACGAACACATCCATTTCTATATGGTGATGTTGGACGCCAGGGTCTCTGATAACTGCCAGTTTCTTCAGGGATCTCACCCGAGCTATGCTCCTCTGATGGTTCCGTCTCTTTGGGTGTTCACCTCCCATGGCTCAGGAACCAAGAGTCATCGTCCAGTTTGATTGAGCAAGATTTATTAGTTTTCATATCCAGATTAGCAGTTTAGTTAAATGAAGAGATTGTCTTGCAAACTATTCAAAATGCTCGGGAATAATACATTACATAAATGTTTTCTTTTGAGTTTTTAGAACATAGTTACATAAAATGTTTAATATAACATCATTTATTCGTGTTTTTCCCTTGTTGATTGCGCCTTAACCATGGAGCATCTTCATTAATTAAAAGGGTTGTTGGATCAGTGTTCACTGTGAAGGGTGGAGTTTCATGAAACTTCTCACAATCTTCTGACATGTCTATCTTGTCCTCCACTCCCATGATGTTTCTTTTCTCTAAAAGAACTATGTGGCCCTTTGGCTCATTGTCTGATGTATTCTTTTGCTTATTTTTTCTTATTCTCGGTTTGGTAGACCTATCGTTCACATAGAAAACCTGATCCACATCATTGGATAGGACGAATGATTCATATAAGTATGGAAGATTGTTGAGATCCACCGTTGTCATTCTGTACTTCTCGTCTACCTTTACCCTGCCTCCTGTCAGCTTGACCCATTTGCACCGACACATAGTCAAGTTCCCATATCTCCTCTATGTAACCATAATATGTGGTATTTGACCCATTGTTGTTTGTTGCATCAAAGTGGACACCACTATTTTGGTTGGTGCTCTTTTTATCTTGGGATATGATACGTCGGAAACGTATCTATAATTTTTGATGCTCCATGCTTGTTTAGTATCTACTTTGCTTTGCTTGTCTACAGTTTGAGGTGCTTTTTTACATGTTTTCTGGTACTAACCTATTAAAAAGTTTCCACAGTGCTAGTTGCCTGTTTTCTGCTGTTTTTGGTTTCAAAAAAGTTAGTAAAGAAATATTCTCGGAATTGGACGAGACAAAATGTCAAAGTCAATAACTTTCCGTGGGGAACAAGAATCCATAAGACGAGACGGAGACGCAAGCCAGGGTGGCAAACTCCCCTAGGCGCTAGGTGGGCCCTGCCCCGCGCCTGGGTAGGGTTTGACCCCCCTGGTCGCCTCCTCGACCTTCCCCTTCGCCTATAATAATCCCCAGATGCAAAAACCCTAAGCACCCGATCAATATTCCACGAAACCTTCTGTAGCCGCCGCCACCGTCGTCCCTAGATCGTGTGGGAGGATCTGAAGTTCTTCCTGGCACCCTGCCGGAGGGGAGATCATCCCGGAGGCCTTCTCTCCGGTATGATGCGTGAGTAGTTCCACCTTGGACTATGGGTCCATGTAGTAGCTAGATGGTTGTATCTCCTCCTTGTGCTTTCATGTGTAGATCTTGTGAGATCCTTTCATGATCAAGATATAATCTATTTGTAATCATGCATGTTGTGTTTGCGGGGATCCGATGGATATTGAGATTATTATGTTGGTTTGATTAATGGTTTTGTCTTTATGATTCTATCATGTTTGTGTTGTTTGTGATCTTGCATGCTCTTCATTGTTAGTAGCTATCTTGTCCGAGTAGTTGCTAGTGACTCCAAGAGGGGGTATTTATGCTCGATAGTGGGTTCATGCCTCTAGTTTCCAAGGGAAGTTACAGAAATCTCTTCGGTTGTAGATGTGTTAATGCTACTAGGGAGAAAACAACGGTATCTTGTTCATGGAACATGTGGATTGTTTACCTTACACACTTTGCTTAAAGAAGTTGTCTGTTGCTTGCAACTTAATACTGGAGGGGGTTCGGATGATAACCTAAAGGTGGACTTCTAGTCATAGATGTAGTTGGATGGCGGTCTATGTATCTTGTTGTATTGCCCAATTGAATCTCATAGGATCTTTCTGACTAGTAATTGCATTGTTATGCCTTGCTCAGTTCCTGTCAATTGCCCTGCTATAATTTGTTTACCCTTCATGCCATGTTGTTTATCCAAGGAGAGCACCTCTAGTGAACTATGGACCTCGGACCAATCTTTACCATTGATACATCTTCCACTGTTACTTGTTTACTTGTTGCAAACCATTATCTTCCACACCATACGTTTAATCCTTTGTTACAGCAAACCAGTGAGCTTGACAACCTCACTGATTCGTTGGGGCAAAGTCTTGAGTTTGTGTTGTGCAGGTCTCCGTGTTGCTTGAAACACCTGTGTGACGTTTGCTTCCTCCTACTGGTTCAATAACCTTGGTTTCTTATTGAGGGAAACTTGCTGCTGTGCTGCTTCATACCTTGCTCTTGGGGTTTCCAACGAAGCGTCCCACGACAAGTGCTGGGCACCATCAAGCTATTTTCTGGCGCCGTTGCCGTGGAGGCTAAGGACGTCTTCACAAGGGGAGTCCTTCACTTCCTTTCTCTTTACTTTGTTTTTAGTTTGCTTTGTTTCTTTTGCTTGGTTTTGTTTGCCTCTTTCCAAAAAAACCCAAAAAATTAGTCTAGTTTGGTTTGCTTTCTTTATTCAAAAACACAAAATAATTGGTTCCTACTTTAGTTGCTACCATGTATGGTTTTGGACCAACCTTTATTTCCCCTATGGTAGAAATCTACACTTTTAAGCAAAAAAGTGAAGAAAGTTTTAAAGAAGCTTGGTCCAGAATCTCTGCTTGACAGAGGGAAACTGAGCCTAAGGTGAGCCTTAGCTTGGTTATTGATAGTTTCTATCGCGGTATTGCTCTTTGTTATAGATATGCTTTGGATGCTGTGGCTGAGAAATATTTTTTTGCTATGTACTGAGGATGAAGCTTTTGATGCCATAAAGAAATTAATCATGATTTATGGTACACCTGGCAAGTCTGATTCCTCTTTCACAAATATTTTTGCTAGGTGGAACACTCTTGTGACTGGTATTGCTGCTATGAATAGTTGCTATCACACGCTTAGGGCTTACCATGATTATGTTCCCATAAATTTTGAGCCTTCAAAGTGGTTTCCCACAATCAAAGTCTCAATAAACACTACAGTTTTTGATGCTCGCTGTGATATCATGTCTGAATTTTGCCTCATGCCTAAAGATATTTATGATTCCTTGAGTCTTTGGGGGCTTACTGAAGGAGGAGAGGAAATCTCTCTTACCAACAATGCCACTATATTGCCCATTGGAATAGTTGAAGGTGTGTTTACAAAAATCTCAGGTAAAATGGTATCTACTGATTATCTTGTTATTGAATGTGTAAGCAAGGGACAAATTACACTTGGAAAATCCCTACTGAAATGCTTTGGAGCGGTAATAGATGTGGGAAAGGCATTATGCACTTTGATCCTCCGCTAAGCAATCATATCTTCCCTAAAGAGAATAAGAAAGGTAAGAAAGGAAAGAACAAGAGGGGCAATTCATCATGTGAAAATACTTGATTCTTCTTGCTTCTTGTGCCCAACTTAAAGGCGTTAAAGAAAAGTACTTGTTGGGAGATAACCCAAGAGTTTTATTGAGTCTTGGAAGTTATTACTTCAGTAATGACCTCTCCTTATCCTTTTTGTTTGCTTTTTTGTGCCAAGAATGATCTCTAATGAGAGGGAAGTAAGATTTGGGGAGTTGCTGTCCCGAAACAGATTTTTGTCCTCCACCAAAAAAATTCGCGAGGAGTCTCTGTAACTCGGATTGAGCTCAAAATTTACGAATAAATCCCCCAGTACGTTAGCTAACTTTAGTTAGTTCAACACTTTTTTGCTTTGAGCAACAGAAGATGTTTGAAAAAATCAGTTTTTACCTGTTGTTCTGTTTTGACAGATTTCTACCATTATTTGCATTTCCTTCTTATTGATTCCTTTTTGAGTTTTCTTTAGGTGAATTAAGCTTTTTGAAGTATTTAATACAGTATCTTGTGTTTTTAGTGAAAAGCCTTGCTGTTTTAAAGCTTTGCCGGGGGTCTAATATCTTTTGAATACACTAATGTTGCTAATGAAGATTGTGTGAAAGAAAAATTTCAGGTGTAGAGAGAGAATGATGCAATGAGATGAAGAATGGACAAACGCTCAAGCGTGGCGATGCCACCATGGTGTCACCCCAAGAAATATCCAAGAGGTACATGCGTCAAATCTTGGGGATGCCCAAGGCATCCCCTTCTTCATCAACAAAAAGCTCAGGTCTGTCTAGACACTTCGTTTTTGTTGTTTCATGCATAGTTGTGTTGTTCTTGGAGCGTCTTAGTTTTTGTTTGCTTTTCTTAGGTTGTTTAGTTTTCTTGAATAAAGTTGTTTGGACCTCGTTCTCGCTGTGTTGTTTTGCAAATAAGTTGCTTGGTGTTGGAAAGGAGTAGTAAGTTCTTGCTTATAAGTGCAACAGGAGCTTGCATTGACTGTGACTTAGATTTTAGCATGGCATGCTAGGTGTTGTTTTGACCTTATGCTTAGTGATTATTGCTATAGTATGTCTTGTTCCAAACAATTGGGATTGCTTAGTGTGCCTTGAAGAAATTATGCGTTGTTTTAGCATGCAAAAGCATAGTATTGTGGTATTCTCCTTTGATGCTTTGCTTGGGTTGACTTGGCACATGCTCACACCATGTTATGACTATGACAAGTCACCATTAGCCTCTATGATAATTTAGTCCTTGACTTGTGGTACCACTCTATTCTTTGATTAGTAATGCTTTGTTGCTCTGCATGATTATGGATATTATTGCTCTCTTAGTTGGTTGCTCCCAGTCTTTTGCTAGCCTCCACTTGTATGAGTAAGTTCTACTCATGCTTCCAACTCCTAAGAAACCAAGTTATTCCAAAGTATCCACTATAAAATTCTATGCATGGTGTGTTACACCATGCCAAGTATATTCTTGTTTTCAGCTATCTTCCAATTAAAAACTATTTTGTTATGTGAAAATTTAGTGATTAAAGCCCACACAAACTTTATGGCACACTTTAGATTCTTTGCCCCTAATAAACTTGAACCATTGTGTCTTCTATGTTGTATATGCTTACACTTATATGTTAAAATTAGCAGAACCGTGCTGTCACGGGGAACGTTTTCAACATTGCACTTGTACTTTGTACTCAGTTGATATCATGCTATTTTGTCTATGGATGTCACCAGTGTGAAATAAAGAGGGAACTTGTAAGTCCATGGAGTTTCTATCCTGTGTTAGAGAAACGCCTGGGCCGCTAGCCTAAGCCTTGCCTAATCATGGTGGAAACTTGCAGCAACACCATAGTGACATCTATGAAGCATTCTTCTTATAAAAAAAGAGAGACACATTGAGAAAAGAGGAAAGAGAGAAAAAAGCACCATATTCCCATGGTAAATAAGAAGATTGCTGAGATACTCATTGTCTGCCTGCCTTGTCATTTTTGTTATGGGATAGCTCCTGTACCATGTGCAAGGGGTACCCCATTGGCGGTTCTCAATGATAGGCAAATACTTACAATGACAAGAACTTACAGGTGACTAAAGTTGAGTATAATGAGGTGTGGCCCTCGTATCCAAGGGACTTGAGATTGCCAACTTATACTTCATCAAGCATATACTCCATCTTTGTTCACTTTAACCTTAATCACTTCAAGATGATTATGATAGGGGCAATGAGGAATGAAAGCTAACAAGTACCATAATTTTTGGATGCTCTTTTTGAAACTTGAAATCCATGCTTCCTTTATAAAAGGCCTTTCTTCCACCACTATTGAGTCTCCACCTTATACCTTTAGGCACCATCAAGAGAGCATAGTTGTCATTCTGTGCGTAGTGCTCCAAAGCTTATTGATTAACGCGTATTGTGATATTACTTGTTTTTGTGCTATTTTTTTCTAGTCACCCTTGTGAACTTTGAAGGTGTCCTATGCATCTATTTTCTACTCTATAAGGGACAAGCTGATTGCCACTATGCTATGCTTTCTATATGTGAAACAAACAAACTTTTTTCAATGCATGTTATTCATGATCTTTGTTTATAGCTTGTCATGTTGCATGCATATTTACTATGTCCTATTGTTAGAACTCCATCTTTCATGCACATGTTTAGAGATCTTTGATCCCAACTTTCAATGCTTGCAAATGGTTGGATCTTTATTGTGTGGATGCATGTCACCTCCAAAATTATTCTTTTTATCACTTACCTACTCGAGGACGAGCAGGAGTTAAGCTTGGGGAAGTTGATATGTCAGAAACGTATCTATAATTTTTGATGCTTCATGCTTGTTTAGTATCTACTTTGCTTTGCTTTTCTACACTTTGAGGTGCTTTTTACATATTTTCTGGTACTAACCTATTAACAAGTTGCCACAGTGCCAGTTGCTTGTTTCTGCTGTTTTTGGTTTGAGAAAAGTCAGTAAAGAAATATTCTCGAAATTGGATGGGACAAACGTCAAAGTCAATAGCTTTCCGTGGGGAACAAGAAACAAGAAGACGAGACGGAGGCGCAAGCCATGGCGGCCAAACCCCCCTAGGCGCAGGAGGGCCCTGCCCCACGCCTGGGTAGGGTTTGACCCCCCTGGTCGCCTCCTCGGCTTCCCCCTTCGCCTATAAGAAGCCCCTGATGCAGAAACCCTAAGCACCTGATCAATATTCCACGAAACCTTCTGTAGTCGACGCCACCGTCGTCCCTAGATTGGGGGGATCTGAAGTTCTTCCCGGCACCCTGCCGGAGGGGAGATCATCCCGGAGGCCTTCTCTCCGGTATGATGCGTGAGTAGTTCCACCTTGGACTATGGGTCCATGTAGTAGCTAGATGGTTGTATCTCCTCCTTGTGCTTTCATGTGTAGATCTTGTGAGATCCTTTCATGATCAAGATCTAATCTATTTGTAATCATGCATGTTGTGTTTGCGGGGATCCGATGGATATTGAGATTATTATGTTGGTTTGATTAATGGTTTTGTCTTTATGATTCTATCATGTCTGTGTTGTTTGTGATCTTGCATGCTCTCCATTGTTAGTAGCTATCTTGGCCTAGTAGTTGCTAGTGACTCCAAGAGGGGGTATTTATGCTCGATAGTGGGTTCATGCCTCTAGTTTCCAAGGAAGTGACAGAAATATCTTCGGTTGTAGATGTGTTGTTGCTACTAGGGAGAAAACAACGATCTCTTGTTCATGGAACACTTGGTCTGTTTACCTTACACACTTTGCTTAAAGCAGTTGTCTGTTGCTTGCAACTTAATATTGGAGGGGGTTCGGATGATAAGCTGAAGGTGGACTTCTAGTCATAGATGCAGTTGGATGGCGGTCTATGTATCTTGTTGTATTTCCCAATCGAATCTCATAGGATATTTCTGACTAGTAATTGCATTGTTATGCCTTGCTCAGTTCCTGTCAATTGCCCTGCTGTAATTTGTTTACCCTTCATGCCATGTTGTTTATCCAAGGAAAGCACCTCTAGTGAACTATGGACCCCGGTCCAATCTTTACCATTGATACATCTTCCACTCTTATTTGTTTACTTGCTGCAAACCATTATCTTCCACACCATACGTTTAATCCTTTGTTACATCAAACTGGTGAGCTTGATAACCTCACTGTTTCGTTGGGGCAAAGTCTTGAGTTTGTGTTGTGCAGGTCTCCGCGTTGCTTGCAACACCTGTGTGACGTTTCCTTCCTCCTACTGGTTCGATAAGCTCGGTTTCTTACTGAGGGAAACTTGCTGCTGTGTTGCTTCATACCTTGCTCTAGGGGTTTCCAACGAAGCATCCCACGACAAGTGTTGTGCGCCATCAGGATATTGTGTAAAATGTATTCCCATTTATATCGTACCCTTTGAAAGTCGATATAGTCAAAGATGGTGACCTGGACAACAAGTATAGCTGATCTCCAACAGTGTTGTTTTTTGCGAGATGTTGTAACCAACTGCTAAAAGTCTTCATGTGTTCATCTCTAATCCAGGATTCATGCTTCCCAGAGTTGTTCTTGTGTTCCTCGATATATGGAGCCGCCAAGGTGGAATTCTATAGAACTGTGTAATGTGCTTTACTGTAAGAATCCCCATCCCTACATATTATTCATTTCATTCCTAGAGTGCCTTCTCCACTCAGTCTCCCCTCATGCCGCGATTGAGGAATAACAATCGCCTTAAGGTTAGGAACAAAGTCAACACAAAAATCAATGACCTGCTCTGTTCGATAGCCCTTGGAGACGCTTCCTTCAGGCCTAGCACAATTACGGACATATTTCTTTAAGACTCCCATGAACCTCTCAAAGGGGAACATATTGTATAGAAATAGAGGACTGATACGTCAAAAACGTATCTATAATTTTTGATGCTCCATGCTTGTTAGTATCTACTTTGTCTTATGTTTTGTCTACACTTTGAGGTGTTTTTATATCTTTTCTGGAACTAACCTATTAACAAGTTGCCATAGTGCCAGTTGCCTGTTTTCTCCTGTTTTGGTTCCAGAAAGGCAGAAAATCAATATTATCGGAATTGGACGGGACAAAAGCCAAAGTCAATAACTTTTCTTGAGGGACACGAATCCAGAAGGATGGACAGAGAGGCACCAGAGGGTGGCTAGACCCCCCTGGGCGCGGCCAAGCCTGGCCCGCGCCTGGGGAGGGTGTGGGCCCTCTGGCTGCCTCCTTGGCCTCCCCTTTCGCCTATAAGAATCCTCCGACCCAAAAACCCTAGGGAATCTAGAAGAAATCCATGAAAACCTCCGTAGCACCGCCGCCACCGAAGGGGAGATTCAGGGGACAGAAAGTCTCTGTTCCGGCATCCTGCCGGGATGGGGAAGTGACCCCGGAGCCATCTCCATCGATCTCCATCACCATATTCATCACCGTTGTTGATTCCCATGATGAGGAGGGAGTAGTTCTTCCTCGAGGCTAAGGGCTCTACCGGTAGCTATGTGTTCATCTCTCTCTATGCATGATCTTGTGGTCATGAGCTTTGTAATCAAGTAGATCTACCTTGCTACTCAAGTGCTTCATTAGATCTCTGTTCTCCCCATGTGTGTGAAAGTGACAGCGTGCACGCCATGGTGGCACTTAGGTTTGAGTCCACATAAATACTCTTTGTGCTTTAATAGATCTATGATTTTCCCCACATGTGTGAAAGTGACAGTGTCCATACCGTGTGGCACTTTGGCTAGATTGAATATTTGTTATGATTTATATTTGGAGTTGGATGTCTCTATGAAATTGTGGTGTTTGTTGGAACCATCTAGCGCTCAAGGTGACAGTGTGGGGTTATCTAGATTAGGGAAGGCATACTTTGAGGTGTGCTGTTATAGCCCTACCATGGATTAGAGTGTCCAACCGGAGAGTAGTTAAGAGTAGTATCATGAAGAGAGGATATTTATATGAGAGAGTGTTCACTAGTGAAAGTATGATCCCTAGGCCTTGTTTCTAAACATTGAAACACCGTTTGCATCTAGATCTGTTGCATGTTTGCTTGCTTTCTTCTTGTTGCATTTAGTCTTTGCCTCACCGTCAAGCTATTTTCTGGCACCGCTACCACTTGTATTTCACTATCTCTTCGCCGAACTAGTGCACCTATATTGGGTGTGTTGGGGACACAAGAGACTTCTTGTATCTTGATTGCAGGGTTGCTTGAGAGGGGTACCTTTGGTCACTTCCTCCCTGAGTTCGATAAACCTTGGGTGATCCACTTCAGGGAAACTTGCTGCAGTTCTACAAGCCTCTGCACTTGGAGGCCCAACAACTATCTACAAGAATATAAGTGCGTAGACATCAAGCTCTTTTCTGGCGCTGTTGCCGGGGAGGTAAGCTAAAAGGTAATCACATCCTCTGGTGTGAGTACTCGAAGTTATTTCCTTTAGATTCTGCAATTTTGTCTTTTTGTTTCTTGTTTTTACTAGTTAGGCTTAATGGAAAACAACAACAAAATTAGAGAGCTTTATAGTGTTTATCTTGAGTTAGGACATGAAGTGTTTGAAGAGAAAATTTAAAAACCTATGGAGCTTTATTTGCATGCTAATAGAAATGTTATTAGTATGAATTTCTTGAACACCATTATTGCTAATGCTATGGAAACGTCTAAGCTTGGGGAAGCTAGTTTTTATGAAGATGATCTTTTTAGTCCCCCAGCTTTGGAAGATAGCTATTCTATTGCTTATGATGATACCAAACCTCCCATATATGATGATTACAATGATGAGTATGATATTTTAAGTCCACCTACTATTGAGGAGGAAATTAGTTGTGATTACAATATGCCTCCTATATTTGATGATTATCGTGATGAGAATAACAATGATAGCTATTTTGTTGAATTTGCTCCCACTACAATTAATAAATGTGACTATGCTTATGTGGAGAGTAATAATCATTTTATGCATGTGGCTCATGATAAGAATGTTTTATGTGATAATTATATTGTTAATTTTATTCATGATGCTACTGAAAGTTATTATGAGAGAGGGAAACATGGTCTTATGCATCTTAAAAATATTAAGTTTCCCCTCTTTATGTTGAAAATTTTGAAGTTGCACTTGTTTTTCTTTCCTATGCTTGTTTCTTTGTGCTTTAATGACTTGTTTCTTTACAAGATTCCTATGCATAGGAAGTGGGTTAGACTTAAATGTGTTTTGAGTTTGCTTCTTGATGCTCTCTTTTACTTCAATTCATATTTCTTATGTGAGCATCTTCTAAAACTATCAAGCTTAACTTAATGGCGTTAAAGAAAAGTACTTATTGGGAGATAATCCAAGAGTTTTATTGAGTCTTGGAAGTTATTACTGCTGTAATGAGCTCTCCTTATCCTTTTTGTTTGCTTTTTGTGCCAAGAATGGCCTCTAATGAGAGGGAAGTAAGATTTGGGGAGTTGCTGTCCCGAAACAGATTTCTGTCCTCCACCATAAAAATTCGTGGGGAGTCTCTGTAACTTGGATTGAGCTGAAAATTTACGAATAAATCCCCCAGTATGTTAGGTAACTTTAGTTAGTTCAAAACTTTTTGATTTGAGCAACAGAAGACGTTCAAAAAAATCGGTTTCTACCAGCTGGTCTGTTTTGACAGATTTCTGCCATTATTTGCATTTGCTTCTTATTGATTCCTTTTTGAGTTTTATTTAGGTGAATTGAGATTTTTGAAGGAGTTACTACAGTAGATTGTGTTTTTAGTGAAAAGCCTTGCTGTTACAAAGCTTTGCCAGAGGTCTAATATCTTTTGAATACACTAATGTTGCTAACGAAGATTGTGTGAAGTTTTGTATGAAGGAAAATTTGCACGTGTAGAGAAAGAATGATATAATAAGATGAAGAATGGACAAAATCTCAATCTTGGGGATGCCACCCCGTGTCACCCCAAGAAATATTCAAGAGGTACAAGCGTCAAAGCTTGGGGATGCCCAAGGCATCCCTTCTTCATCAATAAAAATCTCAGGTCTTTCTAGACACTTCATTTTTATTGTTTCATGCATTGTTGTGTTGTTCTTGGAGCGTCTTAGTTTCCGTTTTTGGTTTTCGTTTGCTTAGTTTGCTTGATTAAGTTGATTGGTTACACTACACTTCTTTTGGAGAGAGAAACACTCTGTTTCCATTTCCTAGAACACTCTAGTTTTCACTGTTATTGTTTTCTGAGTGTTCACTTTTGCTAGCACTACGTTCAGCCTTAGTTTTCTTGTGCTTTCAGCTTAGAACTTTTTAGTTATTCTTTGTGGATTTGTGAGACAAGCTCACTAATATTTATTGACTATTTTCTTGGTGAGTTGTTTCAAATAAGTTGCTTGGTGTTGGAAAGGAGTAGGAAGTTCCTGCTTGAAAGTGTAAGAGGAGCTTGCATTGACTATAAATTAGACTTTAGAATGACATGCTAGGTGTTGTTTTGACCTTATGCTTAGTGATTATTGCTGTAGCATGTCTTGTTCGAAACAATTGGGATTGCTTAGTGTGCCTTGAAAAAATTATGCGTTGTTTTAGCATGCAAAAAAAGCATAGTATTGTGGTATTCTCCTTTGATGCTTTGTTTGGGTTGACTTAGCACATGCTCACACCATGTTATGACTATGAAAAGTCACCATTAGCCTCTATGATCATTTAGTCCTTGACTTGTAGTACCACTCTATTCCTTGATTATTAATGCTTTGTTGCACTGCATGATTATGGCCATTATTGCTCTCTTAGTTGGTTGCTCCCAGTCTTTTACTAGCCTCCACTTGTATGAGTAATCTCTACTCATGCTTCCAACTCCTAAGAAACCAAGTTATTACAAAGTGTCCACTATAAACTCCTATGCATGGTGTGTTACACTATTCCAAGTATATTCTTGTTTTCATCTATCTTCCAATTAAAAACTATTTTGTTATGTGAACTTAGTGATTAAAGCCCTCACAAACTTGATGGCACACTTTATATTCTTTGGACCTAATAAACTTGAACCATTGTGACATCTATGTTGTATATGCTTGCATTTATACGTTGGAATTAATAGAATTGTGCTGTCACGGGGAACGTTTTCACCATTGCACTTGTACTTTTTATTTAGTTGATATCATGCTCTTTTGTCTATGGATGTAACCGGTGTGAAATAAAGAGGGAACTTGTAAGTCCATGGAGTTTGTATCCTGTGTTAGAGAAACGCCTGGGCCGCTAGCCTAAGCCATGCCTAATCATGGTGGAAACTTGCAGCATCACCATAGTGACATCTATGAAGCATTCTTCTTATAAAAAAAGAGACACATTGAGAAAAGAGGAAAGAGAGAAAAAGCACCATATTCCCATGGTTAATAAGAAGATTGCTGAGATGCTCATTGTCTACTTGCCTTGTCATTTTGGTTATGGGAAAGCTCCTGTACCATGTGCAAGGGGTACCCCGTTGGAGGTTCTCAATGATATGCAAATACTTACAATGACAAGAACTTACATGTGACTAAAGTTGAGTAGCATGAGGTGTGGCCCTCGTATTCAAGGGACTTGAGATTTCCAACTTATACTTCATCAAGCATATACTCCATCTTTGTTCACTTTAACCTTAAGCACTTCAATATGCTTATGATAGGGGCAATGAGGGCTGGAAGCTAACAAGTACCATAATTTTTGGAAGATCTTTTTGAAGCATGAAATCCCTGCTTCCTTTTGTGAAGGGCCTTTCTTCCACTATTATTTGAGTCACCACCTTCTACCTTTAGGCAGCATTAAGAGAACATAGTTGTCATTCTATGTGCAGTGTTCCAAAGCTTATTGATTGATACATATTGTGATATTACTTGTGAAAGGATACGGATGTCGCCTAGAGGGGGGTGAATAGGAGATTAAAATTTTTCCTAGAGTGGCTCAACAAAGGCGGAATAAAACTAGTGTTTACTTTGTTAAGCACAACCTAGAACAACTAAAGTTCACCTATGTGCACCAACAACTTATGCTAAGCAATACAAGCAACAATGTGATAGCAAGATATAGATTACTTCAAGCACGAAGGCTATCACAATGTAAAGTGCATAAGTAAAGAGCTCGGGTATAGAGATAACAGAGGCATGCGGGGACGACGATATTTTACCGAGTTCCTCCCAACATGGAGTACGTATCGTTTGGAGAGGGGGTGGTATCAAACCACCAACGCCACAAAAGGCCTCCCTTATTCTCCTATGAATCTCACCCCAATGGGATCGATCCACGCTTCCACTATCAGTGCACTTGTCGGTGGCAACCGGAACCTCTCACAAGGTTGGGGCACTTCTCCACAACTTAATTGGAGGCTCCCAACAAACGCCACAAAGGGCCTCAACGAATGCCACCAAGGCCACAATGCCACCAAGGTCACAAAACCGTCCAGGGTTCCAAGAACCCAAGAGGGACAAGCTCCAAAGAGTCACACGAACCAAATCCTCTAAGGAGAACTCAAACCGATGCACCAAATGCAAATGTCAAGAACACCACAAAGGTGCTCAAATCTCTCAATATCAAGTTCCAACAAAGCTACTAAAGCTATTGGGGGAACAAAAGAGGAGGAATCAAAGAGAGACACAAAATCCCCCCAAAATCTAGATCCCCAAAGATACACTCACAAAGAGATGAATCGGTTAGGTCAAAACGTAGATCTAGATCACCTCCAACTACCCCTCAAATATATGCAAGAATCAATGGAGAGGTGAGTATAAATCAAGCTCAAAGAGTAAAGCAAATGAGGGAAAAGCTTAGACAAAAGGAGGAGGAAGAAGCAACCCTAAAAGACAAAGGGGCAAAGCTATTTAAAGAAACGGGCAGAATCTGCCCGGTTGGCGTGTTTTTCAGAACGTTCCGGTACTACCGGACAACTACCGCATGCGCCAGGAAAACAACGACGCAGAGCAGCACTTGCAGCGGCGCCAGCGTGGGGCCAGCGTGTAGGGGTCCCAATCTTAGATAAGACAGAGCCTCCTGTGTTTTACAATGCTAGTCCCTGGATCAATAGCTAGCATCCACAGTTTAGATGTAATATCAAGAAACATAGGTCATAATACAACTTTATAACTAGGAATAACATAAATTTATTACATCATACATAGCTCATTTGGCTATTACATTACATTGCAGCGGAAAAAATATAGTGATGGGTCCTTCATCTTCAAAGTGCCACAAGCAGATGTTGGTTGTAGACTTTGTAATCCTAGTCAATCAAACAATCTTCATATAACAAAACAATCAACCTGCAACATTATAAGTTACAGCCACAAAAGGGTCAATACATTTTGAATTGTATTGGCAAGCTTCACTTTTATGTAAATATGAGTGGATCCTATCAATACATGCATATTTGGCTAAGTAGAGTTTAGGGCTTATTTGCATAAAGAAAAATTTATCCTATCTTTTCAAAATGGTTTTGGTCCTTTGTCAAATCTCTTTTCCAAGTTCCTTGAACTCCGTGGTAGAAACTCAAGTGTTCAAGTCCTTGTCAAAATCCCTTGAGCTACTTGGTAACCCCAAGTGCTTCAAGTTTTATCAAAATCTCATGAGTCCCTTGGTAACCCCAAGTACATCATGCTCTTGAGCACCTTGGTAACCCCAAGTGCAACAAGCTTAACAAAATCTCTTTGAATTCCTTGGTACCCCCAAGTGCATCAAGTTTTTATATTAGAAGTTGGAATGTCAAGATCTCCCATGGTTCAAACTTTAGTTGCTCAGTATTGTCCATAACCGGGGACACGGCTAAGTACTTAGATTTTATTAACTTCTGCAGAAGGAGTACACTTTACCCACATGACACAATCTCATCTTGTTGCCACCAGTGGCCTACTGGATTAGTGCTCACCAAGATGGAGTACCGGCAGACTGAGAGTGTGACGAAGTCTTTCCAAAAGGTCCTCCCATACATCATTGCTAGCTTGTCTTCAGCCCCCATGAAGCATTCCAGATCCCCATGTCCGGTAACTAAAGACTATGTATGGGTCTTCCTAATGTAGTTGACTAAGTCAGAGCCATAATAGCATGTGGTTGTACACGAAAGCCACAATTGGAGAAACATGTTCAATCTCTAAGTTTCCTAGGTGGTTTTCATTTGGAGCACAACACAAAGTGATTGCCATAGACATGGTTCCTTTTGTTGCCACCTTCTCCAAAACGTAAAGTGTCCACCACCTAGGTGGTTCATTGAGTCCTTGCTTTATTATGTAAAACACAAGTCCTTTTCTCAACCTTTGTAAAATCTCAACATGTATCTCTTTTCAAAATATAGCATGGCTAAGCATGTACAACTTCAATATTTTTACTAAGGAATGTATAGGGAATCCTATTAGGATTAGCATAGCATAAGTATAAAACATTTTCATGCATGTTTACAAAATTCCACTAAGTATAATGAAAATAGTAGGTCTTTTGTATGATAGTGTAACTTGCCTTTTTGGTAGGGAATGAGGGTTTACTTCTTGATCTTGTTAGTCTCACACTTTGCCAATTTCACTACAATCAATCAAACAAGCATAGTATCAAGTAGCATTCCAAACCAATATTCAAACAATATTTCACACACACAAAGCAATGGATTCTAAGTCATGCATGGGAACATGCTTAAGATGGTTTTATTCACAAGGGAGGTATCCACTAGGCTTTTAACTTTGTAGGGTCCACATTGGTCATTTACCAAGATGGCAAAGTTATTTGCAAAAAGCTTTTATCGCAAAACCATTTTAAAACCCATTCATCATTTTATGTGATGAAATTATTTTCTTATCAAAGCAAAACTTTATGTTTTTTCACTAAGTGAGTTGTTATTGTAAAACTTGGTGTTTTTGGGTCAGTAAGTCTGTTCCAAAACATTTTCACAAAGTTTTCCTTGCAAAAATATTTTCATAGTAAAATCAATAAATTTACTTGGCTAGAAAATGGCTAAATTAAATAATTCAACCTAAATTTTACCAAAATCATTTTTAACACTATGGGTTGGTTCCTAGGTCAGTAAGGTCACTATAAATCATTTTGCAAAGGTTTTGTCATTAAATTCAATTTTAAACAATTTTTATACTCTAAACAAGTTCACAAAAGAATCTGAAAAAACAAGCAAACAAACAGTTACTATTTTCCAAACTAAGGCCATGGTTGTTTAGGTCTTGCTCTCCTGAATCCAACGATATAAAATTTGCAATTTTTGGACGTGTAGATCTCAAGTTATAAGGGTTTGAAGTTTGCATTTAAATCAGATTCAAATCTGTTTTTAGTTTAAAACCTGGCCACGCGCCGTGTTTTAACTGGCCGGTACCGGTTCGGCCGGATCGGCAACGTGGACCGCAGGATCTAGTTTGATCGCACGGCGCAGAGCGCGTACCTCTTCGCGGCTAAGTGAACTAATCGCGAGCGTCGGATCTGAATCCTACGGCTGCTAGCATGCTTGCCAAGTATCGGCGGCGCTGGCGGTGGCTTGCGGCGGCGCACGGCCAGGCAGTGATGCTCCGGCGGTTTCTAGGAAGCGAGGATGACAGAGAGGGTGCTCACCGGGTTCGCGTGGTCGAGGTAGTGCTCAAGGTACTGCTGGCTTGGCAAGGGGCGCTCAGGGGAAGTCGTAATTCCTCGCCGGAGTTGAGGACGGCGTCGGGCGCGTCAGGTGGTCGTCGTGGACAGCGCTGTGGATCACCTCAAAGCGAAATGACGACACGATTAGATGCGCGGGAACAAGACAGAGTCGGGTGCGTGAACTAGAAGGCGCGGGGCGGTCAGATACTACCTGTGGGCTTCGCCGGAGATGAAGCAGACGGTGGCGACGGTGGTCGTTGTCGAAGGCGAGGTTACAGGGTACCCGCGGTCGAGTTGGATGCACTAGCAGGTGCGCCTGAGAGTGGAGAAGCTTCTAGAGTGCTTAGGGATGCGAGGGGCGGTGGGGTTTCGTCGGAATCATCACCGGAACATCGTCGGAGCGGCGGAGGTACAGAGAGAATTGGAGGCAGCCTAGGGGCAGAATGAAGGCGGTGTCTGGGGGAAAAGGAGGAGGAGGAGCAGGCGGTTTAATGGGCGTGGCCGCGACGAGGAATTAACGCGACGTTAAGACGAATTGATGCCGCGAAGTTACAGAAGGAAACGGCGACGAGGAGGGGAAGAACTGGTCGCGCGGGTGTGAGAGAAGAACAGTAGCGTGGGGTCTACCTGTCAGTGGGAAAGAAACGGGGGGGAAAGGTCCACTGGTCAGTGTCACTGCGGGTTAGTTAATTTGTGCGAATCGTTTTCTGCGGGGAAAGAAGCTGGGCTGGTTGGTGGGCTTAGTGGGCTGCCTGGGTTGGGTTGGCCCTTTTCCATTTTTTTATTCTGTTCTTTTCTTTTCTATTTCTGAATTTCTGTTTGCATTTTCTATCAAACAAACATGGTTCAAATAAATTCAAACAACACCCATACTTTGTAAATTTGACTTGGTTCTGTTCAGTAGTCTGAACTTTAAATCTAAACTCCACAATTTTTAAATAATAAAGTCCATTATTAATTAAAATAAATGACCATTGCTAATTATCAACTTAGGGTTTGATTTATTTCAAACTCAATTTAAATCCAAATATTTTTCAAACCCAATCAGTAGGTTTATTTGTAAATCAAGAATACTTGGAAACTTGTTTAAATTAAAATAACATTTTATTTTAGGGTCTATTATTAATTATATGAAAAGACCTTATTCATTTATTTCCCATAGGATTTTGGTTTCATTAGAATATTTATTTTGAATCTAAAATAAACCAAAACACTTTAGTAAGTTTTATTTGAGAATATAAATTATTTGGTAAACTCATTTGAAATAAATAAATAGGTTTTATTGTTTATTTAAAATGGAAAAAGTCTTTACTTTAATAAAGTTTGGATATTAAATCCTTATTATTTTATTTAAACAATCCTTTATTATTTTTAAATAAACCCTTGGTTACTTTATTTAAAATAAAGTGTTTTTAATTCCCAAAGCTTGGCCAAGGATTAATTTGGCTTTATAACATAATCTTTATTTATAAACTTCTATTTCATTTGAAAACAAATCTTTTCATTTGATTTTAAAATAATAATTTCCAATTGTTTCCTTTTATGAAATGTTTATCCTTTTAAATCCTTTTAGGATTTTATTTAATTCAAATGGGTTTGAGGTTCCATTTTAATTCAAAAAGTTTCTTCTGGCTCTGAAAATCAAACAAAGTTTTATTTTATTAATTTATTTTCACATTACAAGATTTGGAAAATCTTGGGATGTGACAGGCTACCACCCTTAAAGTAAATCTCGTCCCGAGATTTGGGAAGGCTGGGGTACAAGCAAGTTCAAAACAACTAGGGTACTACCACCCTTGAAAATTTTCAAACAAAAATTACATATTGGCCTTCTTGGGTCCTGGAAATTTCTCCAAGTTAAACTTTTGCTTTGTTCCTATGCTTGACTCATGGGCCAAGATTGAGTTTCTCCACAGGCTTGTTCAACTTGTTCTTCATCCTTTCTGGACAGTTGCTTGCATAATGCCCTGGATTCTTGCAGTTGAAACAATGAATGTCCTTGAGTTCTTTGCGTTGTTCTTGTGGACAAGTGGCTACATAATGGCCTGGTTCTTTGCAATTGTTGCACCACACTTGGTCGATCTCTTTATTCTTCTTGTTCTCTGGGCATTCACTGGAGTAGTGTCCCATTTCCTTACATCTACGACATTGTGCAAGGCTCATGTCTTGCTTTTGTTTCTTAAACTTCTTTAGTCCTTTGAATTGGGTTGTCTTGTTAGGAGGTAGGAGTGGTCCTTTTCCTTTGGTAGACTTGGATCCTTCTTGTTTCCTTTGTTCCACCATGGCATAGATGGGACATTGGCCAGGAGTATGGTCACTTCCTTCACAAAGGTAACAAGTAGCTTGATAGGTGGGGCATTGTTCAACAGGATGATCTTCTTCACAATTGGGGCATTGTCCTTCATGCTCCTTGGAAGTATGATCCTTGTCTCCGCATATAGTGCAAGCTGGGGCTCCATCCAGAATAACATTCTTGTCAGCCTTGTTATCATAGACTTCTTTGGGGTAGTTTTCCTCCATGCTGATCATTTGATTGGTTACCTTAAGCATCAGTTGAGACTGCTCTTCCAAAAACCTTTGTAGTGCTGGGTCTTTATCACTATTGTTGACTATGAACTGAGCTGTCAGTTGATTCAACTGGTGTTGGGTTGCTATGAGCTCTTTCATGCTGTCAGCTTGGTTGGTGTTGATGTCATCAACCTTGGAGTCTTTTGGAGTAGTCATCTGTTTGGGTTGAAGGGAGATTAGAATAGGTAAGATATTTCTAAGGAAAATATTTCTAAACACACATATTACAAATCACGCAAGCATTGCGCAAGCAATCACAAACAAACATTTCACTCAAACAACAAAGTTATAGCACATACTTAGGCAACAAAATATTTTTATTACACCACATAAGTTGGTGTGTTTGACCTAACTAAATTATGGTGGTCCATCTATATGGTTCACTTGTAATCTTTTCATCTTTCTTGGTTGATTCTTCTTGTATGAGATCATGGTTTCCTTGAGAAAACTCTTGGTCACAATACTTCAAAGTTGTTGATGGTTTCTTCTTATTTTGCATTCCCTCAGTCTCTAATTCTTAAGTAAGACTTCCTTGTCTCACTTGTGGTCCTTAGTAGTTTC
Organism: Avena atlantica; assembly: GCA_910589765.1. NCBI lineage: Eukaryota > Viridiplantae > Streptophyta > Magnoliopsida > Poales > Poaceae > Avena > Avena atlantica. The sequence goes on from OU342734.1 coordinate 352,716,796, forward strand.
CATGTTGGAAGTCCTTGGTGAATATGCTGAAGATGTTGAAGTCATTAGAGTTGAAGATGTTGAAGTCATTAGATTTGAAGATGTTGAAGTCATTAGAGTTGATGATGTTGAAGAAGTCCTTTGCACATGGTGTAGTCTTTGGCCATGGGTAGGTTTTTCCATCAAGTTGAAGTAGAAGAGGTGTAGAGTTAAACCAAAGTGGTTAAGGAAAGAGTTCACAAGTGTTTTTTGTAAATAAGTTTTTGAACAATTATAACTCCTATTTTTCTAAGGGTTTTTGTCCAATCCTAGGTTTACAAATCCTACAGGCAACACAATGCTCTGATACCATCTGTAGGGGTCCCAATCTTAGATAAGACAGAGCCTCCTGTGTTTTACAATGCTAGTCCCTGGATCAATAGCTAGCATCCACAGTTTAGATGTAATATCAAGAAACAGAGGTCATAATACAACTTTATAACTAGGAATAACATAAATTTATTACATCATACATAGCTCATTTGGCTATTACATTACATTGCAGCGGAAAAAATATAGTGATGGGTCCTTCATCTTCAAAGTGCCACAAGCAGATGTTGGTTGTAGACTTTGTAATCCTAGTCAATCAAACAATCTTCATATAACAAAACAATCAACCTGCAACATTATAAGTTACAGCCACAAAAGGGTCAATACATTTTGAATTGTATTGGCAAGCTTCACTTTTATGTAAATATGAGTGGATCCTATCAATACATGCATATTTGGCTAAGTAGAGTTTAGGGCTTATTTGCATAAAGCAAAATTTATCCTATCTTTTCAAAATGGTTTGGGTCCTTTGTCAAATCTCTTTTCCAAGTTCCTTGAACTCCGTGGTAGAAACTCAAGTGTTCAAGTCCTTGTCAAAATCCCTTGAGCTACTTGGTAACCCCAAGTGCTTCAAGTTTTATCAAAATCTCATGAGTCCCTTGGTAACCCCAAGTACATCATGCTCTTGAGCACCTTGGTAACCCCAAGTGCAACAAGCTTAATAAAATCTCTTTGAATTCCTTGGTACCCCCAAGTGCATCAAGTTTTATATTAGAAGTTGGAATGTCGAGATCTCCCATGGTTCAAACTTTAGTTGCTCAGTATTGTCCATAACCGGGGACACAGCTAAGTACTTAGATTTTATTAACTTCTGCAGAAGGAGTACACTTTACCCACATGACACAATCTCATCTTGTTGCCACCAGTGGCCTACTGGATTAGTGCTCACCAAGATGGAGTACCGGCAGACTGAGAGTGTGACGAAGTCTTTCCAAAAGGTCCTCCCATACATCATTGCTAGCTTGTCTTCAGCCCCCATGAAGCATTCCAGATCCCCATGTCCGGTAACTAAAGACTATGTATGGGTCTTCCTAATGTAGTTGACTAAGTCAGAGCCATAATAGCATGTGGTTGTACACGAAAGCCACAATTGGAGAAACATGTTCAATCTCTAAGTTTCCTAGGTGGTTTTCATTTGGAGCACAACACAAAGTGATTGCCATAGACATGGTTCCTTTTGTTGCCACCTTCTCCAAAACGTAAAGTGTCCACCACCTAGGTGGTTCATTGAGTCCTTGTTTTATTATGTAAAACACAAGTCCTTTTCTCAACCTTTGTAAAATCTCAACATGTATCTCTTTTCAAAGTATAGCATGGCTAAGCATGTACAACTTCAATATTTTTACTAAGGAATGTATAGGGAATCCTATTAGGATTAGCATAGCATAAGTATAAAACATTTTCATGCATGTTTACAAAATTCCACTAAGTATAATGAAAATAGTAGGTCTTTTGTATGATAGTGTAACTTGCCTTTTTGGTAGGGAATGAGGGTTTACTTCTTGATCTTGTTAGTCTCACACTTTGCCAATTTCACTACAATCAATCAAACAAGCATAGTATCAAGTAGCATTCCAAACCAATATTCAAACAATATTTCACACACACAAAGCAATGGATTCTAAGTCATGCATGGGAACATGCTTAAGATGGTTTTATTCACAAGGGAGGTATCCACTAGGCTTTTAACTTTGTAGGGTCCACATTGGTCATTTACCAAGATGGCAAAGTTATTTGCAAAAAGCTTTTATCGCAAAACCATTTTAAAACCCATTCATCATTTTATGTGATGAAATTATTTTCTTATCAAAGCAAAACTTTATGTTTTTTCACTAAGTGAGTTGTTATTGTAAAACTTGGTGTTTTTGGGTCAGTAAGTCTGTTCCAAAACATTTTCACAAAGTTTTCCTTGCAAAAATATTTTCATAGTAAAATCAATAAATTTACTTGGCTAGAAAATGGCTAAATTAAATAATTCAACCTAAATTTTACCAAAATCATTTTTAACACTATGGGTTGGTTCCTAGGTCAGTAAGGTCACTATAAATCATTTTGCAAAGGTTTTGTCATTAAATTCAATTTTAAACAATTTTTATACTCTAAACAAGTTCACAAAAGAATCTGAAAAAACAAGCAAACAAACAGTTACTATTTTCCAAACTAAGGCCATGGTTGTTTAGGTCTTGCTCTCCTGAATCCAACGACATAAAATTTGCAATTTTTGGACGTGTAGATCTCAAGTTATAAGGGTTTGAAGTTTGCATTTAAATCAGATTCAAATCTGTTTTTAGTTTAAAACCTGGCCACGCGCCGTGTTTTAACTGGCCGGTACCGGTTCGGCCGGATCGGCAACGTGGACCGCAGGATCTAGTTTGATCGCACGGCGCAGAGCGCGTACCTCTTCGCGGCTAAGTGAACTAATCGCGAGCGTCGGATCTGAATCCTACGGCTGCTAGCATGCTTGCCAAGTATCGGCGGCGCTGGCGGTGGCTTGCGGCGGCGCACGGCCAGGCAGTGATGCTCCGGCGGTTTCTAGGAAGCGAGGATGACAGAGAGGGTGCTCACCGGGTTCGCGTGGTCGAGGTAGTGCTCAAGGTACTGCTGGCTTGGCAAGGGGCGCTCAGGGGAAGTCGTAATTCCTCGCCGGAGTTGAGGACGGCGTCGGGCGCGTCAGGTGGTCGTCGTGGACAGCGCTGTGGATCACCTCAAAGCGAAATGACGACACGATTAGATGCGCGGGAACAAGACAGAGTCGGGTGCGTGAACTAGAAGGCGCGGGGCGGTCAGATACTACCTGTGGGCTTCGCCGGAGATGAAGCAGACGGTGGCGACGGTGGTCGTTGTCGAAGGCGAGGTTACAGGGTACCCGCGGTCGAGTTGGATGCACTAGCAGGTGCGCCTGAGAGTGGAGAAGCTTCTAGAGTGCTTAGGGATGCGAGGGGCGGTGGGGTTTCGTCGGAATCATCACCGGAACATCGTCGGAGCGGCGGAGGTATAGAGAGAATTGGAGGCAGCCTAGGGCAGAATGAAGGCGGTGTCTGGGGGAAAAGGAGGAGGAGGAGCAGGCGGTTTAATGGGCGTGGCCGCGACGAGGAATTAACGCGACGTTAAGACGAATTGATGCCGCGAAGTTACAGAAGGAAACGGCGACGAGGAGGGGAAGAACTGGTCGCGCGGGTGTGAGAGAAGAACAGTAGCGTGGGGTCTACCTGTCAGTGAGAAAGAAACGGGGGGGAAAGGTCCACTGGTCAGTGTCACTGCGGGTTAGTTAATTTGTGCGAATCGTTTTCTGCGGGGAAAGAAGCTGGGCTGGTTGGTGGGCTTAGTGGGCTGCCTGGGTTGGGTTGGCCCTTTTCCATTTTTTTTATTCTGTGTTCTTTTCTTTTCTATTTCTGAATTTCTGTTTGCATTTTCTATCAAACAAACATGGTTCAAATAAATTCAAACAACACCCATACTTTGTAAATTTGACTTGGTTCTGTTCAGTAGTCTGAACTTTAAATCTAAACTCCACAATTTTTAAATAATAAAGTCCATTATTAATTAAAATAAATGACCATTGCTAATTATCAACTTAGGGTTTGATTTATTTCAAACTCAATTTAAATCCAAATATTTTTCAAACCCAATCAGTAGGTTTATTTGTAAATCAAGAATACTTGGAAACTTGTTTAAATTAAAATAACATTTTATTTTAGGGTCTATTATTAATTATATGAAAAGACCTTATTCATTTATTTCCCATAGGATTTTGGTTTCATTAGAATATTTATTTTGAATCTAAAATAAACCAAAACACTTTAGTAAGTTTTATTTGAGAATATAAATTATTTGGTAAACTCATTTGAAATAAATAAATAGGTTTTATTGTTTATTTAAAATGGAAAAAGTCTTTACTTTAATAAAGTTTGGATATTAAATCCTTATTATTTTATTTAAACAATCCTTTATTATTTTTAAATAAACCCTTGGTTACTTTATTTAAAATAAAGTATTTTAATTCCCAAAGCTTGGCCAAGGATTAATTTGGCTTTATAACATAATCTTTATTTATAAACTTCTATTTCATCTGAAAACAAATCTTTTCATTTGATTGTTTTAAAATAATAATTTCCAATTGTTTCCTTTTATGAAATGTTTATCCTTTTAAATCCTTTTAGGATTTTATTTAATTCAAATGGGTTTGAGGTTCCATTTTAATTCAAAAAGTTTCTTCTGGCTCTGAAAATCAAACAAAGTTTTATTTTATTAATTTATTTTCACATTACAAGATTTGGAAAATCTTGGGATGTGACAGGCTACCACCCTTAAAGTAAATCTCGTCCCGAGATTTGGGAAGGCTGGGGTACAAGCAAGTTCAAAACAACTAGGGTACTACCACCCTTGAAAATTTTCAAACAAAAATTACATATTGGCCTTCTTGGGTCCTGGAAATTTCTCCAAGTTAAACTTTTGCTTTGTTCCTATGCTTGACTCATGGGCCAAGATTGAGTTTCTCCACAGGCTTGTTCAACTTGTTCTTCATCCTTTCTGGACAGTTGCTTGCATAATGCCCTGGATTCTTGCAGTTGAAACAATGAATGTCCTTGAGTTCTTTGCGTTGTTCTTGTGGACAAGTGGCTACATAATGGCCTGGTTCTTTGCAATTGTTGCACCACACTTGGTCGATCTCTTTATTCTTCTTGTTCTCTGGGCATTCACTGGAGTAGTGTCCCATTTCCTTACATCTACGACATTGTGCAAGGCTCATGTCTTGCTTTTGTTTCTTAAACTTCTTTAGTCCTTTGAATTGGGTTGTCTTGTTAGGAGGTAGGAGTGGTCCTTTTCCTTTGGTAGACTTGGATCCTTCTTGTTTCCTTTGTTCCACCATGGCATAGATGGGACATTGGCCAGGAGTATGGTCACTTCCTTCACAAAGGTAACAAGTAGCTTGATAGGTGGGGCATTGTTCAACAGGATGATCTTCTTCACAATTGGGGCATTGTCCTTCATGCTCCTTGGAAGTATGATCCTTGTCTCCGCATATAGTGCAAGCTGGGGCTCCATCCAGAATAACATTCTTGTCAGCCTTGTTATCATAGACTTCTTTGGGGTAGTTTTCCTCCATGCTGATCATTTGATTGGTTACCTTAAGCATCAGTTGAGACTGCTCTTCCAAAAACCTTTGTAGTGCTGGGTCTTTATCACTATTGTTGACTATGAACTGAGCTGTCAGTTGATTCAACTGGTGTTGGGTTGCTATGAGCTCTTTCATGCTGTCAGCTTGGTTGGTGTTGATGTCATCAACCTTGGAGTCTTTTGGAGTAGTCATCTGTTTGGGTTGAAGGGAGATTAGAATAGGTAAGATATTTCTAAGGAAAATATTTCTAAACACACATATTACAAATCACGCAAGCATTGCGCAAGCAATCACAAACAAACATTTCACTCAAACAACAAAGTTATAGCACATACTTAGGCAACAAAATATTTTTATTACACCACATAAGTTGGTGTGTTTGACCTAACTAAATTATGGTGGTCCATCTATATGGTTCACTTGTAATCTTTTCATCTTTCTTGGTTGATTCTTCTTGTATGAGATCATGGTTTCCTTGAGAAAACTCTTGGTCACAATACTTCAAAGTTGTTGATGGTTTCTTCTTATTTTGCATTCCCTCAGTCTCTAATTCTTAAGTAAGACTTCCTTGTCTCACTTGTGGTCCTTAGTAGTTTCCATGTTGGAAGTCCTTGGTGAATATGCTGAAGATGTTGAAGTAATTAGAGTTGAAGATGTTGAAGTCATTAGATTTGAAGATGTTGAAGTCATTAGAGTTGATGATGTTGAAGAAGTCCTTTGCACATGGTGTAGTCTTTGGCCATGGGTAGGTTTTTCCATCAAGTTGAAGTAGAAGAGGTGTAGAGTTAAACCAAAGTGGTTAAGGAAAGAGTTCACAAGTGTTTTTTGTAAATAAGTTTTTGAACAATTATAACTCCTATTTTTCTAAGGGTTTTTGTCCAATCCTAGGTTTACAAATCCTACAGGCAACACAATGCTCTGATACCATCTGTAGGGGTCCCAATCTTAGATAAGACAGAGCCTCCTGTGTTTTACAATGCTAGTCCCTGGATCAATAGCTAGCATCCACAGTTTAGATGTAATATCAAGAAACAGAGGTCATAATACAACTTTATAACCAGGAATAACATAAATTTATTACATCATACATAGCTCATTTGGCTATTACATTACATTGCAGCGGAAAAAATATAGTGATGGGTCCTTCATCTTCAAAGTGCCACAAGCAGATGTTGGTTGTAGACTTTGTAATCCTAGTCAATCAAACAATCTTCATATAACAAAACAATCAACCTGCAACATTATAAGTTACAGCCACAAAAGGGTCAATACATTTTGAATTGTATTGGCAAGCTTCACTTTTATGTAAATATGAGTGGATCCTATCAATACATGCATATTTGGCTAAGTAGAGTTTAGGGCTTATTTGCATAAAGCAAAATTTATCCTATCTTTTCAAAATGGTTTGGGTCCTTTGTCAAATCTCTTTTCCAAGTTCCTTGAACTCCGTGGTAGAAACTCAAGTGTTCAAGTCCTTGTCAAAATCCCTTGAGCTACTTGGTAACCCCAAGTGCTTCAAGTTTTATCAAAATCTCATGAGTCCCTTGGTAACCCCAAGTACATCATGCTCTTGAGCACCTTGGTAACCCCAAGTGCAACAAGCTTAATAAAATCTCTTTGAATTCCTTGGTACCCCCAAGTGCATCAAGTTTTTATATTAGAAGTTGGAATGTCGAGATCTCCCATGGTTCAAACTTTAGTTGCTCAGTATTGTCCATAACCGGGGACACAGCTAAGTACTTAGATTTTATTAACTTCTGCAGAAGGAGTACACTTTACCCACATGACACAATCTCATCTTGTTGCCACCAGTGGCCTACTGGATTAGTGCTCACCAAGATGGAGTACCGGCAGACTGAGAGTGTGACGAAGTCTTTCCAAAAGGTCCTCCCATACATCATTGCTAGCTTGTCTTCAGCCCCCATGAAGCATTCCAGATCCCCATGTCCGGTAACTAAAGACTATGTATGGGTCTTCCTAATGTAGTTGACTAAGTCAGAGCCATAATAGCATGTGGTTGTACACGAAAGCCACAATTGGAGAAACATGTTCAATCTCTAAGTTTCCTAGGTGGTTTTCATTTGGAGCACAACACAAAGTGATTGCCATAGACATGGTTCCTTTTGTTGCCACCTTCTCCAAAACGTAAAGTGTCCACCACCTAGGTGGTTCATTGAGTCCTTGTTTTATTATGTAAAACACAAGTCCTTTTCTCAACCTTTGTAAAATCTCAACATGTATCTCTTTTCAAAGTATAGCATGGCTAAGCATGTACAACTTCAATATTTTTACTAAGGAATGTATAGGGAATCCTATTAGGATTAGCATAGCATAAGTATAAAACATTTTCATGCATGTTTACAAAATTCCACTAAGTATAATGAAAATAGTAGGTCTTTTGTATGATAGTGTAACTTGCCTTTTTGGTAGGGAATGAGGGTTTACTTCTTGATCTTGTTAGTCTCACACTTTGCCAATTTCACTACAATCAATCAAACAAGCATAGTATCAAGTAGCATTCCAAACCAATATTCAAACAATATTTCACACACACAAAGCAATGGATTCTAAGTCATGCATGGGAACATGCTTAAGATGGTTTTATTCACAAGGGAGGTATCCACTAGGCTTTTAACTTTGTAGGGTCCACATTGGTCATTTACCAAGATGGCAAAGTTATTTGCAAAAAGCTTTTATCGCAAAACCATTTTAAAACCCATTCATCATTTTATGTGATGAAATTATTTTCTTATCAAAGCAAAACTTTATGTTTTTTCACTAAGTGAGTTGTTATTGTAAAACTTGGTGTTTTTGGGTCAGTAAGTCTGGTCCAAAACATTTTCACAAAGTTTTCCTTGCAAAAATATTTTCATAGTAAAATCAATAAATTTACTTGGCTAGAAAATGGCTAAATTAAATAATTCAACCTAAATTTTACCAAAACCATTTTTAACACTATGGGTTGGTTCCTAGGTCAGTAAGGTCACTATAAATCATTTTGCAAAGGTTTTGTCATTAAATTCAATTTTAAACAATTTTTATACTCTAAACAAGTTCACAAAAGAATCTGCAAAAACAAGCAAACAAACAGTTACTATTTTCCAAACTAAGGCCATGGTTGTTTAGGTCTTGCTCTCCTGAATCCAACGACATAAAATTTGCAATTTTTGGACGTGTAGATCTCAAGTTATAAGGGTTTGAAGTTTGCATTTAAATCAGATTCAAATCTGTTTTTAGTTTAAAACCTGGCCACGCGTCGTGTTTTAACTGGCCGGTACCGGTTCGGCCGGATCGGCAACGTGGACCGCAGGATCTAGTTTGATCGCACGGCGCAGAGCGCGTACCTCTTCGCGACTAAGTGAACTAATCGCGAGCGTCGGATCTGAATCCTACGGCTGCTAGCATGCTTGCCAAGTATCGGCGGCGCTGGCGGTGGCTTGCGGCGGCGCACGGCCAGGCAGTGATGCTCCGGCGGTTTCTAGGAAGCGAGGATGACGGAGAGGGTGCTCACCGGGTTCGCGTGGTCGAGGTAGTGCTCAAGGTACTGCTGGCTTGGCAAGGGGCGCTCAGGGGAAGTCGTAATTCCTCGCCGGAGTTGAGGACGGCGTCGGGCGCGTCAGGTGGTCGTCGTGGACAGCGCTGTGGATCACCTCAAAGAGAAATGACAACACGGTTAGATGCGCGGGAACAAGACAGAGTCGGGTGCGTGAACTAGAAGGCGCGGGGCGGTCAGATACTACCTGTGGGCTTCGCCGGAGATGAAGCAGACGGTGGCGACGGTGGTCGTTGTCGAAGGCGAGGTTACAGGGTACCCGTGGTCGAGTTGGATGCACTAGTAGGTGCGCCTGTGAGTGGAGAAGCTGCTAGAGTGCTTAGGGATGCGAGGGGTGGTGGGGTTCCGTCGGAATCATCACCGGAACATCGTCGGAGCGGCGGAGGTACAGAGAGAATTGGAGGCAGCCTAGGGGCAGAATGAAGGCGGTGTCTGGGGGAAAAGGAGGAGGAGGAGCAGGCGGTTTAATGGGCGTGGCCGCGACGAGGAATTAACGTGGCGTTAAGGCGAATTGATGCCGCGAAGTTACAGCAGGAAACGGCGACGAGGAGGGGAAGAACTGGTCGCGCGGGTGTGAGAGAAGAACAGTAGCGTGGGGTCTACCTGTCAGTGGGAAAGAAACGGGGGGGAAAGGTCCACTGGTCAGTGTCACTGCGGGTTAGTTAATTTGTGCGAATTGTTTTCTGCGGGGAAAGAAGCTGGGCTGGTTGGTGGGCTTAGTGGGCTGCCTGGGTTGGGTTGGCCCTTTTCCATTTTTTTTTATTCTGTGTTCTTTTCTTTTCTATTTCTGAATTTTTGTTTGAATTTTCTATCAAACAAACATGGTTCAAATAAATTCAAACAACACCCATACTTTGTAAATTTGACTTGGTTCTGTTCAGTAGTCTGAACTTTAAATCTAAACTCCACAATTTTTAAATAATAAAGTCCATTATTAATTAAAATAAATGACCATTGCTAATTATCAACTTAGGGTTTGATTTATTTCAAACTCAATTTAAATCCAAATATTTTTCAAACCCAATCAGTAGGTTTATTTGTAAATCAAGAATACTTGGAAACTTGTTTAAATTAAAATAACATTTTACTTTAGGGTCTATTATTAATTATATGAAAAGACCTTATTCATTTATTTCCCATAGGATTTTGGTTTCATTAGAATATTTATTTTGAATCTAAAATAAACCAAAACACTTTAGTAAGTTTTATTTGAGAATATAAATTATTTGGTAAACTCATTTGAAATAAATAAATAGGTTTTATTGTTTATTTAAAATGGAAAAAGTCTTTACTTTAATAAAGTTTGGATATTAAATCCTTATTATTTTATTTAAACAATCCTTTATTATTTTTAAATAAACCCTTGGCTACTTTATTTAAAATAAAGTGTTTTTAATTCCCAAAGCTTGGCCAAGGATTAATTTGGCTTTATAACATAATCTTTATTTATAAACTTCTATTTCATTTGAAAACAAATCTTTTCATTTGATTGTTTTAAAATAATAATGTCCAATTGTTTCCTTTTATGAAATGTTTATCCTTTTAAATCCTTTTAGGATTTTATTTAATTCAAATGGGTTTGAGGTTCCATTTTAATTCAAAAAGTTTCTTCTGGCTCTGAAAATCAAACAAAGTTTTATTTTATTAATTTATTTTCACATTACAAGATTTGGAAAATCTTGGGATGTGACACAGCGCAGGGCCAGCTGCGCGTGGGCGAGCAGGTGCTGCGCGCGCGTGAGGCGGCAGCGGTAGCGGGCCCAGGGGAACGCGCGCACGCGACGGCTGGCGGGATCGCTCGCGCTAGTCAACACGGCGCGCGGGGCCAGCACCGCAGTGTCGAGCCCAACGCAAGCGAGCCAGACAATCGCGCGGCAGCGCAGCAGCAAGCGAGCGAGCAGAGCGCGGGCGGGGACAGCATGCAGCAGCAGCGGCGGCGCAGCGGCAGTAGCTAGCAGCGCAGCGGCAGCAGCAAGTCAACGCGCGCGCGCGTGCAGAGAACGAGGCAACTGGGCTGAGAAAAACCTTTAAGGGTCGGCCGGTAGTACCGGCCCATATGGGTGGTACTACCGGGCCAGGCAGAATATAAACCGTGGCGCTCAGATGCGGGCGGTAGTACCGGCCTGTCCGGGCGGTACTACCGCTCGGCCCAGTAAACAGATTTTTCTTTTTGTTTTTAAATAAGACCGGCAAATATTCAAACGTGTGTAACTTTTGTTTGGTAACTCCGATCGATCCGATTCCAATTGTGTTGGAAAGAGGACGACATAGTTGTCATTCTATGTGAAGTGTTCCAAATCTTATTGATTGATACATATTGTGATATTACTTGTGAAAGGATACAGATGTCGCCTAGAGGGGGATGAATAGGCGATTAAAACTTTTCCTAGAGTGGCTCAACAAAGGCAGAATAAAACTAGTGTTTACTTTGTTAAGCACAACCTAGAACAACTAATGTTCACCTATGTGCATCAACAACTTATGCTAAGCAATACAAGCAACAATGTGATAGCAAGATATAGATTACTTCAAGCACGAAGGCTATCACAATGTTAAGTGCATAAGTAAAGAGCTCGGGTATAGAGATAACCGAGGCGCGCGGGGACGACGATATTTTACCTAGAAAATATTGGTTATCACCAAGTGAGAAAGTATCAAGTAGAATATATAATGTGAGATACCTCACTTGGTGAGAAACCGAAAAGCCGCATAAATCAAAATCGCAACAAGATACAAATGGAAGATCCGATTTTGATGACCAAGAACTTGTTATGGAGATTAACACAAGCTCTATATCCTCACATGAATAAAACCAAATAACAACCAAATATGATTATGCAAGTATGCAAAGGTTTGAGCTCTCTCCGAACGATGTGATCGAGTTACTCATTCGAGAGTCCCTCTTGATAGTATGGCTATCTATCCTAAACCCGGTCTCCCACACACAACATGATACCGACAAAAGAGAAAACCTATCAAGATTATACCTTTTCCTTGAGCATTCCACTTGAGCTCGATGTAGACGATCTTTCCCTTCTCAAGATGGAGCGCCTTTCTTGATTCCACATCATCGATCCATGATCACCGAGGATGGCAAGCATCAAACATGAGATCTTCTATAGATGGTGCATTTTGAGCTTGCACAACATATCTTCTTCTCATTTCATCGACCTTGAATCCGACACAAGCTCCAAGCGATGCCAATGGACAAATCCTACAAGTGCAACTTAATAAACACATTAGTCCATAAAGATTGTCATTAATTACCAAAACCACACATGGGGGCCCAACATGTTCTTTCAACTTGTTCATGTGCACTTGTTTCTAGTCACCCTTGTGAACTTTGAAGATGTCCTATGCATCTATTTGCTACTCTATGAGGGACAAGCTGAATGCCACTATGCTATGTTTTCTGTATGTGAAACAAACAAACGTTTTTCAATGCATGTTATTCATGATCTTTGTTTGTAGCCTTTCATGTTGCATGCATAGTTACTATGTCCTATTGTTAGAACTCCAACTTTCATGCACATGTTTAGAGTTCTTTGTTCCCAGCTTTCAATGCTTGCAAATGGTTTGATCTTGATTTTGATGGTGCATGTCACCTCAAAAATTATTCTTTTTATCACTTACCTACTCGAGGACGAGCAGGGGTTAAGCTTGGGGATGTTGATACGTCGAAAATGTATCTATAATTTTTGAATCTCCATGCTTGTTAGTATCTACTTTGTCTTATGTTTTGTCTACACTTTGAGGTATTTTTATATCTTTTTTGGAACTAATCTATTAACAAGTTGCCACAGTGCCAGTTGCCTGTTTTCTCCTGTTTTGGTTCCAGAAAGGCAAAAAATCAATATTCTCGGAATTGGACGGGACAAAATCCAAAGTCAGTAACTTTCCGTGAGGGACGCGAATCCAGAAGGAGGGACGGAGAGGCACCCGAGAGTGGCCTGACCCCCTGGGCGTGGCCACGCCTGGCCCATGCCTGGGGAGGGTGTGGGCCCTCTAGCCACCTCCTCGGCCTCCCCCTTCGCCTATAAGAAGCCTCCGACCCAAAAACCCTAGGGAATCTAGAAGAAATCCACGAAAACCTCCATAGCACCGCCGCCACCGAAGGGGAGACTCGGGGGACAGAAAGTCTCTGTTCCGGCACACTAACGAGACGAGGAAGTGCCCCCTGAGCCATCTCCATCGATCTCCATCGCCATCTTCATCACCGTTGCTGATTCCCATGATGATGAGGGAGTAGTTCTTCCTCGAGGCTAAGGGCTCTACCGTTAGCTATGTGTTCATCTCTCTCTATCCATGATCTTGTGGTCATGAGCTTTGTAATCAAGTAGATCTACCTTGCTACTCAAGTGCTTCATTAGATCTCTACTCTCCCCATGTGTGTGAAAGTGACAGTGTGCACGCCATGGTGGCACTTAGGTTTGAGTCTACATAATACTCTTTGTGCTTTAATAGATCTATGCTTTTCCCCACGTGTGTGAAAGTGACAGCGTGCATACCGTGTGTGGCACTTTGGCTAGATTGAATATTTGTTATGATTTATATTTGGAGTTGGATGTCTCTATGAAATTGTGGTGTTTGTTGGAACCATCTAGCGCTCAAGGTGACAGTGTGGGGTTATCTAGATTGGGGAAGGCAGACTTTGAGGTGTGCTGTTATAGCCCTACCATGGATTAGAGTGTCCAACCGGAGAGTAGTTAAGAGTAGTATCATGAAGAGAGGATATTTATATGAGAGAGCATTCACTAGTGAAAGTATGATCCCTAGGCCTTGTTTCTAAACAATAAAACACCGTTTGCATCTAGATATGTTGCATGTTAGCTTGTTTGCTTCTTGTTGCCTTTAGTCTTTGCCTCACCATCAAGCTATTTTTTGGCACCGTTACCACTTGTATTTCACTATCTCTTCGCCGAACTAGTGCACCTATAATGGGTGTGTTGGGGACACAAGATACTTCTTGTATCTTGATTACATGGTTTCTTGAGAGGGATACCTTTGACCACTTCCTCCTTGAGTTCGATAAACCTTGGGTGATCCACTTAAGGGAAACTTGTTGCTGTTCTACAAACCTCTGCACTTGGAGGCCCAACAACTTTCTACAAGAATAGAAGTGCGTAAACATCAGGGACCGAGAATGGAGATCTCTTCGACTAGGCAAACACGGAGGTGCGTCATAATATTGAAGAAGTATGGTGGGAACACCAACTCCAAACTGAAAACATATTGGACCACATCATTCTATAACCGTGGTAGATCTTCAGGATTGATTATCTTCTGAGAGATTGCATTGAGGAATTGATACGTTGGAAACGTATCTATAATATTTGATGCTTCATGCTCATTTAGTATCTACTTTGCTCTACTTGTCCACACTTTGAGGTGCTTTTTACATGTTTTCTGGTACTAACCTATTAACAAGTTGCAACTGTGCCAGATGCCTGTTTTCTGCTATTTTTGGTTTCAGAAAAGTTAGTAAATAAATATTCTCGGAATTGGACGAGACAAACGTCAAAGTCAATTACTTTCTATGGGGAACAAGAAGTCCAGAGGAGAGCCGGAGGGGCTAGCTAGGGGGGCCAGACCCACCCCAGGCATGGGGACAGGTGGGCCCGCGTCTGGCTAGGGTTTGGCAGCCCTGGCCGCCTCCCGGTCTCGCCCCTTCGCCTATAAGAAGCTCTCGATGCAGAAACCCTGAGTACCCTATCAGAAATCCACGAAACCGTCTGTAGCCGTCGCCACCATCGTCCCTAGATCGGGGGAATCTGAAGCTCTTCCCGGCACCCTGCCGGACGAGAGATCATCCCGGAGGCCTTCTCTCCGGTATGATTCGTGAGTAGTTCCACCTTGGACTATGGGTCCATGTAGTAGCTAGATGGTTGTATCTCCTCCTTTGTGCTTTCATGTATAGATCTTGTGAGCTCTGTTCATGATCAAGATCTAATCTATTTGTAATCATGCATGTTGTGTTTGCGGGATCCGATGGATATTGATATTATTATGTTGGTTTGATTAATGGTTTTATATTTATGATTCTATCATGTCTGTGTTGTTTTTGATCTTGCATGCTCTCCGTTTCTAGTGGTTATCTTGGCCACGTAGTTGCTAGTGACTCCAAGAGGGGGTATTTAGGCTCGATAGTGGGTTCATGCCTCTAGTTTCCAAGGGAAGTGACTGAAATCTCTTCGGTTGTAGATGTGTTGTTGCTACTAGGGAGAAAACAACGGTCTCTTATTCATGGAACATGTGGACTGTTTACCTAAATCACTTTGCCCGAAGCAGTTGTCTAATGCTTGCAACTTAATACTGGAGGGGGTTCGGATGATAATCTTAAGGTGGCTTCTAGTCATAGATGTAGTTGGATGACGGTCTATGTATATTGTTGTATTGCCGAATCAACTTCATAGGATCTTTCTGGCTAGTAATTGCATTGTTATGCCTTTCTCAGTTCCTGTCAATTGCCCCGCTGTAATTTGTTTACCCTTCATGCCATGTTGTTTATCTAAGGAGAGCACCTCTAGTGAACTATGGACCGGTCCAATATTTACCATTGATACATCTTCCACTGTTACCTGTTTACTTGCTGCAAACCATTATCTTCCACACCATACGTTTAATCCTTTGTTACAACAAACCGGTGAGCTTGACAACCTCACTGATTCGTTGGGGCAAAGTCTTAAGTTTGTGTTGTGCAGGTCTCCGCGTTTCTTACAACATTGTGTGACGTTTCGTTCCTCCTACTGGTTCGATAACCTCGGTCTCAACTGAGAGAAGACTTACTGCTGTACTCTTCACACCTTGCTCTTGGGGTTCCCAACAAGACTCCACTTCAAGCACCAAGTTCTCTGGCACCATCAAGGAGTCATCAACAAGTTTTCTGGCGCCATTGCTGGGCAGACTAAGGACGTCTTCACTAGGGGAGTCCTTCACTTCCTTTCTCTTTACTTTGTTTTTAGTTTGCTTGGTTTTGTTTGCCTCTTTTCAAAAAACCCAAAAAAATTAGTTTAGTTTGGTTTGCTTTCTTTCAAACCCCCCCCCCCCCAAAAAAATTTAGTTCTTATCTAGTTGGTGGTCTGTTGTTGCCTTGCTTGGTCATGCTTTCTATCAATGGATGGTTTGTTTGAAACTAGTTCTTATTGGCAAGGTGGGTTCACGGAAGAACAAAAGTATTATTATAAGGAACACCGTTTGTCACAAAAAGGGAAACACTTATGGGAACAAATTGATAAGTTGAATACTATTGCTAGAGACGTGTGCTCTACTTATAATGTTACTTATTGCTTTGATAAAGCTTGGTGCTGCAGGAGGTATAAACACCTACCCTTTCAATGTGAGTATAATGATAATGTTACCATATCCTCTTATGTTAAAGGAAATTATGACTTTTATGATGTGGAACAAATTGAAGAATTTATTGCTTTCAAGGGTGCATTTGAACTTGCTAGTTTGCTTGAAAATACTGATGATGCACCTGATGAACATGAGTTTTATGAGATACTTAAATTTTTCTTTGACAATTACAAGGAAGAAAATGGGTATATTCTTGAATATTTAATAGGTGCTTTCCACATTTGGAGGAGACTAATGCCTTGCAGGAGCCTATGGAAGAAAAAATTGTTGAAACTGGAAGCTCATTAGATGAAAAAGAGGGGGAGAGCGATGAAAAAAGGAGGAATAATGGATTATCCACCCATGCCTACCTTCTAATGAGAGCAACTCTTTATCCCTTACATTATTTGATTGTCCCCCATGCTTACCAAAGGAGCATAAATGTTATGTTCCTGTGGATCCTTTTGAAATATCTACTTTGGATAAAACCTATGAAGGTTTTAATTCCACTATTTTTGAGCTTGATAGAAATTATGTGTTTGTAGCTCATGAAAATCTTGCTTTATGTTATAGTTATACTGTTGAGTTTATTCATGAGGCTACTAAAAATTATTATGAGAGAGGAAAATATGGTTGTAGAAGTTTTCATGGTACTAAAACACCTCTCTTTGTGCTGAAAGTTTTGAAGTTACTCTTGTTTTCTCTTCCTATGTATGTCACTTTGTTCTTTGTGAACTTATTTGTATACAAGATTACTATGCATAGGAAGTGGGTTAGACTTAAATGTGTTTTGAATTTGCTTCTTGATGCTCTCTTTGACTTCAATACATATTTGTTATGTGAGCATCTTCTCAAGCTTCTTGTTCCTAACTTAAAGGCGTTAAAGAAAAGTACTTGTTGGGAGATAACCCAAGAGTTTCGTTGAGTCTTGTAGGTTATTACTTCAGTAATGACCTCTCCTTATCCTTTTTGTTTGCTTTTTGTGCCAAGAATGACCTCTAATGAGAGGGAAGTAAGATTTGGGGAGTTGCTGTCCCGAAACAGATTTCTATCCTCCACCAAAAATATTCGTGAGGAGGCTCTGTAACTCGGATTGAGATCAAAATTTACGAATAAATCCCCTAGTATGTTAGATAACTTTCGTTAGTTCAACACTTTTTGATTTGAGCAACAGAAGATGTTCAAAAAATCGGTTTCTACTTGCTGGTCTGTTTTGACAGATTTCTGCCATTATTTGCATTTGCTTCTTATTGATTCCTTTTTGAGTTCTCTTCAGGTAAATTGAGTTTTTTAAAGGAGTTACTACAGTATCTTGTGTTTTTAGTGAAAATCCTAGCTGTTCCAAAGCTTTGCCAGTGGTCTAATATCTTTCGAATAAGCTAATGTTGCTAATGAAGATTGTGTGAAGTTTTGTATGAAGGAAAAATTTCAGGTGTAGAGAGAGAATGATGCAATGAGATGAAGAATGGACAAAAGATCAAGCTTGGGGATGCCACCATGGTGTCACCCCAAGAAATATCCAAGAGGTACAAGCATCAAATCTTGTGGATGCCCAAGGCATCCCCTTCTTCATCAATAAAAAGCTCAGGTATGTCTAGACACTTTGTTTTTATTGTTTCATGCACAGTTGCGTTGTTCTTGGAGCGTCTTAGTTTTCGTTTGCTTTGCTTAGTTTTTTTAGTTTGCTTTAGTAGTTTGGACCCCCGTTCTCTCTGTGTTGTTTTGCAAATAAGTTTACTTGGTGTTTGGAAAGGAGTAGTAAGTTCTTGCTTGAAGTGCAAGAGGAGCTTGCATTGACTGTGACTTAGAATTTAGCATGACATGCTAGGTGTTGTTTTGGCATTATGTTAGTGATTATTGCTGTAGCATGTCTTGTTCCAAACAATTGGGATTGCTTAGTGTGCCTTGAAGAAATTACGCGTTGTTTTAGCATGCAATAGCATAGTATTGTGGTTTTCTCCTTTGATGTTTTGCTTGGGTTGACTTGGCACATGCTCACACCATGTTATGACCATGAAAAGTCACCATTAGCCTCTATGATAATTTATTCCTTGACTTGTAGTACCACTCTTTGCTTTGATTAGTTTGCTTTGTTGTATTGCATAATTTTGGTCATTATTGCTCTCTTAGTTGGTTTCTCCCAGTCTTTTGCTAGCCTCCACTTGTATGAGTAAGTTCTACTCATGCCTCCAACTCCCAAGAAACCAAGTTTTTCCGAAGTGTCCACTATAAATTCCTATGCATGGTGTGTTACACCATCCCAAAGTATATTCTTGTTTTCAACTATCTTCCAATTAAAAACTATTTTGTTATGTGAAAAATTAGTGATTAAATCCCTCACGAACTTGATGGCACACTTTATTCTTTGCCCCTAATAAACTTGAACCATTGTGACAATTTTGTTGTATATGCTTGCACTTAAAAGTTGGAATTAGCAGAACCGTGTTGTCACGGGGAACGTTTTCAACATTGCACTTGTACCTTGTTGTACTCAGTTGATATCATGTTCTTTTGTCTATGGATGTCACCGGTGTGAAATAAAGAGGGAACTGGTAAGTCCATGGAGTTTGTATCCTGTGTTAGAGAAACACCTGGGCCGCTAGCCTAAGCCATGCCTAATCATGGTGGAAACTTGCAGCATCACCATAGTGACATCTATGAAGCATTCTTCTTAAAAAAAGAGACACATTGAGAAAAGATGAAAGAGAGAAAAAAGCACCATATTCCCATGGTACATAAGAAGAATTGCTGAGATGCTCATTGTCTGCTTGCCTTGTCATTTTGGTTATGGGAAAGCTCCTGTACCATCTGGAATGGGTACCCCGTTGGCGGTTCTCAATGATAAGCAAATACTTACAATGACAAGAACTTACCTGGACCCAAAGTTGAGTATGCATGAGGTGTGGCCCTCGTATTCAAGGGGCATGAGATTGCCAACTTATACTTCGTCAAGCATATACTCCAGCTTTGCCACGTTAACCTTAACCACTTCAAGATGGTTATGATAGGGGCAATGAGGGCTGAAAGCTAACAAGTACCATAATTTTTGGAAGCTCTTTTTGAAACTTGTAATCCCTGCTTCCTTTACAAAAAGGCCTTTCTTCCACCATTATTGAGTCTCCACCTTCTACCTTTAGGCACCATTAAGAGAGCATAGTTGTCATTCGGTGTGCAATGTTCCAAAGTTTATTAATTGATGCATATTATGTTATTACCTATTCTTGTGCTACTTGTTTCTAGTCACCCTTGTGAACTTTGCAGGTGTCCTATGCATTATATTGCTACTCTATGAGGGACAAGCTGATTGCCACTATGCTATGTTTTATGTATGTGAAACAAACCAACGTTTTTCAATGCATGTTATTCATGATCTTTGTTTCTAGCTTGTCATGTTGCATGCATAGTTACTATGTCCTATTGTTAGAACTCCATCTTTCATGCACATGTTTAGAGTTCTTTGATCCCATCTTTAAATTCTTGCAAATGGTTGGATCTATATTGTGAGGGTGCATGTCACCTCAAAAATTATTCTGTTTATCACTTACCTACTTGAGGACGAGCAGGAGTTAAGCTTGAGGATGATGATACGTTGGAAACGTATCTATAATTTTTGATGCTCCATGCTTGTTTAGTATCTACTTTGATTTACTTGTCCACACTTTGAGGTAATTTTTACATATTTTCTGGTACTAACCTATTAACAAGTTGCAACAGTGCCAGATGCCTATTTTTTGCTGTTTTTGGTTTCAGAAAAGTTAGTAAAGAAATATTCTCGGAATTGGAAGGGACAAACGTCAAAGTCAATTACTTTCCCTGGGAAACAAGAAATCTAGAGGAGAGCTGGAGGGGCTGGCCAGGGGGGCCAGACCCACCCCAGGCGCGGGGGCAGGTGGGCCCGCGCCTGGCTAGGGTTTGGCGGCCCTGGCCGCCTCCTGGTCTCGCCCCTTCGCCTATAAGAAGCCCCCGATGCAGAAACCCTGAGTACCCGATCAGAAATCCATGAAACCGTCTGTAGCCGCCGCCACCATCCTCCCTAAATCGAGGGGATCTGAATCTCTTCCAGGCACCCTGTCGGAGGGGAGATCATCCCAGAGGCCTTCTCTCTGATATGATTCGTGAGTAGTTCCAGCTTGGACTATGGGTCCATGTAGTAGCTAGATGGTTGTATCTCCTCCTCTGTGTTTTCATGTATAGATCTTGTGAGCTCCGTTCATGATCAAGATCTAATGTATTTGTGATCATGCATGTTGTGTTTGCGGGGATCCGATGGATATTGAGATTATTATGTTGGTTTGATTAATGGTTTTATCTTTATGATTCTATCATGTCCGTGTTGTTTGTGATCTTGCATGTTCTATGTTGCTAGTGGTTATCTTGGCCAAGTAGTTGCTAGTGACTCCAAGAGGGGGTATTTATGCTCGATAGTGGGTTCATGCCTCTAGTTTCCAAGGGAAGTGACAGAAATCTCTTCGGTTGTAGAGGTGTTGTTGCTACTAGGGAGAAAACAACGGTCTCTTGTTCATGGAACATGTGGACTGTTTACCTTACACAGTTTGCCTAAAGCAGTTGTCTGTTGCTTGCAACTTAATACTGGAGGGGGTTCAGATGATAACCTGAAGGTGGATTTCTAGTCATAGATGAAGTTGGATGACGGTCTATGTATATTGTTGTATTGTCCAATCAACTTCATAGGATCTTTCTGGCTAGTAATTGCATTGTTATGCCTTGCTCAGTTCCTGTCAATTGCCCCGCTGTAATTTGTTTACCCTTCATGCCATGTTGTTTATCTAAGGAGAGCACCTCTAGTGAATTATGGACCTCGGTCCAATCTTTACCATTGATACATCTTCCATTGTTACCTATTTACTTGCTCCAAACCATTACCTTCCACACCATACGTTTAACGCTTTGTTACAGCAAACCGGTGAGCTTGACAACCTCACTGATTCATTGGGGCAAAGACTTGAGTTTGTGTTGTGCAGGTCTCCGCGTTTCTTGCAACACCTGTGTGACGTTTCCTTCCTCCTACTGGTTCGATAACCTCGGTCTCAACTGAGCGAAGACTTGCTGTTGTACTCTTCACACCTTGCTCTTGGGGTTCCCAACAAGAGTCCACTTCAAGCACCAAGTTTTCTGGCGCCATCAAGGAGTCATCAACAGGAATGCACATAGGTTCACAATGGGTACTCGAACATAATTCGATAGAAGCCCACCCAATGCAATCGGAAGCATTTGGGTCATAATCACGTGGCAGTCATGAGACTTTAGGTTTTGGAACTTTTTCTCTGCCATATTTATTATTCCCTTTATATTTGACGAGAAGCCAGACGGGACCTTGATACTTCTCAGGCATTCAAAAAATATTTCCTTCTCTTGTTTGGTAAGAGAGAAGTTGACACGACCTTGAAACCATTCTGGATGTAGGCCTTCTGTCTCTTTCATACATTGCTGGTCCTTCTGTGCTTATGGTGTATCTTTTGTCATCCCATACACGTCCAAGAAGCCTAGCAGGTTCACGCAAAGATTCTTCGTCACATGCATCATGTCGATTACAGTGCAGACCTCTAGGAATTCCTAATAGGATATCTCCCAAAATATAGATTTCTTCTTCCACATGGGTGCGTGTCCGTTAGCGTCCTTCGAAACAAATTGTCCGCTAGGACCCTTTCCAAAGGTCACTATTTGATCCAAATCTTTGACCATATCAAATACATCAGCACTCGTATGTTCCTTAGGCTTCGTCTGGTGACATGCCTGACCATTGAAATGATTGCCTTTATTTCTTAAGGCATGCTGGGCCAAAAGAAATCGACGATTCCCCATGTACATTATTCTTAAAAAGTTCCAAATATATACTTTCAGTATCATCTAAACAATGCCTGCATGCATTGTATCCCTTGTTTGTCTGTCCTGAAAGGTTACCAAGAGTAGGACAATCATTGATTGTTATGAAAAGCAACGCTCGGAGGTCAAATTCCTCCTGCTTGTGCTCACCCCACACACATACGCTGGGTTCGTGAGATAATTGTAGAAGTTCTTCAAGTAATGGCCCTAGGTACACATCAATGTTGTTGTCGGGTTGCTTTGGGCCTTGGATCAGTACTGACATCATAATGGATTTCTGCTTCATGTACAACCAAGGAGGAAGTTCATAAATACATAGAGTCACGGGCTAGGTGCTATGACTGGAGCTCTGCTCCCCAAAAGGATTCATGCCATCTGTACTTAGACCAAACCTTAAGTTTTTTGCATCATCTGCAAAGTCCGGGTACTTTCTATTGATTTTTCTCCACTGCGACCTGATGTCTACGTATGCTTCTATTCTTGTAGATAGTGTTGGGCCTCCAAGTGCAGAGGTTTGTAGAACACACCCAATACAATTGTTAGGTGTATAGGTGCACTAGTTCGGCGAAGAGATAGTGAAATACACATAATATGGATGATTATAAGTGGTAATTGCAATCTGAAATAAAAATGGCAGCAAGCAAACATGTAGCAGGACTGATTATAAACGGTGTTTCAATGCTTAGAAACAAGGCCTAGGGATCATACTTTCACTAGTGGTCACTCTCAATAAACACATAAATATCTTCTCTTCATTATGCTACTCTGAACTATTCTCCAGTTGGATAACTCTAATCCACGGTAGGGCTACAAAATCTCTCCTTAAAGTTCACATTCCCCATCTAAGTAACCCTACACTGTCAGCTTGAGCGCTAGATGGTTCCAACAAACACCACAATTTCATAGACATGCAACTCAAATTATACTCATGATAAGTATTTCTGTAATCTTTAGCCTAAGTGCCACATGGTGTGCACACTGTCAACTTCACACACATGGGGATAAGCGGAGATTACAATAATTAAAGCACTTGAGTAGCAGAGCAACATCTACTTATTAACCTAGGTTACAAAGCTCATGATCACAATAAGATCACGCATAGAGAGAGAGAGAGAGATGAACACATAGCTACTAGTAGAGACCTTAGACTTGAGGGAGAACTACTCCCTCCTCATCATGGGAGTCAGCAACGGCGATGGATATGGAGGTGGAGTCGATGGAGATGGCTCCAGGGGCAATTCCCTCCGAGCAGGGTGCTGGAATAGAGACTTCTGTCCCCCAAATCTCGTCTTAGGTGGCAGCGATGCTGCGGAACTTCTCATGGATTTCTGATCTTGTGCTTAGGGTTTTTGCCTCGGGGGAAATATATAGGTGAAGAAGCAAGGTCGATGGACACCCGAGGGGCCCACACCACCTGGTGGCGTGGCCAGGGGGCCCGCGCGACCACCTAGTGTGGTTGCTTTGCGGCTAATCTTCGTCTCCCCTTCGGACTCCGTGTCGTGTCTGGAAAATAGGAACTTTGGCTTTTGTTTCCTCCAATTTTGAGAATATTTCTTTACTAGCTTTGTTGAAACCAAAAACAGCAGAAAACAGGAACTGACACTGTGGCATCTTGTTAATAGGTTAGTTCTAGAAAATGCATAAAAATGCCACAAAGTGTAGACAAAACATAAGATAGTTGGTACAAAACAAGCATGGAGCATCAAAAATTATAGATACGTTTACGACGTATCAAGCATCCCCAAGCTTAACTCCTACTCGACCTCAAGTAGGTAAGTGATAAAAGGAATAATTTTTGAGGTGACATGCACCATCAAAATCTTGATCAAGGTATCGTAAAGAATTGATAGCTGGGATTAAAGTACTCTAACATAAGCATGAAAGATATATTTCTAACAAAGACATAGCAACTATGTTGCAACATGAAAGGCAACACAACAAACGATCATGAATAACAAAACATTGAAAGATATTTGTTTGTTTCACATATATAAAACATAACAACAGTGGTAATTAGCTTGTCCTTCATGGAATAGCAAAACATAAATGCATAGTACACCTTCAAAGTTCATAAGGGTGACTAGATACAAATATTTAAGAACAAGCAATACCATAATTATGAATCAATCAACAAGTTTTGGGGCAATGCACATTGAACTAAGAATGACAACTATGCTCTCTTAATTGGTGCATAAAGATAGAAGATGGAGACTCGAAAAAAAGTAAAAAGAAAGGGCCTTCGCATAGGAAAGTAGGGATTTCAAGTTTCATAAAGAGCTTCCAAATATTATGGTACTTACTAGCTTTGAGCTCTCATTAACCCTATCATAAGCATCTTGAAGTGATTAAGGTTAAAATGGTACAAATATGAGTTATATGCTTGACAAATCATAAGTTGAAAATATCATGCCCCTTGAGTACGAGTACCGTTCCTCATGCTACTCCACTTTAGTCACAAGCAAGTTCTTGTCATTGTAAATATATGTGTATCATAGAGAACCGCCAACGGGGTACCCCTTGCCCCATGACACAGGAGCTATCCCATATCAAAATGACAAGGCAACATACAATGAGCATCTCAACGATCTTTTTATTTACCATGATCATGGTTTTTTCTTTTTTTTCTTTTCTGTTTTTTCTATTTTTTTCTGAAGATGATTCATAGAATGCTCATTATAGTTATGCTGCAAGTTTGCACCATGATTAGGCATGGCTTAGGATAGCCGCCCAGGCGTTTTCGTAACACATATACAAACTCCATGGACTTACAAGCTCCCCTTTTATTTCACACCGTTGGCATCCATAAACAAAAGAACATGATATCAACTGAATAGATATGTACAATGTCGAAAATGTGCCCCATGACAGCATGGTTCTCGCAACTCCCAACTTATAATTTGCCAGCATATAAGAAACATAGATGGGCATAATGGTTCAAGTTTATTAAATGCAAGAAAATAAAGTGTGTCATCAAGTTTGTGAGAGCTTTATTCACTAATTTTCACATGATTTTTTTAATTTGGAAGATAGATAAAAACATGAATATACTTAGAATGGTGTAACACACCATACATATGAATTTATAGTGGACTCTTTGGAATAACTTGGTTTTTTAGGAGTTGGATGCACGAGTAGATCTCATACTCAGTACAAGTGGAGGCTAGCAAAATACTGGGAGCGACCAACTAAGAGAGCATTAATGTCCATAATCAGGCAGAGCGACAAAACATTATTGATGAAAGCATAAAGTGATATCATAAGTCAAAAACTAAATGATCATAGAGGCTAAGGTGACTGGTTCATAGTCATAACTTGGTGTAAGCATGTGCCAAGTCAACCCAAATAAAACATCAAAGGAGAATACCACAATATTATGCTTTTATTTGCTAAAACAACGCATGATTCTTCCATGGCACATTAAACAATCACAATTGTTTGAAACAAGTCATGCTACAACAATAATCACTAAGCATATGGTCAAAGCAACATCTAACATGACATGATAAAGTCTAAGGCACAGTCAAAACAAGCTTCCTTTTGTACCACTATAAGCATGAAATTTTCTACTCTTTTCCAACACCAATCGACTTATTTGAAACAAATCACAAAGAAAATACTCAATAAAGATCAGAGAGATTGTCTCACCTAACTACAAAGAAGAACTAAAAAGTTCTAAGAAAAAAGAATAAGAAAACTAAAGCTAAACGCAGTGCTAGCAAAAGTGAACACTCACAGAACAATAAGAGTGAAAACTAGAGTGTTCTAAGCAATGAAGAACTAGGTGTGACTTCTCCAAAATAGGTGTGTTGGGGTCCAACGAACTTATTGCAGCAAACAAAGCAAAACAAAACTAAAAACTAAAAAACAAATACGCTCCAAGAACAATATAATAGTGCGTGAAGCAATAAAAATAAAATGTCTTGAAAGAAGACCTAGGATTTTTTAATAAAGTGTTCGTACTATTAACATTTCTATTAGCATGCAAATAAAGTTCCATAGGTTTTTTAATTTTCTCTTCAAACACTTCATGTCCTAACTCAAAATAAATACTATAGAGTTCTCTAATGTTTTTGTTGTTTTCCATTAAGCCTAACTAGTGAAAATAAAAACAGGAAACAAAAAGATATAATTGCTGAATCTAAAGGAAATAACTTCGAGCACTCACACACCAACTACAGTACTAGAAGATAGCTCAGTAGCTAGAGGATGTGAGTACCTTTTAACTTACCTCCCCGACAACGACCCCAGAAAAGAGCAATTATGTACTTGTGCCCAAAAAACGGAACCAAAGAATTAATAATGTGTGTTGATTACACCGGCTTGAACAAAGCATGTCTGAAGGATCCATTTGCTTTGCCTCGCATTGACCAAGTAATTGACTCAATGGCTGGCTCGGTACTTTTATGTTTTCTAGATGCATACTCAGGATACCAAGAGATCAAGATGCGAAAGTCGGACCAATTGGCCACTTCATTCATCACACCCTATGGCACATATTTCTATGTCACGATGCCCTTTAGGATGAAAAACGCAGGTGCTACGTACAGCTGGAAATGCAATGTTGCCAGCATGACCAAATTGGCTGGAAGGTTCATGCTTACATGGATGATATCGCAGTGATGTCAAAGAAATCAAACGACCTCATCGCCGACTTGAGGGAAACCTTTGATAACCTTTGAAATTTTAACATGATGCTTAAACCTAAGAAGTGCGTCTTCAGGGTTCCTGCTGGAATTTTTTTAGGTTTCATCGTTTCCCATAGAGGAATCGAGGTAAAGCCGGACAAGATCAAGGCCATCCTAAACATTAATCGTCCGACATGTATAAAAGACATCCAATGGCTCACTGGCTATGTTGCAGTAGTTAGCCGGTTCGTCAGTCAACTTGGAGAGAAGGCGATGCCACTATACAAGTTGCTAAAGAAGGTGGACAAATTCGTATGGACAGACGAGGAAGATGCAGCGCTACATAAGCTGAATAGGATACTTTCCTCTGCTCTATACTCGCAACACCTGAGTTAATGGAGCCTATGTTAATCTACATGGTGTCCACCAACCAGGTAATTAGCATCATCGTCGTGGTGGACCGGAATGAACTAACGCATGAGTAGGGCATACAACAATCAGTTTAATATGTAAGGGAGGTCTTGACGGAGTCCAAGAAGTGCTACCCATACTACCAGAAGCTGGCTTACGGAGTTTTCCTTGCTTCTCGGAAGTTAAGGCATTATTTCCAAGAGCACCTAATCATAGTAGTAAGCAAGGCTCCTCTGTATGACATCATCAACAACAGCAGCACTATAGAGAGAGTGGCAAAGTGGGGCATTGAGCTTGCCACCTTAGAAATCACCTATAAAATACGTGGCGCTATCAAATCATAAGCTTTGGCGGATTTTATTGCAGATTGGACGGAGCTGCCAGAAGATACTCATGTGCCAGATCTAGAGTTTTGGGTTATGCACTTTGACGGATCAAAGCTACTCAATGGTTCGGGGGATGGTGTATTATTACAGTCACCAACAGGAGATAAACTATAGTATGTCCTACAATTCCACTTTCAAGCTACAAATAACATGGCGGACTATGAAGCACTCATTCATAGACTTCGCGTACCCAAGGATATTGGAATCAAGCGCATAGTTTGCTATGGAGATTACGATTTGGTTTCCCAGCAAGTGGCTGGCACCTAGAACGCGTGGAACCCTATAATGGCGGTATATCGAGATGAAGTGGAAGAGATAGCCAAGTGCTTCAAAGGATACGAAGTCAAGTATGTCAAAAGGGAGGAAAATGAGGCAGCAGATCTGCTGTCAAAGCTTGGATCTGCCCGCAAACCAATTCCTCTTGGCGTTTTCCTAGAACATCTCTGGACTCCATCCATGAAGGGAGCAGACCCCGAGAACCCGGATAGAGTTGACTCATTTGTTAATGCAGTGACAATAGTCCCTCCGGTTTGGACAAAACCGTTCATGGATTACCTCAAAGAAGGAACTTTGCCCATCGACAAAGTCGAAAGTCGGCAAATAGTATGTCGAGCAAAGGGCTATACCATAATAAATGGTTAGCTCTATAAAGAAATAATTACAGGTGTATTCCTAAATTGTGTTTCCCAACAGCAAGGTATGGATATCCTTCATGAGCTTCATCTCGGAGATTGCGGGCATCACACCGCTTCTCGATCATTAATCTCCAAAGCCTTCCGACAAGGATTCTACTGGCTGAATGCAAAGGCGGACGCCGATAAGATAGTTAAGACATGTATTGGATGTCAGTACTATGCACGACAACCACATGTGTCAGCGGAAGAATTGCGAACTATACCAATAACTTGGTTGTTCACAGTCTAGGGCTTGACATGGTAGGGATGCTACAGACGACGCCTTGTGGGTTTACACATCTGCTTGTAGTAGTTGACAAATTCACAAAATGGATAGAAGCTAAACCCATTTGAAAGCTTGATGGGGCAACAACCCTTAAGTTTGTCCGAGATCTAGTGGTGATATTTGGTCTCCAACATAGCATCATCACCGACAACGGAAAAAATTTGTCACTCGGAGAAGTAGAGGCTTACTATCATGATAAAGATGACGCTGAAGAATCTAAACGCTTAGATGTGGACCTGCTCGAGGAGGAATGCGTTCTGGCATGCCAGAAGTCCGCCATCTACCAGCAGAAGCTACACGACTACCATAGTCACTGCGTTCGGCATCGCTTGTTTAAATAGGGGGATCTAGTGCTCCAACTTGAGCAGAAAAAGTCACACAAATTATCTCCACCATAGGAAGGACCATTCATCATAAGCAAGGCGCTACTCAATGGTTCCTATTAGCTCATAATAATCATGAGTTGAAGGATAGACCCAGTGAGGATCATAAGCATAAGCGATGTGACCCGGATGATGACTATCCGGAGATTGATCATCCATGGAATATATCATAACTACGTCCCTTTTATACTTAGCATAATCTATTATCTACTACGTATCTCTTATATGATCAATGAAATAGAGCTTTTGGTTCACTCATATGCCTGAGTCTTTTACCTCCTTTAGTGTTCATTTTTGGATCATGTAAAACCCTTTATGCATAAGCTTTGCAGTTTCACCTGTGAAAATTCCGCCTACGGGTGTTAGCTTAAGTTTTCTGGTCTACACGTTTTCTGTTGTTTTTATGTGGATTTTGGAGTAGTGACTTTCGGCACTCGAAGTCGGGGATTTTGTTCTTAGGTTCTTGAGGGTTCCATTAGGCATCAGCGCTCGAGCTTATGGTTCTAAATAAATGTCTTCCGACTCACAAAAATTCAATCATAAACACCGGAATAATGGATAAGTCAGCACTTGCTTAAAAAACAACTATACATGCTGGATCTAGATTATAAGTAGCTGGAAGCTTGAAGCCAAGTTTTCTGCCTTACAAGCATCATTGTTTTCCGCATATTATATACCATGAGACAAATATTACAAAGTGTTTTCTCATTCTTCTAGTGCAGGAGACCTCGAGGCTATGTCGTCAGCAATAGGAGAGCCATCTTTTCCATCAACGAAGTCAGTGGTCTTCAAGGACTTGGAGGCTACTTGGTCATCGTCAATAACCTCTAAAGGCACGAAGACATCCGTCTTGACCAATTGGGCGACCCTAGTATCATAGCCGGCGAGGGAGGACCAGACTGCATCATTGTCGATTTTCTGTCCGTCCTCATCCATGCCGAGGATACCTGTAGTCACCATGTCGATGTCGGCGTCGTCATAGTGAGCTTTGACTAAGGCCAAGGCCATCCTACCACCATCCTCAGTACAAGAAGCTTTCTAGCTTATGATTCACTCGGGGGCTCGGCGGAGGATTTCTGATTACTTCATGACTGAATCTACCGCCTGGATGTTCATATACAAGGGTTTGGAAATCTCTTTGTCCTAGGTGATGATAGTATTAATGAAGTTCCATGCAAGAACCATGCACTCTTTTAGCGACGAAGCACTTTCATGCAAGTTGGCTAGGCCAATGGGAGATGCATTTCCGATAAAGAAATTGAGGTCATGAGTTCAACAAATTAGTTCAAAGTACCTAACTTACAGAAAATGAAGACGGAGAAAGCCTACCAAAGATGCTGCTCTCGGCTTCCTGGAGAACCTCTACCAAGGAGTCACGTTCCTTCTGTAGAGTTCTTGTATGAATCAAGGTTGTGAGCATTTTGCTCATCGATAGCTTTCTTCTGCTCCTTGAGGATCGTGATCTATTTCTTAAGGCAGTTGATCTCCGTGTTGTAAGATTCTTGCACGGCCACCAGTGCCTCTTCATGCATTTTTAGGGCTTCAGCCCTCTCCTCCTTCAAGATCTTGTTTTCACTATTGAGCTCCTGGATATGCTTGGATTGCTCGACAATGTCCTTTGCCTTGGAAACAACTTCTGCAAGTCGGATAAATAACTACCATCATGAGTACTTGGAAGATGAAGGTGCAAGATCAAGTCGAGAAAAGAATTGAAAATAAAACAGACTCTTGTTTCTGGTGATCTGTTCCTTCAAGAAGGCGGTTTTACCCTTTTCAGTTTTCAGATCCTCATGTATCTTGGCAAACTGCTCATTGGCAGCGACCTTCCATGCATTCTCATTCTGCAGAGATAAAAGTGCTTAGTCTACTTGGAGCATCTAGCCAGAATTATTTAGTTCTAGGGACTACAGTACGAGTTTTTAACTCAAATCTATGCTTAGTCCTTTCTTAAAGAATCTAGTCGGAACTATTTTTGTTTCAACTAAATGCTTGGGGGCCACAGTATTGAAAATTATAAACACTATGTATGCTACTCTAAAAGTATCTAGTCGAAATTATTCATTGATACTACATACTTGGGGGCTACAGTATAAAGTTTCTTACTTTGTCACTCTTAGAGCAGTCAGACCAAAAAGACCTATGGTTTTCCGTCTAAGTCCTCGGGGGCTACAGTGGTATATTATATGTGAAATGCACAAATAGAAAAATTTACGAAGGTGATGATCTTGATATTGTTGGCGGCTTTCAAGTACAACTTGCCAAAGGCAAGTGTGTTACATTAGAGGATATCCGCTTTCTTAAGCAGTTCCTCAAGGCCATACGTCGGACAAGTCGGTGCTGCACCAAGAGCCAAGGCAGATGGACTTGGGACAATTGTCCGGCTCATGGGCGTGAAGGCCTCCGCCTGGCTCATGGTCACCATAGATCCGCCTTCCACCACCAACTCATTTCCTCTCTTGGTGGCATTCTTAGCCGGAACTTCAGCCACTTGAGAGGAGGTGCTATCCTGTGTCACGTGGTTGATGGATGTGAAATATAGCCATCCACATCCACATTTAAACTAGATATTATTCATATTTTTGATAAAATATCTCTCTAAATCTTGCCACTAATGCCTAATGATCAAAGTGGTATGCAATCATGTCTTTCTATTTTTCCCTGTGCAGGAAATGACGTTTGATGATGGGAATCACAACATTAAAGTCAAAGTTACGAGATTTCCAATAACCCACAAAAACTAGGAGTCATAAAGAGGAAACAGAAGGTTTAACGACAAACTATACGGCGGGAATAAAATTCCGGCCGTATAGTTTCCACCGGCACCGATAGGTCAAACAGAACAACTTTCGTGAAGGGACACCTATATAAAGAGACCTCTCGTGACGAGAAAAGGCCCCTCAGACGCGCCCGACGACACCAAGCCATCAGAAACCACTACACAAAAGAGCCGTCGGAGGAATAGATCTAGATCCAATCTCCAAACCCTTATCCACCACCATAGCCATAGCCCTCCACTTGTAATAGTAGATCTCACTCCAATTGGCGACATTGTAAGACTATTACTATCGATCTCATGATTTCCATACAATTTTTATGATTGTTGATCTCATATCTATGTGTGAGTAATTCTCTTTGGGCTAAGGGCTTCGGCCTAGCCATGTAGTTTGTGCATGTTATTTATCATAGATGGGATCGTGTATTAGTTTGCATGACAATATGATTAGTGTATCCTCTCTTGCCTCAATCTAAGGACTTTTCAGGTACCCCAAGACCCCGAGGATTGATCCAGGTATAGGGAGTATGAGTAATGACTAATCTACAGGATGGGAACCCGGGTGACAGAAAGGGTAGTACGACTGTATCTGAGGGATTTACTTGGGATTAACAGTGTGTCAGTATGCATATCATTAGTTCTCTTTCTTCTATAGATGAGACTAATAGGTTATTGCTATAAGCGGTTGCAGAGGCAATAGCAGTTATGGATGCACTGCCCACATATAGTTATCTTGCTCTAACAATTACATGCATACTTTATTACTATCTTTTATTCCCATCAGATGTTTTGCACAGCTATAGGTGAAACCAAATGCCCCAGGCCCTCTCTCTCCATCATCGACAACAACAAAAGATCACAAACTCTTGGTCCGGTAAAACACTAAAAGAATTATAAAACTCCCAAAGGTCCTTTAAAGTAATTTCACCACTCTTTCTGCTTCCCGAGGATTTGATAACCTAAGTCTACTAGGGAAAAAGAGCTATACTACATTCGTAATCTAAATCAATGGTATCAGTGGTCTCCGGTAATGATGACCATCACGGCAACATTGGGACCTCCTGTGAAGGAATGTTTTCCACTTCCATGACGGAAGGATCAAATGCTGCCTTAGTTGGAGATCCGATAGGGGTAGGAGGAGCAATGGTAGAAGAAGCTTGGGTCAGCATATCACGATTATTCTTAGAAGCCCCAATAGTCTTGGAGATCTTCTTCAAGCTCAGATTAGTCTTTTTCCTGAAACATACAAATGACAAAGTATAATTATAGGAAGAAGTAATGGAAACGTCGAAGTCGGAGGAAAATAAACTTACACGACAGTTGGCGCCTTAGTCAAAGGGATCCCAACCGCTTTTCTTTTCTCCGCCTCCAAGGAGGTGATGGATTTCTTGGAGACTCCACTTTCCAGCTTTTTCTTCTTGCCTCCGGCAGCAGCGTCAAAGGTGGAGCTCTTCCGCTTTCACACCACTGGGACATCGTCGTCGAACATGATAGTGGCTTCCTTCATCTTGGGGTCATAGACTTGGGGAGCCATGCATGTTTCCTCCAAGTCCCCCAGCTGTTAAGTGATCATAGTGTTAGACGGATGGAGACTTTAAAGGCGGGAAAACTGGAGTATACGTCAAAATAATGAAAGAATCAGAATTTACCTTTAGGCACTTGTCGTCCTCGAATATGTCATAGGTGATGGTGAAGTCGTGCTTGCGATCCTTCACCTTGACGATGTCCTTGAGGCGTAGATTGATGGAGTCATTGGAGAAGTTATCCTCGGAAATCCGGAGGGTATCCTTCCTGTCATTTGTGTGCTGGCACATCAGCTTGTCACGGTGCTGCAGAGGCTGGATCCGCCTTACAAACCTGCACATTGCTAGGTCCAAGCCGGTCAGACCCGTGTCAACGATCCAGTCAATATGCCCTACAGCGCGGGAGGCCTCGATGTCGGAGGGAAGGATGGCTTGGGACCTCCATGTGGTGGCTTCAACAGTGGCCCCATCAATGAAGTCCAGGTACGTGCTTTCTCGGCCGGTCAGAGGGATATATAGAACATAGAAGTAGCTATGTTGCAAATTCTTGCACGACTCATGTACTACGATGTCGGGGAACCGCTGGCCAGGCCGGATCTTGAAGCTAATTGTTCAGCAATTCCTAATCTCGTCCTTGTTCACTTCTGCTTCCCTCTTAACGGTAAATAAGTAAATGAACGGATCTAACCTAGGCCTAATCCCTAGGTATCCCTCGCACAAAGCTACATAATTACTAAGAGCTAGGATGTTGTTGGGAGAGAGGTTCATAGGTTGAACCCGAAAGTGCTGGAGAACTTGGATGCAGAAGTTGGAGATTGGCAAGGATATACCATGCACCAGTTTCGCTTTGAGGTATACCTTTTATCCGGCTTGGGGAGAAGGGACCACCTCGCTGACCGGCAGGCTAGATCCTTCGTTGCCGGGAGATACCCCTCGGAGATCATATCTTTGATTTCCCCGACGGAGATGTCCTAGCCTCTCCATTCTAACTTATGGGAGTCCGCTTTCTTTTACAAAGGCTCGAGCGCCGCTAGAATATGGTTGCCACCGGTGGATTCCACCATCGCAGAAAGTGTAACCTCCACCCTCTCCGGCGGAATGTGCACCGTGCTACATGGCTTAGCCGAAGCCTCGCCGGACACCGACATGGAGGAAGGAGTGCTGCTGCTGGCCATTTTTTGGATGGAGGTGAGCTGGAAAGGGGGCGAGGGTTTTCTCTGCGCGAGGAGCTTGAGGAGGATCTTGGGGAGAGGAAGAAGACGATGCGGGAGCAAATGATGGTGAAAATAAAGTGACCGGCGCAGTTAAAATTATATAGCCCCGACATCAAGATTCGTGCAAGACAATCCAATGGTCGACGCCTGCTCGAGCGTGTGCAGATATTTTGCCACGTTCCCACTGCCGCCGCTCGACATTTCTGATTTCTCGCGTGGGAAAATCTCTATCATTATGTTTTACTGCATATGTGAGTTTTGAGGCGACACTAGCTACAGTCTACGTCACCCCATTGACATTTGCAGATAAACAGTCCCATCTAAAGATTCCGGCATGGACGGATCCTTGCTGGCTACGAGAAGACTAATATGTAGGCATCAGTGATTCTCCGACTTACATATTGAAACAGAGAATATTGCAGGGTTCTTAGGAGAACTACAAGATATTGCTTGACGAATTGCCGACATCACCTAGACGGAGCATTCAACCTGAAGAGGCAAGACGGTTCAAGATCTTGGATTTTTCCCGGGGGAGGGGGGGGCTATTATTGGGGATATTCTAAATGGGTATCATCATTGCATGTCTCTAACCCGTCTAACCCGGATGGTCAACAGTTGGTAACAAGGCCCATGGCCTGCTGGGCGGCCTAGTTATACGGATCTAGAAGGGAGGCCCATGCTAGATAAAGGAATTCTATGGTGCAGTCACCGACGTACTCGGAGCCTTGGAGTGCAAGACACGAAGACTAGTTAGTACCAGTGTAGGACTCTGTAACATGTCCGGCTAGGACTCTTTCCTATAACCCTAGGTTCTGGTGCCTTTATAAGCCGGATCTTTGAGATCCTTTAGGGCACATCGATTTACACACCTCGGGCAGCGAACATATCCATGTTCTCGGTGTATTGACATTATAGTAATTTATAGCAGGAGTATGATTCTGTCACCATTGCGGGATCTGAACCTGAATAAGCTGTGTTACCTCGTACCCGCCAACTCGTTGCCTTCCTCCACGTCTCTAAATAAGCTTTGTGAGGACCCCTCCATGGCATACCACGACAGTAAGTACCTATGCCGATAACTTGTAATCGATTTATTTGCTTCAAGCATATCACTGATCAACCTCCTTTCACTTCCCTTTTTCTATGTAAACACGCCATACACAATGCAATATATGTGGTTAGGAAACTTACTCCAAGTTGCTCTTCAATTTTTCAACACAAAGCTATAATTAAATTCAACAAGGGTTACAAAATAGAGTCTTGGGAAAAATGTAGCATATTGTGAGGACAAAGCCGTAACGAAGGAAAACTCATTTGTATAACTAGTAATCAAATGTATACAGGAATGGATGTATACGTGTGGTGCATGAAATATACAATAAAAAATATTTGAAATTCGCTACTTTATTTTGATGAAACGGTAATAGGTTGCTGGTACATGTCACCGTTAGCATACAAAAACCATATGCGTTGTTTCGTAAAAGCATACGATTAGGTTAAACTCACTATGTGCGGACACATATAACTCAAACGACCAGCATTTTATACCCGTCTCCCAACTAACATGAACGCACACGTGGGCGAGTTGAAACACGTGTGCGAAACGAGATCCTTTCGCCAGACCAATCATGTGTCCATTCACATACGGGAAGGAAAACCGTGTGCATATTAAAGGCTCACGACATACCCTTCGATAGGGACGGTTTGTTTCATCGTGTGCGAAAGGGCTATTTCTACTGTGTGCGAAGGTCTAATTTGTACTAGTGTGGGGCTAACTTGCAAGAAATATAAAATATTTATGCACTAGCTAACTTTACTAAAAGACTGATATGATAAAAAGATATTGGACAATATATTTATATTCAACACTCTTCCTTATGCCTAGGTTATTTTAGCCCTTATCTTGGTTTCGGTGTAGGCCGCAAAATCTTTTGTTTTTTTAATACTACGTGAGCAGGATCTTGAACTCGAGACCTCTTGAAATTGATACAGTAAAGTATTTATGCACTAGCCAACTTTACCAAAAGAACGATCTAATAGAAATGTACTAGGCAATATATTTATATTCAACAAAATGAACAATTCTAATCTTGTTACAGTCAATACCATTGCGACAGTTCCATATAGCCAATCACAAAGCAAAAACATGAATAGATTTTTTTTTTGTTCAACCCATGCAACAAATTTCTAAACAATTTCATTATACTAGTTGAAGGTGCTAAATTGAATGTAACATACGTGGAAGAAGTCATAAGAGTAGAATTTATTTGAGCTAAGTCAACAATTTCTTGTCTCTTTTTCCTTCAACGTGACAAATAGACCATTGGTCCTG
The DNA here is from genome assembly GCA_910589765.1 of Avena atlantica. NCBI lineage: Eukaryota > Viridiplantae > Streptophyta > Magnoliopsida > Poales > Poaceae > Avena > Avena atlantica. The sequence continues at coordinate 352,753,602 of OU342734.1, forward strand.
TCGGCGACTGAAAGCTACAGTCGACCACCACGTTATTATTACTAAGTCAGCTGTTTCTGTCGCTATAAAAAATTGGTCATTTTTGTGGCTCCAATTAACCTAGTGCACCTTTGACCATGCAACGTGCTAGAATACTTGTTGAATGCAAACGATTGGAGCATATAGCTTCGGCTGTAACGTTGTCAACACTAGAATGCGTCTCTGGTAGGTAAAGTTAAGGAATTCACTAGTCTCGCCAGCTAGATGCTTTTGCGAATTTTATGAAATTTTAGCACTTGTACATACCGTTGATGTCTCGTCAGTCAAAGATGCTTCTGCACAGAGACACAGCCCAAATTTTTTTTAGATCAAGAGGGCCCTAAAGGAGAGCCCCGGTCCCACTTTATAAAAACGAAACCAGACAACTGTTCGAGCAACTTACACAAACATTCCAGGAGTCCACTAAGAGTTTACAGGAAACATTGTCTAAAAAGATAAAAAAAACTAACAGAAAAGGAGACATCAAACTCCAAATCTCCCGCAAATCTCTCTAAGCTTCTCTTTTGTTTCATCCGCAGGCAGCAGTCCCTAGGGTTTCACCCACTCGCTGCGCTAGCAAGGGGAGAGGCAGGCAACATCTTGTCCAAGCTCTTGGGAGTGACGAGTGTAGGAGTGACCTTTGTGTGCAGAGATTCCGCCAGCGAAGCCATGAAGATGGACCCAGGGTTCACCTCCACAAAAGGGGTCTTGGCGATCGGAGCAGAATCGTGATCTCTGCCGAGAACAGATCCATCTTCTCTAGCATGTGCTCCTTGTACAACAGGCGCCATTTCTTGATAGTTCTCAGAATGAGCCACCAAACATGTTTGATGCATAGCCAAGGTTGATTGTAAAATATAAGAGCATTCCTTGATTTCCAGATACCCTAGTTAATCAGAGCGCAGACACTGTTCAACACAGAATGTTTTTTATTTGCAACCCAAAATTTGGATATGGATTCAAAACATGATCCTAAAGAGCAGTCAAAGAAGGTGGAAGTAAATTTTCTGATTTCTTTGGCCACCACACATTCAAAAAAATATGATTAACTAATTCATTTTAATTACAGAACAGACAATCTAATGGTTTCCCTAGACATCTTTTCCTCAGTTTATCTGTTGTCATAAGTTTGTTATGAGAAAATAACCAAAGAAAAATGTGAACCTCGGGTGGAACCACTAAATCCCAAATAGATGGGACATAAATGGGAACCACCCCTCTGAAGCTGATGATTTTATACAAAGAACTAGGAGAATAGACCCCACTATAAGTGTGTTCCCTGATATGAAAATCACAATTGTTAGAGAATAAAATGTTACATAAAATTTTCTCAAGCTCATACCACTGTTCCATCATTAAAGGATTAAATTTCCTCCTAAACGAAATCTTAATGGTTTCACCATCCCACACTTCTGAAACAGTAGCGAGTTGTTCATTGCAAATGCTGTAAAGATCCCAAAATTGGATAGAGAGAGGGGAGGTACCAAACCAGGTATCCTCCCAAAATTTTATTTGCCTGTCATTACCAACTACCCATCTGTATCCAAATCTAACAGCTCTAGTAGCCCATAGGAAACCTTTCCAGAATCTGGAAGATGCTAGCTCTCTACAGGCAAAGATATTCGGGGTTTTGGTATTATATTTATTATCTATCAAATCTTTCCACAGTTTTCCTTCCCGATTAATGTATCTCTTCAACTAGGATGCAAGTAAACAAATGTTTACATCCCAGAGAAGGAATACCAAGTCCCCCTTGATCCTTGGGAAGGCAAACCAGATGCCAATTTTCAAGATGAAGTTTCCTCTCCTCTTTGGAATCATTCCATAGGAAATAAGACATCTGAGAATTAATAAGTTGCAAAACTCATTTAGGGAATTTGAAAAAGGAAAGAAGATATACAGGAATGCTAGCTAGAGAAGTTCTAACTAGCAGCACCCTTGCAGCATGAGAAAGAAGTTTCCCTCTCCATCCAGCTATTATCTTAAGAATCTTATCAACGATTGGTTGGAGATCTTCTATTCTAAGTTTATCATAGTGCAATGGAATGCCTAAGTGCTTAATAGGAAAATACCCCACAAAACATCGAAGGATCTGCTGAAAACCATTGTTTTCCTCATCATCTAGGTTGATGGGGATTAGATCACTTTTTCCATAGTTAATTTTCATGCTACAGACATTTTCAAAACATGTCGTGACCCATTTTAAATACCTGTCTTTTTCTAGGTTGTTGTAAACGAAAAGGATAGTGTCATCTGCATACTACAGACTGATCACCCCATTAGGGACAATTGAGGGAAGAGGCCTCCAATCATTCCATGAAGAGATGCTTTACTAAGCATCCTAGTGAATACATCTACCACCAAATCAAAGAGGAGTGGAGATAAGGGGTCACCCTGTCTACAGCCTCTCCCTGTAATAAAAGAGCCCCCTTCCACACCATTGATCTTAACAACAATAAACCCTTTTCTGGTGACTTTGGAAATTAGATTTCTAAAGAAAGGGCTAAATCCTCTTCTAAGGAGGAGCTCATCTAAGAAATCTAGATTAACCATATCAGAAGCTTTCTCATAATCAAGCTTAATAATTGCCTCTTTTTCTTTCCCATGGTGGACATAGTGAAGGACCTCATGTATAGTCACTACACTCTCTAGGATGTATCTCCCTTTTATAAAGGAAGTTTGATTAGGATAAATGAGAAGATCCATGAGGAGGGCAAGTCTTTTTCTTAAAAAATTTAGTAAAAAGCTTAAAAACAGTTAAGGAGACTAATTGGTCTAAAAAATTCATAGTGAGAGCATCTGGTTCTTTTGGAATGAGGGTAAGCACAGCAAAATTAAGCATGTATATGTATAAATCTCCTTTGTGGAAATCATGGAACATATCCATTATGTCTTTTTTAACTACATTCTAGAACTTTTGATCAAAAAAAAGCCCATCAGGCCTAGGGGATCCATCAGAGAAAGAACTGAAAAGATCTTTTTTCACCTCCTCCTCAGAAAAATGGGAGTCTAGAGAAGAGTTCCCTTCTGGTGATACTTTTTCATTGTCATTGAAGAAGTTCTCATTCAAAGAGAAACCTCTTCTGTCCTCGAAGCTAAAAATTGTTTTAAAAAATTTGCTGCTAGATCTAACATCTCCCCCATGTCAGAAGTGGGTCCATCATCTCCTTCCAGGGAGTGAATAAGAGTTTTCCTTCTTCTCTGGTTTGCTACTGCATGGAAATATGTCATACATTGGAAACGTATCTATAATTTTTGATGCTCCATGCTTGTTTAGTATCTACTTTGCTTTACTTTTCCACACTTGGAGGTGCTTTTTACATGTTTTCTGGTACTAACCAATTAACAAGTTGCAACAGTGCCAGATGCCTGTTTTCTGCTATTTTTGGTTTTAGAAAAGTTAGTAAAGAAATATTCTCAAAATTGGACGGGACAAAAGACAAAGTCAATTACTTTCTGTGGGGAACAAGAGGTCCAGAGGGGAGCCGGAGGGGCTAGCCAGGGGGGCCAGACCCACCCCAGGCGCGGGTGGGCCTAGCCCCGCGCCTGGCTATGGTTTGGGCACCCTAGCCACCTCCTGGGCCTCCCCCTTCGCCTATAAGAATCCCCCGATGCAGAAAACCTAGGTACCCGATCAAATATCCATGAAACCGTCTGTAGCCGCCACCACCATCGTCCCTAGATCGGGGGATCTGAAGTTCTTCCCGGCACCCTGCCAGAGGGGAGATCATCCCGGAGGCATTCTCTCCGGTATGATGCGTGAGTAGTTCCACCTTGAAGTATGGGTCCATGTAGTAGCTAGATGGTTGAATCTCCTCCTTTGTGCTTTCATGTATAGATCTTGTGAGCTCCGTTCATGATCAAGATTTAATCTATTTGTAATCATGCATGTTGTGTTTGCGGGGATCCGATGGATACTGAGATTATTATGTTGGTTTGATTAATGGTTTTGTCTTTATGATTCTATCATGTCTGTGTTGTTTGTGATCTTGCATGCTCTCTGTTGTTAGTAGATATCTTGGCCAAGTAGTTGCTAGTGACTCCAAGAGGGGGTATTTATGCTTGATAGTGGGTTCATGCCTCTAGTTTCCAAGGGAAGTGACAGAAATCTCTTCGGTTGTAGATGTGCTGTTGCCACTAATGAGAAAACAACGGTCTCTTGTTCATGGAACATGTGGACTGTTTACCTTACACACTTTGCTTAAAGCAGTTGTTTGTTGCTTGCAACTTAATACTGGAGGGGGTTCAGATGATAACCTGAAGGTGGAATTCTAGTCATAGATGCAGTTGGATGGCGGTCTATGTATATTGTTGTATTGCCCAATCGAATCGCATAGGATCTTTCTGACTAGTAATTGCATTGTTATGTCTTGCTCAGTTCCTATTAATTGCCCTGTTGTAATTTGTTTACCCTTCATGACATGTTGTTTATCTAAGGAGAGCACCTCTAGTGAACTATGGACCCCGGTCCAATCTTTACAATTGATATATCTTCCACTGTTACTTGTTTACTTGCTGAAAACCATTGCCTTCCACACCATACGTTTAATCCTTTGTTACAGCAAACCGGTGAGCTTGTCAACCTCACTGATTCGTTGGGGCAAAGTCTTGAGTTTGTGTTGTGCAGCACCTTTGTGATGTTTCGTTCCTCCTACTGGTTTGATAACCTCGGTTTCTTACTGAGGGAAACTTGCTGCTGTGTTGCTTCATACCTTGCTCTTGGGGTTTCCAACGAAGCATCCCACGACAAGTGCTGGGCGCCATCAATATGCAGTATTCCTATCTCCTTCAAGGATGGCTCTATCTCTGGATCTCTATTTAGCTTTGACTTCTTCTTGAGCCAAATTGTTTGCATCTTAGAGTTAATCACCCTCATCCTATCTAATTCTTGATCTGATAGAGGTTCAATTTCTGCCTTTATTTCATGACAATCATATTCCTCCATCATTTCTCTTTTCCGCTATCTGAGATCAGCTTCAATGTTTATACTCCAACCTTTAGTATTCTTCCTAAATCTCCTAAATTTTTGCTTCCACCTATCTAGAGATGTTTTCCCTTTGGTGGGAGCATCCCATATTTTTGTGACTAAACCAGAGAAAACTTCTCTGAGAAGCCATCATTTTTCAAACTTATAACTAGGTTATATAGGAGTGAGGCCTATCCTGGAGTCCCAAACAAGGGGGTATGGTCACTGCCCAACCTAGTACAAGCTTGAGTGATAGCTATAGCGAAGAAAACATCTAATTCAGTATTGCAGAAAACTCTATCAATGGTGGACATGATCATATTATCTTGGTTATTGGCCCACGTGAATTTCATGTTGCCAATTTTGACTTCCAAAATCCCCCGGAGATTAATCCAAGCATTGAATTTATCACACCATTTCTGGTTGACAATACCATTGCTTTTATCCCCCTGATATCTAACCAAATTAAAATCCCCACTAATTAGGGTAGGCAAAGAATTATCCATGAACAGACTATGTAGTTCTGAAATGAATTCTTCTTTTCCTTCCTTATAGGAGGAACCATAAGCAGAAACATGTCTCCAAACTCTGTAGTTTACCTTTTTTGAATGACACATGAAACTGAGAAAGTTTTATATTTCCCAAATAGGATGTGCAACAAATCAAGGTCAACCCCAACTAGAATCCCTCCAGCAGTCCCTTTGTTTGGGAGAGAATTCCAGGAAAATTTCCTATTAAAACTAATAGAACTTAAGAAAGAGGTTGTGAAGTTTTCTTTTTTAGTTTCCTGAAAAGGTATTATAGAAGCATAAGATTTAGAGAGGATATCATGAATGCATTTTGTCCTCCCTTTTGCAGATATACTTCTAATATTCCAGGAGAGGCTAAATCCTCAAAATTATAAAGAACATTTGGAGTGGTAGGTGGAGATCCATCCTTTAGGGGGGGGGATATCACTATCCTTTTTCGATCTAGTGGGTGAAACCACACTGTTCTGAGACAGTAAAAAAAAGAAGCAGAATTTTAAAAACTTGGTACTAGAGGTTCTGTGCGTCCATGAGGTGCACCCACTGTACCAGGAAGACTATCATCTAGTGCATTAAAAGTAGAGCTATTTATTCTAGAATGCAAGACAAAAGGAGTTTCAGTATTAGCAGCATCAGTATCATTGACTATTTCATTTAGAGTAATAACCACACCTATTTTATGAGCCATGTCTAGCAAAGTTTTTTCTTGAAGAACATCAAAATGGTTGGATTTGGATATACCTTTGAGATTAGAAGCTGCTGGCATCTCCAGATTCTTCCTTTTCTTGTTATCTTGCGCTAACTCAAGAATCGACTTGCCTTCATGTTTCTGAAGCCTGTCACACTGCCTTGTCCCCTAGATTGGACACCACTTACAGTGTTTCAGAGTGTTTTATAGCAAAGGAAGGAGGGTCTGCAATTATCTGCTATTGAGGTATCTCTTTCTCATCCTGCATTTTGGAGACAACATCTTTATCATATGCAAACCTGCCCTCTTCATTAATCAGCTCCATCTCTCTGAGTAGATTGTAGAAATGGTCTTCATCGGGTTTTTCAGCAGTTAGCCAGGCCACCATTTCGCTGTGAATCTGAACCAATTCATTAGGTATGTCATTAGATGGTGTGAGCACCTCATCTGTGTAACCCTGCACCCCACTTTTTCTAGTCATCACAGTTGTTCTGCGAGAAGAGCTTGAGCTTTGGTTTGTAGAGGAACCATTTCTTGTGCTTGGATGATCTTTTTTTGGCTCAGTGCCATTGTTACCAGCTGCATATGTGTCCATATAATTGTGTTTCTCCTTAGGCTTCTTCCCAGTACCAGGATCTATTGGATCCTCGGGATCATTACCAGCTTCATTCCCTACAGGCAGTTCAACTGATATAGAAATCTTCTGGAATTCAGAGTTTTTCTCAAACAATTCTTTCTGGGGGTGTTGCTTGGGTCTTTGCATATCACCTTCACTCTAACTACTTCATAGAATGTTTTGAAAGCTCCTTGCAAATCAACATCAGTCATTATCCCTAGAGTAGAAGTGAATTGTGCTAGAATGTTCCATTTGCACCATTTAGGATTCAAACCTCTAAGTTGCAGCCAAATTTCTTGAGCTTCAAACTCTTCTTCCAGCTCACCATTCCAGATTTATACATTAACAGTAACCCTCTTTGACAAAACCAAAACATGGATAACCTGCAACATCTTCTACTTTCATGTGTGGAGGAAATTTCACCAAGTAAGTCCAATTTTCAATGCCTCTTATCAACCATGACCAGTTGGTCTTGTAGATGATGGAGAATTCTCTTGCCAATTCTTGTTTTTTAATTTCCCCAGCTTCAATGTAGACTATACCAACATTGAGCACCTCAGATCCAGCTGAGTCTTGTCCTATGATAGAATTATAGATTTTGATGAGCTCCCCCTATCAACTTAGCACTAGGTAGTGGATGTTTCCTAGAATAGCAATCTTCCACTTTGTGAGTTGGCTGATTGAAAATGAATCAGACCACGGGTTTAGTGCAAGCACACTGTTGGTGCCCTGGATATACACATTTAGTACAAATACAATTCTCATAACAATCCTTCCCCTTTGTCACCTCTTTTTTCTTTACCCCCAGTGTCTTTGATATTGTCCCCACTGTTCTTGTTTTTCATATGGTTCCTATTCTGATTGATTTTTGTTGCCACAGGTTGAGAGGCCACAGCAGTAGACACTGTGAGTTGTTTCTACACTCCTTATTGTTGTCCTTGTTGGGGAATCTGTTGAGGTCCCTCGATAGGTGCATCCCCCTAGGATTGAGTAGCTGACGAGCTTTGTGGAGGCAAAGATATCAAATCCTGAGGGTTAAAGGGAGAAGGGGCACGAGGTGTTGATATGGAGGCTGCCAATTATGATGTCGATTCATCCACTGATTAGGACAAATGAAAGGACCCAGAAATTGTTCCTAGAAATTCCAAGGAGGGGGAAAACCATACCCGAATCTCATCTGCAGAGGGAAATTCTGTTGTTGCATCTACTGGGGGAATTGCTGCTGCTGCCAATTCCCCCTTCTGCTGCTGAATCTGTTGTTGCTGAAGGGGAATCTTCGGTCTCTGTCCTTGAAGTTTCCCCCTTTCTCTTCCAGACATGTCTGACCCTTTCAATGCTAGGCTAGGGAGCTCGATTGGCTGGCGGAAGTACCCACAGGACGACGACGCAGGGTGAAGATCTGATGTCGTGAGATGAGAGAGGGATAATTTGTCTTTCCTGACCCAAGCCAGTTGTGCCTAGGAGACGGGAACCCTAGTCGGCTCTCGGCGAAACTGAACTGCAAGCGAACCCACCACAAAACTCTTCATTCCTCCATCCAGTGGCGTATTTTCCAAAGGCGCCACCAAACTCTGCCCCAAACTGAAACTCGAACTCTAACAACATAGCTTTCTTCCCGCTGTAGCCCCCAACTACCTCTCTCTGATCAGCATCCGTCCCCTCCGAGGCCGGGCCTTGGCAATCTGCTGTGGTGTGGACGGCTTTGTAGCATCAGCTATCCTTGACTCAAATGCGGAAAAAACCTCTGAAGCTTTGCACCTGAGCTCTCGATCTCTTGCTCGAACTCAGAATGCAATTGGAGATCGCTCGGGGAGGGAGGCCCGCGAAAAAGGATTGCCACATGTTCCTGACCCATCAGATGTGTAGCTTGAGTCTGAGTCATCGCCACCAAGCGGCGCTCTCCCGTATTTGTGTTCCTTGTCATTACCATGACATTTCTGTCCTCTGAGATCATTCCTCTTGAGGCATCCCTCGTCATTGCTGCATTTGTCTCTTCTCGAACGACCAGATCCCTTCTCACCTCTCCTCGTGCATTCCTCTGAACTAGTAGCCTCCATCCCCTGGATCTGCATATGGCGAAGACCTCCTCCATCCCCGCATGCCTGCGGTGATGTGGTTCCGCCAGCACACAACGAGTCACGGTCGTTAGATCCCTGTAGTGCTCCCCTGATGCATCCAGGTCTTCTCCTGGGATCACCTCCCTCAACCCCAGCAGCGCTGCCGCACCATCTCTCTCCCACGAGCTGATCTCCGCCTCTTCCAAACCCGCCATCCACCTCCCCTGTCCCCTACTCTAGTGCGTAGACAGGTCGACTTGCTACTGTTGATGAGGTCGGGGATTTCAGACGGGCGATGACTGGTGTGTTTGTTTGTCAAGAGTTGGGCGAGAGGATGTGGGGCGAGAGGATATGGGTAGAGGATGGATAGAGCGACTACTATTCCTAAGTGGGATCTGCGGTGGCTTCGCGCACCCAAGATTCTGCCATGGATGGATCCCAAAGTGGTTTCGCCATGAACAGGGGTCGGGGTTGAGACTGTCGGAGGAGACACAACCTAATTGCGCCTGTTTTGAAAAATTGGTAATTTCATTCATTAGAAAAACATTAGATTCTATTTGCTCGCAAAACACGATAAGAACTTGTGGATAGTACTTATGATGTTTTAGGTTTGTGAAGAAAATATATCTAGACTTATTTTAGTGTGTAGGTTCACTCCAAACATGAGTGAACCTACATACTAAAAGAAGTCTAGATACATTTGTTTCATAAAGCTAAAGCATCTTATATTTTAAAACGGATTTGCTAGTTCTCGGGCGCCTGAGAACTTCAGGTCACCCTCTCGCCATTGGATTTACCTCGTAATTCGTGCAACATGAGACTTCCATATGAGTTGCAACTAGGCTGTAACTAGGATTTTAATGAGTTACAACTGAGAAATAGTATAAATTATATAAGTTGCAATTAGGTTGCAGCTGAGAATTAGGACAAATAGTAAAATGATGTTAGCGACTTAGACATAAGAAGTTCTCGGACGCTTGAGATCTAGGCACTCCCATTTTAAAACAGAGGGAGTACTTTCTGACGCACATCATCATGTATTTTCCAAGATTCATCTTTGAACGACTATTTAGACCAATAAAATATAGACTAAGTAATAGCACTCATAAACAACAACAACTGCATGACTACGTAAAGCATGACGATTAGACGGACTGAAAGCGCTACCACTTCATCTTATACTTTCTGTCGGGATTTTATTTGTTTTGAAATAGCTAGGGTCGTAATTACATCACCGAGATCCAACGGCGATGAGCATGGTCAAGCCAAAAGAACATAGCACACTCAGAACGTTCATTGTTATACGCTGCATTTATTTTCATATAAATTGTTATGGAGTGGAGTACCATGATATCCGTTTTTTGTCACATGGTAGTCGTAACTGGAACCTTGGAAACACAAGTATTTTTCACATCTGAAAAATGGAGAAGTTATGTACTCCCTCCCTCTCGGTTTATAAGACCTACGCGTATTTCTAGGTCGATAAATTAATCAACTTAGCATGAGTTACATAAGATAAAAACTATATTATTAGAAACTTCAAATATTATATTTTTTAATGATATAATTTTTATATTATATAATTCATATTATATAGCTTATGCAGACGATCTAGGTATGTCTTATAAACTGGGATAGAGGTAGTACTAATTTCTTCGCTTGTGTTTATGTGACCTTAAAGAAAACTTGAATCATTAATTTGATCAATAAAATCTGGATTATATGCCAGAAAAGTTGTACAATTAAAATTTTATTTTGAGGGAAGTGTAGAAAAAACACATGTCTCGACCGTAAACACCATGGATGATTGATTCCATTTGGCGAAGTTTAGCATGCAATTAGGAGCACAAAGAGTGCGGCCAAGCAACGTGTATGCAATGTGATGGCACATTGGCACACCACATATCTCGACTTCAAATCGTGTCCATGAGTACACGTACGCGTATACAATGCATGGACTGATTGAGCGTTTGATCCTCGCCAGGCAATGTGTGTGAACGGGCCTTTGGACTACCACACACCCGTACAGTTGATATCTTCACCTTTGACCGTCGGGACTCAAAACAATTGACGTGACCAGTGACGACGATCGATGATTCCTCTACTGCATATGTCGCCATCGGCCGGTGCGCTATAGTTGCCCCGGCTGACCCGTGCTCGGGACGCCCCATGAACCGTCAGTGTACCCGGTTTGTGCTTCCACTACCATAACATCTGTTTCCTCATGATATTGATTTGTTTAGGTTGCGCTCACCACATATCTCATGTGGCTCTGTTTTCTTGCTTAAGACGTCCAACAATTGAGTTAATCGAACAGTTAGACAAAACCAACGTATTAGGTTATGTGTCGTGAATGATATTATTAATTTATACTAACTTTAATCCATAATAAATGTCTGGGCTTTAGTTTAAATTTTGAACGTATTATGGAGGGAGTATTTTTAAAAATTGGTAACATATTTTTCAAGTCTTATAACTTGCTTCTATTTTTGGGGAATGACTCATTTTTTGTTAATCAACTTGTTGCTTTGCATAGCCATTAATTTTTCTGTGGTCAAAGAAAGAAATGGTGGATGAAGAGTATAATAATTCACAACCCATTATTATTTGGTATAGGAGGTCTTGCATAGCAGCTCAAGTTCAACGGTCTGCTTCCAAAACCGACGCAGGAGCAGACCGTGCCCCAGCCGGCCGGTCAAAGCTGCTACCTGCCGCCGTTGCGTCGCTACCTCTGGCGACATTACTCACATCCGTCCGAGCATTTCGCCGGCCGTCGGTTGTCCGACGACTTGCGAGGCGATACCGCGGACCGCTGAATCAAAGAGTCATTGAATCGGCCCGCCTCCCGTTTGACCCCGGGACAGCAACGCTAGCTAGCTCGCCCCAGCTGCAGTCTGCATGCACCATCCGCAGCCCAGTTTTGACTCTCGATCACTGTCGAGAGAGTTCCAGGGCGGGTGCCCTCGTTGCTTTCGAAACTACGACTGGTCGGAATGCCAAATTCCACGATGGGCACACAAATGGGCATAGCAACATTATTGCGCTGAAAGTATAGGTCTTGCAATTAGATCGGGTCATCGACGACCTGGGATCGAGTTAATGATCGCGCACTGTACTACTCTACCTTAGAGTCATGACCTTGCGCGGATGGTTCGGCAAGAAGTCGTTGAGTTTACGATGTCAAAGGTTCACCACCTTATTAATTTGATCTAAGTCCAGCTTTAGTTCACATCACATCGGCTAGTTGATTTCAGCCATGGTGATCTTGCTGGGTGCTACCACGAAGATGAAGAAAGTTCAAGACTCTCGAGGAAGTTCACATTTAGTCCTTGTAGTATTTAGTCTAAAACAAGCCGCGAACTCTTTGAAAAGTTCATGTCCCATTAAACCCAAGAAAAAACGCTTATATGTGTCACAACAATTGGTACACTTTGTAAAGCTAGGAGTAGGCAATCAAGAGGTATATGGCCAGTTCTTTTTAGCTTAGGCTTGTGCAGAAACGGCTTAACTTTAACTGTCCTAGAAACTACAGTCTAGTTCTTTGGGGCTTCTGTCATCCGAACTTATTTTCTGTATTGTTAGGTTAAAAGTCTATGATGCCCATGAATTTTGATAGCGTTGTTAGTTTTCTAATGAATTGTTTGCACTTATAAATTCTAGATGTGCATGCTCTTATTGAACTTTTTAATAAATTTGCATATCCCATGGTATTCAAATAGCTTTGGTCGTATTGACTATTTTTTCTTGCACTTCTTGGATCCACACAATTCGATGTTGCTTTTCCATCTATGATATATATGACAAAATCAATACCAAACTGCACATTGGTGTTCATCATACAAACATGCTACATTTTCGAATACGTTAGCTAGTTAACACACTACAAATCAAATCAATTAGCACTTCCACGCACTAGCTAGTAGCGCACGCACTATCAATCAATAGCAAACAGGCACTGCACATCCACTAGCTAGCAGGCTAGCAGCACATCCAACAGAATCCCGGGTCGTACAGCTCGGAAAGCAGCAGAGGCTGCACCGCGAGATGGCGAGGCTCCCATATTGCTCCTGCTTGAGCCTATCTACGCGGGACTTATAGCTCACATGCGACGTCTTTACGTGAAATTGGAAGAAACGCGATATCGTTGTAAAGAATAGCTCGCATCCGACACTTCTGAAGCGGCAAATAACTCCCGTGCGACACTTCCACTTAACCCCACGAGACCGTCAACGAATTCAAATCAGCTGAGCACAGTAGGACCCACAGCCTCTCCACGTCACGGCGTAACTCACCTGATGTCCACCTCATATCGTGGGACCCACGCTGTGGTTGAAGAGAGCCGTTGGCCCCGATCCGTCCCCGCACGAGCACTCCCGCCACCGTTCCAGCATCTCATCCCCTTTCATTTTCTTCTCCGGCGAGCAAGTGCGGCAACGCCGGCGAGGGATGTCGAGCTCTGCTTCAGCCTCCCACCGCTCATGGCCTCGGTGTGGTGCGGTGTCGATGAGGAGGTGCCCCGATTGCCCCTGTACCGCGCCCCTGAAGCGGCTTGTCACATCCACCGACAAGAACAGCAACATTGACCGGGAATTTGTGAAGTATGAGAGCAAGCCCGAGCCGGGAAAGGTGAGATCTAAGTGTTCCGAGCGCCAATTTCTCGCTTTTCTTTCGAAATTTCATGCATTTCACCGAATTTGGGATTTAGGGTTCATCTCTGCGATTTCAGAAACTGCCAAAATGTGGGCATTTTGAGTGGCTTGATGAGTACATCGAGCGAATTGGGGTGGAGGTAGCATCCCGGGAGCTCGAAAACCCGTCCGTGGTGGAGCAATTGGGATGTGCCAACCCCATTTCCGCTGGTACTACGGTGGATGCGAAAGTGAAGGCCTAGCTGAAAAAGATGAACAAGCAGCTAAGGCAAATCATCGAATTGAAGAAGCAGGACAATCTGATGGCCGGTTTTTTATTTTTGTGTAATTTATCTCGGATTAGTTTATCTCCTGATCATTAGTCATTAGACAGCGCAATCAGTGTTCGAGTGATGCTTTGTAATGGATGTAATGGTCTATGTCTTTGGCTTGAATAAAATGCAACACAAATTCGGGCTAATTTTGAGCTGCTCTGTTTTTAAAATCAGTGTTCCTTCGGTTTCGTCAGTTTCGTCAGTGTTCCATCAGTTTTATCAGTGTGCAGGGGGAGCCCGTGTGCAGGGGAGGGGGAGGGGTTGAAAAGTTAAAAAAACAATTGATGAGGAGTGATTGAAAAAGGCCAGACCCAAATAGAACTTAGCCAGGCCAAAATGGTCGTATCCAGGCCCAACAGTAACTATATGTAGATTGGGCAAAAAAATGGTACTCACGTTACAATCTAAATAGGGACATGTGGATCTGCAGATACTCGTGCTCATGTCGCAATCTTTTATTTTTTGCGAAAGTAAATATATAAATGAAGTCCAAGGGCATCCATTTAAATAACATAACTTGGGCGCCCCTTTAACTTATATAAATATGTAAATGTCTTGTTTGAAAATGAACCATGTGTTGTTTGAAAATAAACAACCATCATAACGTTAACTTATTCTTCCTTTTGAGCTTTTCTAATTTCACTGATTTTATAAATATTGCACGAGTATTATATGAGAACTTGTTTTTGTGTCTTTTGTTTTATGCACTTGTTGTTTTGGGTGTTTTGACAAATGACAATACAATAAAACACAGATTACAATAAAACACGGGATAGATAATATATTAGATAACATGTATATTAGATAGCCCGATAACATTACAATAAAAAGAAAAAAAGGGGTACAATAATATAGAAGGGAAGGGCAACTAGGCGCCTAAACCCTGGGCTAAACCCTAACCCTAGCTACCCTACTCCATCGGCGGTAGAGGCGGTGCCGGTGCCGCCGCCGTCCGAGCCGCCGCCGCAGCATTCCAAGCCACCAGCCTCTCCCGCTGCTCCTCCTGGAAGACCCAGCGATTGGCCTCCCGTCGTTCCTCGTCCTCCTGTTTGCGCCTTTTCTTCAAGGCGCACACGTCCTGCTTCTTCTCCCACTTGGCGTAAGCAGCCAGCTCCGCCTCCTCCTCCTTCTCCGGCGCCTTCCAGTACTCTTCGGAGGGGCCGTCGCCGGGAAGGTTGCCGCCGGGGAGGGGGTTGTGGACGAAGTGGCCCTCCGCCCAGGGGCAGGGCAGGGCTTTGCGTCGCCCCCTTTTTGCCACACTTGGGGCGCGTGGGCGCCTCCTGCTCCCAGACCTGCTTGTGGTCCGGGTGGTTGTCCTCGTCGCTAACTTCGGAATCGGAAGGGAAGCGGAGGGGGGAGGTCGCCATGGTCACCAGAGTGTTTTGGGGCTGGGAGGAGGCAAAGGGACGGGCTCGAGGTTAAAGATGAGGGGCAAGATGAGATGAGGAGGCAAAGGCGTTTTGCCTATTTATTGAGGACGGGGCGTGAAGGGCGGCGTGGGAATCAAGGTTGGCGCAGCCGCGTGCGCTGCGTTGCGTGTAGGCAGCGGGCGTAGCCGCGTGCGTGATCTATGCGGTCAGTGCAAAAAAAATTGCTAGGATGCGACGTGACCCCTGCACCGTCGCCCCCGCCCCTGCATACATGCATGCATTAATGCGAAAGAGATAAAAAACGTCCAAGGTAGTTGTTCATTGGCAATAAAAAATAAAAGAAAAAATAGAATTTGGCATTGATTTACTCGGTAATAAATGCAGGAATGTAGGACCAAGGTACTCGTTCATTTTTACACACCGTATGCAACAAACTCGTTTGTTTTTACACACGCAAGAAAAATCGGTGGGAGTAATCAGATGAATGTCAATTGGAGGGAATAGAGGGAGTATGAAACTAAGTTTATAATATTTTAGATTTTGATATTTTTCTTATATACGTAGTCAAAGTTGATATTTTAGATTTATAAATATTGACTTTTTCTATGGCGCATGAACCGGAGGGGAGTAAGTTTGACTGAAGAAAGTTGTTAGACGTACACTTATTTAATGCGACGGAGGGAGTAAATACGCTGCAGCGCTGTTGCACACAAAATAGCTAGACTGCGACACGAGAGACAACTGCATAGCATGCATGCATGGTGCAGCCCGTCCCGCCCAGCGCCCTCGCATGCCACGCTCGGTCCAACGGTCAATGGAGTGTGCCACGCTGTACCTTATATTTATTACATATTTTAAATTTTGATATTTTTTTCTTAGACTGGTCATAGTGACATGCATATTCCCTCTGTCCACAAATAAGTGTACGTTCACAAAAAGTGTACATCTACCTTTTCAATGCACTTTAAAGTAGAAAAAGTTGCTTCACGAAAATCAAATCCATAACATTTAGCAAATGGTCTCTTTAATTTATACATGCACTTACCTCATTGAAGGTGGAAGAATTAAAGATGAGAGAGAACATGACTAACACATTTTCAATGCACTTTTTACTCCATCCCATAATTTGTCTTAAAATTCCTAAACATCCACTTATTTGCGGACGAAGGGAGTATGTGGGAGTAACTTAGAGTAGTATCATGCATTTGTTACTAGTCTAAGTTACTACTCCGTAATGCAAAATAACATAGATGTGGTATCATGCAAAGTCTCATTTATTACAATATAGACTCATTTTGTCTTGAAATTTGTAATGTTATGGTAACATTGCTAGTTACCACAAACCTCTCTCTCATCATTTAATTGCATGCCATGTCATCTAAATGCTTAGTTGACAATACATGTAGGACTATGTTACTATCCAGGTTACTCCCACTATGACTAGCCTTATATACATAGTCAAAGTTTATAAATATTGACTTTTTCTATGGCGCATGAACCTGAGGGGAGTAAGTTTGACTGAAGAAAGTTGTTAGATGTACACTGCCCCTTATTTAATGTGACGGAGGGAGTAAATACGCTGCAGCGCGGTTGCACGCAAAATAGCTAGACTGCGACGCTAGAGGTAGCTGCATGCATGGTGCAGCCCGCCCCGCCCAGTGCCCTCGCATGCCACGCTCGGTCCAATGGTCAATGGAGTGTGCCACGTTGTACCTTATCTATTTATGGAAAAACGATGAAGCCAATCAGATTCCAGAATCATCCATCCCACGGATCGCCAAGAGCTAGCCGCGAAATCCTTCTAAGAGACGCCAACCAATCAGGTTGCAGAACAAGCCCTTCCACGGATCGTCCAGAGCCACCCGCGGAATCCTTCTAGAATACGCGATCGGACGGCCACATTGTCGCGCTAGGGTTAGATCTACGTTCCTCATTCGGCCTTAGGGTTAGCTGGGTTTAGGATGCAGTCAACGAGGTTTCACAAGTTTGACCAGACATTCAAATGTGCATAACTAATTCAAAAAAAATCAAAAAAATACAAAACCTTCGTATGGTGTCATGTTATGTGACATAGTTGTGAGGAAAAATATCAAACTTGGTCTATTGATCATATTTCAAAAAACCCTTCACAAAATGACCTATCTCCTCCGAGGTTTTCTGGCTTTCGGGTCAAATGACCAATGATATGGCTAGAATCAAGGCATAGTTTGTGATAATGTGCTCATATTGGGCATGCATGTTATAATGGGATGACTAACAATGTTGTACTACAAAGTTTTCCTTTTCTACGCACAAAAAATCCATTTTCTATTTTCTGAGTGCCGAAAGAGGGGGATTTATGAAGCAACCACCAAATTAAAGTTTCAAAATGATAACATCCTATTTTTAAAAAATACTAGACCACCTAGAATGTACAATTTCCCAACTTGAGTATCTCAAACCTTTTATTCCATCCCTGGTGAAAAAGACAAATCCTGCCGAATCGGCTGGAAGTGGGTAAGATATGAACTACAGGTACATGATTTCATGCTGATGATTTTTTGTAAAAATCATTTTTAGGTTCACAACATGCTATTTCATCAGAGATCCAATGCTAGTTTTGTGATCCTCAGCCCCTAGCTAGTAATATTTATGAAAACCCTTCAAAAAGTTTGACCAGACATTTAAATATGCATAACTAATTAAAAAAATCAAAAAAATACAAAACCTTCGCATGGTGTCATGTTATGTGACATAATTGTGAGAAAAAATACCAAACTTGGTTTTAGAAATGGTCGAAAAAACATGCTTAGAAATGGGGTGGTTTACCTTAGCTTTGGAGCCCATTTCTACCACATTTTGGGTGAGGGTGAGTTGTACTTCACAAAAGGGATCAGGGTGAGGATGAGTTGTACTGTACATATGAGAAAAACTTTGGAAGCTCATACAAATATAGAAAAGTACACATAGCTACATTTTTTGAAATTCAAATTTACCATCATATTTGAATTTTGTCCAAATTATCAACAAGTGACAAATTATTATAATAACAAATGTTTACAACAACAACTGCCAAATTATTACAATAACAAATGTTTACAACAACAAGTGCCAAATTCAAAGTCTATTTCTTTTGGCTCTTCTTACCCCTCGTTTTCTTCTCCTTCACAAGTTTCACACCACACAACAGGTTTATGCTCTTCTTTTTCTTACCATTACCATCTGGCCTCCCCACAGCACGTCCAAGAGTCTCCTTCACCTCCTACACCTCCTCAACAACACAATCTGGCACTAGAGCCTCATCAACATGGTCACTTTGCACCAGAGCCTCATCAACATGGTCTGTTTGCACCAGAGCCTCAACAACAGGCTCATTTTGTACCAGAGCCTCAACAACAGGCTCATTTTGCACTAGAGCCTCAACAACAGGCTCATTTTGCACTAGAGCCTTAACAACATGCTCATTTTGCCCCTCATTTTGCACCAGAGCTTCCAAATCAGAAACAGTGTGCCCTAAAGCCTCAACAGTTTGCACATCATCCTCCAAAACAAGTTCAGATTGCACCTTAGCAACACCCAACATGATCTGGTTACTTCTCTTCTTTCTTTGGCCATTGATTCTTGCCCTTTTCACTGGCCAGCATTCGTCAACAACAAGAGGTGGGCCTTTTTCTCCACGCTTCCTCCTGAAAACAAGCAAGTTAGCTGGGCAAGAAAAATCATCAAGAAGAAATGGGATAGATTTTGGATGAACATACTTTGGCTTTTTAGCAGTGTATCTGCACTTGGTAGAGCCAGCTCGGTGTCCAATTTCTTCATAGAGTTTGCATCTATTCTTGTTACCTTTTTGGGCCCTTTTTGGTTGGCTTCTTTCTTTTCATCTTTCTTTCCCTTCTTGATGCTCCCACATTTCTCAAACCAAGCCTTGAATCTACTCTGATTGGGCCAGCCAGCCTTTCTTTTCATCAAAGGAGGACACAAGGAGAACTGAATCTCCACTTCAGGCCACTGAGACTGATCTGTAAGTGCTGGAATTGGTGTTCCATATGCAGCCTTGAATTTTGCTACAGAATAATACTCATGCAAATATGGGTGCATATTTAGCTTGTGTTTGGAGGCCAAGAAAAGTATGGCATGCTCACAAGGCTTCCCAGTGTGTTGCCACTCAAGGCATGTGCATTCATGCAATTGAGTGTCAACAACATGCCTCCTGCCAGTCTTTGTATCTCTGACTTCAGCACCCCACAATGAGGATTTCTCAACACACAAATGTGCAAGATTTCTGCTCCTATTGACCACCTGCTGCACAACATCAGGAAGCTTATCTCCTTGAAGAACATCACCAAGCCTTCTTCTCAATTCCCACAACCTCATGATCATGATCCTGATCTGGTCAACCATGTCATGGATAGGCAAGTCTTTTAACTCCTTCACTTTGTTGTTGAAACTTTCTGCCAAATTATTGTTGATATGATCACATTTGATGGCAGTGTTAAAACCATACCTGTACCATAAAAGAGAATGGTATGTTTCCAACCATGTACAAAACTTGACCCTATCCTCCTCAGAGCATGCCGCCTTAGTCTTCTCAAGGTGATATGAATGTGTCTGTCTGGTGTAAGATCTTGCTGCTGGCCACATGCGTCCAAAATCATCTCCTCTGAATTTTTGATCAAATTCATCCACATATGGCCGAAGCACTCCCTCTGCTCAGCATGAGGGAACACAATCTTCACTGCATTTTCTAAACCTTTACATGCATCTGTGCACTGCCAATGGAGAGACTGGCCTTATGCATCTTTTCAACTGCATCATGAACCATGTCCATGATGCCTCTGTCTCAGACTAAAACATGCCAATAGCTACAGGGAACATCCAATTGTGTCCATCTAAAGCATTGCATGCTGCTAGTTGACGATTCCACTTTCCAGTCAAGAAAGATGAGTCTATACTCAAATATGGACGGCACGCTGCTTTGAAGCAATCGATGCAAGGCTTTAAATCCATGAAGAATTTAGAGAAGAAGACTTTCCCATCAGCTGTTACCTCAGTATCTATCTCCACAACACTGCCAGGTGACCTCTTCTCTACTTCTGCTTTGAAGTTATAAAGCATTCGAAAGGTATTTGCCCAATCACCATATAGCTATTTCATTGCCCTTTGCTTTGCCTTCCACACTGTAGTATAATTCAGCTTAATGGGGTACTGCTTTTCCAAGTCTATTTTCAGTCTCTTTGTAGTGTTGTTTGGTGTTGTGGCTAAAATGGGCTTGATCTTTTCTGCAACCCATAATTGTGATGTCATCTTTGTAACTGTTTGAGAACTTGTAATGCAAGTATAAGGTTTTGGAATTTGATTCACTCTTATTGTCCTTCCATCAGGTTGGCGTCTAGCAGATATATACCACTTGCAAGGCTTGGCACCACCATCATAACCTACGCATTTTGCATAGAACTTCTTTTTATCAGTCCACATAGTCTTGGTAGCAAACTCACGTTTGACTGCATATGTCCTGAATTCTCCATGCTTGGAAACAATCTCCCAACTTCAATAACTGGGTCCTCTTTGTCATAAACTATTACTAGCTCATCATCATGTGCATCATCTACATGAACTGCAGCATTTTTCAACAACTCTAGATCTGTATCTGCGTTTCATCTCTTAAATGGTTGTCACCATCATTTGCAGCTTCATCCCTCTTCTTCTCCTTGTCCCTGTCATATATAGGAATGCCAAAAAGCTTTGCCATTTCAATGTCATCTATTGGTGCAATGACCAAATCAGTCCGGTCATGTATCTCAACTGAATTCCAGTCAATAGTTACAATCCTTTGTGCATTAGCATCTGCAGCATCCCCTTGTGCATTAGCAGCATCCTCCACTGTTAACACTTCCAACTTAGTAAGTATAGGCATTACTTGCCTTTGTGCAGCCCAATCATCCTCGACCATCTGAGCAGCCAGCTTCGAGGCCACATATCCAACCCTCGAATCAGGTTTCAGATCAATGAGCTCTGCTAAAAACAGAACAGTTTTGCTTGTCCAACCGTTTCGCTCATCGATTTCATCAACTATATGTTCCCCTGTCTCAACCCTAACATAGTCACATTTGCAATCATCAAATCGTAACAAAGAAACTTCTTGCTCTGGCCCCCAAACCACACTATCCCCATTTTTTCCACCATTTTCTTCACCGCCTCCTCTCCCATGTTTATTAGCTCTTGGGGATCAACATGTTCTAATTCCACCTCCCATTTAACAACTATTTCTCTCTCAATGAGCTGCGTGCTGCCATCAACTAAAACATCCCTAGAGGGAAAGAAATTGATGCGAAATTCGAAGGTTTGGCGCGCAACATCGTCTCCCCTGTTTTTGGCGGGCACTGTGAGCTAGCGGAAGAGAACAAAGAGCTCAACCTTAGAGAAATTAAGTGCAGAGATACGGGATATACTGATTAGAAGTCCCCTCTCCATGCTCCATCTCGTTCCCCCTCGCCCCATTCAGCACACCTTCGCCTCCACAATCTAGCATCAATGGGCACGCTCAGATCTCGAATTGAGAAGAATGGGAGAGGAATTAGCTTTCAAATGTCACTCACCACCTTCGCCGTCGAACGAAAGCGCCACCGCCTAAATTAATTGCCGTGCCGCTGCCGGCGCCGAGAACGATCGGTGAGGTCCACCGCCGTCGTCGGGGAAGATACAGTCAGTGTGACGCGCGCTCTCGGTCAGAAGCGGTTGGTTTGACTGGCTGTCCCAATCGACCGGTTTGGCTTAACCCTAATCTTGGAACAAAGTTAAATGTGTCCTTAACGACCGATTTATGGCCCGTGTGGCCCTGGGATATTAGTTGCCTCACAACCGTCGCATGCGAGCTATTCTTTTCAACGACGTCGTGTTCCTTCCAATTCCGCGTAAAGACGTCGCATGGGAGCTATAAGCCCATCTACGCGAGCTCCTGGCGGCTGGACT
Organism: Avena atlantica; assembly: GCA_910589765.1. Classification (NCBI taxonomy): domain Eukaryota; kingdom Viridiplantae; phylum Streptophyta; class Magnoliopsida; order Poales; family Poaceae; genus Avena; species Avena atlantica. The sequence continues at coordinate 352,775,755 of OU342734.1, forward strand.
GCTGGTCGATGAGGCCCCGACTGGCGACCTCTAGCTAAGCTACTGGTCAGCGCAGGTCGCGGCTGCCGGCGCTCTTTGATGCGAGGCCGCGTGAGGTGCTGAGTAATGGAGACCGGCAGCGTCTCTCCGGAGAGTGGCAGTGTCACGCCGGAGATCGGAAGCATCGAGCCGGAGAGTGGCGGCGGCGGGCTGGGTGAACAGAGATCAGTCTATGGAACATAGGTGAGAGCGTCTTTAGGAGTGCACGTAAATAGTTCAAAACCGTAAAAAATAACTGTCGTTTATCGGTGTCCTAAAAAAAATCGCACGTCGATCAATGCCTGTAAACACCCTCAGTCCGGAAAAAAATTTACGGGGCGTGTCAAATGTTGCCCGTGAAACCGAGAATATCTGGTTTCCGCGGCCAAACCGAGTGCCAACCCTCACTCGTCTTCTTTCTTGGCGGGACGGAAGTTTCCTCCACCTCTCTTCCCACTTCCGCTTCGCCGCCACCGTTGATCTACCTCCCCCGCCACTCCCCTCCCTCGCTGCCATGCGGAATCAGCGCCATGGAGCCCGCACAGCTCCCGCCGATAGCTATTGAGGTCCCGCACCCGCAGCAGCCGTCCTCCGTCGCTCTGGCAGTCCACGCGGGCTCGTGAGCCGCCGTCGCGTCAACATCAAGAAGAGGAAGAGCATGGACGGGCAGGTCATCCCGCCGCCCACCGCTCCCGTGACAGGCAGTGCTCACGCCACGCCTTTCTCTTCCCCGACACCTAAGCCCAAGAAGGTTCCCACCACGCAGAAGAAGCCCACGCGGAAGATGGCGGCGACGGGCGGCACCAAGAACCAGTCCTGCCCTGCTCCTCCACAGCACGTCCCTCCGTTGGCGAGGATTGCCTCACCGGAATCCCCCACGATTGGCGCCCATAACTCGTTCGGCCAATTTCCACCAAGGTACGAAGAGGGATCTGGGCCATTCTCATCATTCGAGCAATTACTCAAGGATAGGGAGGTGTGTATCACCGAGCCACCACTCGTTGCATATGATTTGGATGGAGATGATGATGAGGTAGAGGACGGTGAAGAGGATGCATTGGAAAAGGATGGTGAAGAGGATGCATTGAAAGAGGTTGATCAAGCCGCCTATGATGATGATGCGAAAGAAAATAAGAGGAGGACAGTGAACTACACCGAGATCGTGGACACTTGCTTGTGCCGGGCATGGTCGGATGTGTCACTTGATGTTGTCCATGGCAATGACCAAACCGGGAAGCGTTATTGGATTAGAATTGAAGGTAGATTTTTGAGACTCATGCCTCGTGTAGCAAACCCGGTGACCCGCACCTATCGTTCACTACAAGACCAATGGGATGTGATCAAAGCTACTTATAGCCGATGGAGTGGAGCGCTCGAGCAAATCCGGGAAAATCCTCCAAGTGGTGTGAGCATTGACCAATATGTGAGTGCATCTATCTTGCATTTCTTTTGGGTTAAGTTGTGATCAAGGCTATATAGACATGATATAACATACATTCTATTAACTTGTAGGAAAGCCTATCAATGGAAAAGTACAAGGTGATGGCGGCATCCAAAGGAAAGCCATTTGTGCTCCAACATTGTTGGAAGTTGCTTGAACATATGGAGAAGTGGAAGTTGAGGGATCAAGAAACAAAACCAAAAAAGGGAGCTTTGCTTCAATTGGATGATAGTGATGATGAGGGAGGAACAAATGGAGGGAGGCCGGGAGGAGCCAAGAAGGCAAAAGAGTGGATCAAGATTGAGAAAGAATCTATGGACATGGGATTCATGAAATGGTGAAGTCCAAGGAAACAATGACGATGAAGACATTAGAAGCAAAGATGGTCATTATGAAAAAGAAGAATGAGATGAAGCAAGCAAGGTGGAAATCGGTTCGTGACTTAGAGGAGAGAATGATAGCACTTGAGGATAAAATGCCAATGCGGAGATCCTAGCCGAGGAGAATAGGATCATGATGATGGATCCAAACTTGATGGATGATATCACAAAAGATTGGTGGGACATTCGTAGGGGAGAGATCCTAGCAAGGAGGAAGAAAGTCATGGAAGATGTTGCCGCTTAGATGCATGGTTCTTTTTCGGCTACGGCAAGGGCTGCTGCTACCGGAGAGCCCATCAACGATGACACTATGGAATGAGCTCGACATGCATATGTTGTTTGCCGTGTCTTTTTAGTTTTAGATTTTATGCGATGATCGCCCTACAAACTGTTGGATTTGCTTTATTTTTCTGTCGAAACTGTCAGATGAATGTTTATGGTTTTGTTTGCAGTTCAACCTTCCGAGCAGTCCCTGTAACCGCAACCGCAAAACAGAATATGCGAATATTCTATTTTGCGGTTCCGGTTTACGGGGTCTGCTCGGCGCCACCTCCCGCAAAACGAGGAATCGCGGATTTAGCGCCCCGTACTCTTACGTCTATGGTTTGCTATTTACGGACACTTTTAGAGATGCTCTAAGAGAGAGAAAGATTCGTTCCTAGGAGAGGTTGGTGGAGCCGGCATGCTGCAGCATGGTGATTTGGGAGAGAGAGAACGATTTGGCCGGAGTAATAAGGTTTCGTTTAAAGGGATTCTTGGGTAAAGTAGATTTTCAATAAAGACTTCTGATTCAATAGACCCCCAAAGGAACAAAAATAAGGAGATATATTAGATCGATGGATCAGATCGATCAATACCTCTTCGCGCATGGCGCATGACCGAGATTCAAAAAGTTTAGAACGCGTACATACTACCCGCCAAAGCCCATATATGCATGAAGCACGTTAGTACGGAGGTATTCTGCGCATGCGACGTGGAAATTTAAGTGTTTAACTCGAATACAACACTTGCACATGTCCGTTGACGTGGCAACACAGCGTACGTGGTTTAGGATGTGTTCTTTTGGGTCCGTCAACGGGCTACCCTTGCGCGCCCTCCTCTAATACAGACTGGGGAAATTCTACCCTTTGGGATGTTTACAAATTTTTATAGTGGCGGGTCTATGGAATCACACATCTTCAATTAATTGTGAAGCTCGGGAAGCTAAGTGAAGTGTCACTTCCATAGCTTCTCCCAACTACACAAGGAGGAACGGTGGCTTAACTATTAAGTTAAGCCCTCTAATAAGATGAAAAGAACAGGTCTAGAGGGTGTGGTGTGGGTTTCGGAGATGGATTTCCCTGCTCCGGTCTGTTAAGGATAGCAGTAATGGGTAGCCTTTAGCCTACTTAGTAGTTAGTACTAGTAAAAAAATTAAGTAAGTGTCGTCGGTATGGAAACGGCAGTGCCTGAACAGGCTAGATAGAGGTGTGGGAGCGAGAAGGGAAGCGAGTGACGGCGTCCTCATGCGGGATTGGGCACAAACATGCGTCGGGGACACAAGAAGTACCCAGGTTTGGGGCCCTCGTGGTGAGGTAACAACCCTACTCCTGCCGATATGACTATCTGGATGAACACTGAGAACTACAAAGCCTCCTTGAGCTGTATCAATGTGTCTAGCTAGAACATGAGAGTCTAACCCTTGCGACGTTGCCCCTGCCGCCCCTTATATAGGGCCGAGGCGGCATGGGAAACGACACTGCCGACTAGCGGGTCCATAGGCGGGCCCGACCGACTATTCCTGTACAGTATCCTGCCTCCCTGACGTCTAATATAGTGTCGTGCCCCCTGACTGGCATGGAAACAGTGGAGGCCGCACCGGCTGACATGTGCGGTGGCTCTTGTTCCCGCCCGACATGGGTACGGGCCGTCTTCTCCGGCGTCTATGCCGCTGACTCTGTCTTCCTGTCTTGTCGTTGTCTGCTAGGGCGGCGGGTTACCGTGCACCCATCACCTTAGCACCCTTGCCTTCCTGGTAAACCTTCTCTGGCTGGTATGATCCTACCAGCTACCTTGTCCGGCTGGGGAGATCCATCCGACTAGGTGCCCTTCTTGCGCCTTCTTATCCGTTTGATGGTTATGCCGACTCGTCCTTGGTCTATCCTTCTCTTTGGCCTGCTTTTGAGTTCTTACATCCGGCTAGGATCTCTCGGCTGGAAGTTACACTGCCCCTGAATCTTGCCTGGTTAGCCTACCCTGGAGTGACCCCCTCCGACAATAGCCCCCGAGAATGCGTAGATTCCACCCTTAGGCGAAATGTTCGCGGGATCCAAAGCTAGTTTGAATTTTTTTGTTGAGTTCTGGCGGTTGGGTTACCCGGCTACGTCATTACAGACGTCAGCCACACGCGTGAGGTCATGATGTCTTTACCGTTGCGCGTGGTGACACGTCGTGTCAATCATCGCCTCAGGAACCATCGCCTCGCATGCTTCACCGAGGATCTTCTGTGCACTCATTGCCTGCACAGTCGATCTGGGCATCGCTGGGAGCATGCGGTGCCGCCACGTGGCTAGTCGGAGGTTTCCCCGCCCGGGCCATAAATACTGGCCACGCCGCATCGCCGCCCCCACCTCGGCATTTTCCTCCTTTTAGCGCTAGAGCCACTGCGCCGCCCTTCTGCGCCCCTCCCACTTCTTTTTGGGCCTGAGCTTTCGAAGCCGTCGACGAGCCTGCATGCTTCCATCTCGCTGGCGCCGCCCCTTTATTGCTCATCGGAGTGATGGGTCACCGCCTCTCCTCTCTCGTTCCCCCTTCTTCTCCGCCGTTCACCGCCGCTGTAGAGATGGCAGAGAGCCGCGAGGCTTGGTATGGCTCCTCCATGATGGAGGAGCAGAGCGAAAAATACCGCCGCGCCCGCGTGTTGCCGACCGCCGGCGAGGTCGGAGTGCGCCTCGCGCCAGCCGGCGAGGTCATGACGAACCCGCAAGCCGGCGAGCGCATGATTTTCCTTGCACATCTGGCGCGCAACCTGGACTTCTTGGCCAAAGCCTTCTTACTCTCCTTCATTGCCCACTTTGATCTCCGCCTCCACCATCTCGGCCCCAATGCAATATGCATTCTTGCGCACTTCGTAGCCTTCTGCGAGTGCTACCTCAGGATCCAGCTGGATCTCGGGATTTTCTGTCAGCTCTTCCTCATCCGGCTCCAGGTCCAATACGCCAAAGGCCCGCTCATGCCTTGCGGCGGCGCCTCCATATACTCCCTCTCGCAGACCGGCTACCCGAAGTTCCGGCTGCACGACACGGTGAAGCTATGGCAGCAAACGTACTTTTTTGTATGTAACATGTCCGTAGAAGACCGGATCAACCTGCCGGCCTTCCAAGATGTAGAGTCCACCCGGGCGAACTAGGAGCAGAAGCACTTAGGCTCCAAGACTGAGTCAGAGGATCTGATGCGCCGGATGAGGGCGCTTGTCACATCCAGCTTGGCCAGCGTCGACGTCATCCTCAGCTAGGTCTCCCGGCTGATGATACTGCTGCAGCAGCGAGCACCCAAGATGTGCTACTACTCCGGCCGGCTGGACCCGACCCAACTCTCTCACCGTTATCCCTCCTTCGCCAACCTCTATGAGTGGGTTTGGATGATCACGAAGGAGAAGAGCAAGGACGACTGATCTTTCGGTCTTGCCCCCTACGACTGTGAGAACCGCGCCCCTCGGGTAAGTTTTCCTTGTCGCTTCTTGACCCTTTTTATCCGGAATCGCTTCTTGATCCAGCTCGATCTTCTTTCCTTTCTGGAAGACCTTCTAGTGCATCATATAGGAGGAGGGCAAGGCGCCCCTCCAGTCCTTCACCGCTGACCTCCCCGAGCCACGCGCGCGTCGATCCAGCGAGTGTTCAGATGTCTAGGATGGGTTCTTCCCCAGCCGGACCGACGAGGCGATGGAGGACCCGCACGGGCCCATGCCGGATGAGAGCGACGGTGCTGCGCCGCCCGAGCCAGCTAGGAAGCGGGTCGGCGAGCGTATCTCGAGCCAGGCCACCGCCCCCGAGGATCCGGATGCCAAGCGCATCCGGTTATGCATCCCTCCGAGCCCTGGCTAGGGTGGGGGTTCCCGGAAGAGGACTGACATGCAGGTGGTGCAGGGGTAAGACCTTTTGATTTTGTTCTGCCCTTTTTCTTATTGCCCTGCCTTTCCCCTTGTTCTTTCCTTGATCTTGATCCTACCTTCGCAGTGCCCTCCTCTCCTTTGGTGCCACGAGCCCGGCTCACAACATCTCCGCCTCGCCGCCTCGCGACCCCGTCTAGCTGGACGCCCCTTCCACGACTGCCCCCTCCTCCACCTATAGTTACCCCTCCGCCAAAGCCGAAGACCATGGTCTAGTCGGCTCCTGCCGCGCCCGTGAGCGCGTCGGGTCAGCCGGATGCAGCCTCTGGCCCTGGCGGGGGCTCCTCAGCCGGCGTAGGGGGCTCGCGAGCCGGGAAGGAGATGGTGGTGGTGGTGGAGGAGGTCGACTACGACGAGGAGGCAACGGTGTAGTGGCTGACCGCGGCCCGCGACGCCCTAGCTGCCGTAGCAGGCCCTCTCGCGCCGCTGCCCTTGGAGACGGGCCCTTCGCTAAAAAGCCTCGAGGGCAACCTGGAGGCCGGACTGAAGGAGTGTCGGCAGCTGCGGGCGACGCTGGCAAGTGCCAACCAGGCCGCAACAGAGCAGCTAGCCATGGCACGGGGGACCATGCAGAGTGAGTCTTCCCTCTTGCCTTTTCCCTTCTTTTTTGTGTGTATCCGCCTGTTTTCTTATCCTTCTTTCTTTCTCTTTGTCCTGTGATGTAGCCATCCTTGTCTGCGCTCAGTGCGAAATTGACCGATTGACGCGCTCCAACACGCGCCTCGATGAGGTGCTGACGGAGACGAACGCGAGTGATGGGTCGGAAGGTGGGTCGGAAGCGTCCTCCTAGTCGGGGGGCCGGTTCAGATGCTCCTCACGGCAAAGGGACGACGGCATGAAGAAGAAATCCCCGGGATGTCGGGCGTATTTGTATGTAAATTTGGTCTTGCGTACTTGTGCTTCAGAACCTTCGGATCTGTGGGGGCTTCGTCTCCCGACGTTTAATGACTATCTGGCTGCCTTTTGCCTTGATGCGTATGCACTTTAATGTGTCTGCCCGACTGTTTTATCCTGACTGGTCCTCTCTAGTCGGTTTTACCTTGCTTTACTTGGATAGCCAAGAGTTTCTGACTTACTCGGCTGTGAGCCTTTTTTCCTTCTGTCTGCGGCCTTGCGCTTCTGACTTGGTAGGAACTTGCCGTCTTGCTCTGGCCGGCTAGAACATCTTCTAGTCGGTAACTACATACTTCCAGTGGGGGCGCGTCAGCGCACCCACTAGGTGTAGCCCCCAAGATTCGAAGTAGCTGGAGTAGCCAGGTGCTTTGGATCTTCAAAAAATTATTGCTTTCCACCTTATCCCTTAGAATCCGACTTGCCTAGCCGGAGGGAGAAACTGCATCCCGGCCCGGTTACTCTATCTGGCCGTGCTTTGGCCTTTTTCTCTATTACTTTCCTTACCACTTCCATCTTTTATCTCTTTCTTTCCTTGCAATCTTCCTTCTGCATCTCTCTTTGCCTTGACCGTCTAGGACATCTCTTAGCCGGGAACTTCGTTCTTCCAGTGGGGGCGCGCCAGCGCACCCACTAGGTGTAGCCCCCGAGATTCGGAGTAGCTACCGGAGATAGGTGCTTCGAATCTTTAAAAAAAATCTTGCGTTTTTTCGGTGCCTTGCATGTCCGTCTGATGGACTTAGCCGAACAAGAGAAACTGCATCCCGACCCGGGTCAATTTTCTGTCTTGCCTTCCCAACTAGCTTCGCCTTTGTCCGACTGGCTGTAACATCTTCTAGCCGGGAGCTACCTACTTCCAGTGGGGGCGCGCCAGCGCACCCACTGGGTGTAGCCCTAGAGATTCGAAGTAGCTACAACAGGTAGGTGCTTTGAATCTTTTCTGTCCTTGAGATCCAACTCGGTGCAGTTGTGCAAAACAAAACACACGAAAATGGTTTTTTATCAGTACACTACTGTGTGATACATCTGTCGTTGTCCGACTAGCATTTTCATTTTTTCCGAAAACTAGCTCGTGCTTTTTTGAACACTTAGTTACTTCCCCGTACGCTATGATGTTTACGTTGCATCCTTGCCGGGCAGCCGGGTTGCGGTCTGGAGCCAGAATCGAAGGGAGCTGACAATACATTGCGCACGGTACTAGGGCTTTGTATCCGAAAAATACCAACTAGGCACATGGCCGGAATGTCTGATCTGTTGCATCTGTCACCGTTTTTCATGTGGGATGTCTCAGGATTTTTCTCTTGCTAGCCGTACTGCCAGGTTGCAGTCTGTAGCTGAGGCGAAGAGTGGGCCTCCGACATCATCGCACACTACTCAGTCAGTTTATAGAATTGGCAGGTCGGGCCAACTGGCGAGCCCCTGCAGTTAGGGGTCGACGGAAGTCGAAAAAACATTGTAGGATTAACTAGAAAAGGACAACAATCAAATATCTGGCAAGGATCCCTCGAGCGTCAGCCGGGGTTCCAAATCTTTCAATCACTCAGGTTTCCGGATACATACACTAGTTTTCGACTAAGTGTAAAATGGGCGGAGCAGGTTTGCATTCCACAGCCGCTCTGTCTCCTCCTCCGACTTGTCCATCTTGTTCTTGCGCGGCTGCTGCACGTCGATGAGGTAGTAGGAGTTGTTGTGTAGCGCCTTGCTGATGATGAAGGGCCCTCCCACAGAGGGGACAACTTGTGCATGCCCTTCGTGTCTTGCACCAGCCGGAGCACCAGGGGCCTTCGCGGAATGCGATAGGCCGGATCTGGCTGGATTGGTACCGGCGCAGCCCTTGCTGGTATATGTCCGACCTGGACAAAGCCATCTCATAGGCCTCCTCGAGGAGATCCACGTTGTCCTCCATCGCCTCCTGGTTCTTCTTTTCCATATAGAGGAGCTTGCGAGGTGAGTCTAACTCGATGTTCGTCGCGAGGACCGTTTCTGAGCCATAGGTGAGGGAGAATAGGGTGAAGCTGGTTGATCGATTCGGGGTGGCGCGTAGGCTCCATAGCACGGCCGGGAGTTCCTCGATCCAGCAACCGGGTGAGCGCTCCAGTGGCTCGATCAGCCGGGGCTTGATTCCGTCCAGCACCAAGCCGTTTGCCCTCTCCACCTGCCCGTTGGACCGCGGGTGCGCAACGGACGCGAGGTCCAGTCAGATTCCCTTGTTGTAGAAGAACCGGGCGAAGGCTTGATATGTCCAATTTGCATCACCATTCTATATCATAATTTGCCTCTATTCATTGATATATGTCTTATTATGAGGTAATACTTATGTCTTTTCATTTGTTTATGCATGTTGGATGATTCTTGGAGGATGGACTGCCGGAGTCTAGATTCTGATGGAAAAAGAGGTGTTTTGATGCAATTTTGTGAAGCTCAGAAAAATACCAGAAAAATATGGGAACAATATATTTTCCCAGAAGATAGAGGAAGCCATAAGGGGAGGCGAAGAAGGGCCACATGGGGCCCACACCCTCCTAGGCACGGGCCCACCTTGCCCCGCGCCTAGGGCAGGTGTGGCCCACCTATACGGCCTCTGACTCCGCCCTCTCGCCTATATCTTCCTTACAGAACCCTAACACCAGGGGGCGACCACAGATAGATTTCCGCCGCCTCTGCGGGGCAGAAAACACCGAGAGAGAAAGATCTCCCTGGCAGACAAATTTCTGCCGGGGAAATTAGTTCCCGGAAAGGGGAGATCGTCGCCATCAACACAGTCATCAAGATATGCTTCATCGGGATCATCATCATCATCCACACCATCATCTCCACTAGCACCATCATCACCACTCCGTCCCGCTGTAACAATTGTGTTGCATATTCCTTTAGTTCTTAGGGGAAACTTTCCTGGTGTTAATTACTATTGTAGTTGATACTTGTGAGTGGAACCATTGGATTATTGTTTATGTTCAGATTGTTATTCATCACCATATCATCTTTGATCTTGATCCATATGATGTCTTGTGAGTAGTTCGTTTAGTTGTTGAGGACATGGGAGAAGTCATGTTGTTATTAGTGGATTTGTGTTGAGTTATTATTCAATGGTTTAATATTTAAGTTGTGGTGCTATTCTTCTAGTGGTGTCATGTGAATGTCGACTACATGATACTTCACCATTTGTGGGCCTAGGGGAATGCATTGCGTATTTGTCTACTAATTGTGGAGTTGCCGGAGTGAAAGAAACCCGAACGCCCGTTAGGACACCTTTGCACAAGGGAGCGTAGGATCTCAGAGTTTAAGGTGGTGGTTAGATTTATATCTTAATTACTTTCCTTTAGTTTCGATGCTTGTAGGGGGTTTAATCACAAGTATCTATTAGTTCAATTAAGGTCAGTACATTAGCACAGGTTCACCCACACAACACTTACAACACCAAAGAAGAGTGCTCAGCTATATAAAGCGAAAGCACTTGACAGAATTCCCATGTGTCCTCGAGAACGTTTGGTCCTTATAAGTATTTCCACTGGCTTGTCCTTTGCTAAGAAAGGATTGGGCCACTTGCTGCATTTGTTCTTTATTACTTGCTCTTTGTTTTGTTGCTTTATCAGAAAACCCCTAAAATCTGTTTGCTAAGTATTTGCAGAGAGTTCCTGCTCCATACCACTAGTCAACACCTTCTGCTCCTCGTTGGGATCGACACTCCTATTTATCGAAAGTACTGCGATACACCCCCTATACCTGTGGGTCATCAAGACTATTTCCTGGCGCTGTTGCCGGGGAGTGAAGCGCTATTGAAGAGTGGAACTAGTAAAAGAAACTTCTACTGTGAGTATTGCTTTTTATTATTGCTTGTTACTCTATTTCCAATATGGATAACCCACTTGTTTTTCTGTTTGGGAAAACTACTCCCACTTATAGGATAGTAGATGAACCACCACCTGTTGAGATAGATCCTTTTAAGACACCTACAAGTATTGTTGATCGTGTTATGGATAATTATTATTTTGGGGATGGAAATGCCCATCCTGGTGATCACTTACTTTTTATCCATGAATTATACGGGTTGTTTAAGTGTGCAGGTATCACAACTGAACAGGTGAATAAGAAGTTACTCTCTATATCCTTGAAAGGGAGAGCTGAAGAATGGTATAAGCTGCTGAAGAATGGACAATCCATGGAATGGGAGGAAATGGCATCTCTCTTTTACTCTAAATTCTATCCTCCCAGTGAGATTCATAAGGATAGAAATCTCATATATAACTTTTGGCCTCGTGATGGAGAAAGTACAGCTCAACCTTGGGGGAGATTGAAGTTACTAATGCTTAAATGTCCTATTCATGAACTCCCTAACAATATTATTATCAATAACTTTTATGCTAGGCTTTCTCTTCATGATAAAGATTTACTAGATGCTTCTTGTGCTGTATCATTCACACATATGAAGGAAGAAGCTAAATGGGATCTACTAGACCGTATTCAAGAGTACACTGAATCTTGGGAGAATGACAAAGGAAGAAAGTCAGGTATAAACTATGATTATGAATGCATTAAATCTTTTATGGGAACTGTGACTTCCGTGATATTAGTAATGAGTTTGGTCTTGATTCCCAAAGTATTGCCAACTATTTTAAGGCCTTTGCCTCTTACATATAAATTCCCAAAAGGAAGAGCAACAAGTACCATGCACCTTATAAAGATGTTGTTAGTCATGTTCCTGTTAGAAGTACTGAAGTTTTTACTACTAATCATATTGTTCCTGAACCTCATGTTGAGAAAATACCTTTCCCAGCTAAAGTAAAGGAGTACTCTATGATAATTAGTGCGAATAACAAAGGTACTAAGAAAACTGTGGAGCCTTATGAGTAATTGAATATTGAACCTGTGGTAGCTATTGTGAAAGACCCTGTTGATGCGTGCACCCAATGTTGACGTGGGACACTTCGTTGGAACCCCAAGAGCAAGGTGTGATGAGCCCAGCAACAAGTTTCCCTCAGTAGAGACCGAGGTTATCGAACCTAAAGGAGGAAGGAAACGTCTTAAAGGTGTTGCTGGCAATGTGGATACCTGCACAACACAAACTCAAGACTTTGCCCCAACGAATCAGTGAGGTTGTCAAGCTCACCGGTTTGCTGTAACAAAGGATTAAACGTATGGTGTGGAAGGTAATGGTTTGCAGAAAGTAAACAAGTAACAGTGGAAGATGTATCAATGGTAAAGATTGGACCGGGGTCCATAGTTCACTAGAGGTGCTCTCCTTAGATAAACAACATGGCATGAAGGGTAAACAAATTACAGCGGGGCAATTGACAAGAACTGAGCAAGGCATAACAATGCAATTACTAGCCAAAAAGATTCTATGAGGTTGATTGGGAAATACAACAATATACATAGACCGTCATCCAACTGCATCTATGACTAGAAGTCCACCTTCAGGTAATCATCCGAACCCCCTCCGGTATTAGGTTGCAAGCAACAGACAACTGTTTTAAGCAAAGTGTGTAAGGTAAACAGTCCACATGTTCCATGAACAAGAGACCATTGTTTTCTCCCTAGTAGCAACATCACATCTACAACCGAAGAGATTATTGCCACTTCCCTTGGAAACTAGAGGCATGAACCCACTATCGAGCATAAATACTCCCTCTTGGAGTCACTAGCAAATACTTGGCCAAGATAACCACTAGCAACGGAGAGCATGCAAGATCACAAACAACACAGACATGATAGAATCATAAAGATAAAACCATTAATAAAACCAACATAATAATCTCAATATCCATCGGATCCCCGCAAACACAACATGCATGATTACAAATAGATTAGATCTTGATCATGAACGGAGCTCACAAGATCTATACATGAAAGCACAAAGGAGGAGATACAACCATCTAGCTACTACATGGACCCATAGTCCAAGGTAGAACTACTCACGAATCATACCGGAGAGAAGGCCTCCGGGATGATATCCCCTCCGGAAGGGTGCCGGCAAGAGCTTCAGATCCCCCCTATCTATGGACGATGGTGGCGGTGGCTACAGATGGTTTCGTGGATTTCTAATCGGGTACCCAGGGTTTCTGCATCGGGGGCTTATTATAGGCGAAGGGGCGAGACCTGGAGGCGGCCAGGCCCACCAAACCCTAGCCAGGCGCGGGCCCACCTGTGGCCGCGCTGAGGGGGGGGGGGGGGGGGTTGGCCTCTTTGGCCGGCCCCTCCGGCTCTCCTCTGGACTTCTTGTTCCCCACGGAAAGTTATTGACTTTGTCCTTCGTCCCGTCCAATTCTGAGAATATTTCTTTACTAAATTTTCTAAAACCAAAAACAGCAGAAAACAGGCATTTGGCACTGTTGCAACTTGTTAATAGGTTAGTACCAGAAAACATGTAAAAAGCACCTCAAAGTGTGGACAAGTAAAGCAAAGTAGATACTAAACAAGCATGGAGAATCAAAAAATTATAGATATGTTTCCAACGTATCAGCATCCCCAATCTTAACTCCTGCTCGTCGTCGAGTAGGTAAGTGATAAAAGAATAATTTTTGAGGTGACATGCACCCTCACAATAAAGATCCAACCATTTGCAAGCATTGAAAGCTGGGATCAAAGAACTCTAAACATGTGCATTAAAGATGGAGTTCTAACAATAGGAAATAGTAACTATGCATGCAACATGGCAAACTACAAACAAAGATCATGAATAATATGCATTGAAAAACGTATGTTTGTTTCACATGCAGAAAACATAGCATAGTGGCAATCAGCTTGTCCCTCATAGAGTAGCAATATAATGCATAGGACACCTGCAAAGTTCACAAGGGTGACTAGAAACAAATAGCACAAGATCAAGTAATAACACAATATGCATCAGTTAATAAGCTTTGGAACACTGCACACAGAATGACAACTATGCTCTCTTAATGGTGCCTAAAGGTAGAAGGTGGAGACTCAATAATGGTGGAAGAAAGGCCTTTTTGTAAAGGAAGCAGGGATTACAAGTTTCAAAAAGAGCTTCCAAAAATCATGGTACTAGTTAGCTTTCAGCCCTCATTGCCCTATCGTAAGCATCTTGAAGTGGTTAAGGTTAAAGTGGCAAAGCTGGAGTATATGCTTGACGAAGTATAAGTTGGCAATCTCATGCCCCTTGAATACGAGGGCCACACCTCATGCATACTCAACTTTGGGTCCAGGTAAGTTCTTGTCATTGTAAGTATTTGCATATCATTGAGAACCGCCAATGGGGTACCCCTTGCACATGGCACATGAGCTTTCCCATAACCAAAATGACAAGGCAAGCAGACAATGAGCATCTCAGCAATTCTTCTTATGTACCATGGGAATATGGTGCTTTTTTCTCTCTTTCCTCTTTTCTCAATGCGTCTCTTTTTTTAAGAAGAATGCTTCATAGATGTCACTATGGTGATGCTGCAAGTTTCCACCATGATTAGGCATGGCTTAGGCTAGCGCCCAGGCGTTTCTCTAACACAGGATACAAACTCCATGGACTTTAAAAGTTCCCTCTTTATTTCACACCGGTGACATCCATAGACAAAAGAACATGATATCACCTGAGTACAACAAGGTACAAGTGCAATGTTGAAAACGTTCCCCGTGATAACACGGTTCTGCTAATTCCAACTTATAAGTGCAAGCATATACAACAAAGTTGTAAGAATGCTTCAAGTGTGCCATAAAGTTCGCGAGGGCTTTTAATCCATCACATACCAAAATTTTCCAAATTTTGAAATGTGAAAAATAAATAAACAAAATAAATAATTATTGAAAATTAGGGTGAAAAGAAACTTTTTGATTCCAAATGGAAACATCAAAAACACATCTTGAACAAACTTTGAATAAAATGGAATCCAACAAATTTGAATCAAGTGAAATGCATTCATCAATTAATGTATCTTGAAATTTAAACATTTGGAAAATAAACCAAAACCCAAAACCTTAATGGAAGAAAATCATTTCCAAGATATCTCAAAGACTATGGATTTGATCCATATAAAAATTGGTCAACAAACATTTATAAATGATCAAGGATGATAAATAAAAATATTATAAAACCATAGAAATTGGTTTCATTTAATTTGGAACCATAGATAAAAACTTATGAGTTTAATATGGCAAAAGGAAATATTTCCAAAGCTAATAAAGCTCCTATCTAAAATCCATACCAAATTGTGAGTAAATTAATCCTAAAAGGATTTAAAAGGATAAACTAATATTAAATAAAATTATACAAATTGGAATCACCAGTTTTGGATCTATAAATAAAAAGATATGGATTTTATAAGATAAAGAAAGAAAGAAAGAAATAAAGGATATTTAAAAGCCAAATTAAATCTTGGCCAAATCCATAAACAAATGGAAGTTATTGAATAATAAAAAGGATTAAAAGATTATTTAAATAAAATCATAAGGATTGAACAATATCCAATTTTATTTAAATAAAGACAAATTGCCTAAACTAAATAATAAATCCCAAGGAAATTATTTAGAAGACAAATTAAATTAAATCCATAAGCAAATGAAATAAAGATAATCCAAATAAATAAAGGGATAAAGATAATTCCAAAAAATTTTATGGATAAAACCATATTCAAATTATATTTAATAAAGACAAAATCCCTTAGATAAATGATTAATTAAATCATGAACAAATAATAAATGGGAATTTATCAAAGTGGATTAAAAAGTTATCAAATCAAAGTGGATTAAAATTTATATGGGATTAAAACCATAATCAAATTTTATTTAAATAAAGACAAATGCTCAATTTAAATGATTAATAAAACATATTAAAATATTTCAAATAATTCAAAGAGAATTATTTGCACTAATGAATAAATAAAATCTACTGAAAAAGGTTTGGTAAAAATTAAGATTCAAATAAGAGTTTGAAAATATAAATAAAATCTTATTTGAATAAAAGACAAGTGCCCATTTTAAATAAAATATAGACCATTAAAGAATAAAAGAATTATTCCTAAAATGGTATTTAAAGGACATGTTTAAACAACATTAAAACTTATAGATAGTTTGGTAAAGATCTGAATTCAAATAGTGTTTGAATTATTTGAACAAAATTCAAAACAGGAAATGAAAATAGAAAAAGAAAAAACAGAATAAAAAAATGGAAACAAGCCAACCCAGCCCAGCAAAGCCACCAGGCCCAACTAGCCCATTTTTTCTCTCCCCCCATGAAAACGTTTCACACTCAGCAACGTACCCACTCAGTCGCTGATGTGTAGACCCCACCGCGAAATCCCCTCACTCGCTAACCAGCCGACCCCACCTGCCAGTCGTCTTCCTCACCCACCGCGACCAGTTCTTTCCCCCTCTCGCCGTTTCTGCCTCTAACTACGAGGAGTAAATTCGCGTTACTACAGCGATGAATCAGCCCAGTAACCTCGCTCATTTAATCACCCGCGTCCCCTCTCCATTTCCCCTTGCTCACTCCTCCCTCTCGGCCACAGGGCTGCCCAGAATTTAGCTTACGCCGTCACTGCTCCGACGAGCATCTCCAGTCAATTTCAGCCAACTCTCGCCTCCCCATGCCTCCGATATCCCACAAGCATGATCCCCACCTCCCTACGCATCTTCCCATAGCCTCCGCTCACTCGCACGCGCTCTGAAACCTCGACAACCTCGACGAACAGAGCTCCTCCGCCGTCTGCATCACCTCCGGCAAGCTACTATCGTCGACTCCGTGCACCCCTTGCAACCTGGTGAGTTTTCCCGCACTCCTCGAACCCGCGCGCACCTTACTGACGCCTTCCCTCGATCGCTTGCATCCCAGGTACTCGTCCCCGACAAGACCCGTGCGTGCCCGACGCCTTCGCGAACTCCGACGAGCAATACCCGTCGACACCGTGCGCCCCTGGCCTCCCCATGACGTCCTTGAGCTTCACCGCGACACAGCGAACACGATGAGACATCCCTTTCCTTTCTTCGCTTCATGTATTCACCGGAGCATCACTGTATGAGCGCGCCGCCGCCAGCCACCGCCGCCCACCTTTGGTCATTGTGATCTGGAGCGTTAGATCTTGATCTAGCGGGTAGGATAGAACAACTAGCGAAGCTGTAAGTTTGATTCCGTGCCATGCGATGCACTTTAGATCTAACGGCTAGAATAGAGTGATCCACGCGAAACGGTATCATCCAGTAAGAACATGACGCTTGGCCTGAGTTTTGTTTTAAAAACAGAAACATTACTATTAGATGTTAGAATTTGCAAAATTCATAACTTTAAATCTACATGTCCAAATTTTACAAATTTTATATCAATGGATTCAGAAAAATGTGAAAATTCCAACCATGCACTTTGTTTAGTAATTTTCTTCTGTAAAATTGATTGTATTTGCAGAAACATGTGTAGGCATATTTTGTGTATAAAATTTATTCAAGAATTGTTTTTAGGGTAAAATCTTTTGTAAATGGATTGTTTTGAACCTACTGACCATAGAAACCAACTTTTGGATTTAAAAATATATTTTATGACACTTAGGAATTATACCTTTGAATTAAAGCATTTCTAGCCAAATAAAAATGTTGAGTATGTTTGAAAATGCTTTTTGAGTAAAACCTTTTGAAAATGGTTTGAATTAAACTCTCTGACCCTAAACACCAAGTTTTAGGATATAAAAATATATTTGGTGAACCCTAGAAAATTATTACTTTGTTTAAAGGCATTTCCAACAAAATAAAATGTTGCTTTGATTTAAAAATGGATTTTGGATGAAACCCTTTGCAAATGGAATTGTTTTAAAACATTATGACCGTAAACATTAATAATGGTGTTTAAAAACATTTTGGCTAACACTAGAAATTATTCTTTGAATAAAATCAATTCTAACAAAACAAAAGGGATTTAAAGTGGCCATTTTCACTAACTTGTTATCAAAAGGTTTTGCCACTTTGATAAATGACCAAAAGGTGTGTTAAAATGTTTATAACCTATTATAAACCACTTTTACAAATAAAACAATCTTTGGCATGCTTGCATGCATTGCTTTGTTTTTATTATTTTATGTGTCGAATTGTTTGAATGCTAGATTGAATTTGTTCCTTGATTGAATTGTAGTGAAATTTGAAGAGTGTGACTATTGCAAGATCAAGGAGTGAACTTATATTCTCTACAAAAAAGGAAAGTGGTGCTTCATACTTTTGTCCTATTATTTTCACTATGCATTAGTGATATTTCTAAGTACGACTTGCATGGAATTTTACTAAGTATGCTATGCCATGGGAAATCCTAGTAGATGATGCCTTAGTATAATTTTCCTTAAGTTAAGATCCCTACTACTATCATTCTTAGCTTAGCTAGTAGAAAAAAAGGGTGGATTATATTCATGCTATGAAATATTTCTAAGTAAATGACTTGTGTTTTGTTTAATAAAACAATTATGTGAATGAATCTCCTAGGTGGAATGGTTGTGAATGGTTTATGTTGAGTGGTTTCACAGGGCCCATATTTATGAACTACCCTAGTGTATATCACTTGTGGAAAGCCACACAGAAACAAAGAGATTTGAGATGTCGAATGTTGAGAAGCTTCAAGTGCAGCCACTTGGCATTATGGGCTCTGCCTCGATCATATATGTTGCAATAACTTAGCCAAATGGACAGTTGGTGGTAGGGGGTGATAGGTTTGGGAACGCGTCCATTCTGGTCTAAGGGAAGGCTTCTGAAAGATCTTGTCTCGATGCATGTCGAGTCTTGTGGGGAAAGTGCACTACCTCTCGAGAGAGTAAAATCTAAGTACTTAGCCGTGTCCCCAGCAATGGACAATTTGAGCATCAAGACATGGAAGCTATCAAGAATCTCCTCATCCCAATTTTAAGTTAAATACTTGTGGTTGAACAAGGGATAAAGGATCACCAATGTCTATTGTTAGATGCCTTGGGTGATTTTGACAAACAAAAACTTAGTGTTTTCAAATGATAAGGAAAATCTATTTTGAGCAAAGCAAGCCTAAGCTCCACTTATCCAAATGCATATAGATGAGAGATACCACTATTCTACCATAGTATCACTTCCAATACAATTCAAATGTATTGACCCTTGTGGCTGTAACTTACTATGTTGCAGGTTTGTTTGATGTTAGTGAAGTGTGTTGAATAGGATTACAAGTCTACAACCAACATGATTGCCTGTGGCACTTTGAAGATGAAGGACCCCATGCTATATAGTTATTTCTGCTGCATTGTAATGAGATAGCCAAATGAGCTATGTAAGATGTAATGAATTATTTTATTCCTGGTTATAAAGTTGTATTATGACCTTTGTTTCTTGATATTACATCTTAACTGTGGATGCTATCTATTAATCCAGGGACTAGCATTGTAAACACAGGGATCTCTACCTTATTAAAGGTTGGAACCTCCTACAGATGGTATCAGAGCACTCTGTTTCCTGTAGGATAGTAACCCTAGGATTGGAAAAAAACCCTTAGAAAAATAGGAGTTGTATTTGTTCAAAATTATTTACAAATAATCTTGTAAACTCTTTCCTCAACATTTTGGTTTTGATTCTACATCTCTCCCTTTTCAAACTTGATGGACAAAGCCTCCACCATGAGCAAAGACTTCAACATGAGCAAAGGACTTCACCAACTCAAATGACTTCAACTTCAACATCACCAAAGACTTCAACTTTAGTTCCACCAATGACTTCAATTTGGACATCACTAAGGACTACAAGTGAGACAAGAATATTACTCAAGACTTGAAGACTAAAGAAACACAACTTAGAAGGAACCATCATCACCTTTGATGTTTTGTGCCCAAGATGCAAGAATTTCCCAAGTAAACCATGATCTTATTCATGAAGGAACAAATAAGAAGAATGGAATGATCTCAAGAAAACCATATAGTTGGACCACCATACTAAAGTTTAGTTTAGATCAAACACACCAACTTATTTGGTGTAGAAAAAATATTTTGTTGCCTAAAAATGTGCTTGAACCTTGTTGTTTGATTGGAATGTTTGTTTGTGATTGCTTGCACATTGCTTGTGTGAATTGTTTTGTGTTATTTGAATTCTTTCCCTAGAAATCTTTTGTCTATTCTAATCCCAATCCAACCCAAACAAATGACTTCTCCAAGAAACTCCAACATCAAGAATGGTGGCAACAACAACAACCAAGAGATGCTTTTAGCAACCCAATCCCAATTTATTCAAGTGACAACTCAGTTTTTAGCCAACAACAATGAGTTAGACCAACCTTGCAAAAGTTTTTGGAAACCCAACCACAATTTTTGCAGAGGATGACCAATCAAATGATCAACATGATAAGCAACTCTTCCCAAGGAGTTTGTGACAACAATGATGTCAAGGATGATATTATAGAAGCAACTCAAGCTTGCAATATTTGTGGAGACATGGATCACACTTCCAAAGAGCATGAAGATCAATGCCATAATTGTGAAGAGAAACATCCAACTAAACAATGCCCCACATCTCAAGTGACTTGTTTCCTATGTGAAGGAAATAATCATGTTCCTATCCAATGCCCCATCTATCCTATAGTTCAACAAATGAAACAAGGTGGAATGCATCAAAAGTTTGGAAACCTCCATAAGGGAACAACTTATACCAAGAAGGATGAAGGCAAAGTTAGAACCATGCCTCATAAAGACAAATCCAAAGTGACCACAAAGTGTTGCTACTCTTGTGAAGAAGAAGGACATATCTCTAGTAACTAACCCAAGAAGAGAGAAAGATTTCCCACCTTTGAGGTGAGATATGAAGAGAATGAACTAGAAGAACTCCTAGCTTTGGAGAGTCCCAAAAAGAAGAAGAAGGACATAAGCCAGTTGCAATGTTACAATTGCAAAGAGATGGGACACTATGCTAGTGATTGCCCAGAAAAAAAAGAAGAACCAAGGAAAAAAACAAGAAGAAATGATACCAAAGGAAAAGAAGGATATTAGCCAAGTGATGTGTTTCAAATGCAAAGATCTAGGCCATTATGCAAACAAGTGCCCAGAAAAGTTTCATCAAGATCCCAAGTAAGCCAAGATGTAATCTAGCTGAAAACCTTTTAAGGGTGGTCGTACCCTAGTTGTCTTGAAGCCAACTTGTAACCTCTAGCCTTCCCAAATCTCGGGACGAGATTTCTTTTAAGGGTGGTAGACTGTCACATCCCAAAATTTTCCAAATTTTGAAATGTGAAAAATAAATAAACAAAATAATGAATTGTTGAAAATTAGGGAGAAAAGAAATTTTTGATTCCAAATGGAACATCAAAAACCCATCTTGAACAAACTTTGAATAAAATGGAATACAACAAATTTCAATCAAGTGAAATGCATTCATCAATTAATGTATCTTGAAATTTAAACATTTGGAAAATAAACCAATACCCAAAACCTTAATGGAAGAAAATCATTTCCAAGATATCTCAAAGACTATGGATTTGATCCATATAAAAATTGGTCAACAAACATTTATAAGTGATCAAGTATGATAAACAAAAATATTATAAAACCATAGAAATTGGTTTCATTTAATTTGGAACCATAGATAAAAACTTATGAGTTTAATATGGCAAAAGGAAATATTTCCAAAGCTAATAAAGCTCCTATCTAAAATCCATACCAAATTGTGAGTAAATTAATACTAAAAGGATTTAAAAGGATAAACTAATATTAAATAAAATTATATAAATTGGAATCACCAGTTTTGGATCTATAAATAAAAAGATATGGATTTTATAAGATAAAGAAAGAAATAAATAAATAAATAAATAAAGGATATTTAAAAGCCAAATTAAATCTTGGACAAATCCATAAACAAATGGAAGTTATTGAATAATAAAAAGGATTAAAAGATTATTTAAATAACATCATAACGATTGAACAATATCCAATTTTATTTAAATAAAGACAAATTGCCTAAACTAAATAATAAATCCCAAGGAAATTATTTAGAAGACAAATTAAATTAAATCCATAAGCAAATGAAATAAAGATAATCCAAATAAAATAAAGGGATAAATATTATTCCAATAAAATTTTATGGATAAATCCATATTCAAATTATATTTAATAAAGACAAAATCCCTTAGATAAATGATTAATTAAATCATGAGAAAATAATAAATGGGAATTTATCAAAGTGGATTAAAAAGTTATCAAATCAACTTAAAAGAATTATTTGAATAAAATTTATATGGGATTAAAACAAAAATCAAATTTTATTTAAATAAAGAAAAATGCTCAATTTAAATGATTAATAAAACATATTAAAATATTTCAAATAATTCAAAGAGAATTATTTGCACTATGAATAAATAAAATCTACTGAAAAAGGTTTGTCAAAAATTAAGAGTTTGAAAATATAAATAAAATCTTATTTGAATAAAAGACAAGTGCCCATTTTAAATAAAATATAGACCATAAAATAATAAAAGAATTATTCCTAAAATGATATTTAAAATACATGTTTAAACAACATTAAAACTTACAGAAAGTTTGGTAAAGGTATGAATTCAAATAGTGTTTGAATTATTTGAACAAAATTCAAAACAGGAAATGAAAATAGAAAAAGAAAAAGAATAAAAAATGGAAACAAGCCAACCTAGCCCAGCAAAGCCACCAGGCCCAACTAGCCCATTTTTTCTCTCCCCGCATGAAAACGTTTCGCACTCAACAACGTACCCAGTCAGTCGCTGATGTGTAGACCCCACCGCGAAATCCCCTCACTCGCTGACCAGCCGGCTCCACCTGCCAATCGTCTTCCTCACCCACCGTGACCAGTTCTTTCCCCCTCGTCGCCGTTTCTGCCTCTAACTACGCGGAATAAATTCGCGTTACTACCACGATGAATCAGCCCAGTAACCTTGCTCATTTAATCGCCCGCGTCCCCTCCCCATTTCCCCTCGCTCACCCCTCCCTCTCGGCCACAGGGCTACCCTGAATTTAGCTTACGCCGCCACTGCTCCGACGAGCATCTCCAGCCAATTTCGGCCAAGTCTCGCCTCCCCATGCCTCCCAGATCCCACAAGCATGATCTCCACCTCCCTACGCATATGCCCGTAGCCTCCACTCGCTCGCACGCGTTCTGAAACCTCGGCAACCTCGACGAACAGAGCTCCTCCGCCGTCTGCATCACCTCTGGTGAGCTACTATCGCCGACTCTGTGCACCCCTTGCAACCTGGTGAGTTTTCCCGCACTCCTCGAACCCGCACGCACCTCACTGACGCCTTCCCTCGATCACTTGTGTCCCAGGTACTCGTCCCCGACAAGACCCATGCGTGCCCAACGCCTTCGCGAACTCCGACGAGCAATACCCGTCGACACCCTGCGCCCCTGGCCTCCCCACGACGTCCTTGAGCTTTACCGCAACACAGAAAACACGGTGAGCCCTCCCTTTCCTTTCTTCACTTCCTGTATTCGCCGGAGCATCACTGTCTGAGCACGCCGCCGCCAGCCACCGCCGCCAGCGCCACCCACCTTTGGTCATTGTGATCTGGAGCGTTAGATCATGATCCAGCGGGTAGGATAGACCAGCTAGCGAAGCGGTAAGTTTGATTCTGTGCCATGCGATGTACTTTAGATCTGACGGCTAGTATCGAGCAATCCACGCGAAACGGTATCGTCCAGTAAGAACATGACGCGTGGCCTGAGTTTTGTTTTAAAAACATAAACATTACTATTAGATGTTAGAATTTGCAAAATTTATAACTTTAAATCAACACGTCCAATTTTTACAAATTTTATATCACTAGATTCAGAAAAATGTGAAATTTCCAACCATGCACTTTGTTTAGTATTTTGCTTTTGTAAAATTGATTGTATTTGCAGAAACATGTGTAGGCATATTTTGTGTATAAAATTTATTCAAGAATTATTTTTAGGGTAAAATCTTTTGTAAATGGATTGTTTCGAACCTACTGACCATAGAAACCAACTTTTGTATTTAAAAATATATTTTGTGACACTTAGGAATTATACCTTTGAATTAAAGCATTTCTAGCCAAATAAAAATGTTGAATATGTTTTAAAATGCTTTTTGAGTAAAACCTTTTGAAAATGGTTTAAATTAAACTCTCTGACCCTAAACACAAGGTTTTAGGATTTAAAAATATATTTGGTGAACCGTAGAAAATTATTACTTTGTTTAAAGGGATTTCCAACAAAATAAAATGTTGCTTTGATTTAAAAATGGATTTTGGATGAAACCCTTTGCAAATGTAATTGTTTTAAAACATTATGACCATAAACATTAATAATGGTGTTTAAAAACATTTTGGCTAACACTAGAAATTATTCTTAAAATAAAATCAATTCTAGCAAAACAAAAGGGATTTAAAGTGGCCATTTTCACTAACTTGTTATCAAAAGGTTTTGCCACTTTGATAAATGACCAAAAGGTGTGTTAAATGTTTATAACCTATTAGAAACCACTTTTCCAAATAAAATAATCTTTGGCATGCTTGCATGCATTGCTTTGTTTTTATTATTTTATGTGTTGAATTGTTTGAATGCTAGATTGAATTTGTGCCTTGATTGAATTGTAGTGAAATTTGAAGAGTGTGACTATTGCAAGATCAAGGAGTGAACTTATATTCTCTACCAAAAAGGCAAGTGGTGCTTCATACTTTTGTCCTATTATTTTCACTATGCATTAGTGATATTTCTAAGTACGACTTGCATGGAATTTTACTAAGTATGCTATGCCATGGGAAATCCTAGTAGATGATGCCTTAGTAGAATTTTACTTAAGTTAAGATCCCTACTGCTATCATGCTTAGATTAGCTATTAGAAAACAAGGGTGGATTATATTCATGCTATTAAATATTTCTAAGTCATAGACTTGTGTTTTGTTTAATAAAACAACTATGTGAATGAATCACCTGGGTGGAATGGTTGTGAATGGGTTATGTTGAGTGGTTACACAGGGCCCATATTTATGGACTACCCTAGTGTATCTCACTTGTGGAAAGCCACCCAGAAACAAAGGGATTTGAGATGTCAAATGCTGAGAAGCTTCAAGTGCAGCCACTTGGCATTATGGGCTCTGCCTGGATCATATAGGTTGCAATAACTTAGCCAAATGGACAGTTGGTGGTAGGGGGTGATAGGTTTGGGAACGCGTCCATTCTGGTCTAAGGGAAGGCTTCTAAAAGATCTTGTCTCGATGCATGTCGAGTCTTGTGGGGAAAGTGCACCACCTCTCGAGAGAGTAAAATCTAAGTACTTAGCCGTGTCCCCGGCAATGGACAATTTGAGCATCAAGACATGGAAGCTATCAAGAATCTCCTCATCCCAATTTCTAAGTTAAAAACTTGTGGTTGAACAAGGGTTAAAGGATCACCAATGTCTATTGTTAGATGCCTTGGGTGATTTTGACAAACAAAAACTTAGTGTTTTCAAATGATAAGTAAAATCTATTTTTAGCAAAGCAAGCCTAAGCTCCATTTATCCAAATGCATATAGATGATAGATACCACTATTCTACCATAGTATCACTTGCCAATAAAATTCAAATGTATTGACCCTTGTGGCTGTAACTTAATATGTTGCAGCTTTGTTTGATGTTAGTGAAGTGTGTTGAATAGGATTACAAGTCTATAACCAATATGATTGCCTATGGCACTTTGAAGATGAAGGACCCTATGCTATATAGTTATTTCTGCTGCATTGTAATGAGATAGCCAAATGAGCTATGTAAGATGTAATGAATTATTTTATTCCTGGTTATGAAGTTGTATTATGACCTTTGTTTCTTGATATTACATCTTAACTGTGGATGCTAGATATTGATCCAGGGACTAGCATTGTAATCACAGGGATCTCTACCTTATTAAAGGTTGGGACCTCCTACATAATCACTAAGTTTTCACATAACAAAATAGTTTTTAATTGGAAGATAGTTGAAAACAAGAATATACTTTGAATGGTGTAACACACCATGCATTCGATTTTATAGTGAACACTTTGGAATAACTTGGTTTCTTGGGAGTTGGAAGCATGAGTAGAGCTTACTCATACAAGTGGAGGTTAGCAAAAGACTGGGAGCAACCAACTAAGAGAGCAATAATGGCCAAAATTATGCAATGCAACAAAGCAAACTAATCAAAGCAAAGAGTGGTACTACAAGTCAAGGACTAAATGATCATAGAGGCTAATGGTGACTTATCATAGTCATAACATGGTGTGAGCATGTGCCAAGTCAACCCAAGAAAAACATCAAAGGAGAATACCACAATACTATGCTTTTGCATGCTAAAACAACGCATAATTTCTTCAAGGCACACTAAGTAATCCCAATTGTTTGGAACAAGACATGTTATAGCAATAATCACTAAGCATAACGCTAAAACAACACCTAGCATGTCATGCTAAAGTCTAAGTCACAGTCGATGCAAGCTCCTCTTGCACTTCAAGCAAGAACTTACTACTCCTTTCTAAACACCAAGCAAACTTATTTGCAAAACAACACAGCGAGAACGGGGGTCCAAAATACTAAAGCAAACTAAGCAAAACAAACAAAAACTAAGACGCTCCAAGAACAACACAACTGTGCATGAAACAATAAAAACGAAGTGTCTAGACATACCTGAGCTTTTTATTGATGAAGAAGGGGATGCCTTGGGCATCCCCAAGCTTTGACGCTTGTATCTCTTGGATATTTTTGGGGTGACACCATGGTGGCATCCCCAAGCTTGAGATTTTGTCCATTCTTCATCTCATTGCATCATTCTCTCTCTACACCTGAAATTTTTCCTTCATACAAAACTTCACACAATCTTCATTAGCAACATTAGCTTATTCAAAAGATATTAGACCACTGGAAAAGCATTGGAACATCAAGTATTTTCACTAAAAACACAAGCTACTGTAGTATCTCCTTCAGAGAAACTCAATTTACTTGAAGAGAGCTAAAAAAGGAATCAATAAGAAGCAAATGCAAATAATGGCAGAAATCTGTTAAAACAGATCAGTAGGTAGAAATGAATTTTTTTGAACATCTTATGTTGCTCAAATCAATAATTTTTGAACTAACTAAAGTTAGCCAACATACTGGGAGATTTATTCATAAATTTTGATCTCAATCCGAGTTATAGAGCTTCCGCACGATTTTTTTGGTGGAGGACAAAAATCTGTTTCGGGACAACAACTCCCCAAATCTTATTTCCCTCTCATTAGAGGTCATTCCTGGCACAAAAAGCAAACAAAAAGGATAAGGAGAGGTTATTACAGAAGTAATAACTTCCAAGACTCAATAAAACTCTTGGGTTATCTCCCAACAAGTACTTTTATTTAACGCCTTTAAGTTAGGCACAAGAAGCAAGAAGAATCAAGTATTTTCAAATGAAGAATTGCCCCTCGTGTTCCTTCTTTTATTACCTTTCTTTTTCTTCTTAGGGAAGATATGATTGCTTACCGGGGGAGTAAAGTGCATGATTCCTTCTCCCACGTCTATTACTGCCCTAGGTGTTTCAGTGGAGATCTTCCAAGTGTGATATGTCCTTTGCCTACACATTCAATAACAAGATAATCAGTAGACACCATTTTCCCTGAGATTTTTGTAAACACACCTTCAGCTATTACAATTGGCAATATAGTGGCATTTTTGGTGAGAGAGATTTCCTCTCCTCCTTCAATAAGCCCCCAAAGACTCAAGGAATCAAAAATATCTTTAGACATGAGACAAAATTCAGACATGATATCACAGCGAGCATCAAAAAGTGTAGTGTTTACTGAGACTTTAATTGTGGGAAAACAATTTGAAGGCTCAGAATTTATGGGAACATAATCATGGTAAGCCCTAAGAGTGTGATAACAACTATTCATGGTAGCAATACTGGTCTCAAGATGGTTCAACCTAGCAAAAATACTTGTGAAAGAGGAATCAGACTTGCCAGGTGTACCATAAATCATGATTAGTTTCCTTATAGCATCATAAGCTTCATCCTCAGTACAAAGCAAAAAATCTTTTTCAGCCGTAGCATCCAAAGCATATCTATAATGAAGAGCAATACCGCGGTAGAAACTATCAATAACCAAGCTGAGGCTTACCTCAGGCTCAGTTTACCTCTGGAAAGTAGAGATTCTAGACCAAGCATCCTTAAAACTTTCTTCACCCTTTTGCTTAAAGGTGGAGATTTCTACAATAGGGGAAATAAAGGCAGGCCCCGACATGGCAGCAACTAGAGCAAGAACTAATTTTTTTTGTGTTTTTGAATAAGGCAAGCAAACCAAACTAGACTAATTTTTTTGGGTTTTTTGAAAAGAGGCAAAGAAAACCAAGCAAAAGAAAAAAAGCAAACTAAAAACAAAGTAAAGAGAAAGGAAGTGAAGGACTCCCCTAGTGAAGACGTCCTTAGCCTCCTCGGCAATGGCACCAGAAATCTTGATGCGTGCACCCAACGTTGACGTGGGACACTTCGTTGGAACCCCAAGAGCAAGGTTTGATGAGCACAACAATAAGTTTCCCTCAGTAGAGACCGAGGTTATCGAACCTGAAGGAGGAAGGAAACGTCTCAAAGGTGTTGCGGGCAACGTGGAGACCTGCACTACACAAACTCAACACTTTGCCCCAACGAATCAGTAAGGTTGTCAAGCTCACCGGTTTGCTATAACAAAGGATTAAACGTATGGTGTGGAAGGTAATGGTTTCCAGCAAGTAAACAAGTAACAGTGGAAGATGTATCAATGGTAAAGATTGGACCTGGGTCCATAGTTCACTAGAGGTGCTCTCCTTAGATAAACAACATGGCATGAAGGGTAAACAAATTACACCGGGGCAATTGACAGGAAGTGAGCAAGGCATAACAATGAAATTATTAGCCATCAATATCCTATGAGGTTGATTGGGCAATACAACAATATACATATACCGTCATCCAACTGCATCTATGACTAGAATTCCACCTTCAGGTTATCATCCGAACCCCCTCTAGTATTAAGTTGCAAGCAACAGACAGCTGCTTTAATCAAAGTGTGTAAGGTAAACAGTCCACATGTTCCATGAACAAGAGACCGTTGTTTTCTCCCTAGTAGCAACAGCACATCTACAACCGAAGAGATTATTGTCACTTACCTTGGAAACTAGAGGCATGAACCCACTATCGAGCATAAATACGCCCTCTTGGAGTCACTAGCAACTACTTGGACAAGATAACAACTAGCAACGGAGAGCATGCAAGATAACAAACAACATAGACATGATAGAATCATAAAGGTAAAACCATTAATCAAACCAACATAATAATCTCAATATCCATCGGATCCCCGCGAACACAACATGCATGATTACAAATAGATTAGATCTTGATCATGAACGGAGCTCACAAGATCTATACATGAAAGCACAAAGGAGGAGATATAACCATCTAGCTACTACAAGGACTCATAATCCAAGGTCGAACTACTCACGAATCATACCGGATAGAAGGCCTCTGGGATGATCTCCCCTCCGGCAGGGTGCCGGGAAGAGCTTCAGATCCCCCCGATCTAGGGAAGATGGTGGTGGAGGCTACAGACGGTTTCGTGGATTTCTGATCGGGTGCTCAGGGTTTCTACATCATGGGCTTCTTATAGGCGAAGGGGCGAGACCGGGAGGCGGCCAGGGCCACCAAACCCTAGCCAGGCGCGGGCCCACCTATGGTCGCGCCTGGGGGGTGTCCCTTTTGGCCGGCCCCTCCGTCTCTCCTCTAGACTTCTTGTTCCCCACGGAAAGTTATTGACTTTGTCCTTCGTCCCGTCCAATTCTGAGAATATTTCTTTACTAACTTTTCTGAAACCAAAAACAGCAGAAAACAGGCATCTGGCACTGTTGCAACTTGTTAATAGGTTAGTACCATATAATATGTAAAAATCACCTCGAAGTGTGGACAAGTAAAGAAAAGTAGATACTAAACAAGCATGGAGCATAAAAATTATAGATACGTTTCCAACGTATCACCTGTCAAATATAGAGGATGAGCATATTGTCTTCTGTGAAGACGCTTCTAATATTATCTCTCATCCTAGTAAAGCTAGAAAAGCTAGTGTTCATGTGCTTTCTGTTAAAATTGGTGATCATTGCTACTATGGTTTATGTGATATTGGTGCTAGTTCTAGTGCTATTCCTTATGAGCTTTACAGGGAAATTATGCATGAAATTGGTCCTTGTGAGCTTGAGGACATTGATGTGGTTATTCACCTTGATAATAAGGAAACCATATGCCCTATTGTTATTGTATGAGATGTGGGAGTTCTCTGTGGTAAGATTAAATATCGTGCTGATTTTCTAGTACTTAATTCAGTAGCTAATAAAACTTGTCCTATCATTTTTGGTAGACCTTTCTTGAACACTTGTGGAGCTATTATATATTGTAAGAAGGATAAAGTTTTAACTAAGTTTGATGGAGATTCTTATGAGTTTAACTTTTCCAATTTTTCTAAAGCTCCTTGTGAAAATATCTTGCCTAATGAAGGTTTCAGGATGGAACAACTTGCTTCTATTGATCCGGTTTATGACCTTGGACCTCTTTTTGGTGACTGTAAGTATGCTTATTCAGATGATAGAGTTGTTTCCGGTGACAGTTATATTGTCAACTTTATTCAAGTGCTACTGAAAGTTATTATGAGAGAGGGAAACATGGTTTTATGCATCTCAATAATGTTAAGTTTCCCCATTTTATGTTGAAAGCTTTGAAGTTGCATTTGTTTTGCCTTCTATGTTAGTGGCTTTTTGTTTCAAAAATTCGTTTTCTCATTATAACCCCATGCATAGGAAGTGGGTTAGACTCAAATGTGTTGGTTATTTGCTTCTTGATGCTCTTTTTCACTCTAGATATATATCTCCTTTGTGGGCATCATTGAAAGTTTCAAGCCTAACTTAAAGGCATTAAAGAAAAGTACTTGTTGGGAGATTACCCAAGATTTTTGTCAAGTCTTGGAAGTTATTACTTCAGTAACAACCGCTCCTTATCCTTTTTGTTTTGGTTTTTGTGTCAACTTCAATTACTTTTGAGAAGTGGAGGAGTTGTGAAAAGTGGTTGTCCTGGGAGACATTTTTGTGCTGCATTGTAAAAATTTGTGAGGGATCTCAGTATGTCGGATGGAGCTTTATTTTTCCGAGCTTGTTTTCCAAGTTTTTACCCAACTTTAATTAGTTCTGAACTTTTTGATTTAAGCAACAAAAGGTTTTCAAAAAAATCAATCTTTACCTGCTAGTCTGTTTTGACAGATTCTGCTATCATTTGCATTTGCCTCTTACAGAAGCCTTTGATTTGATGGATTTCAGTTGAAGTGTGTACCTAAAGGTTAATTGTGTTTTATTACACTAATGTTGCAATTGAGGTTTGTGTAAGACCTTGAAGGAAAGGAAATTCCAGGAGAAGGAGAAAAGGAGTCTGCAGAGTTCGTCTTTGAATAGGTAAAAGTGGTGAAAACAAAAGGTTCGCGAAAACCCAATCTTTTTATATTTTTGATGGTTTTAATGCATAAGGAAAGTTACGAGACGGAACAAAGGAGGAAACGGAGGCCGGGGTTGCCAAACCCACCCAGATGCAGGCCCACCTCGCCCCGCGCCTAGAGGGGGTGTGCCTCCCCCGAGCTCCATCTCCGCCTCGTTTTCGTACCAGTACCTTCCTTATGCATTGAAACTTCATAATATATAACCCCCGGATCCCCCGAGGTTCATGCATCGTGTTCTTGTCGTATTTTCGTTTCGATCTGTTTTTGTCAGGAAATCTTCTCAAGTTTAGAGCACCATGGTCTCCGCCAACGACAAAGGCAAGAAGGCCGAGGAAGATGATCCTAAAAATCCCAAGGAGGAGGAGATTTTTGTAGGGGATGAAGAATACATGGAATAGGACAAGCAACCGGACACCCGCACTACCGTCGCAAGCATTGGAGTGGTGGCAAAACCTACCAATCTTAGGAGGAAAGCACGGATGTCTACAGGAGGGAAACCTCCGCGTCTTATCTACAATCCACGGTCATCTCCTCCACACACCAAGAGACCCTTCCATTCTCTTATACATGAGCTGTAGGGTTCGCAGCATAGAAAACAAAAAATTTCCTACGATGTGAACTATGTACCAAGATCTATCTATTAGATACAAACAACGGGCGGATGTATATCCGTAGAGAACATACCCTTGAAGACCGACAAAGCTTAACGAATTCAACTCGTGGTTGATGTAGACGATCTCTTGCCGATCTCAAGATCGAGAGGAAGTCCTAGCGCCGCAAATCAGCAGCGCGTCCGTGCTCGAACACACGTTCGAGGCACCAAGCAACCTCCGCCTCCTCGCTCCAGCGATGCAGCGGAAGCACAACTCTTTCTTGCTGAATAGCCACCGGGAACATGTATCTCGCTAGTCTGAGACCATGGGGGATAAATTCTAGAGGGGGAAAGAGATCCTTCACGAGGAGGTGTGAGTGAGAAGTGAGGAGAGGGGTGCCTTTTATAGGAGGAGGGGGCACCCAAGGGGGTGGCCGCCGACCATGGGGGATGCCCCCTCCCCTCCTTCATTCATGTGGGTGGACACTCCACTCACAAAAATCCATTCATATCCCTCCACTCAAAATCCCACTCAAACATGCCATTAAATTTCCACCAAATTTAATGCAAACTCTCATTAAATAAAACTCTTTTATTTTATTCAGAATTTTGTCAATTACTTTAATGAAAAACATTCACAAATAACCCCTTTCTAGAATTCTATTTCACATGCATAACCACTTTATGCAATTTCACCCGAAAACCTGTTTCAATATCTAGTGAAATAAATTCCTGCGCTTGTTCATTCTTTCGGCATGAAACTTTTGCTCCAATTGGATGTCGGTGTCTCTTAAGTGTGTCACCCTACGGTTCGTGAATAATGCGGACATGATCAAGACCGCTCTCGGATCAATAATCAGAAGTGGGATCTGGAGACCCATACTGACTCCCACACATTCAACGATGACTTTCTTGTGATCGTCGGAACCTTTTACGCTAGTATCTTAATCCCTTTGTTTCACGATATATTACATGTTCGAGATTCGATCATCGGTATCTCCATACCTAGTTTGATCTCGCTACTTACATGCACTCTTTTCTCGTTCCCGTGATATAACATTCTAGTGATCATATCACTTGCTTGCAAGCTAATCAATGTGATATCACCGAGAGGGCCCAAAGTATATCTATCCGTCATCGGGATGAACAAATTCCACTCTCGATCCATGAGCCTCAACATAACACTTTATTAGTTCTGAATCCATCTTTATAATCACCCTGTTACGGTGTGACGTTTGATGTTATCAAGAAACTCTTCCGGTGTTAGTGATTGACATGATCTCATGGTCTAAGGATTAGGATCACTTCGTAAGTTGTTATAGCAATATAAACTCAATGACTTTGATCGTAATGCTATACTTCGGATGATTTTTCATCACACCATTACACTAATGTTGTGATCCCGTTATTAACAACATGCAATGTCCATGATCAGGAAACCTTGATCATCTTGTTAATCAACGAGCTAGTTTATGAGAGAGGCATAGCTAAGAAATTTCTGTTTGTTTATTAAACACACATGTATTATTGTTTCCGTATTAATACAATTATAGCATGCAAAACAAACATCTATCATATACTTGGAATACACATAATAAGCACTTTATTATTGCCTCTCAGGGCATATTCCCTTCAGTCTCCCACTTGCACTAGAGACAATAATCTAGTTACATAGTGATAAATCTAACACCCATCGAGTTCTGGTGTTGATCATGTTTTTCTCTAGGGAGAGTTTTTAGTCAACGGATCTGCTACATTGAGATCCGTATGTACTTTACAAATCTTTATATCTCCATCCTTGACATGCTCGCGGATGGAGTGAAACCGACGCTTAATATGCTTGGAATGCTTGTGAGACCTTGGCTCTTTGGCATTGGCAATGGCACTATTGTTGTCACAATAGATCACCATTGGGTCCAACGCGTTTGGAACCACTCCTAGTTCGGATATGAACTACTTCATCCAAACTGCTTCCTGAGCCGCTTCTGAAGCAGCAACATATTCGGCCTCCGTTGTTGATCCCGCCACCACAGGTTGTTTGGAGCTCCTCCAACTAACCGCTCCGCCATTCATGAGAAATACGTATCCGGATTGAGACTTAGAGTCATCCGGATTGGTGTCAAAGCTAGCGTCAACATAACACTTAGCGACGATCTCTTCTTCACCTCCGTATACAAGAAACATATATTTAGTTCTTCGTAAGTACTTAAGGATATTCTTGACCGCTATCCAGTGTTCCGAACCTGGATCCGATTGGTACCTACTAGTCAAACTAATAACATGTGCCACATCCGGTCTTGTACATAGCATGGCGTACATTATAGAGCCTATGGCTGAAGCATAGTGGACCTTGTCTATTATCTCTCTTTCTTCCGCCGAAGCCGGACTTTGAGTCTTACTCAATGTCTTGCCTTGCAACATAGGTAAGAACCCCTTCTTACTTCCGTCCATTTTAAACTTCTTTAAAATGTTATCAAGGTATGTACTTTGCGATAGCCCTATTAGGCGTCTAGATCTATCTCTATAGATCTTTATGCCTAATATGTATGATGCTTCACCTAGGTCCTTCATTGAAAATTTGTTGTTTAGATAACTTTTAACACTGTTTAAAAGATCTATATCATTTCCGATCAATAATATGTCATCCACATATAATATCAGAAATGCCACATTGCTCCCACTCACTTTCTTATAAATACAAGCTTCTCCATAAGTTTGGACAAATCCAAACTCTTTGATCACCTCATCAAAGCGGAGATTCCAACTTCGTGATGCTTGCTTCAATCCATAGATGGATCGCTGAAGCTTGCACACCTTGTTAGCATCCTTAGGATCGACAAAACCCTTTGGTTGTATCATATACAACTCTTCTTCAATTACCATTGAGAAACGCGGTTTTAACATCCATCTGCCATATCTCATAATCGAAATATGCAGCAATTGCTAACATAACCCTAACTGACTTTAGCATCTCTACGGGAGAGAATGTCTCATCGTAGTCAACTCCTTGAATTTGTCGAAACCCCTTTGCGACAAGTCGAGCTTTATGGATGGTCACATTACCATCAGCATCAGTTTTTCTGTTGAAAATCCATTTGTTCTCTACGGCCTTTCGGTCGTGAGGTAATTCCACCAAGTTCCAAACTTGATTTTCATACATGGATTCCATCTCGGATTTCATGGCTTCTAACCATTTGTTGGAATCCGGGCTCATCATCGCTTCTTCATACGTCGCAGGATCATCATTTTCATCAACCATGAAATTCATGACAGGATTTCCGTACAGCTCGGGAGCTGCACGCGTCCTGCTAGACCTGCGAGGTTCGGTAGTACTCTCTTTCGGAGTTTCATGATCATTATCATTAGTTCCCTCTTCAACAGGTGAAGCCAACTCCGGAACAACTTCCGGCGCTGCGCTACTCGCCATACTTTGAAGAGAAGGTTCAATAACCTCTTCGAGTTCTACCTTCCGACTACTCACACCTTTCACGAGAAACTCTTTCTCTAGAAAGGATCCATTCTTGGCAACAAAAACCTTGCCCTCGGATCTGTGATAGAAGGAATACCCAATAGTTTCCTTAGGGTATCCTATGAAGACGCATTTTTCCGCTTTGGGTTCGAGTTTATCCGGTTGAAGTTTCTTCACATAAACATCGCATCCCCAAACTTTAAGAAATGACATCTTAGGTTTGTTTCCAAACCACAATTCATACGGTGTCTTTTCAACGGATTTATATGGTGCCCGATTTAAAGTGAATGCAGTAGTTTCTAGTGCATAACCCCAAAATGACAACGGCAAGTCTGTCAGAGACATCATAGATCGAACCATATCTAATAAAGTACGATTACGACGTTCCGACACACCATTTCGCTGTGGTGTTCCGGCAGGCGTGAGTTGTGAAACAATTCCACACTCTTTCATGTGAGTGCTAAACTCGTAACTTAGATACTCACCTCCACGGTCGGACCGTAGAAATTTGATCTTTCTATTACGATGATTTTCCACTTCATTCTAAAATTCCTTGAAATTTTCAAAGGTTTTAGACTTGTGTTTCATCAAGTAGATATAACCGTATCTACTTAAATCATCCGTGAAAGTAACAAAATAACGATATCCAGCTCGTGCCGACACACTTATTGGACCACATACATCAGAATGTATGATTTCCAATAAATCGGTCGCCTGTTCCATTGAACCGGGAAACGGCATTCTAGTCATCTTGCCCATAAGGCATGGCTCACATGTATCAAATGATTCAAAATCAAGTGATTCCAACAGTCCATCTGAATGGAGCTTCTGCATGCGTTTAACGCCAATATGACCTAGACGGCAGTGCCACATATATGCGGATATATCATCATTAAGTTTAATCCTTTTAGCATCAACATTATGAATATGTGTAACATTGTCATCGAGATCTAATATAAATAAACCATTCATCATCGGTGCATGACCATACAAGATTTCATTCATATAAACAGAACAACCATTGTTCTCGGATTTAAATGAATAACCACTTCGCATCAAACACGATCCAGAGACAATGTTCATGCTCAGTGCAGGCACCAGATAACAATTATTTAAGTTTATAACTAATCCCGACGGCAAATGGAGAGGCAGCGTTATGACGGCGATCACATCAACGCTTGATCCATTGCCGACTCGCATCTTGACCTCACCCCTTGCTAGCGGTCGCTTGTTCCGCAGCCCCTGATTCGAGTTACAAATATTAGCAACTGAACCGGTATCAAATACCCAGGTGCTACTGCGAGCAGTAGTCAAGTACACATCAATAACATGTATATTATATATACCTTTGTTTGCCTTGCCGACCTTCTTGTCTGCCAAATACTTGGGGCAGTTGCGCTTCCAGTGGCCAGTCCCCTTACAATAGTAGCACTCGGTATCAGACTTAGGTCCAACTCGGGGTTTCTTTTCAGGCACGGCAACCAGCTTGCCTCCCTTACTTCCCTTCCGTTTTCCCTTCTTGTCTTTATTGAAACCAGTGTTCCTATTGATCATCAACACTTGATGTTCCTTTTTGATCTCCACTTCTGCAGTTTTAAGCATTGACAGAAGCTCGGGGAGAGACTTCTTCATGCCTTGCATATTATAGTTCATCACAAAGCTCTTATAGCTAGGTGGCAGAGACTGTAGAACACGATGGATGCCTAAGTCAATGGGAATCGTTATTCCCAAGTACACAAGCTTATCGGCGTAACCCGACATCTTGAGTACATGCTCACTAACGGAGCTGTGCTCTTCCATCATACATCTAAAGAACTTTTCTGAAGCGTTGTAGCTCTCTACAGCAGCATGTGTGTCGAAAATCATTTTCAACTCACCCATTGTATCAAAAGCATTGCTGTTTTCGAAACGCTTTCGAAGTGCCGGCTCTAGCCCATACAATATGCCGCAATGAACTAAGTTATGGTCCTCCTGACGAGTCTGATAGACATTCTTCTCCTCGTCAGGGGCATCCTCAAAAGGTGGGGGCCTAGTGGCGCTTCTAGCACGTATTGCTTTTGTGCAGTAGAGAGGAGAATCCTCAAATTCATGGCCCATTCGGTAAAGTTGCTACCGTTCGTTGGAAGTTTCTCTTTCTCCATGAACACATTGAAATTAAAAGAAGGTGGTGCCATCTACAACAGAATTTGTAAAGTTTAGACTAAGTGTATGATAGATTGAGTTCAACTAATCCATATTACGAATGAACTCCCACTCAAAAACGACAACCCTCGTGCCTTTTTGGTGATTACATGAACCAAATCCACTATACCAAGTCCGATCATCGCGTGAGTCAGTATAGCTTCAAAGGCGAGCATCAAATGGGCATCGTATCTACTATATGACTCATTCTTAACCTTTCGGTCCGTGTTCCGAGGCCATGTCTGTACATGCTAGGCTCGCCAAGTTAGAACCTTAGTATTCGCGTGTGTAACTATTTTACACCCGAAATATGGTCGTGGATCCAAGAACACCCGATCATCACGTGATGTCTTGGAGCGACGAAAACATAATGGTGCATACTAAAGGAAGAACACATTCTTATCTTGATATTTAAATGAGGGATCATCTTATTATGCTAACAAAGCGCTAAACAAGCAATATAAGATGCTATCAAACATCACATGTTTATTAGTGAAATGATATGGTTCCCGCATATGATCTCTATCATGTGCATCGTGGTATGATCACTATCATACCTATATGTGTAAGTCCAAGGTCTATGGAGATTACACATTATGTATGTTGTAAGAGTATCATCTCATACTTCTACTGACAACATCACCATATCATAACACTAGCCCAGCAACAATCTAAACTAGACGCCTCTAATTTATCCATTGCAAGTTTTACGTGGCTTAGGGCTTTCGAGATAGAACCGTTCTTACCTACAAACATGAACCACAATGAGGATAACCAAATTGTTGACAACTCGTTACAAAATAGATATTGACTATAGTAGGAGAGACAGACACCCGCTAGCCACTTATGCAAACTAGTTGCATGTCAAGCGTGGAACTGGTCTCATGTGCGAGGACATGTAAAGTTTGTCCGGTCCGCTTCATCCCACTATGCCACCAATATCCAAAATTACAACTAAGGAGCAATAACATGATCATCATCGCCCACATACTCATATGTGTACTACCCGTGTAAAGCATCTACACATAGATCCGGCTCTGATACCACTGGGTTCGCAGCATAGAAAACAAAAATTTTCCTATGATGCAAACTATGTACCAAGATCTATCTATTAGATACAAACAACGGGAGGATGTATATCCGTAGAGAACATACCCTTGAAGACCGACAAATCTTAACGAATTCAACTCGTGGTTGATGTAGACGATCTCTTGCCGATCTCAAGATCGAGAGGAAGTCCTAGCGCCGCAAATCAGCAGCGCATCCGTGCTCGCACACACGTTCGAGTCACCAAGCAACCTCCGCCTCCTTGCCCCAGCGATGCAGCGGAAGCACAACTCTTTCTTGACGAATAGCCACCGGGAACATGTACCTCGCTAGTCCGAGACCATGGGGGATAAATTCTAGAGGGGGAGAGAGATCCTTCACGAGGAGGTGTGAGTGAGAAGTTAGGAGAGGGGTGCCTTTTATAGGAGGAGGGGGGCACCCAAGGGGGTGGCCGCCGGCCATGGGGGCTGCCCCCTCCCCTCCTTCATTCATGTGGGTGGACACTCCACTCACAAAAATCCATTCATATCCCTCCACTCAAAATCCCACTCAAACATGCCATTAAATTTCCACCAAATTTAATGCAAACTCTCATTAAATAAAACTCTTTTATTTTATTCAGAATTTTGTCAATTACTTTAATGACAAACATTCACAAATAACCCCTTTCTAGAATTCTATTTCACATGCATAACCACTTTATGCAATTTCACCCGAAAACCTGTTTCGGTATCTAGTGAAATAAATTCCTGCCCTTGTTCATTCTTTCGGCATGAAACTTTTGCTCCAATTGGATGTCGGTGTCTCTTAAGTGTGTCACCCTACGGTTCGTGAATAATGCGAACATGATCGAGACCCCTCTCGGATCAATAATCAGAAGCGGGATCTGGAGACCCATACTGACTCCCACACATTCAACGATGACTTTCTTGTGATCGTCGGAACCTTTTACGCTAGTATCTTAATCCCTTTGTTTCACGATATATTACATGTCCGAGATTCGATCATCGGTATCTCCATACCTATTTGATCTCGTTACTGACATGCACTCTTTTCTCGTTCCCGTGATATAACATTCTAGTGATCAAATCACTTGCTTGCAAGCTAATCAATGTGATATCACCGAGAGGGCCCAGAGTATATCTATCCGTCATCGGGATGAACAAATTCCACTCTCGATCCATGAGCCTCAACATAACACTTTATTAGTTCTGAATCCATCTTTATAATCACCCTATTACGGTGTGACGTTTGATGTTATCAAGAAAATCTTCCGGTGTTAGTGATTGACATGATCTCATGGTCTAAGGATTAGGATCACTTCGTAAGTTGTTATAGCAATATAAACTCAATGACTTTGATCGTAATGCTATACTTCAGATGAATGTTCATCACACCATTACACTAATGTTGTGATCCCGTTATTAACAACATCCAATGTCCATGATCAAGAAACCTTGATCATCTTGTTAATCAACGAGTTAGTTTATGAGAGAGGCATAACTAAGAACTTTCTGTTTGTTTATTAAACACACATGTATTATTGTTTCCGTATTAATACAATTATAGCATGCAAAAAAAACATCTATCATATACTTCGAATACACATAATGAACACTTTATTATTGCCTCTCAGGGCATATTCCCTTCATGAGCGTCAATATCAACATGTTCCCAAAGGGAACTTGCCCTCAATGTGGGATTTGCCTCGTTCTAACCATGCAGGGGAGGAGCATACTAAGAAGGAAGAGTGGAGAAATAATAACAAGGACTAGAATCCTCGGTCCGAATTGATCATGAACTGCATTGAGCATAATTCGGAGTTGATTCGCACTGTGACCTTCGATATGGAGGATTTGAAGAAACTTATTGAGGATATTATCAGCAGAACACCACCACCACCAAAGGAGTAATTCGTCATCAGGTTTGGCATCCCCTTGGCTTGTTCCAAGCTTGGGGGGAGTGTCGTGGTATCACCATCATTGTCTTTTATCTTTTACCTTTTTAGTGGATTAATATCTTTGGTAGAGAGGTTATCTTATAGTTTAGTTTGCATGTGGAAGTATCTCTCCTTTAGTTGATTATCTATGTATCCCTTGGTGTGAGTTCCTTTATGGAATATTAATGAGAAGTTTCATCTTTTACTTTTTGCACTTCTTATCTTAGTTTGCAATCTCTATTATATGATTGATCTTGTTGATCAGTATTGGCATCACTTTGGGAGCATCAAGTGGATCTAAATTGGTTTTAGCAAACCGAGTTCTGGTCAGTAGCAATACTTTTTGAGGTTTGAAAGAAAAAGAGAAAAAGCTTACAGGTATTTTGTATCATTTATCTTCTTTCTTGTTGGCTCATAAGCCTAATATTCTTTATTTAAGATCTTTTGTGTCTTCAAGGAAGATTGCATGTTTGGCTTTATTACATGTATGTTTGCTTGTTTCTTTCAACTCTCTTGCTTGCTACCCAGCTTTGCTAGCCAAAAACCTGTTCTGAGAAGGCATACTTCTCATGTTTCAAACCCCTTTGAACCAAAACCTGTTCCATTTGTGTCCACTATATCTACCTATTAGCTTTTTCTATTCCAGGCAAATTCTCAAGCTTCATCTATCTTTCGAATTAAAAAGTATTTTGTTATGTGGAAACAAGTTAGTAAAGCTCTCACAAACTTGATGGCACACCTTATTTTCTTGCCCCTAAAAGACTTGAACCATTATGCCATAGAAGTTGTATATGCTTGGATTTATACGTTGGAATTAGCAGAACCGTGATGTCATGGGGAACGCTTTTAAAATTGCACTTGTACCTTGTACATAGTTGATATCGTGCTCTTTTGTCTATGGATGTCAACGGTGTGAAATAAAGAGGGAACTTGTAAGTCCATGGAGTCTCTATTTTGTGTTAGAGAAACGCCTGGGCCGCTAGCCTAAGCCATGCCTAATCATGGTGGAAACTTGCAGCATCACCATAATGAGATATCTTTGAAGCATCCTCAATAAAAAGCTATGCACATAGTAAATAAAAAGATTGCTGAGATGCTCATTGTCTGCTTGCCTGGTCATTTTGGTTATGGGATAGCTCCTGTACCATGTGCAAGGGGTACCCCGTTGGCGGTTCTCTATGATACGCATGTACTTACAATGACAAGAACTTAGCGGTAACTAAAGTTGAGTATCATGAGGAGTGGCCCGCATATTCAAGGGACATGAGATTGCCAGCTTATATTTCGTCAAGCATATACTCCATCTTTGTGCACTTTAACCTTAATCATCTCAAGATGCCTATGATAGGGGCAATGAGGGCTTAAAGCTAGTAAGTACCATAATCTTTTGGAATCTCTTTATGGCTTTTAATCCCTGCTACCCTCTATGAAGGGACCTTTCTCCTATTTCTAAGTTGAGTCAGTAAACCTACTTCCTCTCTATCTCCAGCAAGCTTTTGAGTTGTTGTGTTCCAAGCATTCATATGGTGATTTATTCAATCATGTTCTTTATCTTCCTTGTTTGGACAAAACTTTTATCTATTGAGTATTACTTTGAAAGCCTTCATTGAAAAACCTTTTTGAGCAAAGAGTGCTCCTGTTGTAAAACTTCTACAAAAAGCTTTTTGTGAAACTGTTTGCCAGCTGTTCTCTGACCAAGAACAAGAGTTTGCCAATTCCAATTATGATTTATCTTTATGCATCTCTATTTTTACTCATGTACTTGTTGCAAGCTAAGTTATATAATGGTGAGTTGCTTTCTTCCATGAGTTGTGTAATGGTAAGTGTGATGCTTCTTGTCCGTATTAATTTATCGACACATCACTCCATAAACCTGTGGACATGTTTACTGAGCTCAGTTTTCGCTTGGGGACAAGCGAAGGTCTGAGCTTAGGGGGAGTTGATACGTCCAATTTGCATCACCATTCTATATCATAATTTGAATCTATTCATTGATATATGTCTTATTATGAGGTAATACTTATGTCTTTTCATTTGTTTATACATGTTGGATGATTCTTAGAGGATGGACTGTAGGAGTCTGGATTCTAATGGAAAAAGAGGCGTTTTGATGCAATTTCGCGAAGATCAGAAAAATACCAGAAAAATATGGGAAAGTTATATTTTCCCAAAAGACAGAGGAAGCCAGAAGGGGAGGCGAAGTTGGGCCACAGGAGGCCCACACCCCCTAGGCGCGGGTCCACCTTGCCCCGCGCCTAGGGCAGGTGTGGCCCACCTTGCCGGTATCGGACTCCGCCCTCTCGCCTATATCTTCCTTACGGAACCCTAACACCAGGGGCCGACCACATATAGATTTCCGCCGCCTCCACGGGGCGAAAAACACCGAGAGAGAAAGATCTCTCCGGCAGACAGATTTCTTCCGGGGAAATTCCTTTTCGGAGAGGGGAGATCATCGCCATCAACACCGTCATCAAGCTAGGATTCATCGGGATCATCATCATCATCCACACCATCATATCCACCAGCACCATCATCACCACTCCGTCCCTCTATAACAATTGCGTTGGATACTGCTTTAGTTCTTAGGAGAAACTTTCTCGGTGTTAATTACTATTGTAGTTGATGCTTGTGAGTGGAACCATTGGATTAATGTTTATGTTCAGATTGTTATTATCATCTTTGATCTTGATCCATATGATCTCTTGTGAGTAGTTCGTTTAGTTCTTGAGGACATGGGAGAAGTCATGTTGTTATTAGTGGATTTGTGTTGAGTTATTATTCAATGGTTTAGTATTTAAGTTGTGGTGCTATTCTTCTAGTGGTGTCATGTGAACGTCGACTACATGATACTTCACCATTTATGGGCCTAAAGGAATGCATTGTGTATTTGGCTACTAATTGCGGGGTTGCCAGAGTGACATAAACCTGAACCCCCGTTAGGACACCTTTGGACAAGGGAGCGTAGGATCTTAGAGTTTAAGGTTGTGGTTAGGTTTATATCTTAATTACTTTCCTGTAGTTGAGGATGCTTGCAGGGGGTTTAATCACAAGTATGTATTAGTGCAAGTAAGGTCGGTACATTAGCACAGGTTCACCCACACAACACTTACAACACCAAAGAAGAGTACTCAAC
Organism: Avena atlantica; assembly: GCA_910589765.1. Lineage (NCBI taxonomy): Eukaryota > Viridiplantae > Streptophyta > Magnoliopsida > Poales > Poaceae > Avena > Avena atlantica. The sequence goes on from OU342734.1 coordinate 352,819,393, forward strand.
TATATGAAGCGAAAGCACTTGACAGAATTCCCATGTGTCCTCGGGAACGTTTCGTCCTTATAAGTATTTCCACCGGCTTGTCCTTTGCTAAGAAATAATTGGGCCACTTATTGCGTTTGTTCTTTATTACTTGCACTTTTTTGTTGCTTTATCAGAAAACCCCTAAAAATCCGTTTGCTAAGTATTTGCAAAGAGTTCCTGCTCCATACCGCTAGTTAACACCTTCAGCTCCTCGTTGGGATCGACACTCCTATTTATCGAAAGTACTGCGATACACCCCCTATACTTGTGGGTCATCAAGGCTCCCTTGGCGAAGTTCGTGCCGCTATCAGTGATGATGTTGTGGGGGTACCCGAACCGGATGATGATGTCCCGGAAGAAGGTGACGACTGTGGCACCGTCCAGCTTCCAGGTCGGCTTCGCCTCCATATACTTGGTGAACTTGTCCACCGCCACCAGCAGGTGGGTCATGCCGGCTTGGGCTCGCTTGAAGGGGCCGACCATGTCCATCCCTTAGACAGCAAAGGGCCACGTGATCAGTATGGTCTTGATGCTGAAGTCGGCATGTGCCTTAGCCGGCCGAACTGCTAGCACCCATTGCACGCGCGAACAAACTGGTCCGCATCTTCCGAGGCGGTGGGCGAGTAGAAACCATGGCGCATTGCCTTCGCCGCCAGGGCATGAGAAGAGGCGTGGTGGCCACATTCCCCCTGGTGTGGTGGCCACATTCGAGCCGGCAGCCCTCGGGTCTGCTACCCAGATGATGGACTCGGATTCCAGAGAGGGTGATGCTGGGCTTGCGGAGGTGCTCCAAGGAAACTCTGGGATGGATGGCTGATCTGGTGGATCTGACTCGTGTGAGTGTGTCGGCCGCCTCTTTGTTGGCGCGGGGGACGTGGTGGAACTCACATCCCTCGAAGCCGGAACTGAGCAACTGGATGTGGAACCGGTACAGGGCCATGCTGGCATCCCGGGCTTCCCACTCGCCGGATACATGCTGCATCACTAGATCCTAATCTCCGAAGCAGAGGATCTGGCGAATGCCGATATCTTTTGCAAGCCAGAGCCCGTGCACGAGCGCTTCATATTCGGTGACGTTGTTCGAAGCGGTGAACTAGATCTGCAACACGTACTCCAGCCTGTCTCCCTTGGGAGAGGTGACCATGATGCCTGCTCCCAAGCCTCCCGCGCATCTTCAAGCCGTCGAAATGCAACTTCCAGTAGTCGGAATCAGGAACCGGCAGCAGGTACTGGTTCTCCGCCCAGTCGACAAAGAAATCCTCCACCACTTGAGACTTGATGGTGATTCTTGGCTCGTACAGGATGTAGTAGGCGGCCAGATCGATGCCCCACTTGGCTACCCGGCCCGTGGCATCCTTTTTGCCGAAGATCTCCCCCAATGGCGCGGTGGACATCACCGTGAGCGGATGCTCCTGGAAGTAGTGCTTGAGATTCTTGTAGGTCAAGTAGATGATGTATCACATCTTCTGGTAGTGGGGGTAGTTCTACTTGGAGAGGGAAAGCACCTTGCTGATGTAGTAGACGGGTCGCTGAACCGGCTGGGCCTTGCCCTCCTCGTGACGCTCCACCAACAGGACGACACTGACGACCCGGTTGGTGGTGGCTATATAGAGCTACATCGGCTCCTTCTCAGCTGGCATGGCGATAACCGGCACTTTGGATAGCATGCGCTTGAGGTCATGGAATACGGCATCCTCCTGCGCAGTGCAGGTGAACTTGTCTGTCTTATTTATCAACGGGTATAGCGGAAGTGCTTTCTCCCCAAGCCGACTGACGAATCGGCTAAGGCAGGCCATTCATCCGGTGAACTTCTGGACGCCGAGAAGGCTCTTAGGCGGCCGCATCCTCTCGATGACCGCGATCATCTCCGTATTAGCCTCGATCCCTCGGTGTGAAACGAGAAAACCGAGGAGCTGTTCGGTTGGCACGTCAAACGCGCACTTCTCCGGATTTAGCTTCATCTGGTACCGATGAAGATTCACGAACGTCTCGCCCAGATCTTCCAGCAGGGTCTGCCTCTCCTTCGTCTTGATGACGACATCGTCCATGTAAGCATGCACATTCCGGCCAATTTGCGAGTGCAAGCATTTCTACATGCAGTGCTGATAGGTGGCACCTACATTCTTTAGGTCGATTGGCATGGTTACATAGAAGTAAGCGCCATACGGGGTGATGAATGATGTTTTCAAGTGATCAGCCGGATTTATCCAGATCTTATTGTAACCGGAATAACAATCGAGGAAGGAGAGCAAATCACAGCCAGTCGTAGAGTCAATAACTTGATCAATACGAGGAAAAGCAAAAGGGTCTTTTGGGCAGGCCTTGTTCAGGATGGTGTAGTCGATACACATGCGCCAGGTCTTGTTCTTCTTCAACACCAAGACTGGGTTGGCCAACCAGTACGGGTGGTATACTTCCATGATGAAGCCAGCAACAAGTAGTCGGGCGATCTCGTCGCTGATGACCTTCCTCTTGTCCTCTGCGAAGCGATGGAGGGGCTGCTCGAAGCGAGTGCTCGGCGAACTCCCTTGGCACACCCGATATGTACTTCGGGGACCATGCGAAGATGTCCCGATTCTCATGGAGGAAGTCAACAAGCATGCTTTCCTATTTGCTAACCAAGATAGCACCGATGGTGACGCGCTTGGAGGGGTCAGCCGGGTCGAGCGGGATCTGCCTGGTGTCCTTGGATGGCTAGAACGCCATGTCCCCAGTCGGCTTCAAGCCAGCTGGCACCTCCTGCTGCAACATTGCAATGTTGCGCATGATCTCCGCTTCTCTTTCGTGATGAGAAGGGCCTCAGCTATCTTCGCACCTTCTATCGCGCATGCCATGGACTGCATGTAGCAGCCGACCACAATGATCATACCATTCGGCCCCGGTAACTTCATCTTGAGGTATGCATAGTGGGGGACCGCCATGAACTCTGCGAGGGTGAGGGCGTCCAAGAGGAGCATGGTAGGTGCTGGATAGGTTCACTACCTCGAACTAGATTGGCTGGTGCCATAAGTTCTCCTCCAAGCCAAATATGACATCCAGTCAGATTTTGCCTAACGGAACACACGGTGGCACATATGCAACGCGATGGAAATTAGTGCTCGAGGTCTGTAGGTCGCGCTCCCAGATGCCTAGCTTCTCCATGGAGGAATGGTAGAGAAGGTTGAGGCTGCTCCCACCATCCACCAGTACGCGCAAGAATCGGCAGGTGCGCACGTCGGATATGAGGAGAGGGTATAGCACCATCGCGTAGCCCCCGGGATTCGGGAGTAGATCCGCCTGGTCCTCCTGGCTCCAGGTGATGGGAGTCTCGGACCAGTTCAGGTGCAGGGGGACCAGAGGAATGACAGCTTTCACCTCCACAGCGCGCTGCTTCCAGCTGCAACTGTCAGTTGGCTTGGCCTCGAAGATGTGGTACTTCTCATGCTGATGCGGGTAGGCCCCGTTTCCGTTGTTGTTGTTCCCGGATTCCCTAGCCGGCGATAGGGGTCCGCCAGGAGGGGGTGGGGGAGAGGAGGCAAGCCAGCCTGCTCCTTCATCTACCGGGTCCAGCTGCACTGTCGGGTGGTGTGCGTAGCCAGCTTGAAGGCGCCACTGTGGTACTTGCACAACACATCGAACATCTGATCGAAGGTGAAGGTGTTCCTCTACCTCTTGTCGTTGCCAGCCGGTGCACCTTTCACCGTGTTGACTTGCCTCTGGTGGTATTAAGGACATTGCTGCTTAAACGGGCACTTGCCTTGGTAGCGGTTGTCGCCACCAGGCCGCCTGGATGATCCGACGTCGCCACCTTGTCCACCCTGCTTCTCTCGATCCGGCTCAGTGAGGACTGGCCGGCCTTCCGCATTCACCCGGAGGGGCTTCTTCATTGCCGCATCCGTGATGGCGTACTGGTCGGCGACGGTCATCATCTACGCCATGGTCATGGGCTTGTCGCATAGCAGCCGGTGGCGTAGCATCGTGCCCTCTCGACACCCTTCGATGAAGAAACCAATCGCTTGGTTCTCCACCTCCCCTTCGCAGGAGTTGCGTAGCTCAGTCCAGCGGGCAAGATATTTGCGATCCGACTCGCGGTCTCCTTGGACGCAAAGAGAGAGATCGCGAGGTCTAACCGAACTATTGTAGGTGCCGTTGAAGTTCTGTATGAAGACCTTCTCAAAGTCGGGCCAAGCATTGATGCTGTTGGGCGCGAGGCTGTTGAGCCAGGTTCTCGCTGAACCGGTCAACATGAGAGGCACATAGCGTACAGCCACACGCTTGTTGCTGTGGGCGATTCCGACTGCCGTGGCATAGTCGGTCAGCCAATCTTCCGGCTTCATGTTGTTGTCGTACTTGGGGGTGTCCCGTGGCAGGGAGAACTTGTCAGGGAACGGTTCCTTTCGAATGCGTGGCCCGAAGCACACTGGTCCGGTTGCGTCTTCCTCCTCCGTGACACGGGCTTGCTCCAGGAGGTCGATTCTGTCGCACGCGTCTGGCTCAACCGGATTGGGTGCTCCCACCCGGCCAGTTAGACAGGATGGGTTAGGGGGTGGAGGGTGGCCCTGATCAGCCGGATGCGGTGGTGGAGCCGGTCGGTCGGTGACTCGTAGCATCTTGGTCGCCACGGGGTTGGATGCTGCCGGATTGGCGATGCTTGGAGCGCGTACACGCACGGGGCTGGCTCGGAGAGGTAGAGTACTCGGTCTGGCGAGGGCTGTCCTGACTGCCTCCAGCCGGATGGTTCCCTCCGGAGCCGGCTCTTGCCTCGTACGCGACCCGAGCGGCCTCGGCCTGCTCGTCAGCCACTCGCAGCAGGTGTTGCACCCGCTAAAACTGTCGGATCCTTTCCTCCCCCTCCATGTGGGGTAGTTCCTCAGCGATGGCTCGCGCTGCCCGGACATTCTTCACCGCGGTGTCGTACACAGGCGGTAGGAAGTACATGTGAGGCCCCGTCTCGACATCTTGCTCAAAGCGGGATCCCAGTTCTCCCCCACGGCGCTGCATGGATCCCAACCGACTAGGATCTAGCCAGGGTGAGGTCATGGGCACGGTGGTACTCGCGCATGTTGCTCTCCATCTGGTACTTGGTGGAGGCCAGGCCCTAGGCCTGGAGAAGCAAACGCTCTCGCGCCGCCTCGATCTTTGCGGCCGCCTCCTCCAGATCCTCTCCCAGGTCAACTAGAGCGAGGAGTTCCTCGATAACTTCCTCCATCATGCCCTTTCCATGCAAGGGAGTGGACAATGCCGACTACGTGGCTAGTGCGCTCGAGTGTAGGTTGACGGTTGTGGCTAGATCCAGCCACCATCACTTCCACGCTGCAAGTCGCGACGAGCGTGCTGCCGGCTGAGGGAAGTGACTCGGTGAAGGAGACGATCTCCCGAGGGAAATCCTCTGGCACGGTGGTGACGTAGACTGGCAGGTTACCGAGCAGCAGAACGGAGCCGCCTGCCGGAAAGCTGGAGCTGGCAAAGTAGGGGGCGTTATCGATGACACAATCGAACTTGCCCAGGGTGAGCACGAGACCGGAGGCCAGGCGCTCGCCGGATGAAGAGCGGGTTCCCGTGCAGAACATAACTCCGGTCGCCGCCATCATTTCCCCATGGTGGGCGCCAACTATCATCGGTATGGAAACGACAATGCCTGAGCAGGCTAGATAGAGGTGTGGGAGCAAGCAGGGAAGCAAGCGATGTCGTCCACATGCGGGATTGGGCACAAGAATGCATCGGGGACACAAGAAGTACCCAGGTTCGGGGCCCTCGTGGTGAGGTAACACCCTTACTCCCGCAGATCTGACTATCTAGATGAACACTGAGAAATACAAAGGCTCCTTGAGCTGTATCGATGTTTCTAGCTAGAAGATGAGAGTCCAACCCTTGCTACTTTGCCCCTGCCGCCCCTTATATAGGGCCGAGGCGGCATGGGCAACGACACTGCCGACTAACAGGTCCCACAGGCGGACCTGGACAACTATTCATGTATAGTATCCTGCCTCCCTGATGTCTAGTACAGTGCCGCACCCCCCGGCCGGCACGGAAATGGTGGAGGCCGCCCCGGCCGACACGGGTGGAGGCTCTTGTTCCGGCCTAGCACGGGTACGGGCCCGTCTTCTCCGGCGTCTGTGCCACTGACTCTGTCTTCCTGTCTTGTCATTGTCTACTAGGGCGGTGGGTTACTGTGCACCAGTCATCTTAGCACGCTTGCCTTCCTGGTAAACCTTCTCCGACTGGTATGATCCTGCCGGCTACCTTGTCCGTCTAGGGAGATCCATCTGACTAGGTTCCCTGCCTGCGCCTTCTTATCCGGATGATGGTTCCGCCGGCTCGTCGTTGGTCTATCCTTCTCTTTGGCCTGCTTTTGAGTTCTTACATCTGGCTGGGATCTCCCGACTGGAAGTTACATTGCCCCTGAATCTTGCCCGGTTAGCCTACCCGAGGGTGACCCCCGACACTAAGTAAAGCATCATTTTTTGAAAAAACTTGTTTATTTTTTTGAATTAGTCTAAATTAGAGGGTACCCTCTAGGGTTGTAACCTGTTTGTCTTGCTTCGATCACAGACCCGCGTAGATCTCCTGCTCTCGAAAAAAACAATTTGTACACCGGACCAAACATAAATCAAATATGGATTGGTCCCTTCCACCCGGATGCTAAATTCTAAAACCTTCACCTGTCCACATTCTTCCTCTCTATTCGTCGAGGAGGAGTCCTCGCGAGCTGAGGTTAAACCGTTAAAGAAGATATGGCAGTGTGAACATGGAAGGGTAAACCTTTTCGACTGATAGAGAAAAGAGGGAAATTTCTAAGGTTTTGAGGACTTTGAAATTTTTTTAAGTTTGACTTAGATTTTCTAGCAACTTGCTTTTCATTCATTCATTCAATCATTCATAGCACACGATACAAATACACACCACAACAAGGTAAACAGATGGTTTTAGGAACCATTCTGGAAACTACGATATAGTGGGACCAAACACTACTCACTACGCTAGTGCTCAAGTGCTACTACTCCTCGGAGTCGGTGTAGTCGTCATCCTTATCCTCATCGTCGTCATTGATGAAGGCGAAATCCTCCTCATTGGTGAAGAAATCCATAGCCCGATCCTCCAGAAAATCGTCATCATCGCTGAGATAGGAGTAGGGGTCTCCACGAAGATCGTCTCCGGCATTCTCCCTTTCCTCCAACTGCATGTCTCTCTCATGGATGGTCTCCTCCAAAGACGAGATACGGTGGCGAAGACGGGCAATGATGCGCTCCTTCTTGTCGAGCTGACGGCGGTGAGACTTGCAATCCTTTGCTAACATGGCGATGGTCTGATCCTTCATCTTGATAATGGCGGACTTGTGGTTGGAGTAGTCACGGCAATTATCCAACTCCTGCTGAAGATCGTACATCATGAAGCTAAGGTGGTCCAATTAGGTCTTCAGCTCATGGTGGTATGGGGCTTCCAGTGGTTTTCCATTAGCATCACGCCTTGGGAAAAACTCAAAGCGGGTACCCTTGATCTGGTTGATACTTTGCCCACACAGACGGGCAAGAGCTTCCTGCATGGCCCTAGCAAGTCCATCAAGCCAGTTTTCTCTCTTAAGGTGAATTGAATTCCCTCGGCAGTGGGAGGTTCAATCTTTCCTAGGAGACTTGCAACAATTAGCCACTGCGGATCTTCTCCTCCTTGATCATTGAGCTGAGCTCAGAAGAACTCGGGGTGCGGACGCTCCAGAAGTTCCAAAAGCTGGTCCAAATCCCTCTCAAAGATAAGGTCTCCGCCATTTCCCAACTGGTAAAACTTGTCGTACTTCACGTCCATCTAAAAGAATATAAGATGAGTAAGTTAGTAGAGTGATCAAGTGTGTCAATTTTTATGTATTTTGCAAGAGTTTTTGAGGAACATGAATTTTCATGAAAGAATCAAAGTGATAAGAATGGGAATAAGTTTTTGTAAATATTTGCTTTCTTTGGTTTTGAAACTAAGTTTTTGATTCCAAATGTCCAGTGTAACTAGGGTCTCCTATGGTCAAAACTGAAGCTCTGATACCAACTTGTCAACACCCAGATTTTTAATCCCAGATGCCTGTTATGCCATACATCGCAATCCCAGGATTACCATTTCTGCGAGACATAACAGAATTGGATACCACAGTACATCATCCATTACAAACCATACACAAGTTCTTACAAAAATAAGGATCTCATGATCCAGTTTTTAATAAAAATCAAGCAGCGGAATACATAATAATAACGGTAGCGTAGGCGAAGCTCCATCTTCGGGGTCACAGGCAATGCTGACGATGGGAGATGATCCTAGTTGTCGTAACCTTCCCGGGGTCCATCATCCTGGTACTCCTCTTCATATTCTGGCCACGGGAATATCCAGGGACAAAGCCATGAGTACTCTTTAAGTACTCGCAAACTAATACTAACAAGTGAAGGGGTTTTTTGTAATAGGACACTAAGCTCTAGGGTTGTTTTGCAAAAAGCCAGATTTACCTCTACTAAGTTCAGAAGTAAGAAAAGCTAGTTGAAATTTTATAAAGCCTAAGTGGGAACTTGTATTTCATGCCACAACTCTGTTGTGTTCAAGTCAAAATCTCAATTCATTTCACAAGTCATTTTGAAAACATCTGACCGGGGAACAGTATGGACACTCTAACTGTCCATAACCGCGGACGCGGCTATTCGAATAGTTTGACACTCTGCAGAGATTGTACACTTTCACCACAACATTTGATACATCCGTCAGGAACAAATCCTGAATTCACCATACTCAGTATGCGGATAATCAATCCTAACCTTTCAATTACACACCCTAGTATAAGCACCTCTCCTGTGAGTTTGGCCTCCCAACCATGACCAACTGTCATCTTGGGTACTGCACAGGTGGACAATCTTCACAAGGTAGCCTCAGCTCAGACCTTGGCCGTGAGGGAACTAATACTAAGGTATATAAGTTTCCAGTCAAGCCCTACCCAATTCTCGGGTATTGTCGTTGTACGGTAAAATTGGAATGGTATCGCATCCAGACAACCATCAGTTTTCTAAAGGGCTAAGGCTCATGCCTCAACATTTTCATCACCATAAATCCTCTAGTGTTCGGAAACACATGTCCAAAACATCTCAATAGAATGATCCATCATTCCAAGGTTTTCATAACCATTTTTCCACCAAGTATTCCCACCTAAGTTGATCAAGTTTTATGCTTAGCACTAGCATCTACAAGTGGGGGTAAGTACTAATGAGGGGTGGTAAACTAGTGGAATTTAACTAAGTTCAATCTCATGCCTTAGGATGACATAAAGATTATCTAGCTTAGGCCAAATTTTATGCTCTTTATGCAACCTTCAAGTATCTCTCTAGAATCTACAATTCACTTAAGTAAGATCTAAGTACTAGCTTTGATAAAGAAATAAAGTATAAAGCTTGCAAGTAAAACTAGGAATGGGTATCAACATATGTGTCTGACCAAGCATGCTTAGGGCATTGCATAGGTCAACTTGATTAGTAAGGCTTGCTAAAGTAGAGTATCTTGCAAGTGTTAGCTTGCACATTCAACTAGTAGTATTAGGCTTGCATCAATCTCAGTATAAGCTTGCTAAATTAATAGCTTGCAAGTATTGGCTTGCCTTGTGCAGAGCAGTGGTTGAAGTTCTCCTCGGCTTCTTCTTCGTAGTATCCTCCTTCCTCCTCGTATCCTTGGTCGGTACTAGCATCTATGAATACATACGAGGTACACAATCACCAAACAATACTTAACTACTTTCAATCATCACACAAAAGGGTCCTATAGATGATCTAGCATCATCACTAACATGACAAGATTAAAGCTTGGTTTAATTTTTTTTATTTTTAGAAAAGTAATTTCTACTCATTGAAAAACTACTTAAGATTTAATATTCTCCAAACCAAACATGGGATCATGTTGACACATATCATCACCACATATTTTAGTCCATGGGAATGTGATTTAAAGTGGTGTCACAATTTAATAAGGTTTAACCTTTTATTTTACTTAAATAAAGTGACTAGAAATGCCTATGTGGCATTTTTTTATTACTTGAACAATATTTCTGTAAGTAAACCCAAATGTTTTTATATATTCTGAAAGGTATGATCAAATGTGATTTTTGAGAGTTGGAATCAACTCAAAAGCTATTATGGTTTAAATTTGAAAAATGTTTGAATGCAGAAAAGGTTCTGTCTTGTTATTTCTACCAAGGTTGATCTATAGATTCAAATGATATAAATCCAACGGGCTTGGATTCAGCATTTCAATATCTTTCTAATAAAATTGGCTTCGTTCAATTTGGTTTACTAAATCGAGCTGGGTTGAGTTTTGAAACTAGGCACAGAACTGTGTTTGAATGAAAATGGAAAAATCCAAATTCAAACGAGTGGGGTGCGCGGGAAACGATACTGGGCCGGCCTGCTAAGCACAGCGCTTACGTGGGCTGGTTAAGTTCATGTCCCCACGTGTTAGTGAGACGAGGGGGTGCGAAGCGGTATGGGGCAATGTGAGCCGTGGAATCTTGTTCTAATCTAACGGCCCTGGTTCATCGTCCACGTCGGGCAGCGCCGGCGAGACAGAAACCTAATGCGGCAGGTGGGGGTCATCGGAGGCTCACCGGGGCTCAGGTGAGGGTCGGCGAGGTGGGCGAACGACGAAGTCGACGACGGCGAACCTCCTGGTACTGGCAGCTTCTCCTGGGGCGGCTCCAATCGCTAGCTCCCTTCTTCTCCAGCAGCGGCGGGCTCCGGTGAAATTCCGGCGATGCGCTGCTCGCCTTGCTCCGGGACTGAGTGGGGTGGTTCTGGGTGAGAGGGGAGTGAGATGGTGTGCTCAATTCCGCTGGGGGTGGCCTCTATTTATAGTGGCGAGAGGGGACCGACGGGCGCAAGGTGATCTCATCGTGGTCGACGGCATAGAGGGCTATCGGCGTGGGCGACGGTAGGGGGCGGTGTTGTGCTCCCTGGCGAAGCTCAACGACGAGGTGGCAAGGCGTGGGGCGGTGCGGATTGGTCGGAACGCGGTGGTGCTCTGCGCGTGCCCGACGGAAGTTTTTATGGTGCACAGCGCGCAAGGTCCGCGTGGTGGCGAACGAGCGTGTATGCGGGGTTGCTGGGACGGTGGTGATCACGTATGCATGCGGCGAGGGCGGCGCGCGGTCTATGGGCGTGTGTCGAGCATGGCACACGGGGCGCTCTCTCGGCATTATTGCAGAGAGGGTTGGCATGGTCTGTGCGTGTGGTCCAGGGGCTGGCATGGCTCGCGGCTGGGACAGGGAGTGGCGGTGGGGTGTTAGATTGCTCCCAGACATGTTGGATAGGCTTGGTTCTTCTCCTAGCTCGTTGTCGACATGTGGGTGGCAAGGGTGCACTCGGCCTACTAACCATTGATGACAATGGCTAGCTTACAGTATTGCTAGAGATTAGTTTAGGTTGTTAGATGATCTACTAAGGCTAGTGGTGTCCAGAGAGGGAACAAGTTAGGCTCAAATCACTGCTCCAAATAGTGTTTAGATTTTGTTTGATTTGTATCTGCAACGTGTTTGATGAAATGGCCGCAAGAATTCAAGTTTTGAATTTTGAAAAGATTTTTGGTGGGTTTGCTAGGTTGGTGCTAGTGAGTCTACAGATGCTTGGGTTTTGAAAGTTGAGCTTGTTTGAGTGGTTTTTGAAAAAGTGGGATCATCCCATATGATATAGATTCAATTTTAAACTGTCCTTTAAACTATGCATTTGAATGTTTCTGGATGATCACAAAGTGGGCCTTAATACTTTGTTATGAGTACTATCAAGGGGTGCAAAGATCCAAACAAGTTTCTGTTAAGTTCTGAAAGTTAGAGACAGCCAAAGTAGGCATGGGAGTTAATTTGGCCAAAGTGACCATTCACTCAATTTGTTTGTTTTGATTTATTTGTCTTTGGGAAAAGTGTGGGGATTGTTTAGATGATATTTATTTCACCTAAGAATCCTTTTACAAGCAAAGAAACACATAAATAAGGCAATTCAAAATAATCCAAATTGGAATGCATACACACATGCATGCTTTCATATTTTTATTTAGAAAAGTTTTTGTTAATCCTAAATTTGATGATTAGAGTTTGATGATCCAAGTTTAGTATTTTTGGGATGTTACACGCCCCCACGGTGACCGTGGCGCGTCCTAGATCCTCCATCTCCTACCCCTCTGATGTCGCTGGCGTTCAACGCTAGTCCTAGGCCGGGCGACGCTGGTGGCGACGGCCCCATGATTCTCCTCTATCGGTTAAGATGGCGTGGGGTAATCCGACCCTGGGAGGTGCGGCTACACGATGAAGGTCAGGAGTGGCGGCGGATGGCTCGTCGGCGGCCAGGTGGTGCTGCACGGAGGTTCTACAGTTGGTGGGCGGGGTGCAGTCGGCATGCAGCAGGAAGAGGTGGCTCTAAGTCGGCCCAGATCTGGGCCCTCGACGCCCACCTTGTCCGGGGCAGGCCTGCTGGTTCTCTTACGGCGGTGAAGCTTCCTGGAGGAGGAAACGGTGAGCCGACAGTGATGGATGGTGACGGCGCCTAGCTAGCCTGCTGCAGCATGACGACAGGAACTTTACGGGCCTGTTGGGCCCGGTCGGGCCCTTCTGGGGCCTAGTGTGATCCTGTTACCGTGTCCGGTCGGCTACCGCCACAGTGGCGGAGGCAGTTCCCTCCCGCTAGGTTGCGGCGTTGTCATCCCCGAGGTTGCTGTGTTTCCCGGTTTCTCCTCCTAGGCCTCGCGTCGGTGCCTATAGGGAGACAGTGAGGATGATGTCAATATTGTGTCGGCGCATGTTGGTGGGCAGAAAGTTGGTTGGTGTGCTTTGGAGCGTTCGAGGTATTGGTTGTTTTTGGATCATGAGAAATCCCATCGGCTTGTCCGACACCGACACGGTGATGCCTATGGGTGCCGCCATCTCTTCCTGAAGGGCATCGGGGTACCCTTAACCCATCCACCTCAGCATGTCAGGGGAAACCCTAGGAACTATCTAGGAAATAGCGTCGCCGTTGTCGCATTCCTTCTTGAAGGTCCTGCTTGATGTACGGCACTTTGGAGAACTAGGAACATGGTGGGATAGCTCCGGAGGGCGGAGCGGTGGCGAGTCATCTTCATTTCTATTGACCTTCCGGTGTTGGCAATTGTTTCTCTTTTCTTTCTCTTGTTTTTCTTTTGGGAGTGCTTGTTCTGTTCGCCCTAGCAGCTATACCGTGTGGTTTTTTATATTAACATAGCGGGGTGAAATCCTGATTCGAGGAAAGTGTAAACATGAAGTAGGATAACTATGCAAGCTAAACATCAGTTTTGGAGTAGACAGAATTTGGAAATCTTAACATAAAGCATGATCAAATAAGGGCCTTGTGGACAAAATTTGGGAAATATAAACATAGATCTTAGTCCACATGTGTGGTTCAGTATGTCTTCTCCACACATAATTTGTGATTCATTCCACAAACATTTAGTCGGACTCCTCGGTTAACTCTTAACCAAGACACGGATGTCCATGTTTCGGAATCATATCACATGAGATGGTCTAGAGAATATCTATCCAATTCGGAGGTGAAAATCCCATATTGGTCATCAATGTCATGCAACTTGACTCACATCCGGCTTGATCTAACTTTGTAACTGCATGTTACAGAACAACATTTGGTAGATTCTAAGTTGACCAATCCACAAATCAGATCATACAATAACCTCTTAAGATAAAAAAATTGCTCGTTGTGTCTCAACATGTGTTATCCCACTCGATAAACATGTTACCCGTGTTTGGGTAAGACAGAATGGAAACATGATTGTCGAGTGTGAGAACTCGGACACCAGGGATTATTCGCACCCTCGTTTAGTGTTTGGGTGAGGCGCGCACGTGAATTGATATCTATTAGTTGTATGTGAAGAAGACCAAGGTAGGATACGAGGGTTTACCTAGGTAGACCGTGGAGTATGATACCCTACTTATCATATCCTCCTCTCTGTATGGTCTAGGAGAGAAGCTTTGAGTTCCTAAGTGTCCTCCTCCGCGGTGCATAATGGCCCCTTTTATACAACTAAGGATCATGTGTATGGCAGGCATGTATGAGGCCACGTGTCAGGGAGGCTCGGTGTGTGGCATCCCTCGTGTGATGGGTGCGCACCTAGAGACGCGCGGTGTGGGGGGTTAGGCTGTAGCTCCCTCAGGTTCCTTGGTGCGAAAGGAAACGGGTCAGGCGACTACTAGAGCCTCTCTAGGGCTCTCCCGCCCTAGCCTTCCTAGGCCCATCAATGAGCTTCAGGTGGATTCCTTTGCGGGTCCCATGAAGGACCTTGTGTCTGGTGCCTATGAGTGAGCGGAGTGCACTCTCTCAGTCCCCGGATCCCCCGTGCCGTTGGGTGTCATGGGGACCCTAGTCCTGATGGCGTTGACGAGTGACCAGTGTGCACCTCCTAGTCCCTAGATCTCCCACGCGACTAGGCGTCATGGGGACCCTGGTCCTGATGGCGTCTATAGCATCACCCAGGCGTGGACGGGAAAATTACCGAAACTATGTATGGCCTATGCCCTTAATGCGCGAGGGCTCTCCTGAAGATGAAGCACCTAGCGTAACCAGATTCTTAGGGCCCATTGTATGCCGGGTAGGTGAAAAAGAAAAGAAAAAAGAGGTGGATAATTGCTCCAAAAATCGTCATCTTTAGCCACTCAGTTTCATGATTGGAGCAGCCAATGGAACATGGGTAACTATCCACCACCACCACAATGAGCAACAAATGGTCTTGCAAAAGCCTAATCTTGGGGATGTGTCCCTCGGAAATTTTATTTGTATAATAATGAGGTTGTACTCCAGGTCCTTGTGAGCTTTGACACACTCATGTTGGTTTGTTCCAACACTTTGCTTTTTTCTTTCGTTTTTCGTTTTATTTTGTTTTTCGTTTGTTTTTATTTTTATTCCCTTGCTTGGTCGCAAGTTCTTTTCTATTCTCGAATCCCCATCCTGAAAAATACAAAAATATTTTTCCTTTTTCCTTTTTCATGAAAGTGGATTTGCACTTTACCTCTTTGCTTCAGTTTGATTATGAGAGTGATTTTTCTTGAGTTTTGAAGGAACACCTCCCTATAAGGAAGAGGATTATGAATTCACTCATGAGAGGTATGTCCTATGTCTCCCACTTTTGAAGTTTGAATTGTTTATCTTAGTTAGTTGATTTTATAAGATGCTATGCTAGTGGGAGTAATTCAAAATAGTTAGAGTAAAGCTTTTTATTTCTATGAATGATTAGTTGTGGAACCTTTTGATCTAGTTCTTGTAGCTAACCAAGTCTTCCCTTGGAAATAATTGCCAAACAAGTACAACAAGAAAAAGTCTAAAAAATTTATGACTTGTTTGATGAGTGATTGTCTTGAGAGTTTACCATTGAAGATACTTAACCCCATAGATGTTTTGATAAACTTGACGGCAATCTCAAAATGAGTTGTTTGGTTAAAATGAAGTCTAGTGGTAATTGTGATTGCATGCCAAAGCTATCCTTGTGGATCAAACTGTGATACTATTTAAAAAGTTCTATGTTTCCCATGCCCACCTTTGGATGCCAATAATTCCGCTATCTTTTGAACGATCTATGGTATAATCTCGGATTTTCTCTGTGAGTTGATGATATGGGTGGCATATGCGTCACTATATGGAAAAAAGTATTGGTACTCTCGAAGTTTGTGCAAACCATTGTTTAAAAGAATCACTCAATGATCCTTGTTGATAAATCTCCTTAAAAGAAGGAAGAGAAAAAGTAAAAGAGAAGAATAAAATATGAAAATCCACATAACAAGTCTTTGGCATGATCTCGTTACTACTTTATGAATTTTCTTGAGAAACAATGATTGGAATAGTAGTGTTTTAGATAGTCTTGATTTACTGATGTGGGTGTCAATAAGACACTTCATTGTTATGCTACTTTGGACATGAACTCTCTTACTCGATTTGGCTATAATAAACATACTAGTGTTCCTTAGCAATCTGAGAGTTAATTAGAGGAATTGGATTGATTGTTAGAATTCTAGTTATTTTTACTTATTTTAAACTCTACTTCGATTTTCTTGAGTTATCAAAGCTTGTGTAGTGTTCTTAGCATCCCTCTAACTTTGATGAGCCTTTAAAATGGAAGAAGTGATGGGCGCATATGGCTACCGACCGTAAGTGAATTTGTATTCTCGTTGTTTCAAGTTCAAACGCTGAATTCCTTATAGTTCTTTTATTTCTTCTTGCTCGAGGGCGATCAAGGTTTGATCTTTGGGGACATTGATGGCTCCAAAAATCACCATCTTTCTTCGTGTTTAAACATTATTTTTCGTCAAGCAATTGACAATAATCTCTCTTGATTTTCCACTAATGGATAATTATTGCAAATATGTGCAAAACCTTGCTTTGATTTGTGATGTGCAAGAAATCACGCTTCTAATGTGAAATCTAGAGTCATAAATGAAGATTTTGAGGAAGTTTAGATGACTAAGAAATCCTGGAGCTATTTCTAGGCGCTATACGCCGTAACGACCACTGGTACGGGCACAGCCCACCCGTATGACCCACTCGTACAAGGTAGAAGCGGCTTCGCCTCATCAAACCCTATAACTTCCGTGAAAGCGCCTATATATTGTTAGGTCCCAGCCGTCTTGTAGAGGGCCTCCATTCTCAGATTGCATCACAACACCACCAAAGGAGATCCACACCATAGTTCATCCCTCCCATCCCCCATCCTCTCCATTAGCCATAGCCATTAATTTGTACTTGAGATCTTCTTGTGATTCGGCGACCATTGTAAGAATATTTGATTTTAATCTAATTATTTTGCACAATGTTTTGTATCCTTGATCTTATTTTTATGAGTGAGTAGTCTTCACGGGCTGCGGGTTGAGGAAAACCCTTGTAACGATTATATGCATCTAATCTATGGGACTATTGTGTATTGTTAAAATAAGCGATTTGTATCTTTTGTTTCTTTGTCTCTTGACTCGATCTTTGGACTGATAGGTACCCAAGACCCCCGAGACCGATCAAGGATTGAGGCGAGATACTTGGCTAGCGGCAATCACATAGGAAACCCAGTGACAGAAAGGGATGTACGGTCTTTTCTTAGCGACCCATTTGGGATCAACAGCAACATCTCTCCTTAAGGCTTTGATCTGTCTTTTCACTTAATAACTGTTTGTAACCCGGTTCTTCATGGTACAACCGGTTGGATCAAAGGCTATCGATATGCCTGCTATTCACAGGGAGCTTTAGTATATTAGGATGTGCTACCCACGAAGATTATCTCTATTAGAACATTACATATGACTATGCTTATTATTATCTTTTATCACATATGATGTGCAGCTACAGGTGGATGTTCAACCCTGGCCTATCTTCATCTATTGAATCAACCCACAATATAAATTAAAGTAGATTGGTCAAACAAAGATAAAACAAAAAAAACAAAGTCTTGTAGATGTATCCTTATTTTCATTCCTTTTAGAATTTTTCCCAATGTTTGATTAAACCTATGTCTACTAGTATAAAGGTACTATAATGCATTCATAATCTGGATCGAAGGTATCAGTGGGGCGGGTCACATTTCTACTTTGGTCATATGAAACTGATGGCCGAAGCAGCCATCCACCCCTATTATATGTAGGTCTTGACCCTCCCTGACTAGCCTCCTCCTTTCTGCCCTTTTGAGAAGAAACACGGGTAGGACAACAGTCAAAAAGGCATAACAGTGACGGGTCTAGAATCAACATCAAGGAGTTCGTCGGCAATATATGGTCACTGGTAACACCTTGTTGCTGATGTCAGTAGAACTCATCATCTGAACAGCTAGTGTTGATGGCTGAACTGATATTTGCCCGTTGATGCTAGGTACTCTAGCCAACGAAGCACGACTAAACCAGAGACATTCCAGCGGCGTACGCATAATCTGTGTACTTCTACGGTGCTCCACTAAGTGAGGACCAGAAAATACAAGTGGACGACATCAGTAAGCTCTCGGTGATGTGTCTATATAATGTGCGACCATCATTTGTAGTGTTCCTGTGACGCACTGGTTATGAAATGGATGTTGTCTGTAAATAATCACCGACGATTTCATCTCCAAAGAGACTGTCATGAGTATGTGACCACTGACGGTGGCGGACCGAGAATTCAGGAAAGACCAGGGCTAATCTCTAATAACTCTGAACTATGAAAAAAATTACCTTCGAATCCCCTCTCAATAACAACATATAATAGCCTAAGCATGGTAAAAATGCATAAGTTGAGTTTTGATAACAATATTTAACCGAAGTACAATAATAAAAGCATAAAAAGTGCTGTGCTATAATCGCATAATCAAGATGCATTTTTAGTACCTAATAACGAATCCTTGCTCTCATTCTAGCCTACCCTTTCCTCATCAATCATAGGAGAAGAACCGGACCCTACAAATACAAGAAAAATAATAATTAGAAATAGTATGGGTGAATACATGAGAATTGAGACATAATCCCCAAAACTTTATTGGTAAAACGTAACTTACCACTTGGTACTTGTTTGTTGCGTGACCTTATACTTTGGAAACAATCCAAAATCTTATCATCTTCAATGCTTGCAAATATTTCTCTCTAAATATAGCACAACATACTATGATTCATCCAATCATCATTCATCTTGTTTCTCAAATCTGTCTTGATAATCTTCATTGCTGAGAATGCTCTCTCCACTGTTGCAGTTGCAACCGGCAAAATCAAGGCTAACTGAATAAGTCGATATACCAATGGAAATGTCTTCTGTCTCTCTGTCTGAACCATCTTGAGAGAAAGGTTCCCAAGATCAATACAATTTGCGAAGCTCGGATCATCTCTCGCATCGACAATGAATGTGGCAAGTTGGTCCCTAAGGACTATACAATCATACTGAAAGAAGTCATCGGCATACATTCTTGCAAGTTCAACTAACTTGCCATTATCAAAATTAGTAAATGAATTCTTTGGATCAAGACAAGCTATGCACCTTAAGAGTTGAGTAGACCTTTCAGCAAAGCGATTATTGAACTCAACAATAATTTGATCAAGCACAACATTGAATATTTCATGATGGAAATGGTCATAATAAGTAACTAGTTGGCTGCCACGACCCCTCGAACGACCTCTAGCTGGTATTTTATCTTCCATATTTGGCACAACAATATTATGCGCAAGACAAAAGCTTTCTGTATCTTCCAAAAGCTCATCCCAACCGCTGTTTCTTATTTTCTCTACTTCCTTTAATGTAGTACCAATCAGCCCTACAGCACGCACAATATTTTGATCTTTCCTTTGCAAGCATGTTGATAGCTCATTAGTCTTTCCAAGAATTTTGATCATAAGATGCATTATCAATACAAACTCAAAGCTTTCCATTTTTTCCAACAAACCTGAAGCTGTGGTTTTTTGTGTTGCATTAGTAGCATCATCACTCAAATTCTCTAATACATGTAGGACATGTTTCCACATGTGAACAAGACGACACAAGGTTTTATGGTGAAAGCCCCAACGAGTATCCCCTGGTCTTGCAAGATTAGTTTGTTGGTTCTTTCCTCTTCCTGTGAAGATATCACCAGTCTCAGTTTGGTTCACAATCTCATCATGCTGACTTTGCAATAATTTATCTTTTCTATGACAAGATGCATTAACCGTGTTGACAATCATAGTTGCATAGTTAAAGAGGTCCAAGACAGAGGAATAACACTTTGCAACAGAGACAACCACTAGCTGCAACTGATGGGCAAAACAATGGATGTAAAAGGCATATGGATTTTCATCAAATATGCGTCTTTGCAATCCATGGAATTGTCCCCTCATATTTGAGGCCCCATCGTAACCTTGACCTCTCACACTAGAGATAGATAAGCCACGAGATTTTAACATACCATCCAAAGCTATCTTTAGTGAAGTGGATGTCGTATCCGGAACATGCTTCACACCAACAAACCTCTCTATGACTTGTCCCTTATTGTTGACATACCTACATAAGACAAGAAACTCATTGTTAGCATACTTTGAAATTTTGAATCACTCGAATCGAAGAAATATAGAAGCCATAGAAGCTAACCTCAAAACCAAGGCCATTTGTTCCTTAATAGATGCATCTCGTGCCTCATCAACAAGTATAGCAAAAAATTTATCACCAATGTCATCAATAATAGCTTTGGTGGTAACATGAGCACAAGCTTTGCAAATCTGTTTTTGTATTTTTGGTGCGGTCATTTGACGGTTTGTAGGAGCACTATCAAGCAGTTTTGCAGCTTTTTCATCTTTCCCTTTATACCGTTTCAACATCTCAAGAAAATTCCCTCTATTTTTTGAGCTAGAAGACTCATCATGCCCACGAAAAGCAAGAGCTTGCAATAGCAAAAAATTTGCAATGCCTATCATAATCATCATGCGAGCTTTATATTCTTCCTCGTCCTTCTTGGTTGCAGCTGCCAACACATAATCCACGCCTTGCCGCTGATTTTTAAAAGCCTCACAATATTTCCTAGCTTTATTGTGAGCGCTATTCATATTCTTACCAACATGTTGATCACAAGCTTTAATTCCATTCTTCCAATAACTAAAACCAACCCTTGTAAATGATTCTGTACCAAAATTTTCTGTCCGTGGTTGCTTAAAGAGGAAACAATAAAAACAAAATGCAGCATCTTTATATATGCTCTATTCCAACCAGTCATACCTTTTAAACCATTTCTCCTGAAATCTCCGCATTTGGCCTGCAATTAATTTTCTGGGATATTTCTGACCAACTGGTTGGAATGGACCCTTTACCAAATACTCTCTCCTAGCAGCATCTCTGATGTTCACATCTAGCTCCTCAATTGGTTTTCGAAGCCCGGGATCCGCAACAATATCATCTGGATTAAGATCAACACTAGCATTATCAACATGGATGCTAGTGTTATCCACATTTGTACTAACAACAATGTGAGTATCCTGATTATCTTGCTGTTGTCGCTGTTGGGCAGGGGGCTGCTGTTGTGTGCTATCGGTTTCTTCCGCTGCAGCCATAGGGGATTGGTTCGAATTGGCAAGTTGTGACAATGTTGGAAAATACGATGACATCAGTATGATTGATGAACATGTCTTTGATCTCCGTGTTCCCTTCATCCTCTATGCAACCACACAAAATAAAATGAGGAAACAATTCAAAATCAGCAGAACATAATTATAGCAGTACTAGCACTGAAATTGATTATTTGGTTCAGGACTGATTTGGTTCTTCAATCTTTAGTGTGTTCAACTGTTCAACTTCAGACTTTGTATTGGAAATTTGGAACCAATCAATTCACAGAGAGAAATTACCAATTATAGAGGCTTCGAACAGCTTGGACGCGATGAGTCGATGTAGTCCTGAGTGTGCCGATTCGTTGGGCGTTGCTCTGCTTCTGCGACGGAAGGGCGTTTCTCTGCTTCTACCAGAGAATCTGGAACGGCAGGGCACAGACGGGCGCAGTCACGGTCGCTGGCGGCGGCCAGGGACTGGTGGCGGTAGCCGGCAGTCCTGCTGGGCGAGGCGAGCGACGGTAGCGCCAGGGACCAGGGAGACGTGGAGGTCGGACAGGCGCAGAGACTGGGCGGGCGGGCAGGTCGATCGAGTTGATGGAGACGAGGAGGTCGGGCGGTGATTGCGACGAGCAGTTTTTTCCTTTTTTTCATCGATCAATTCTTGTATACGTGAGGATGCGAGCAACGGAGCAAGCAAACCGTGCGTGGTTTCTTCCTGGGCTTTCCTAAGCCAAGCCCTTGTCATTATGGCCCAACAGCACGGGCTATTCTTTTTTTTTCTAAATTTTACAAAGAAATTGCATGTACTCGGCGGGCCAAGACCCGGGGCTCAGATCCGCCCCTATCCACTGACAGTCGCTCTTCCAAACTGATTGTTATTACTATACTACTACTGACAGTTAAGTATTCAGTAGCCTATCATGTATATCTTGCATCTGATGCACAGATCTAATGTCACGTTTAATACTGACATTTTATCTTTTTGAAGATTTTCACTTGTAGTGTTACCAGTAATATTCTTCACTCTATTCTTTAGCACTAGAATTTATAGTTGTATATGTGTGTGACTAGTTTTAGTTTTTAGAATAAAAATACATATTTTTAATATACAGATATATACCCTGGATACCGACACTAGTGCACAACGATGCCTCTAACACCGGTTCGGACCACCCGCTAATAGCAGTTATAGAACCGTTGTTGCGGGTCTGGTGTTAGAGCCCCCCTTTAACACCGGTTCTTATACGAACCGCTGTTAAAGGGTGGCGCACGTGGGGGCTCCCGCAGAGCTGAGGCCACCCCCTTTAACACCGGTTCGTGTTACGAACCGGTGTTAAAGGTTCTCTGCCGCGACAGGAAAATGGCCTAAATCTCTGCCACGACAGTTCTTCCGCCGCCCCGTTTTAGGCGGATTTCTGCGGTGCCGAGGACGGGAGGAGGGGGAGGGATCGATCGGGAGAGGTATACACATACATCGTCGGTACATACGTACATCAATAATTAAGCAACTATTATTATACACAAACATCGTCATTGTGGTATTCTCCATACACGTTTAAGCATCAAGTACAAGACAAACACGTTCAAGCATATATAAAATATAATATCTTCGTACACGTTCATTTTGGATATCTAAAGAGTTCTCTGCTAGGCGTAACAACCTCATCAAGAGTTCTCTTTCTTGACGAGATTCTTCCCGTACTTCCATGGTTGTATGGGGTTGACGTCGCCTTTAGGAAATATGTCTCCCATGATGTTCAAGTATGCAACATAAATCATTCCCATCTCATTGGCCTTTATTTGTAGCTCTTGCTCGTAATCATTTACAGGAGGAGCTATCCGTGTATCGAATACTTGGAGCGGGGCGCACGATTGGTTTTCCTTATCTCCGAGATGGGGAACTTTTTTTCCGGGGTTCATGAATACTACTTTCAGACTCCCTCCGTCCTGCATCCCCCTTTATAATATGGCGTTCGTAGTCCGACACAAGTGGGGGTTCAGGTTTGAAAAGAGTATTGTAAAACTTCTCCACCACCGCCGGATCTAGTTTCTCCTTTGGCTCGGCCCGTTTAGGTGCAAAGAATTTCTTAACCTCGTCTTCCGAGATCCTCTTGTTCTCCTCGTCGCTACGATTCCACGGTAATACCGGCAATGGCTTGGCGGAAGGCTGCGGGATGTAGTTCCTTGAACTCTTCGGCGTACAGTTTCCTGCAGATTTCTTTGTGGTAGTAGTACTAGTGCTCTTCGTGGCAGTGCTCTTCCGCTTACGCTGACGCGCAGGAGATGGCTGACGCGCCGAAGATGGATGACGCGTAGGAGATGGCTGACGCGCAGGAGATGGCTGAAGCGACGGAGACAACTGACGCGACGGAGACAGCAGGGGAGTATTCTGATGACCCGGAGACGGCTGAGGCGGCTTAGATTGCTGACGCTACGGAGACGGCGGGGGAGCCAGTGGCCTCCAATTTGGAAGCACGATGTGTTCCTTCTTCCATAGAATGGTTGTTTGCACTGCAAATTTCAGTTGAGTTTCCCCTTCACTTATAGCTTGGTCAATCTATGCTTCCTCATATTCCTTCACAACCTCATCCACCCCGACAATATCATAGCCATCTGGAATCGGTCGGGACTGGTAAGTTCCACCAGGTACATGAGATAAGGCATAGCCGACCGCCACCGTAATGGATAAGCCCATTAATCTCACATGTAACTCAGCGTGTTCGCTCTCCGTGATCTCATCCAATGGGGTATCGAGGACCCGCCATTTCAAGCATGGGTTGCACGTTCTCCGTGGAAGCCACGTTGCTTTTCCGTGCAGAGTCTGGGCCGCCGACAACTTCCAATGTAGGCTCTTCGTGCCGCTGAGATGGGCCGGTAGCTTGCTAGATATTTTGCG
This sequence comes from Avena atlantica, assembly GCA_910589765.1. NCBI lineage: Eukaryota > Viridiplantae > Streptophyta > Magnoliopsida > Poales > Poaceae > Avena > Avena atlantica. Next base: position 352,843,308 of record OU342734.1, read on the forward strand.
TGTTCACTTGCGCCTGCAGCGCTATAAATGTCTATTCTATCTGTGGCATCCGGTCTGTATGCTCTATACGCGGCAAACCCATCCTTTCACGTCATACCCCCTGTGCCTCGTGCTAGTCCAGGGTGTTCTTTTTTACCGATGGCGCGTGTCAGTTGGTCATTCTCTCTATCGGGATGGAAGGTTCTGGCGGATGTTTCCTCGAATGCCACGATGAGTTCATTGACGGGTTTGGCAAGAATTTTTGGGAAGATACACAATCCCGTTTCTGGGTCCAACTTTGCCCCGATTCTGTAGAACCAAGTCTTTGCACGTATCTCCCACCCCTCTGTCTGGGGTCTAATACCTCTATTGCGCAGGTCCTTCTCAGCTTCCTCCCACTTAGGCCTCTGAGATATGTAGCCACCTGACCCTGTCCTCTGGTGATATTCCTTCTTCATGGCATTTAGCGTATTGGTTTCTGACCTCTTTGCAGCTATAGCACCTTCCTTGTATGTCACAAATTCGGGCCAGTGAGGTCTTATCTTCGCATAATATGCATCTTCGAAATCTGGAGTCTCCCAAGCTTTGAAAATTTTGTTCAGTTTTGTCTTCAAGTTGCAGAAAGCTTTAACCATCTTCTTTAGAGTCCACTCTTTGAACTTTTCCTTTATAACCGGTTTATTTTCATCCTCCTCTGGCGGTAGGTTGAAATTTAACAACAACAAAGTCGAAAGCGTTTCTTTGGATCTTTTATCGACAAAGGTATCGTCGCCCTTCTTTGGCTTATTCCAATACTCAATTGTGATTGGGATTTGGTCCCTAACAAGAACTCTAGCCTGACGTATAAATTGGTCAACGGCCTTCTTGGGCTCCATCGGCCTGCCATTAACACGGACTGCTTCGATCGTGAACTTTGCACGATCTTTCTACCGATGGCTCACGCCTCGCTTGCTCTTTTTCATAGAAGAAGATTGTTGTTGGCTGGTCGATCCAGAGGTCTAAAAGAAGAAAGAAGTGTTAATTAATACATATACATATATACAAATCAATCGGTGCAAGTCAACAGAGGCTTAATCCATGCATATACCTCGCTGGACTTTGTAATCACTAAAGTGCGTTCACCAGAGTCGTCATCTTCTCCATGACTATTTGAGTTGTCATCATGTCCCTCCAAGTTTAGATATTGTGAGGTGTCCTCATGGATCATGTTCTCCATTATTTCTTCCTCTTCAAGGTTACTAGTGAGTGGATCCATAGTTTCTAAAACAATAATATTATCTAGAGTAAGAGAGTAAACATTCAAGTGGACTTGGATTCATAATAAATATTCTAGAGTAAGCTCATGGTAGACATTTATAATTTTAAACCCTAACTTCTATGCACGTTATAACAAACTATTTATCTTGATATCACTTAAGTTCATGGGAATAACCCTAACATCTATTTATATTGATATCAATTAAACAATATATATACATATATGCATATATGCATATATGCACCATTTATATACATATTAGGATAAAATTACACAATATACATATTATTCATAAGAAACAAACAAATAAATACACAAAAACACACAAATGAAATTAAAATCCTAAACATGCTTGATCATTTTAAACGAGATCTGAGGGGTCCAAACCCTAATTCAAAGAAAGCCCGGATGCATATGAGAGGGTTCATTATGTTCTTCTAATTAAACTTGTCATGTAAGTTGATTAACAATGCAAGATTATATCTTAAATAGATAGTTCTCATTTTTTTGAACATTTTGATATATTATTTGTATTTTTCTGACTTATAAATAATTAGTTATTGAATTTACAAGATCTAAACAATTTCTAGAATTATTAAACCACTTATTACCTCAGCCTGACGTCAGCACATCCTAACCCTAACCTTTTCTCACCAAAACAGGGCCTAGCCATAGTGGCTGACGAGTGGGACCGGGGCCACGTTAGAGCCACACAGGCGCCACGCGGGCTCGCCGGAGGATGCTGCAGACGGCGGTGGCTGGCGGCGCTAGAGAGCGACCTAGGGCGTGCGAGCAAGCGTGTTTGACTCAGCGCGATGCGACCTACCTAAAACGGGCGGCACCGCTACCTAGGGGTCACCGGAGCAACGTCAATGACGATGGCCAGCGGTGGCGCTTGCAGAGCAGCGAGGCGAAGACGACACCGAGCGAGAGGGAGCGAGCGGAGGGGCGCCAGAGCACCGTGGGCTCACCGTGGGTCTACCAGAGGGGTCCTCTAGGCCGGGCGGGGTCGGAAACAGCGATGGTGGCGACAGTGGTGGTCGTCGGGCTCGGAGAAGAAGCGGTGCCGTGGGTCGATTGCGGATGCCCCGCATTGATTCCTTTGACGCGGAAGAACAGCACGACGAGGCGTGGGTGGGCGCGGCGGTGACGGCGGCGGACGGCGACAGGGACGACGCGTCGAGCAGCTTGCCGGCGTTCTCCTCTGCTCCTCTCTGTGCTCCTCGATCTGCTGGCTGGGGGAAGAGGAATAGGAAGTGCACGCGCTTTATATCCCCCTATTTAATACCGGTTCTAGCCACAAACCGGTGTTAAAGGGGGGAATTCGTTTCGCGCGCACACCCCCCCTTTAACACCAGTTCCAGCCACGAACCGGTGTTAAAGGGGGGAATTCCTTTCGCGCGCGCACACCCCCTTTAACACCGGTTCGTGGCTAGAACCTGTGTTAAAGGGGGGGTGGGGTGGGTCATTCGTTTCGCGCGCACCCCCCTTTAACACCGGTTCATGGGTGGAACCGGTGTTAAACGGGGGAATTTTTAATTCCCAAAAATAGGATTGAATTTATAAAATTCATATCTTTTTCATTTCAATTCAGAAAATATGAATAATATATCATAATTTTCATAAAAATAAGATCTATCCATTCATCTAAAAAAAATTTATAGTTACTGTAGATGAAATTTTTCAAAATGATTAAAACACTTACATATGAATTTTGATTATTCAATTAAGACAAAAATAAAATAGTCAAACCCTAAAACTTTGAACTCAACAAATATTAAGCATCTGAAAAGGAATCTAACCCTATTTTTAGAAAATGAAAAATAATTAGAGCAAAACATATTTTATTTTCTATTAACATTTTTGAATTGTTTGGATATTTAAATTTAGCATCTTTTGTATACTTTGGAATCTGACAAAACTTTCAACATGAAAAGTGTTTGCATTTGAATAATTAATCCTAAAACATTTTTTGTTTTCAAAAAATAAAATTCTAACTATGCAAACTAGTAACAAATGGGAAAGGGAGGGAAGAATGCGCGGGAGGAAAAGGGCGGAAAGAAAAGGGCGGGAAATAATGGGCGGGAAGAATATTTTATTACGATAGAACTGGAATTAAAGTACATAACGCAACTAACACTAAGTTACATAAAGCAAGACTAAAAATTAAGATACATAGAAGAACTAAAAATTAAGATACATGGCCAAATTAAGTCACAATCGGCCAAACTTGTTTTGGAATGTTGGAGTGATTCAGTCATGCTCCTGCCTACACCTGTAATAACCGCCACTGTAGTCGTCGTACTCGCTGCGGCCATCGTCGCTGTTGTCGTTGGGGTCGCCGTAGTTGAACCTTGAAGGCTGAGTACGTGTGGGCTGGACTTGAGGGTAGCACAGGCGGGGGTTAGAGTCGGTCGTGTCATAGGCCATAACACTTTGGAGAGTCTGGCCGCGCCACCACAGCCGACGGCTGGCCTCGTTGAAGTTCGGAGGAGGTGGGCCATCCTCCTCGTGCCTGGCGAGCGCCCTCTCATGCCGATCCCCGAAGAAGGCTTCCCAAGTCGGGAAATAGTCAGGATGCCAGTTGGGATTCCTCCGCTGCTCCGGTGTGAGCTCGAAGTAGTAGTGGTTTGTGATGGCCATCCAGCGGGCCAGACATAGAGGGACAGGAGGAACCGGTACGCCTCCGGCGCTTAGCATCCAGCCGACGGGGACGCAGTAGCCTGGCGGGCAGGGGTAGTTCGAGGCACAAAGCGCCTCCACCTCCCTGGGGGTTAGTGGTACGGTGGAAGCCATAGGAAAGAGTTATGAGGCTGCAGATATGAGTATAGAGATGTGCAATGACAATGGAGGCCAATCCTACATATATATAGTGAGAAATGGCAGGAAGAAAAATGGCGGGAAGACAGAGGCGCAAATTTTTTACCAACCAGGACTAAAGGGGCTTATTTTTTGTAATAAAGATTAAAAAATGCATTTCTTTAGAACCAAGTGTTAACGGAAGAAATATGACATTGATTTTCATGTTGAGATACATATGTGTGCCAAAAAAATGGCTCATTTAATACATATAGTCAATCTTATGATCGCGTCGGCCGTAACCATGGAGTATCAGCACTGTTTAATAGGATGGTTGGGTCGGTCTTCACTTTGAAGGGCAGAATTTCATCAAACTTATTATAATCTTTTGACATGTATGTCTTGTCCTCCACTCCCACGATGTTTCTTTTCCATGGAAGAACTACGTGACGCTTTGGCTCATCGTGTGATGTATCTGTTTGCTTATTTTTTTTCGTTTTGGTAGACATGTCCTTCACATAGAAAACTTGAGCCACATCATTGGCTAAGACGAATGGTTCGTCTAAGTACCCAAGATTGTTGAGATCCACTGTTGTCATTCCGTACTTCTTGTCTAACTCGAACCATCCTCCTATCATCTTGAACCATTTGCACCGAAACAAGGGGACCTTAAAAGTAGGTCCATAGTCAAGTTCCCATATCTCCTCTATGAACCCATAATACGTGGTCTTTTGCCCATTGTCTTCTGCTGCATCGAAGCGGACACCACTGTTTTGGTTGGTGCTCTTTTTATCTTGGCTTATCGTTTAAAATGTATTCCCATTTATCTCGTACCCTTGGAAAGTACATATAGTCGAAGATGGTGTCCTGCACAACAAGTACATATGATCTCCAACAGTGGTGTTATTCGTCAGAAGTCTTTGCAGCCAGCTGCCAAAACTCGCCATGTGTTCACTTCTAATCCATTCACCAGACTGTCCCGGGTGTTTGAGGCGTATAAAATTCTTGTGTTCATTGATATACGGGGCAACCAAGATAGATCTTTGTAAAACCGTGTAGTGTGCTTGATTTAGAGAATGCTCGTCCCTAGATATCATTGCTTTACATACTAGGGTGCCTTTTCCACACAGTCTCCGCTCATGTCATGATTGTGGAACACCAATCGCCTTAAGGTCAGGAATAAAGTCAACGCAGAACTCAATGACTTCCTCTGTTACATAGCCCTTGGATATGCTTCCTTCTGGCCTAGCACGGTTATGAACATATTTCTTTAAGACTCCCATGTACCTCTCAAAGGGGAACATATTGTGTAGAAATTTAGGACCGAGAATGGCAATCTCTTCTACTGGGTGAACCAGGAGATGTGTCATAATATTGAATAAGGATGGTGGGAACACCAACTCGAAGCTGGCAAGACATTGGGCCACACCTGTCTGTAACCCTGGCAGGATTTTTGAATCGATTTCCAATATATTGCATTGAGGAATGCATAAAGCTTCACAATGGTTACTCGGACATTTTTAGGTAGAAGGCCCCTCAATGCAATCGAAAGCAATTGCGTCATAATCACGTGGCAGTCATGAGACTTTAGGTTTTGGAATTTTTTCTCTGCCATATTTATTATTCCCTTTATATTCGACGATAAGCCAGACGGGACCTTGATACTGCTCAAACATTCAAAAAAGACTTCCTTCTTTGCTTTGGCAGGAGTTAAGTGGCGTCCTTTACCCTTCTCGTTCTCAGGATGCATAGGCTTTTCAGGTTCTTTCATACATTGCTGGTTCTGCCGTGCTTCATGTGTATCTTTTGTCTTCCCATACACTTCCAGGAATCCTAGCAGGTTCACGCAAAGATTCTTCATCACGTGCATCACGTCGATTAAAGAGCGGACCTCTAGGACTTTCCAATAGGGTAGATCCCAAAATATAGATTGCTTCTTCCACATGGGCACGCGTCCGGCATCATCATTCGGAACAGATTGACTACCAGGACCTTTTCCAAAGATTACTTCTAGGTCCTTGACCATACCAAATACCTCCTCACCAGTACGGAGGACAGGCTTCCTCCGGGGTTCTCCCAGACGTTTGAAATGCTTGCCTTTCTTTCTTACGGGATGCAGGTTCGGAAGAAATCGACGATGCCCTAGGTACACAACCTTCTTACATTTATCCAAATATACACTTTCAGTCTCATCTAAACAGTACGTGCATGCTTTGAATCCCTTGTTTGTTTTCCCTGAAATGTTACTAAGAGCAGGCCAATCATTGATGCTTACGAAAAGCAATGCTCGTAGGTCAAATGGATCCCCTTTGTGCTCATCCCACATACGTATACCTGTTTGGCCCACAGCTATAAACGTTCTTCAAAAAATGGACTTAGGTACAGATCAATGTCTTTGCCAGGTTGCCTCGGGCCTTGGATGAGCACTGGCATCATAATTAACTTCCGCTTCATGCACAACCAAGGAGGAAGGTTATAGATACATAGAGTCACAGGCCAGGTGTTGTGACTACAGCTCTGCTCCCAAAAAGGATTCATTCCATATGTACTTAGACCAAACCTTAAGTTCCTTGCGTCACGTGCGAAGTCCGGGTACTCTCGCTCGACTTTTCTCCACTGTGACCCATCAGCGGGGTGTCTCAACATCGTGTCTTTCTTACGGTCTTCCATGTGCCATCGCAACAACTTGGCATGCTCTTTGTTTCTGAAGAGATGTTTTAACCATGGTATTATAGGAGCATACCACATAACCTTGGCAGGAACCTTCTTCCTAGGGGACTCGCCCTCAACTTCGCCAGGGTCGTCTCGTCTGATCTTATACCGCAGTTTAGTGCATACCGGGCATGCATCCAAATTCTCGTACTTCTCACCGCGGTAGAGGATGCAGTCATTAATGCAGGCATGTATCTTCTGCACGTCTAATCCTAGAGGGCAGACAACCTTCTTTGCTTGGTATGTACTGTCGGGCAATTCATTATTTCTTGGAAGTAGATTCTTCATTTTTACCAACAACTTTGAAAATGCGCTGTCAGTCACACCATTCTCTGCCTTCCATTGCAGCAAATCTAGTGTGGTACCTAGATTTTTGTGGCCATCTTCGCAAGTTGGGTACAACAATGTTTTGTGATCCATTAACATCTGCTCCAGCTTCTCCTTTTCCTTTTCAGTTTCACATTCTTCCTTTGCATCAGTAATGGCCCACCAAGATCGTCATCAGCGGGCCCATCTGCCGCCTCTTGATCTTCATCTACCCCCATTGCAGTATCATCATATTTAGGATACATATTGTGATAGTTGTCATCATCCTCTTCTTCTTTGTTGTCTTCCATCATAACCCCTCTTTCTCCGTGCTTGGTCTAACAATTATAGTTGGGCATGAAACCGGACCGAAGCAGGTGGGCGTGAATGGTTTTGGTATTTGAGTAGTCTTTCTTGTTCTGACAGTCAACACATGGAAAACACATAAAACCATTGTGACCATGGTTTTCCTTAGCCACAACGATGAAATTTTGGAGGCCCGTAATGTACTCAGAAGTGCATCGGTCACCGTACATCCATTGCCGGTTCATCTGCATTATATAATTAATTACGTATATCAAAAATCATTAAAGTACATCATGAATTAATAGGGAGATGACCACTTTTACAGTACATCATTGACACATGAAAGGATAAAGTTTCCGACCTCGACCGAGATGGAAAGAGCAACGAGAAAACTTAATTCGATCTCTCGGGCATTTCACCAAACACCTCTTGTGCATAGGAAGAAAACACAAACTAGCACACCTCTCACCCTCTTTGCTAAGCTCCAAAATGAGAGAGTAAAAAGATGAGAGAGGGGTGTGGGCTGCGGTGTATTATATAGGCGCACCTCCTTTAACACCCGTTCAAGCCACGAACCGGTGTTAAAGGGGGGAGCTACGTGGGCCGGTGGTGCAGGGCCTTTAACACCGGTTCGTGGCTTGAACCGGTGTTAAAGGGGGTGCGCCTTTTTGATGCACGGGCCACGCTGGTACGTGATGGCTACGCACTTCTATTCTTGTAGACAGTTGTTGGGCCTCCAAGTGTAGAGGTTTTTAGAACAGCAGCAAGTTTCCCTTAAGTGGATCACCCAAGGTTTATCGAACTCAGGGGGAAGTGGTCAAAGGTATTCCCTCTCAAGCAACCATGCAATCAAGATACAAGAAGTCTCTTGTGTCCCCAACACGCCCAATACACTTGTCAGGTGTATAGGTGCACTAGTTCGGCGAAGAGATAGTGAAATACAAGTGGTAACGGTGCCAGAAAAATAGCTTCTGACTTGTTGTTGACGTGGGGTAATGGTGCCAGAAAAGAGCTTGATGGAGCTTGATGGTGAGGTAAAGACTAAAGCAAGCAAACATGCAACAGATCTAGAAGCAAACAGTGTTTCAATGTTTAGAAACAAGGCCTAGGGATCATACTTTCACTAGTGAACACTCTCTCATATAAATATCCTCTCTTCATGATACTACTCATAACTACTCTCCGGTTGGACACTCTAATCCATGGTAGGGCTATAACAGCACACCTCAAAGTCCGCATTTCCCAATCTAGATAACCCCACACTGTCACCTTGAGCACTAGATGGTTCCAACAAACACCACAATTTCATAGAGACATCCAACTCCAAATATAACTCATAACAAATATTCAATCTAGCCAAAGTGCCACACACAGTATGCATGCTGTCACTTTCACACACGTGGGGAAAACCATAGATTTATTAAAGCACAAAGAGTATTTATGTAGACTCAAACCTAAGTGCCACCATGGTGTGCACGATGTCACTTTCACACACATGGGGAGAGCAGAGATCTAATGAAGCACTTGAGTAGCAAGGTAGATCTACTTGATTACAAAGCTCATGACCACAAGATCATGCATAGAGAGATAGATGAACACATAGCTACCGGTAGAGCCCTTAGCCCTAAGGAAGAACTACTCCCTCCTCATCATGGGAATCAACAATGGTGATGAAGATGGTGGTGGATATCGATGGAGATGGATCCGAGGGCACTTCCCTGTCCCGGCAGGGTGCCGGAACAGAGACTTTATGTTCCCCGAATCTCCCCTTCGGTGGCGGTGGCGCTGCAGAGGTTTTCGTGGATTTCTTATGGATGCCCTAGGGTTTTTGGGTCGGAGGTATCTTATAGGCGAAGGAGGAGGCCGAGGAGGCGGCCAGAGGGCCCACACCCTCCCCACGCACGGGCCAGGCTTGGTCGCTCCTAGGGGGGTCTGGACACCCTCTGGTGCCTATTCGTCCCTCATTCTGGATTCGTGTCCCTCGCGGAAAGTTATTGACTTTGGCTTTCGTCCCGTACAATTCCGAGAATATTGATTTTCTGCCTTTCTGGAACCAAAAATAGAATAAAACAGACAACTGGCACTATGGCAACTTGTTAATAGGTTAGTTCCAAAAAATATATAAAAACACCTCAAAGAAATAAAAAGCAAAGTAGATATTAAACAAGCATGGAGCATCAAAAATTATAGATACGTTTCCGACATATCAGTACGGGCACCCCCTTTAACACCGAGAACCGGTGTTAAAGCCCAATTTTGACCTCAACTAAAAGGCCTCATTTCCACCAGTGTCTAAAAGAGCGGTTGTTTCATACATACAAAAATACATAGACATACATAAGTTACAATCATGCAATGTACATAATGTTTAGCACAAACATTAGTAGTTGAACAAAAATCACCAACATTTCTAGGTACACATAGATCACATAAAACTTTGGTAGAACACTAAACAAAGATCCCGATCTCTTGGTGTCACAAATTTGCAAGCAAAACACAAGAAATTAAGATCATGCTAGAGAAAATCAAGGCTCGAAAGATGTAGACAATTGAGAAGATGAATAGTTAACTTAAAGATAAGATGCATAAAAATAGAAACACATTTTTCCAAGTGATAGTTTGTAGAGTGATATTTAACTGAATAAAAACTAGCTTCAAAACAACTAGACAATTGTTCGGAATATAAATATGGAGACATCATAAAAAAAATAGTACTTATGAAATAGATCATTGTTGGTGTGATCCATATATTTTATGTATGATTAGATGATGTCGACTGTGATCCCTGAAACAATGTACGATATCATATCAAGAACCATAAAAAATAAACAGGGGAAAGTGATACGTGTTTTCATGCTTCCAAATAGGAAAGAACAGACATATATAATGGATATAATCAACTTAATTAGAACTATAAGAAAGGAACATGAAGTGTGTAGTCAAACAAGCATACCTGGATTTGGATTGAAAGGGAAAGCCCCACATTCGGGCCAGAGCCCTCATTTTCCGGTATGCCCTCTTTAGGATAGAAAATCCCGGCCTCTGCACCAACCTCCTGATTGATGATTTTCATCCTTTTGGGTGCCTATGATTATCCCTCTACCACGAGGACCCACTTGGAAGGGAAATTTTTGGCCTTATACTTGTGGGAACAGTCCTTCCTAGGGCGAGTTTCGTCGGGAAGGCGTCGTTCTGCCACTGCACGAGCGCACTTGTCTGCTAGCGCGAACAGTTCCTTGGTGGAGGCGATCTTCTTTACGCCGAGCTTCTCCCACATCCGTATATCACGTACGTTGGTGTGGAACACGTCGACAATGGACACCTCTGAAGTGCCTGGGATGGTGTGTTCTCGCAGTGTTTCCCCAGGAAGCTAGACCAGGGCATGCAGGTCTCCGATCATGCTGGGGCGATGGTACCCTCCGTGGAAGGCACCAATGAACTGCACCCACATGTAATACCAGGAGCCGGTTGACCCTGGGGGGAGGTTCATGAGCCAAGACCATGTCTCGGGATTGAGAGCTAGGTGAACCAATTGGACATGACCTATGTGTCTCCTTGATGCATGTAAAATGCATACATGAACTTTATAGTTTATTGATACTCGTTCTCACATATTTACAACTTATATGATGTTATATTCATGTTTTACATTGATTTATGGGGATTTACCAGTGATCCTATTTATTTGGTCTATAACTCTCTAGGACATAAAAAAAACCCTATTTTGTGTATTTTTTAAGTTTGAGGGACCTAAGAAAAGTCAAATGGACCTGAGATTTTTTGAGAAATATATTTTTGTGAGGAGAAGCACATGGAACACAAGAACTACGAGAGGGGAGTCCCGAGTCCCAAACAAGACCTAGGGGCATGGCCCACCTTACTGGCCATGCCACCACCCCTCGTCCCTCCCTTGAGCCTCTGCAGCTATCCATCTTGAGACCTAGCTCGAAGTTGTGACCTAAAACGGCTATAAAAATACCCCTCGGGACGTTCTCGAAGCATGCTGCATAGAAATATAGAAACACCAAAACACAGATAGAACTAGCGAAGATTGGAGGGGAAAACGCCGCCACAACCACCTCAAGTGGGATCTCTACCTTCTCCAACATCTCTTGCTTCATCACTATACTATGTGTTTATGGAAGTAGCTTGATCTATTTCTCTCTTGATCTATCATTGTTCTAGTCCCATATGAGCTGCCCAACATGATTATGGTCATCTATGTAATTCCTTTGTGGTGGATATTTATTCTATGAGTGATATTTGGGATTTGATCGATCTATATTATGTGTGAGATGTATTGGTAGATGCATATTATGTACCCCATTCTTTACTAATTGTTCTGATCCAACTTATATGAGAGGGCATGTGTGGGGGAACGTGTGTGTTAGATGGAGTAACATGGTTGTAGTGATTGGATAGTGACAAGAAATTCAAGAATTACTATGGTTTTAACCTTTATTTTGTTACCTCCCTAGGGATAAAGTGAATGCATGTGTGTTATTATCATCTAGTGACAGTGCAGATGATCTTGTTTGTTCAAGGTAGCATATTTATTATAAAAACATCATGTCAAATTACCTAAGGCTATACTATGTTTGTTATTAATTCTATATTGATTGGAGTATCCCTTTCTAGAGGCGTATAAGTGAGATGTATTGCATAATCTTTATGATAGGACATGATGCCCATATGAATGGTTATCATACACATAATAAATTTATTATCAATATAGTATTGCTTATTAATTGTTTTATGCCACTACACTTTATGAGAGAATAGACAAATGAATCCATGAAATCCCGGTCCAACTTTTATCATAAGAAAACACAACCTGAATTTACTTTCATTGCTTTTATACTTGCTGCACCAATTAAATCCTAAAACAACAAAAACACTTTTACTATTAGTAAACACAAACAAAAACCAAAAATACTTTTACCTTATTATTAATTTGCTTTATTTCTTAGTTATAGATTTCTTTTACTTTTATTTATTTATATTTTATTTTAGTTTTACTAATACAAAACTTTGTGGTTGACAACCACACGGTGGATTTGGGGACACAAGGAAAATACTTTGTTTTGTAGGTTTCTTGAAGAAGATTAAAAAGAGAAGTCTCTAAGCCAATTCCCCGTGAGTTCGATATAAACCCTCGAGTCACCCTTATGGGGAAAAGATGCTTGCTACACCAATCTGCACTTGGATTCCCAATGATTTGGTACAAACAATGTTTTTTCCATCAAGAACATTTTCTAACACCGTTGTAGGGGAATTGCAAGAGTCATCTCATAGTGGTTGCATCTTGGACTACACACAACTCCCACTGCAACTTCCAGAACATTTTCTAGCACCACTTCGCTAACTTTTGTAAACACGCATGGGGAGGTTGCAACATTGTGAGATTTTATTTTCTTTTATATTTACAAACCACTTTTTTGTTGGGAATAAGCCCTAGAGGCAATCATGTATGATGATATTTCCCATTGTATTCATAAATATATTAAGTTGTCCTTGTATAAATATCTCATGCGTATCATTGAATATGTGCAGTTGTGGAACTATGCATTCATGTTGTTTGTACTAAATATATTTGGTCATCAAGGTTGTGATGGACACACAACTTAGACCAATGTGAAAGTCGGCTGATGACTCAGTTCCACTTGTCATGGGCATGGAGATGCTATTTCGACGTACATAGATTCGGCAAAAGAGTTTAGCGAGTCAGATTGACCCATATTGAGGTACAACGAACAAGTTGTAATTTGTATATCTCAATCATGTAATCCTTAGACCTGAGGTTGTTGCATAGTCCGAGTTGAGGATCACCGAATTAGGTTCTATCATACGCTGATCCGTAACTAGGCAGTTAAAAAGGAAGGGTTCGGGTTGACTGAGAATCAAGATGCATGATGTGAATAACCAAGATGGGATTTTGCCCCTCCAGTTGGCGAGATATTCTCTGGGCCCTCTCGGATAATATGATTCTGAAAGCATGGCCATGCACGACTCGGTTAAGTGTTAACCGAGGCGATCGACTAAGAGTTAGTTGGATGAATCACCTATCTCTGATCGAGAATAGAGTCGTACTATTTAAGGGATGAAAGTTATTCGCCTATAGTCTGACAAGGTATATCGTGAGGCAAAAGGGACTCGGACGCAAGTCGCATTGGAATGGCAAGTCGTTATAACTCTTTGGTACTTGGGAGTCGGCATGTTCTACTAGGAGCCGCTACCGACTAATCGATTGAGAGTCGGACTCCTATCGTCTCCAAGTTGCCATGAGCCTGCGAAGCAAGTTCGGATTGGATCTGAGCCGGAAATCTGGTTGGGTTGGACCCGAGCCGGATTTGGACTGACTCACTGAGTCGGACTCACATTGACTAGTATTATATGGGCTTTAGTGAATGGGCCACGAGTGAGTGGAGCCCACGTTCACTCCCTATATATAGTGGGGCACAGAAACCCAGGAGGGACGATCGGTTAAGTCATTCCATGAGTTGGAAATCCTAGCTCCACAGCAGTCCAGCCGTCGTTACGAACCTAGCAGTTCACCGCCGGTGCTCCTCCTTGTACGTGTGGATACCAGCAGAGGTGTTGTACGATCAGCACCAGGACGATCCTGATCATATCAGATCATGAGGACTGCACTACATCAACTGATGCGCTTCATCAGTAATCCACAACCGCGCGTCTAGTGGTAATCCTCGTGGCCTTCTACCTCAGCTAGATCTTGGGATCACTGCGTTAGAGGAAAAGGTTTTGTTTTATCTTTGCGTGGCACAATGGTGGTATCATAGCGATAGCTTCTGGTTTTAGGCTCGAGATCTCGCATATGTGATATGCGGTTAGCTATATATTGGATCTATGTGTTGTTTTGGTTGTCGATCTATGAGATAGATCGGTTTTGTATGATGTTGATTGGATCAACTGTACTCGGGGAATGGTAGATCTCATTTCCGTGATCATACTGCTGAGGTCATGCAACGACATACCCCTACCGATCATTTTCCGCCATCGGGGTAGAATGTGACACGTAAATCCAGAAACAGTGATCGAAGATCAAAGAGTTTGATCGAATCGGAATAATGGTCGTTGCGCCTCAGATGTCGTTGCGAGTTTCACAATGCTGGTAGATATAGTATCTATACATAACTTGTTTTTGCAGGAATTTGTGAATGGTATGGTTCATGTGCATGTGATGTATGTGTGTAATCCATACATGATCTGTGAATCACGATTTTGTCAGTCGGCTGGAGCCTAGGTGCTATCATTTTATTGTATAACGACCTGCATGTCGGATTCTCCATGTAATTTACTTTACTAAGCTAGTGTAGCTGTTTGGATAATCCGGATGACGTGCAAGTCGATGTACAAGTCGGTGACATGGAGTAAGACGACGAGTGACAAGAGTTGGCACAAGTTGGATTACAGGCTTTGTGGAGATGGAGATCCCCATGATGAGAGCCATACCATTTCACATTATAATTGCTTTATTCTGTGTTATTGTTATGTCTTTGTTTTACCTCTATTAGATAGTCGGTAAAATTCAATCCCTCGAAGAAGGTCTAGTCGGTTTTCCCGCCAGTGTTTGCACCATCACAAGTCGGATATTTTTGGTAGTAGGCTCATAAAATTGAGGCTTTTCCAATTATTTCCGACTAGGTGGGTTCGAGTCAGACTCTTACTGCGGAAACACTAGGTAAGCTAGACGGGTCTATCACAACAGTTGTGGAGCTCGGGGAAAAGTCGGACGGGAGCCAGGGCATGTGATGCCACCCGACCAACAAGAGTCGCATGAGATACGATTGACAAGGAGTTGTCTACCTAGATCACATGGTAGCTAGCGGTGATGCTAAAGCTCACTACCTAACTTGCTTATCTAGAATCTTGAATCACTAAGTAACCATCGGAGGGGTGTTGGTTCTAGTGGGAGCATAAATATTAAAGTGTTTAATATGCTTGCTCTTTTATGAATACATGTCTTAAGTGTTTTGCATATTTTCTGTTGTAGATCATGGCACCAAGTAACAACCACTCTCAGATATCCGGTTTTTATTTGAGAACCATTCTTGAGAAAGATAAACTAAACGACACTAATATTACCAACTGGTATCGAAATCTGAGAATTGCTTTCACATAATAAAAGAAGGACCATGTCCTAGACAATCCACTTCCAGATGAGCCAAATGAGAATGCGCCTGTCGCTGCCACCAATGCCTACCATCGGGCTAAGGATGAGTCCACTGATATTAGATGTCTTATGCTTGCTCACATGGATCCGGACTTGCAAAAGAATTTCGAGAATGTTGAGGCCTACGATATGATCGAAAGCCTCAAAAGTATGTTCCAGGCTCAGGCAAATACTGAGAGGTATCAAGTCTCTCAGGCTTTGCTGAGTTGCAAGCTTAAGGATGGTGATCCACTGAGTCTACATGTGATCAAAATGGTTGGTTACGTGCAGTCTCTGGAGAGGCTTGGCTAACCCATTAGCGAAGAGTTCGCTATGAATATAATTCTGAACTCTCTTCCTAGTGCATATGGGCAGTTCATTTCGAACTACCACATGCATGGTATGGATAAGAAGCTCACTGAATTACATCGGATGCTTAAGCAGGCAGAGGCGGATCTCAAGAAGGGCGCCAGTCAACTGTTGATGGTGTAGAATAAGGCTAAGTTCAAGAAGAGTTCTTGGACTAAGAAGAAGGCTAAGTCGGGAGGAAATCAGGCTCAGGACATGATCCCAAGCGCTTCCTCGGGGACTAAGCCGTCTCCTTCAGCTGGATCCACTTGCTTCTACTGCAAGGCGGATGGCCACTGGAAGAGGAATTGCAGCAAGTACTTGGCCGACAAAGCCAAGAGTGGAGGTATGACTTCTGAATCAAGTACACTTGTTTGCAATGTTATATAAATTTATCTTGCTGATGCACCTAATAGTTCTTGGGTATATGACACCAGATCAGTTATTCACATATGCAACTCGTTGCAAGGAATGGTAAGAACTAGGATCATAGCAAGAGTCGAGGTTGATATCAGAGTCAACAACAAAGCGAGAGTCGCTACGTTGGAAGTCGACATGATGCAACTTCATTTACCTTCCGGATTCATTATGGAACTGAATAATTGTTATCATGTTCTAGTGCTCAGCTGGAACATTATTTCCGCTTCATGTTAGATGAGGCAAGGCTATGAGTCGAATATTAAGAATAATGGTTGTTTATATTTGAATGATATGCTTCACGGATTTGCACCCATCTAGGACGGGTTATTTATTTTGAATCTTGATGGTGAGTCGGTTTATAACATAAATGTTAAAAGGTTGAAACCAAATGATCTGAATATGACTTACTTTTGGCACTGTCGGCTTGGTCATATAAGTTGGAAACACATGAAGAAGCTCCATGATGATGGATTCATAACTTCGTTAGACTTGGAGTCATTCGAGACATGCGAATCTTGCCTACTCGGCAAAATGAACAAGACACCTTTTGCAAAGAGTTGTGAAAGGGTGTCCGACTTGTTGGAACTAGTACATAGTGATGTTTGTGGACCAATGAGCACGACAGCCAGAGGGGTGGTTATGAATACTTCATTACCTTCACTGATGATTTGAGTCGGTATGGATATATCTAATTGATGAAACATAAATCGGAAGCCTTTGAAAAGTTCAAAGAATTCCAGAATGAAGTACAGAATCAACTCGGCAAGAAAATAAAGTTTCTTCTGTCGGACCGAGGAGGCGAGTACATGAGCCATGATTTTGATGACCATCTGAAAAGTTGTGGAATAGTTCCTCAACTTACTCCGCCGGGAACGCCACAGAGGAACGGTGTCTCGGAAAGGCGGAATCTGACCTTGTTGGACATGGTACGATCGATGATGAGTCGGACAGATCTGCATTTATCAATTTGGTGTTATTGTCTAGAAATAGCAATGTTCACACTAAACAGAGTACCATCAAAGTCGGTAGAGAAGACACCGCATGAGATGTGGACAAGCAAAAAGCCGAGTATGTCTTTTCTTAAGATTTGGGTTTGTGAAGCATTTGTCAAGCGACTTCAGTTGGACAAGATTACGGCCAAGTCGGATAAGTGTATTTTCGTGGGGTATCCAAGGGAAACTTTGGGATACTACTTCTACAACCGAGAAGAGGGCAAAGTGTTTGTCTCTCGGAACAGTGTCTTCCTTGAGAAAGAGTTTCTCAGTAGGGGAGTAAGTGGGAGCATGGTGCAGCTCGAAGAAATTAGAGAGGAACCGGCTAGTAGAGAGTCAGCAAAAACCTTGGAGGTTGAGCCGGTCATGGTGGCTAAGCCGGCAGCGGCACCTGTACTACATAGATCGGCAAGACTACGAAGTGTTCGTGATGTGTTACTATTAGACAGTGATGAGCAGGCAACTTATTCGGAAGCGGTGGTGGGATCTGATTCCGATTCATGGCTTGGAGCCATGAGATCCGAGTTAAAGTCCATGGATAAAAATCAAGTTTGGAACTTGGTTGATCTGCCGGACGGTGCAAGACCCGTTGAATGCAAATGGGTCTTTAAGACTAAAACTGATGTAGATGGAAATGTTTCCGTCTATAAAGCATGTATTGTTGAGAAGGGGTTCCGACAAGTTCAAGGATTTGATTATGATGAGACATTTTCACCCGTAGCGATGCATAAATCAGTTCGGATCATGTTAGCTATAGCAGCCTATTTCGACTATGAGATATGGCAGATGGATGTCAAAACGGCTTTCCTTAATGGAAATATAACCGAAGACATGTATATGATAGAGCCCCAGGGTTTTGTCGATCCGGCTAATGCTGACAAAGTGTGCAAACTTCAGAAATGCATTTATGGGTTGGAGCAAGCATCTCGGAGTTAGAATATACGCTTTGATGAGGTAGTTAAATCGTTTGGCTTCATTAAGAGTGATCATGATTCTTTTTTATACAAGAAGTTTAGTGGGACCAAAGTAAACTTTCTAATCTTATATGTGGATGGCATATTATTGATTGGAAATGATGTTCAGATGTTGCAAGAAACCAAGGAATCATTGGAAAGGAGTTTCTCAATGAAAGACTTGGGTGAGGCAACATATATTCTTGGAATCCGGATCTATAGAGGTAGATCAAGGGTGCTCATTGGATTGAGTCAGAGTACTTATTTGGACAAAGTGTTGAAGAAGTTCAACATGGAATCGTCTAAGAAAGGGTTCTTACCGATGTCCCATGATGTAAAACTTAGCAAGACTCAGTGTCCCTCGACGACTGATGAGCGAAGTCAGATGAGTGCGATTCCATATGTGTCTTGGTGGTGGCACGAGATATGACATGGGTAGGCTTAAGTTGGGGGCTGAATGGGTGCTTGTGGTCACCGAGGAGGGAGTACACGGTCGAGCCATGCACGAAGAACAAGAAGAACTCTCCAGACTTGACAATTCTATTGATTCCCCTAAGATTACAAGTGCTCCTTGAGCTGTTTAGGCTAGAGTTCACAGCACTAGTTACCTACTTTGTCCAACCTCTTTCTACTACTGCTATGCCCTCCCTTATATAGGCAGTGCTAGCTAGCTAATACGCCTTTGGGTTCTAGGGCTTACTCTTTGGATCTTGGTCCCTACAATGTGGGCCAGGTCATGGGCTTTCCCTAAGCCCAGAGGCCCGATCCATAAAGCTTGACAGCTAACGGTCTTCTGGTACGCTGCTTCTTGTTCTTTTTGGCGTCATGCTGTTACTTTGTACGTCAGTGCATGCTTTGGGCGTCACCCGTCTCCTTTTGTGTCACCCCGCGTCGCCCTTCTCTTTTGACCATGCTTTACCATGGTCCCTCCCGAACCTTACTCGGAAAGGTGCCACGTGTCCTTCTTGACTCGGCCCTTCCTCGGCTGACTCGGCTTGTTGGTTCCTGCAAGGGTTACAACTTTGTCCTATGCAGGCCGACATAGTTTGTATGTCGGCTTTCATGCTTATCTTACCAGGCCATTCTTACCCGGCCTGGTTCTTTCTTTACTCGGAGCCAACCCAGCTGCGCTATGTTTCCCCTCTCGTGACCCTACCGTGGGTTATCCCCCCGACATTAGTCGCCGAAGCTGGTGAGGTCTAGCAGTTCAAGCTGTTAGGCGTCTCCAGGTTCCTTTTGTGTGAATGGAACTTAGTTTTTGTCTTTATCTGTCGCAACATCGCACCTTGCCGGGTTAGTCTGACAATTTCGGGTCAACTCTTTGACTTCTTGGCTCATTCTTGCCTCGAGCCGACTTACTTTGGCCAATTCCGAGTCATTTTCGGCGCACTTCAGTCACTGACAGCTAGTAATCATGATTACTTGCCTCAATTTTTGTTCCAAGCTCTGGCGGCATAGTGACGGCTGCGCAGTTATTCCCCGTCAGTGTGGCAGTCCCATCGACCTGCGCCTCTTGTCCTTCTAGTCGTGACGTGGCACGGGATTTTTCGTGTATCCTTGGCTACGTGGCGCTTGCTGACTGGCTTTCGCGGCTTGGTACACGGCCACACGCTGGCCGCACGGCACAGATAGATCCCACGACCGGGGTTGTTACTACCCTTAAGTAGGGGTTGGGGGTTTCCACTTCCGCCACGCGCGTTCAGTTTTCCCTTTGCCTTTCTTCTTCCTCGCGCCTGCAAAATCGAACTTCCCCCTTTGCGGTTCCTTCTTCCTCCTGCTCTTGCGTTGCGATTGCCCCTGCCTTCTTTCCATTCCATCACGGGTCCACGCTGTTCCAAGCCTCTCCCTACCGTGGAGGAGATGGACTCTGTTGATCTGATGGACGCTCGCGACGGTGCTGATGGTGCTGAGGAGCAGGAGATTCCCGCCGGCGAGCGCGGTGGCTGGGAAGGCTCGGAGGTCTCCATCGAGGAGGTGGAGTGGCTCCGCTCCACCAGACGCATTCCGCTGCAGGTGGATTGCCGTCTCCCTTCCGGTGAGATCTCTCCTAAGCCCCAAGCTGGCGAGCGGGTGGTTTTCCTTTCCCATTTTGAACACGGTTTCGCTCTTCCTGTGAGCACCTTCTTCTCGTCATTTCTTTCTACCTTCCATCTATAGACCCACCATATTCATGCCAATGCGATTGGCTCTCTTTCTTGTTTCATCTCCGCTTGCGAGGCCTACCTTGGAATTTGGCCTACAGTTCCTTTGTGGGCCAAATATTTTGGCTTTAAGGTTCAGGTTGTTCCTCAGCCTGGTGCTCCTCGATCCGAGAAGAGGCCGACCCGGTGCGGTGCTGCTAGCATCATGCCCAGGAGAGATTCTATCTTTCCTCGGGTCACTGGTGTTGACTCCTGCAAGAAGTGGCATAGAACCTTTTTCTATGCAAAAAATAGCGTGTCCACTGATAACATCCGGCTTCCCCTTTCTCGGATGAGGTCCCCAACAAGAAGCACTGGTAGCTTGACCCGCGCGACCAAGACGCTGTGGTAAACGAGGCTAACGCTATCTTGGAAAGGTTGTTGTCGCCGGATGAGAACTTTCATCTCGCCGACTCTGACCTCATGTGCACCTTCGTCTCACGCCGGGTAAGCCCCATCCAAGCAAGGAGCCACAAGATGTGCTTCACGAGTGGCTCTAGTGATCCCACTTGGCACTCCACTAAGGAGCTCACCCATGACTCCATTGCCCGCCGAGTAAGCTCAATCTTAAAATTGAACTTGGCGGATGATTGGGCTTGGAGCTGCCCACCGTTTAGCCGGGTCAGGCCTGTCCCCTGGGTAAGTTTTCTGAATTACTTTATCGCCGAGTAGGCTTTAGCTCTTTTGCCACTCTTAGTTTAGTTTTTAGTTTCTCATTCTGCTTGTCCTCCACAGAATCTCCTTCACCAGGTTTATGACAGTACTGTCCCTCCTGCTGGTTATCATGGGGACCGCTCCGACTCGGATGAGGTCGAGTATGACCTGGAGTGCTTCATGCCCATCCCGCATGCTGCGGCTACTTCAGCTTCGGGTAAGAGTCAATCTCGCAATACCTTATAAGATTGGTCTGACGATGATGATTGTACGCTTTTGGAGGTATATGCCTTGTGACCTTAATCTCCTTGCTTATCCGAGTAAGCCCGTTATTTACTTATGCAGTTGGCCAGGTACATGACACTCCTCCTCTCGCCGTGGGTGGAGTCGACAAGATCCCTGTCGCCAAGCCGAAGCGACGCGGAGCCTCATCCAGCACTCAGCCGGCCAAGAAGAACAAGCCCACTCCGGTAGCTCCTGCAGCCCCTGCTGCTGCCAGCCTGGGTGACACTCACCAAGCTGCTAGGCGCCGAGTCACACGCCGAGTCGTCCGTGACCCGGTTGTCACCTGGTAAGATTTTTGTACTCTTCTTGCACCATTCTTTTCTTTTTCATCACTGATGTTCACTTACATATGTCTCGTTGTTTTCAGTGTCGCACCTTTGACGGCGAATCAGGCTGCTTCTAGCATTGCCTCGCCGCTTAGGCCTGCACCTCCTCCAGCTTACTCGACGGCGCCGAGTCCTGTCCGGGTTGAGGCTCGCACTGTTGAGGCTCACGCTTCTCAGTGTCAGTCAGACCCGGTGGGTCATTTGGCTAGCGCCCCTGGCACTGGCCAGGAAAAACTTCCTGATCTTGGTGACCGTGAATCTGGCACCGAGAAACCTTCTGCCACCAGTTACTCTGGCATCAGCCCTCAAGCTGATGTGAATGAACAACTTCCTGATGACTGGGCTCTGCGTTCTTCTCCAAATCCTTCTGCTCGATCTCAAATTCTGTCAAAGGGCCAGACCCATCCCAAGGCTTATGGTTCTACTCGCCCCTCATCTGGTAAATCCACCTCTTCCAAGCAAACTACACTAGTCTGCGCTCCGGGGTCTGCTCCTCAGATCCGGCCTCCGACGTCGGCGACAATGATCGCTTCAACGGGTAAGGGGGACGAATCTACGGCTGCTGGGTCAGGTGATGGATCCAAGGCTATTACCCTCCATACTTCTACTGTTGCGACTCGTGCCACTATGGGAACCGCCGTGAAAACGGGTTGAGTTCTCACTCGGACGCTCAGTGGCAAGAGCCTAGGTTCGGCTGAGCCTTACGCCGTGGCATGGAATGCAGCAGGCTGTCACATCCCAAGATTTTCCAAATCTTGTTATGTGAAAACTAAATGAATAAAATAAAACTTTATTGATTTTCAGGGTGAGAAGAAACTTCTGATTCCAATTGGAAACCTTCAAACCTATTTCTGATCAAACAAATCCTAAAGGGATTTGTAAAGATAAACAATTAATAAAGAAACTATTAAATATGTGAAATTACTATTTTTGGATCTTTTAATAAAAAGATTTGGATTTTATAAAGCAAAGGTAGATTTATAAATAAGGATTATTTTATAGAGCCAAATTAAACCTTGGCCAAGTTTTTTTGAAATAAAATATTTTGTTTGGATTAAAGGAGTAAAGGTTTATTTAAATAAAATAATGAGGGTTTATTAATACCCAATTTTATTAAAGTAAAGGCTTTGCCATTTTAATTAAACATTAAAAACTTGTTAAATTATTTTAAACAAGTTTTCCAAGTATTTTATATTTTCAAATAAAACCTACTGATTTCGTTTTGATAATATTTGGATTTCAAATGGAGATTTTAAATAAAACAAATCCTATTTGAATTAATTATTAAGGTCTATTTTATTTAATTATTAAATAGATCCTAAAAGAATAAAAGTATTATTTTATATTGGACTTTGGTTTGTGTTGTTAAACAGAACAAAAAATTGTTCAAAGTTTGGTGGTGGTTTGATTTGATTTGATGTTTGAATTTGTTTTTTGAAATTCAAAACAGGAAAATCAAATAGAAAAAGAAAAGCTTTCAGTACAAAAAAAATGAAACAAACAGCAACCCAACTGGCCAGCCCAGCAAGCCCAGCTCCAGCCCAACTAACCCCCCCCCCCCCACGCGCGAATCATTTTCCACCGAAAAACCCACCCTCGCAGTCACAGAGGAGTGGACCTCTCTCTCTCTCTCTTCATCGCTGACAGGCAGGTCCCACAGCGCCACCTCGGCGTCGTCTCCCTCGCGACCGTTCTTCTTGCCGTTGCTACCTTTGCTGCCACGGTTATACCTCGCCATGACCACGCCCATTTAATCGCCTCTGTCTCCTCTTCCTTTCCCCTCAAACCCCGCTGCAAGTGAGCCACCAGGCTGCCCCCAATTCCCTTTGCTTTGCCCACTGCTCCGACGACGTCTCCGACCAAATTCCGGCGCCGTCCAGCCTCGCCTCGCCTTCCCAAGCACACGAACTTGCTCCTCACCTCCTAGCGCATCTCCCCGTGATTCATTCGCTCGCGGGCGCTCCGCAACGTCGACTTCGTCATCTACTGAGCGCCGCCGCGTCTGTTTCTTTTTTCGGTGACCTCCCCTGGTAAATCTCGACCTCCCCGACACCTCCTATTGATGCTCACATCATCAGTAGTTCAACCCGTGTCTAACTATATCCTTGTTCTGCCTCGGAGTGCACCGCAGCGTCGCCCTCGACGACCTCCAGAGCCGCCTGACGCCACTACTCACTCCGGCGAGCAATTGTCGCCGTCCCTGAGCACCCCTTGCCTCCTCGCGACCACCTTGAGCTTCACCTCGACCTCGCGAACATGGTGAGACCCTCCTCTGTCTTCCTTGCTTCCTGTAACCGCCGCTAGCACACCGTCTGACTGCGCGCTGCCGTCTGCCACCGCCAGCGCCGCCAGTTCCTGGTCGAGCTGCTATGGACCGTAGGATTTAGATCCAAGCGTTGCGATAGATTGACTAATCGAAGGGCTATCGTATGCTCAGAGCCGCACGATGTTATTTAGATCCAACGAACCACTGAGCGCAATCCGCACAAACCGGTACGCGCCAGTAGGAATAAGACACGTGTCCAGAGACTGTTTTAAAAACAGAAATTTGATCTATTAGATTTGCAAATTTGTAAAATCCATAACTTTTGATCCACACGTCCAAAATTTGCAAATTTTATATCAATGGAATCAGTACTTTGCAACCATGTATTTTTTTTAATGTTTTGCTTCTGGTAAATTGGTTGAATTTGCAGAAACTTGTGTAGGCTTGTTTTGAATATAAAAATTGTTCTATATAAAATTTTAATGTGAAATCTTTGCAAAATGATTTGCTGTGAACTTACTGACCCTAGGAACCAACTCATGGATTTAAAAATGTATTTTGTGAAGTTTAGAAATAAAAACTTGAATTAGTTCATTTCTAGTCAAATAAAAATATTGATTTTGATATGGAAATGATTTTTGAGCAAAACCTTTGGGAAATGTTTTGATTCAAACCTACTGACCCTAAACACCAATTTTTGTGAATTAACAACTTATTTGTTGAACAATATAAAATTGTTGCTTTGCTAAAAACATTTTCCACCACATGAAATAATGATTTAATTTAAAAATGGTTTATAGATAAAACCCTTTTGCAAATGGGTTTGACACTTTAGAAAATGACCACTTTGAACCTTACAATGTATAGAGCCTAGTAGAAACCACCTTTGCAAATAAAACTATCTTTTGCATGCTTGCATGCATGACTTAGTTTCTATTATTTTATGTGTGATGAATTGTTTGAATAATGGTTGGAATGTTAGTTGAATCTATGTTTGCTTGATTGATTTGTAGTGAAGTTAGAAGGGTGAGATATTAGCAAAATCAAGAAGTGAACCAACATTCCCTACCAAAAAGGCAAGTGACACTATCATCCAAGTCCTAGTATTTTCATTACACTTAGTGGATTTTGAAACATGCATGATGAGGTCTACTATATTTTGCTATGCTAAATCCTAATAGGATACCCCTATATATTCCTTAGTGAAAACAATGTAGTTGTAATATTCTTAGCCCTGCTTTATATATTGAGAAGGGATACATGTTGAGATTATGAGAAGTACTGAAAAGACTTGTGTTTTATATAATAAAACAAGTACTCAATGAACCACCTGGGTGGACAAGGATACTCAAGTTTTGGACAAGGTGGCAACAAGAGGAACCATGTTTATATGGCAATCTCTTTTTGTTGTGCACTAGAAGAAAACCACCCAGGGACTTAGATATTGAACATGTTTCTCGTACAGTGGCTTCCGTGTACAGCCACATGCTAAATGGGCACTGGCTTAGTCAACTACATAGTGGAAGGCCCATGCATTGGCCTCTTCAGGTTAACTGGAATGAGGGAACTAGGAACCCTACATTGGTGCCTGAATACAAGCTAGCATTGTGTATTGGGAGGACCCTATGGAAATACTTCGTCACATTCTCAATCTGCCAGTACTCCATCTTGGTGAGTACTTATCCAGCGGCCACTGGTGGCAACAAGATGAGATTGTGTCATGTGGGTAAAGTTTACAACTTCTGCAGAAGATAAAAATCTAAGTACTTAGTCGTGTCCCCGGTTATGGACAGTACTGAGCAACTAAGGCATGAAGCTATGGGAAATCTCGACATTCCAATTTCTAAAAGAAAAACTTGAAAGTGACAACAAGAGACTTGAAGCACTTGGTGGATTCCAAGGAGTTCAGAAAGATTTGACAAAAGATCAAAACTATTTTGAAAAGATAGGATAAATTATGTTGCTTTCTGCAAATGAGCCTAAACCCCACTTAGCCAAATATGCATGTATTGATAGGATCCACTTATATTCTACATAGTAGTGAAACTTGCCAATACAATTCAAATGTATTGACCCTTGTGGCTGCAACTTTTTATGTTGCAGGTTTGTTTGATGTAAGTGTGTTGATTAGGATTACAAGTCTACAACCAACATGGCTGCCTGTGGCACTTTGAAGATGAAGGACCCCATGCTTATAGATATTCTGCTACAATATAATGTAATAGCCAAATGAGCTATGTAAGATGTAATAAATTATGTTATTCCAGGTTATAAAGTTGTATTATGACCTTTGTTTCTTCATATTACATCTTAACTGTGGATGCTAGCTATTGATCCAGGGACTAGCATTGTAAACACAGGGATCCCTACCTTATTAAAGGTTGGGACCTCTACACAGGCGAGCAGGAGTTCAGCACTCGTGCCGGCAAGAAGCTGAAGCTGGGCCCCAAGGTCGTCTCCGACATGACCCAGAAGGCCATTACTCTGATGGCCCACACCGACGAAGTAAACGAGGTAAAGTAACTTCTTACTCTTTTGTACTGTTGAGTATTTCCTTTATACATATCACCTAGTCCCCGAGGTTACGATTGAGTAAGGCACTTACTCGGCCATAAGCTCTCACCAATCACTTTAATCTTTGAATCCCAAGCTTGCATGTTAGAGCTTCGATCCCTAGCCCTCGAGGTTACTGTCGAGTAAGGAACTTACTCGGCTGTAAGCTCTTAAGCTCTTTGATTTCTTTATGCCAAACTCATGTTAGAGCTTCAATCCCTAGCCCTCGAGGTTACTGTCGAGTAAGGAACTTACTCGGCTGTAAACTCTTAAGCTTTTTTATTCGGCATGTTGCCTGACTTGACTCTTCCTTATTGTCTGTCTTCTTTGATTAGCTCACGCATAACGAGCGCACCAAAGTGCACCAAGCTCTCGTCCTGGCGCATCACATGCTCGAACTTGCGTATGAGAAGCTACAGACTGACACCCACGGCCAAGGTAATATCTTTGCTCTTCCTTTTTTCTATTCGGTGTAATTTTCCTTGGTTCATCTTCTCATATTTTCTCTCGCTCTTGTTCCACAACCACTGCTCAGTCTACCATCAATGATCTTCACTCACAAATCAGCGAGGCCGAGAGTAAATCTCTTGCCTCCCTAAGCCAATAGCTGAAAGTTTTCTGTTGGTACTGACAAATATTTGTCCTGAATAAGTAGAGAAGAACCAAGCCGAACTCCAGAAGGAGCGCGATGAGGTGACTCGGCTGAAGAAACTGATGGCCGAGACGGAGCAGAAGCACTTGGCCGAGGTGAAAGGCCTGAAGGAAGAACTTTCTAAGAAGAATGAGCAGCAGGCCGCCAGCGCCGAGAAGACCAAGAGGCTACTCGACGGGGCCGAATCATCGGTCGAGTCGGCAAATCTGAACTTGGATGCCCTTCAAGCCAAGGCCAAGACTTGGCATAGCAAACTCGCCGCCATCAAATTCTTTCTCGGTAGTGAGTTCTTACTCTTTACGCATCGTATAAGTCCTTCTGGACTTCTTCCATCTTCCCTAGTTATTTGCTAACTTTCTCTTTTTGCTTGCAGAGAATTTTCCTGAGGCCAACATGTTTGCCATCCGAGCCATGAAGAAAGTGAGAGCTGAAGCTGGTGCTCCTGCTGACGGCGAGGTGTCCATGGAGGAGCTCCTCGCAGCGGTGTCTGAACGGGTCAAGACCCTCAGGTCTTGCGGTGTGGACTTGCTCAAGTCGTCTATCCATGTGTTTCGCATGCTCTGGCCGGATGAAGACCCACCCGAACTCATCGAGCCACTTGCCGACAGATTACTCCTTACTGAAGACCGGCTGGATCAATGGCGTGAGTCGGCCGACCGAGTTGCCGCGGACAAGGATCTCTTCTTCGTGCTTTCATGGTGCGAGGACATCAACCTTGATGTTCTTTTTCGCATAAGGGGGGATGGCAAATGGCTGAATGACCCGGAGCTGATCAAGAAGCGCCAGGAGCGAGCTTATGCCATGATCGAGTACACCATGGTGCACGCTTGGTGTGAAGGGCCCAGCTTCCTCGACCTTGGCGACCCGCTCGTCAAAGTTGCTGATGAAGAGGGTGGCGACAGTGAAGCAACCGAGTCAGATGATCCATATGACCCGGCCACGGATGCTCCTCGCCCGGCCGATGCTCCAAGCACTACTCCTGGCTCTGAGAGTGCTCCTCCGAGTTCTTCTGCTCCTTAGGCCAACAAATACTCGAACTTTTATTAGATCCCCGGTATGCCGGGTACAGATGTAACATACATTGCACTTTAAGTTTGACTATGTCCATTTTTGATAAGCTCCATATGTTTGCATTATGTTCTAAGTGCGAGTCATTAAAGTGCAAGTCGCCGAGTTTCATTTTGCCGTGTCACCTTTCCTTGCATTTGGCCCTTGTCTACCTTTTTTGGTGTTCGACATTAGGGTCTCAAAGTATGTAGGATATAGTTAGCGGGTATGAAACTTGGATAACTTGGCTGAGATTACTCGACACGTAGTATAACACGACCTACAGAGAGTTAGGCAAAAACTAAAGTCGACTCGCGTTTCTCCTTTGTACTTATCCGGCGTTCGTGTTTACCCGTCTTACATCTTTTTCTCTTGCTTGCCATGAAGCCGTGTTTTCGGACAACAGCATAGTCTAAGAGTTGATTTCTTCCGAGTAAACACTACTTGTTCCGAGATAAATTCGGGTATCACGCCAGCCGACATAAAATAATTGAGATGGAAAACTTAAGGGGTAGTCCTCGAGTCAGTTTTTTGAATCATACCATTTTATTATTAACACATAGCCGGCTAACATGTCCGACATATGAGAGTTCGAGTGATACATGCACTGCTTCTCCTAAGTATAGAAGGGACGAAGCAGTGCCACACTCCATGGCCTTTTGGTTTCATCTCCTGACATGTCCGCCTTGTTCTTTTGCGCTTCACGAGTGTCTATGAGATAATAAGAATCATTGTGCAATGCTTTGCTTACAATGAACGGACCTTCCCATGGAGGTGATAATTTATGCATTCTTGTTGTGCGCTACACCAGCCTTAGCACCATATCTCCTTCCAGAAAAACACGAGGTTGCACTTTCCGGCTATGGTAGCGTCGGAGATTTTGTTGATATATAGAGGATCTGGAGAATGCCAGTTCCCTTTTTTCTTCGAGTAAGTCTACTCCATCTTCTTGGGCCTCTTTTACCTCGGCTTCCGAGTATTGCCTTATCCTTGGCGAGTCATATTCTATGTCGGCAGGCAAAACCGCTTCCGCCCCATATACGAGGAAAAATGGCGTATAGCCAGTTTACCGATTCGGAGTTGTTCTTAGGCTCCATAGTACCGAGGGTAGCTCCTCTATCCAACAACCAGGTGATCTCTGGAGTGGTTCCATTAAGCGGGGTTTTATCCCGAACAGAACTAAGCCATTAGCCCGTTCAACTTGTTCATTTGATTCTGGATGGGCGACTGATGCTACATCGAGTCTTATTCGGTGTTTCCCACAGAAGCGAGCAAAAGCTCCTTCGACAAAGTTCGTGCTATTGTCAGTGATCACACTGTGTGGGTAACCATATCTGAGGATTATATCCCTTAAGAATGTGACAGCTGTTTTACCGTCCAATTTCTTGATTGGTTTCACTTCTATCCACTTGGTGAACTTATCAATCATGACCAAGATATGAGTCATACCTCCTCTTGCTGGTTTGAATGGTCCTACCATATCTAGGCACCATACTGCAAAAGGCCAAGTAATTGGTATAGTCTTCAATTCAGACGCTGGTAAATGCGACTTGGACGCATAGTGTTGACAACCACTGCATCTTCCGACTAACTCTTGCGCTTGTGCCAATGCGCTTGGCCAGTAGAATCCATGTCGGAATGCCTTGGATACCAATGCTCTTGATGACGCATGGTGCCCGCACTCTCCTTGATGGATATCCAATAAGATCTCCTGGCCTTTCTCTGAGCTGATACAACGCTGCAGTACGCTTGTCACACTTCACTTGTAGATTTCCTTGTTGATTATGGTGTACGCTTTTGCTCTTCGTGTTGTTTGCCGTGACAATGTTTCATCACTCGGCAAGGTCCCATCTTTCAAATAGCTGAATATTGGTTGTGCCCACGTTGGTATTAGTGGTTCCGGGTCTTCTTCAACATCAATGTTCATTGGTTCCGCCGACATATGCTCTGCCGACATAACCTGAGGAGTCCCCGAGTGTGATTCGGTGATCCCTGAATTGAATGGACCAGTCCCCGAGTGACTCGAACCTGCCCCTGAGTCGATGTACATTGGCACTGCCTCTGATTCCTGACTTGCCGGGATGACCCTGATTGATTCGGACTCTGGTGACGGCTTGATCGATGGCTTCCTGAGATGCTCCAATGCTACCCCTGGTGGTATTGCTTGCCTAGATGATCCTAGTTTGGATAGTACATCTGCTGCCTCATTTTCTGCTCTAGGAATGTGATGAAATTCACAACCGTCAAAATATCCCGAAATTTGTTGTACGTGGAAATGATATAATTCCATGTTTGCGTCCAGCGCGTCCCAATGTCCAGACACTTGGTGAATCACCAAATCCGAATCGCCAAAACACATGATCCTTTTGATACCAATTTCCCTGGCTACTTTAATGCCATGGACAAGTGCTTCATACTCGGCAACGTTGTTAGAAGCAGCAAAATGAATCTGCAACACATACCTCAGATGATCTCTCTTTGGAGATGTGAGCACTATCCCGGCGCCCAGACCCATTTTCGTCTTGGACCCGTCAAAATGCATTTTCCAGTAATTCGGATCTGGCAGTGGTGGTTCGTACTGCATTTCCATCCATTCTACAAAGAAATCTGCAACAGCTTGATATTTTATTGCATCTCGCTTATCATATTGTAGAGCGTATGGTGCCAGTTTGATGGCCCATTTGGCGACTCGGCCGCTGGAATCTTTGCTGCCCAATATATCCGAGATAGGTGCCTCGCATATTAACAGTATGAACACGACACCAAGGTAAACCCATGGAAATACCCCTTTAGCAAAGAAAAATAGACACGATGTCGCTTAATTTTATCGCATTGGAAAAGACTATCCATATCCTATGTACCTAACCCTTCTAGGGGATTCTGTGTCAGAAAGCGTTAATATTTATTTCATTTCATTAAAAATAAGAAGCCAATTCTGTTCATAAGAAGAAAGAGAAGCAGATCTATTCTATACTCGATAAGTGCCAATATGCAATGGGTAACTTGGCCAATTTTGAAAACCGGATTGGGTGTTCTTGAAAATAATGTTTCAGCTTCTTTGCTACCATATATACCCTACATGTCATCTTCTGATAATGCGGGTAATTCTGTTTCGAGACAGAGAGCACTTCTCTCAAGTAATACACCGGTCTTTGGATTGATTTGCCCCCTTCTTCACGTTCAACCACTATTACTACACTTACAACTCTGTTGGTTGCGGCGACATAGAACAACATTGGCTCCTTGGATAATGGTGACGCTAATATTGGTGATGTTGCCAACATTTTCTTTAATTCATGGAAAGCGCTATCAGCTTGCTGTGTCCATGTGAATTTGTCTGATTTCTTTATCATCTGATATAGTGGTAGGGATTTTTCACCTAGCCGACTAACAAACCTGCTCAATGAGGCCAGGCATCCAGTGAACTTCTGGACATCATTGAGGGTTTTTGGCAATTCCATTCTTTTGATGGCCCTGATCTTTGTCGGGTTAGCTTTGATTCCTCGGCTGGATACAAGGAATCCGAGTAACTTGCCAGCCGGGACACCAAAAGTACATTTTTCCGGGTTAAGCTTCATCCGGAATCTTCTCAAGTTTGTGAATGTTTGACGCAAGTCCTCAATTAGAGTATGACTTTGTTTGGTTTTTATTACCACGTCATCGACGTATACTTGAACATTTTTGTCCAATTGATCTTGCAAGCATTTTTGCATGCATCTTTGATATGTTGCGCCTGCATTTCTCAATCCGAATGGCATGGTGCGATAGAAATAAGCCCCTTACGGGGTGATAAAAGCTGTCTTTATTTGATCATTTGGATTCAGTGGTATCTGATGGAATCCTGAATACGCATCCACAAACGACAACAACTCACACCCAGCAGTAGAATCTATGACTTGATTGATCCGAGGCAGAGGAAATGGATCTTTTGGACACGCCTTATTGAGGTTCGTGTAATCAATACACATGCACCATACTACTGCCACGTTCGGGTCGTCTTTTTTCTTTTCGACCAAGACTGGATTTGACAACCAGTTCGGGTGCAGTACTTCCATGATGAATCCAGCTGCTAAAAGTCTGGCCTTACATGAAGAGAGTGCTCATCCAGCTCCCTTGGAACTCCTTGCAGTTCTTGAGTGGACCACGCAAAGATGTCCCGATTCTCACGAAGGAAGCTGGTGAGCTCGTTTTCCTATTTGTCTGTAAGGCCAGCCCCAATGGTAACTGTGCGCTCTGGGACAGTTTCATCCACCTGCACCTTCTTGGTTTCCTTGGTAGATTGAAGTGACACACTGCCATACGGGTTGGTGAGTGCCGACATGGACATTTGTGCTGCTTTGGCCAATGCTGCCACTTCCAACATCTGACTTTTCTCTTGTGCTATGACGAGTGACTCGGACAGTGAAGATCCGGCTGAGGCACAAGCAATAGATCTTTTGTAATCTCCTTCAACTGTGATCACCCCACATGGGCCTGGCAGCTTCATCTTGAAGTAAGCGATGTGAGGAGTAGCCATGAACTTTGCCATAGTCGGCCTGCTGATTAAGGCATGATATGAGCTGACCAAATCTACCACCTCGAACTCTATAGCTTCAGCGCGACAATTTTCTCTGTTGCCGAATAAGACGTTGACCCAGATCTTGCCAATTGCCTCACAGGACAGTCCCGGCACGATACCGTGGAAAGTTGTCTTAGTCGGCTCCAGCATGTTCATGGTAATGCCTAACTTGAGCATGGTATCCTTGTACATGATGTTGATGCTACTGCCATCATCGATCAATACCTTTGAAAATTTCACGTTGATATCTGGGCCCATGAATGTTGGATCCAAAACCAGAGCGTATCCTCTAGGGGTTGGCATGATCTTGGGGTGATATTTTATAATCCAAGCTTGCTCAGACCAATGCATGTACTTGGGAATTGCCAGCATCGTGGCATTGACTTCCATCATTCGTTGTTGCTGGCTCTTCTTGTCATTTGGCTCTGTGACAAAGACAACATAGCTCTGGTGATGTTCTCTGTACTCATTTCTGGTTCCGTGGCCAACATGAGCGTCGTCACCTCTTGGATTGTGCACCTGGTGAACAGCTTCTCTTCTTTCTTGATTCTGATACCTCGGCTGCCTGTTTTCATATCTGTTATCTGCTCCTACTGCTTGAGCATTTCCTCCTATAAGTGGTGGAGGGGGAGGTGGTGCAAGCTGCTTATTCGGCCATTCCACTCTATCTCCCTTCTGAAACCAAGTGCATTGCCTCGTCATGTGATTGGCTGGTTTACTCGGACTAGGCATGTGAAACTTACATGGCTGATCCAGCATCATCTCATAGGTGTATTTTTGTCGGTCCTGATACTGCTTCCTCTGATCGTATGGCCTTTTGCCGTCATTCTTTGGCACCCATTGTTGTTGACCGTTTGTCCTTTGACGCTGACTGCTTCCGGCATCTGGATGATCCTGACTCACAGCCGCAACCTGAGTCGAACCATATCTGTAATCTGGTCTTTCGTCTCTTCTCTTGCTTCTGTATTCGGATCTTTCCTGGCGCCTTTGTCACCCGTCAACGTCATAGATCTAAGTCTCAGTCATTCCGTCTGCCGACATGAGCAGCGGCTGAGTCGGATCTCCTAACGCATACGAGTCGGTGATTCTTATCGTCTCTGCCAGGCTTGTCAGCATATCTCTTTGTAACCTTTGCCATAGCACACTCCCATGTCTACATCCTTGTGCAAACCATGCGATTGCTTGTGACTCGATTACCCCTTCACAAGAGTTATGCATCGTACACCACCTTGTGAGGAATTCCCTGTCTGTCTCATTCGGTCTTTGCTTGCACATTGCTAGTTGTTGTGGGCGATTCGGCCTCTTGTAAGTACTCATGAAATTGCTCACGAAAGCATCATGAAAATCGATCCAACTGTTGATGCTTCCGGGTGGAAAATTGTTCAACCATACCCGAGCTGGTCCTTCCAGCATCTGCGGCACGTAACGTACTGCCCATCTCAAGTTTCCCTGCGCGATCTTCATAGCGGTTCCATAATCTATGAGCCAGTCCTCTGGCTTTGTGCTTCCATCATAAGTTTTTGTCCCTCTGGCCAGCTGGAAATTTGGCACCAGTGGCTCCTTCATGATCCTTGGGCCAAAGCACGGTGGACCCTGCGGACCATGCAATTCAATTATCTCTGCCATTTTTATGTGGTCAAGCTCTTGCATCATTCGGCTGAAGGTTCCTGCCTCCAAATCTTGCTCCCATTGCTTGACATGCATGATTCGGCAGTTCATACCCGTCATTTACCATAGCCGAGTAACCATCATTATACTTATTCACGTTTGGGTCAGCAGGCTGTTGAACTGCTTTTCCCGTGCTTTGTTGTCTTCTTTCTGGCTGAGCTGGTGCGTTATTCGGAGTTGGATTTCCTCCTCCCGCCGAGTGAGTTCCGCGCCTAGCATGAGGCGCAAAATTTTGCCCTCCGTTGTCATTTCTCTGCCCAATTTTTTCCTGGTTTTCATTTTCTCGGGGATTCTTTCTTTTTGCCCCTTGCGCATGCGCCGGGTTTCCTTGAACCGCTGCCGGATCATAGGCGACCATCTGCTTGTTTCTTGCAGAATCCACACTTTTTTCTTTTCTCGGCCTAGGCACCCCTCCTGGTGAGGATGCTGTGTGCCCAACCGATCTTGCCGGGACAGGAGTCGCCGAGTGAACCAGTTGTGACCTCCCTTCTATACCCGGATTTGCTCTGTAATACGCCTCGTTCAGCATGCTGGCTGCTTTTATAAACTCATTGACTCATTCTTGCTGCATTTTCTTTGCTTGCCCCTCCAAGTGGGGTAATTCTGCCATTGCCGCTTCTGCTGCTCGCAGATTAGCTGATGTTGTGTTGTACGTTGGACGCATGGCCATCTCATTGCTGTTCTCCGGTGTTATCTTTGATGTCACATCTGCCAGCTCTTCGTTGAGGTTCCTTCCTCTCAATATCATTGCATTAAGCCGGGTCTTTGCGCCCTTGACTCGAATTTCTGAGTTAAGATCTCGGATGGTGATATCCACGTCCTGCTGTAACTGTGCTAGCTCTTTGGCTTTCTCCAGGACTTTTATCCTGGCTTCCTCCAACTCGGCTTGCACACGCACCGGGTCAGTTGCATGTGCCACTAGCTCTGCCAACTTGTCTATCGCTTCCTGCAGCTCCTTATCCCTCTTGCTCCTAGCTATGTTCTCTGGTTTTTCTAGCGGCGCCTTTGCTGTTCTTGCAGCCCTTGGCATTTCCTCATGATTTCCTCCCTCTAAGTTCTCATTCACCACTGGAACTACTGGAGGAGCTGTGGGGTTTGGGGCTTCCATCATTACCTCCATGGAGACAAGTTGACGTGGTTTTCCCGCGACAGGAGCCGTTGGAGGATCCGGCGCCAGGACGACGTGCTCAAGATATGCGCGCTCCATGCGCACCGCGACGTAGACCTGGTGCTCGCCGAACTTGATGAAGCGACAACCCCTAGGGAATGGTTTGGTCCCAAAGCAGCCCGCGTTGTCGCTCATGAAGTTGAGCGCTCCAAACCTCTGGATGAGGTCGGAGTAGACGCGCTCGCCGGTCTTGGCGATGATGTTGCCCGTCCGGATGAAGACTCCATCAAGCACCTGCTTCTGCCCCATGGTGGGCGCCAACTGTCGTGGTGGTGGCACGACAGATGCCATGGGTAGGCTTAAGTTGGGGGCCAAATGGGTGCTTGTGGTCACCGGGGAGGGAGTACACGGTCGAGCCATGCACGAAGAACAAGAAGAACTCACCAGACTTGGCAATTCGATTGATTCCCCTAAGATTACAAGTGCTCCCGGAGCTGTTTAGGCTAGAGTTCACAACACTAGTTCCCTACTTTGTCCAACCTCTTTCTACTACTACTATGCCCTCCCTTATATAGGCAGTGCTAGCTAGCTAATACCCCTTTGGGCTCTAGGGTTTACTGTTTGGATCTTGGTCCCTACAATGTGGGCCAGGTCATGGGCTTTCCCTAAGCCTAGAGGCCCGGTCCATAAAGCTTGACAGCTAACGGTCTTCTGGTACGCTGCTTCTTGTTCTTTTTGGCGTCATGCTGTTACTTTATACGTCAGTGCATGCTTTGGGCGTCACCCGGCTCCTTTTGTGTCACCCGACGTCGCCCTTCTCTTTTGACCATGCTTTACCATGGTCCCTCCTGAACCTTACTCGGAAAGGTGCCACGTGTCCTTCTTGACTCGGCCCTTCCTCGGTTGACTCGGCTCGTTGGTTCCTGCAAGGGTTACAACTTTGTCCTATGCGGGCCGACATAGTTTGTATGTCGGCTTTCATGCTTATCTTACCCGGTCGTTCTTACCCTGCCTGGTTCTTTCTTTGCTCAGAGCCAACCCAGCTGCGCTATGTTTCCCCTCTCGTGACCCTACCGGGGGTTATCCCCCCGACAATATGCTTCTGCAGTCGGATCCATCATGTATGCCATGATTTGTACTAGGCCGGATGTTTCCTATGCTCTAAGTGTTGTGAGAAGATACCAGGCTGATCTTGGAGAAATCCACTAGACAGCGGCTAAAAATATCCTAAAGTACTTGAGAAGGACTAAGGATATGTTTTTGATTTATGGAGGTGAAGATGAACTCAGTGTAACGGGTTACACGGATGCGAGTTATCTTACCAACTCTGATGATTTTCGTTCGCAATCCAGGTATGTGTTTGTAATAAACGGAGGGGCTGTGAGCTAGAAGAGTTCCAAGCAAAAGACTGTGTATTCATCTACAACAGAGGCTGAGTATATTGCCGCCTCGGAGGCCGCAAAGGAAGTTGTTTGGATGAGGAATTTCCTCATGGATCTTGGTGTGGTTTAGCACTACTAGGAAAACAGCAGTTAGTGGCGCACCTGAAAAGATCATCTGTGGCGCACTAGAAGTGCGCCACGTGCCTTGCGCTACGGCTATCTCCTAGCCGTGGCGCACTGCCTAGTGCGCCACGGTTGTGTCGAGATAGGCGTAGCGCACCTGCTAGTGCGCCACGGCTATGTGGGCAGGTGCGCTACGCGCAGGATCTTCTGTGGCGCACTGCATAGTGCGCCACTAAGCTTCTATAGTGCGCTTTAGGTGTAGTGCACCACAGAAGATAGATCATGTGCGCCACAGGTGTGTTTTTTGTTTTTTTTTAATTTCCGAGCCAGATTATATACAATATTACAGCAGATATACACACACAGATACAAGATATACAATTATATATATAAATACACAATTTGAAAAACAAGATTGAAACAAATACATATAGATAAGTCTCATACATGAATACATAGTATAAGTTACATTGTTTCGATCAAGTTACAAAGTAGTACTTGGTGACATGCGAATACATATGTCGATCGAACAAGTTAGAGTTCAGAAGATCGCCTAGACATCTAAACTAGCTAGACACAAACACGGGATAAACAACCAAAGAAGATAAGCATGATCACCGCCGCGACGAAGGTGTAGGTCTTCATCCGGTTCCTTGTCCTAACTCCCGCTAGATAGCGCGTGTATCTAGCTTCCGCCTCCGCCATAGTGTTGTACCCTTTGTAGCTATTGCCGCTGAAACGGTGCACCTGTCTCCGGCAGTCTTCCCAATCATCGTAGACTCCGGGAACCCGTCCCTTGTACACGACGTACCACGTCATCTATAAGTTGACAATAATAATTAACCGGTGATTGAAAAAAACATATATAATTAAAGTCGCATATGAAGATACACTTATAGAAAGTACTCCTAAATCAAAAATACCAAACTCAAAAAGAATGCCGCATATATAACTAGGTTGTTCGACACAGGAATATTCTACGATGGAACTGTTCGCCAAGTAGGATGCACAACACCTGGACCTGTGCATAGCACAAGGCGAACAATCCCATCGCAGCACATTCACATATAGTGTGCCACGACATTTCAATCATCGGCATTATTCTCGAAAAAGACCAAAGTAACTCGAAAAGCATGCCTCATATATATACATAGGTCGTTGGACACAGGAATATGCTACGATGGAACTGTAAGCCAAGTAGGATGCACAACATCTAGACTTGTGCATAACACAAGGCTTACAGTCCCGTCGTAGCACATTCACATATATATTGTGCCAAGACATTTCAATCATCGGCATTATTCTTGAAAAAGACCAAAGTATCTCGAAAAGAATGCCTCATATATAACTAGCTAGGTCGTTGGACACAGGAATATGCTATGACGGAACGGTTAGCCAAGTAGGATGCACAATTCCTGGACTTGTGCATATCACAAGGCTAACTATCCCGTCATAGCACATTCACATATATATTGTGCCACGACATTTCAATCATCGGCATATTCTCCAAAAAGACAAAAATAACTCGAAAATAATGCCTCATATATAACTAGCTAGGTCATTGGACACAGGAATATGCTACGACGGAACATTTAGCCAAGTAGGATGCACAATTCCTGGACTTGTGCATCTCACAAGGCTAACTATCCCGTCGTAGCACATTCACATATATATTGAGCCACGACATTTCAATCATCGGCATTATTCTCGAAAAAGACAAAAATAACTCGAAAAGAATGCCTCATATATATACATAGGTCGTTGGACACAGGAATATGCTACGATGGAACGGTGAGTCAAGTAGGATGCACAAGACCTGGACTTGTGCATATCACAAGGCTCACAATCCCATCGTAGCACATTCACATATATAGTGCCACGACAT
This sequence comes from Avena atlantica, assembly GCA_910589765.1. Taxonomy (NCBI): domain Eukaryota; kingdom Viridiplantae; phylum Streptophyta; class Magnoliopsida; order Poales; family Poaceae; genus Avena; species Avena atlantica. The sequence goes on from OU342734.1 coordinate 352,882,241, forward strand.
TTCAATCATCGGCATTATTCTCGAAAAAAGAGTAAGGAAAAAAAGAAGGACCAAAGTGAGCAAAGGACCAAAGAGTAAGCAAAAAAACCAAGCATTGATTGATATATAATATAAATAAGCAAAATAAGTAAGCGATGATAGATAAACCTAATAAGATAAGTATAGTAGCATGTACACTTGTCCACACACACACAAAGGTCATCTATAGTTTGTAACTACAACTAGGCCAACATCAAGCCTTCTGGCTCGGCTTAGGGAACGGGAGGACGCCTTGTCTCATCATGAACTTCCTATAGTCACCCTGCATCTCTAGGCGATCTTCTATGTCACGGTTATTCGGGATATTTCCTCCGTAGAAGATCCCCCCACGAAGTCATGACATCACGAAAGATGATTGCCCCAAACTGCTGCTGGATGCGATACATCTCTTGTCTAATATCTGAATCATTGATCTTGGCCTTTGCTTCGGCCCAATGTTTGAGATGATCTTGCAGCGTAGAATTCTGCTGGTCAAGTAGGAACGCCCTCATGTGATGGAGTGCATAGTAGGCTTCCTTCTTACTGTTTTCCGGCTGCTTCACGCAGGGGAACTCTGTTACGTGGTTGAAGACGTGCCTGCCGAACTTGACCTTCGTACGCAATAAGGTGGTGCCTTCCGTCGAAGCCAGTGAGAGCATCATCCAGAACTTCCTTGATCTTGTCGTAGTTTTTCTTCTTTTCTAGACTCCCCGAGTCAAAATACGTGGCGTGGCAATGCTTCGGCGATAAGGAGATGAGCATGCAGTGTTCATCTCTGTGCAAAAAATTCAAATGGAATGTGTTGGAAAAAGAATGATGATGATCTAATAAAGCCAATCGACGGTGGCGAGTGAATAACGACTTACTCAGGAAAGTAAGGCACGAGAATGTATTCCTTTGTCTTGTTCGCCACGAGGATTCCTTTTAGGTACGAGGCCACGATACATCGTTCGGCGGGGTAACCCAAGCAGCCGTCACGCATGTAGTAGGGGTCCACTATAGCGATGCCCGGTGTGTTCTCTCTAATGATCTGCATGGCCAGGCTGAGAGAAAACATACGGACCATGGTATAGTGCAGCGGGTATAGGTGGAACATATTGAAGATGTCGTCTAACCATAGGAAGAACAGATCCGTAGGGGCATTGTCGACGAAGCCCAAGCCTGGTGGCACCTTAACCACGAATACCGGGTGCGAGGTATCTTTCTCCGATAGAAGGCGTCTCTCTATCGTCAGCACGCCGTCATGCACACTCTGCAGTTCCGAACTGGCGAGCTTCCGAAAATTCTTAGGTAGCATGGGCTCACCCGCCACATAAATCCTCCACATAATACCCTCGGATCTTGGTGGCCCGTCCCGAAACCTGATTGGATTCGCAGTTGTTGATGCCACCGGCTGGCTCGATCTGCTAGATTTTCTTTTCCTGCCCTTTTTTCCTTTTGGAGAGCGGGCAGGCACCGCAATTTGAGCACCGGACGCCCTATGTAGTGTGTCAGGGCTTAGAAGAAAGGGCCGGTTGGTTGTATCAGCTGGCTCTGTAAAGGCGCAATGTAACATCCCTAAAATCATGATTTCAAAGATTGCATATCTTTCATGCATGCATATAGAATTGAGATCATTTTCAAAACTCATTTCAGAAAAACAAAGCACATAGTGCTATCATTTTATGTGAGCAAGCTAAAATCAAATGGCCATCCCCATTTGAAAGTTGAATGTTTATGAACCTAGATTGTTTGCCTTCTTTGTTGAAAGGTTTGAGTGTAGAATTTAAACCAAGGTTTACAAATTGGAAATGGTTCCAAAAACCATTTTTCAAACATTTGCAAATCAGGTACCAACTCCCTGATATTTTGTTCTCCAAGAGTGACCAAGATTTTGCAAAGCAACCACATGATTTCATGCCTAGTATTTGAAACTTTTGCACACTGCAAAAACCCCCAGAAAGATTTGAATTCAAAAAGAGTTTGAATTCATATCAAAACCATTCCTGAAAATCAAAACAGAAAAAGAAAAGGACGAAAGAAAAGAAAAGGGCCAGGCGCCACTATTCTAGCCCAGCAACAGAACTGGCCCAACTAGCCCACCCGGCTTTCCTCTCTCTCTCTCCCGCATGCGCAAGCGCACCCAAGCAGTCGCTGACAACCAGACCCCACCTCCTCTCTGCATGTTTCGCTGACGAGCAGGCCCTCTCCACGTCAGCGTCGTCTTCCCCAAATCCCGCGCACGAACTCCGCCGCTGCCCGTTGCTGCCTTGATTTCGCGAGGTAAATTGCATTGATGCAGCAAGCATTTCTTGTGGAGCCTCTGGCTATATAATCCCCACACTCTCGCGACCATTTTCCGTCAAACAATTTCTCCTTCACGCCACCAGGCTGCCCACAACTCCCTCGACGCCGCCGCTGTTCCGACGACCGCGCCGACGAATTCCGGTGAGCCCCGTGTTCCCCTCTGTCTCTGAATCATGCTATCAAGTTCAACAAGTCTTTGTGCACCTACTGTCACTCCCCATTTGTCCTCGCATGATCCGTAGCTCCAGCAATGACTCCGACTGACCGCCACCGTTCTCTGCACGAACTCCGGCGACCTCTCTCCGTAAGTAGCCGCCACCCCTTGCCCTCTGACTGATACACCTAGAATCACCGTCGTCTTGCGCATATAACAGTACCTCTCTTTTGGCTTAGCGCGACGAGGAACCTCGCCAACGTCGACGACTGACCGTGCCTGACGCGTTCGCAAACTTCGGCGAGGAATCTCCGACGACCCCGTGTGCCCCTTCCCAAGCCATCGCCACCTTGAGCATCAGCAGCCTCCTGCGGTTCTGGTAAGCATCTCCTCTCTTCCCCGGGCGACCTAGAATGCCAGCACCGCCGCTGACTGATGTGCCGCCGCCAGCCGCCGCCGCTAGCGCCGCTCGATTTTGGTTAGATGATTTATAGCCGTCAGATCCAGATCCAGCGCGTAGAATTAGTCCACTTAGCGAAGCGGTATGGTTAGATCTGAACCGTGCATCGTTAGTTAGATCCTACGGCTCGCGAGCCTGATCCAGAGCGAATCGGTACGCGCCAGTAGGAACATGACGTGTGGCTAGGGTTAGATTCAAAAACAGATTTGAAATCAAAATTTTATCCAAAATTGAAATAGCTATAACTTTCGATTCCCACGTTAGATTTTTGCAAATTTTATGTCGTTGGAATCAGGGAGACAAGCCCTTTCTGAATCTGCAATGTGTTTAGCAAAAAGTTTCTGTTAAAATGTCTTTTTATGCAGAAACTTGTTTAGGACTATTTTGAGTATAGGATTTGTTTAGGATTTTGTTTTAGGGCAAAATAAACTTGGATTGGCAAGATTTTGACTTGCTTATGTTTTAGTATCTTGCACTTGCTTGGTGGATTTTCAAAAATCATCACTTAGCATTCTTGCATGCATGCATACATATTTTTGTTTGTATATGAATTGTATGGGATTGTGGTTATAATCTTTGTGTAGATTTTGGTGCTAGTGATTGTGATTGTGAAGAGTGCTACTCTCCCCATTACCAAGGCAAGTGGTACTTCATGAATATTTCCATCCCTATATTTTGTACAAGCATTAGAAGTATTTTTGCTAAGTCTTGCATGTTGTTATTTTTGCCTAATGCTATGTTGGGAAATCCTAAGTAGTTGTACAATTGTAGAATTGCTAGGAAATTTCCTAAGTTAAGATACAATGCCATGCTTAGCCTAGCTAGTAGCAAACAAGGGTTGGTAAAGTATATACATGCTATGATGAAAATATTTCTAAGTCTTTGGACTTATGTTTTCCTAATAAAACAACTAAGTCAATGAACCTCCTGGGTGGAATGGGACTTGAATGGTGGTTTTTGGTTGAGTGGTTACACAAGGCCCATGGACATGGTTTACCTTGTGTATCACACTCGTGGTATGCCACCCAGGCACAAAGGGATTTTGGAGGCCAAGTGTTGAGAATCTTATAGTGCAGCCACTTGGCAATATGGGCTCTGCCTGGATCACATAATTTGCTAGAACTTAGCCATTTGTACAGTTGGTCGTAGTGGGAATGATAGGTTGGAGCGCGTCCATTTGGTCTAAGGAAAGGCTTCTGAAAGGTCCTGTCTTGGGAAACCAAGTCTGGTGGGGAAAGTGCACAACCTCTGCAGATGGAAAATCTAAGTACTTAGCCAAGTCCATGGCAACGGACAACTTGAGCATCAAGACATGGAAGCTATCAAGAATCTCATAACTCCAACTTCTAATTAAAACTTGTGGGTGAACAAGGGTGAAGGACCTCAATGTCTATTGATGGTTTCTTGGGAAGTTTTTTTTTACAAAGAAAAACTTAGTGATTTCAACTAATAGGAAAAACCTATTTTGAGCAAAGCAAGCCAAGCTACACTTAGCCAAAATGCATATAGTAATATAGTCCACTTAAAATTTACTAAGGTATCACTTGCCAATACTATTCCAAAGTATTGACCCACTGTGGTTGTAACTTGTGATGTTGTAGGTTACTCCGATGATGATTAGGTGTCATGAGTATACACTCAACATGCTTGCCTGTGGCACATGAAGATGAAGACTTATGTTTATTTACTTATTCCAAAACTCTTGTATTAGGCATGTGGCCTTGAGTTGTAAAAGACTATGTGTTATCTCTGGAATGGATGTAATAAATGACCTTTGTATCTGTGTACTTCATCTTAAACTGTGGATGCTAGCATTGATCCAGGGACTAGCATTGCAATCACAGGGATCCTTTTCCTTTACAAAGGAGGGATCTTACTGATGGTATCAGAGCATTGTGTTGCCTGTAGGATTATGACCCTAGGATTGGAAAACCACTAAGGAAAAATTTTCAACTACTTCTACACTTGTCTATTCTTCTCGTAAACTTTTCTAATCATCTCTTTCTAATCTCTATTTATAGATGAACTCCATCAACAAAGCCGTGTAGAAAGGACCACTCATGACCATGACCTTGGAGTTTGAGACTGAGTTTCCCAAAATTCTCAAGGACCTCATGGTGGCAATGGAAGTACATGGTGCAGCTGTGTACAAAGGCTTTCTAGTGATGGATGAAGGAGTTGAGTACTGGTGGGTGCAACTTCACTTGTACAAAAACAAGGAAGACAACCACAAAGAAAGAGGATTCTGCATGTACACCAACAATGTGATGCACACCACATTCTTTGAGTCAGCAAGAGAAGCAGCTTGGAGGACTATCAAAGAACTTAGTGCTAGAGTCAAGTGCAGAATGCTCAACCTCCAAAAAGACTTAGAGAAAGAGAAGGAACATACCCAAGAGTTGGAAGCCACCAACCAAACCTTAAGAGGAGATATTATAGACTTAGTGATGGAATCATGTGAGCAAGATAGGATGATTGCCTCTAGGAACATTGTGTTAGCCAACAGATCCAGTGAGATAGGATTGTAAACGCATTTCGTTAGTTGGACCACCACCTATCACCTTATTTTCCAAAATGATACCTTAAATAAGTTTGGACCTTGGATGATGTAATGGTTTCATGTATGCATGACTTGTGTGATTTTGTGTTCCAAGGATATGTATGTGATGTTTGTCTTTGTTTTATCTTAAATAGTGTTGTTCTAACTTTTCTATCTTATAAATAGATGCTTATTACCATCAGCATTGTTGAGGAGTTCCAGGTTACACGCTTTGGTCCTCGTATCGTTGAGCTTACCACTTTTCTCAATCTCCCTCTCCCCACCATCATGGTGCACCCACTCACCAAGTTCGAGAGGAAGGACCTCTGGGGCTTCAAGGTGAACCAGCCCGGACGCCAGACAGAGCCTACTACGGAGGCCATCGTCTTCAAGCTTATGCACGATGACAGGGAGAGAGGCATGGAGGTAGTTATGCAGGACCTGATAGGACGTCTGCTAGGCCGACACTCCCGACAGGTTAGAGGCACCCACTTCCACGTCTTCGGAAGACGTGATGAGGATGGAGAGTCCATCGACTTCGAGGATGACTCGAGGGACGCAGCAGAGCCGATACGTCTGTATCTCCAAGACTTAGAGTCTCTCATTAGGCACGTGGACACGGACAGGACCAATGTCATGCTTAGTAATGAAGAGCTCTAGGTGCAGCTTCGCGAGAAGGACAAGCTCTTCGCGCAGCAGGATGAGATAGTCAAGGAAATGGAGGCGAAGTTCGAGACCCAGGACCAGAAGTTCAAGAGTCAGGAGAAACGTGTCCAGGATAGGAACAAGAAGATCCGGGACATTACTGAAGAACTGAAGTCCAAGGACTTCGAGCTAGAGCAGCAGCAGATGGTGATTGAGAGGCTTCGTTCCCAGAAGAGGGCTCTCAAGGCCAAGATTGAGTCCTTGACCACTACTATTGAGGAGAACAAGACCACGATGGAAAACGCAGGTCTTACCTTTGTTGAGGAGGAGATTGATGCTGACGAGTAGACTTGACTACTCGTTTATATTTTATTATCGTACTTGTTATTTGTGAACTTGTTATTGGACCATCCGACATGTGGATGGCTTGCCACTTGTGTGTTTTACTTTGAGAACTTGTTATCTGGTTGTTGAACTTTTATCTTCTGTTGCATGCTTGTGTTTGCTTATGTGATGTAATGTGCATAAAAACATCTATGGGTATCTCATTCTTATCTCTATTTGAACAAACCACAGATGCCTCCCCGTCGCGCAAACCCCAACCCCAACAACAACAACATCACTCCATAAATGCAGCAAATGATGAATTCTCAAACACAGCTCATGCAGATGATGGCAACATTCATTCAGAACCAAAACAACAACAACAACCCCAATAACAACAACAATAAGAACAATAACAACAACAACCCTCCAGGCTTTGATATGCTCACCAGATTTCTGCGTTTGAGGCCAGCTAAGTTCTCGGGGACGACTGATCCCATGGTGGCCAATGATTGGCTACGTTCTGTAAACAAGGACTTAGTAACCGTGGGCTGCACGGATGCTAAAAAGGTCAGATTTGCAGCACATCTGTTGGAAGGGCCAGCCGCCACTTGGTGGGATAACTTCCAAATCACCACTCCTATAAATGAGGTGACTTGGGCGATCTTTGAGGATGGCTTTCGCACTGCTCATATCTCATCAGGAATAATGAGCCTGAAAAAGAAAGAGTTCCACAATCTGAAGCAGCGCCACCGCAGCGTGGCTGAATACATTGAAGAGTTCAACAATCTGGCGCGTTATGCACCGGACGAGATTGACACAGATGCCAAAAGAAAGGAAAAATTTCTGGAAGGCTTGAATGATGAGCTGAATCTGCAGCTGTCGGTGGCATATGTTCCCACTTATCAGTCGCTCTGTGACAAGGCTGCTATATTGGAGAACAAAATGAAGCAAGTAGAGAGTGGGAAGAGGAAACACTCCGACAAGCACAGCTCGGGATCGTCTCACAAACGATCTCACTATGATGACAGTGGAAGCTCAGGATCCTACAAACATGGGAAATTCAACAAGCACCACAACCACAACCGTCATGACAACAAGCATCACCGCAGTCATGACAATGACAAGTACAAGAACCACAAGGGTGGACATAAGAGCCACCACAGTGGAAATGGTAGTGGGAGTGGAAGTCATCCTGCTAAGAGAGACATCAGTCAGGTTGAGTGCTTGAAATGCAAGAAGATGGGACACTATGCAAATGAGTGCCCCGAAAAGAAAGTTGAAGGACCTCTCAAGCCCAATCCTTTCCAGAAAGGACAGGTGAACCACATCAGTGTGGAGGAGGTCTATGAGGAGCCTGACGCTGTTGCTGGTAAGTTCAGACTCAATTCCATTCCAGCATTTGTACTCTTTGATACTGGTGCATCGCATTCATTCATATAAAAGGCATTTGTTGATAGAAATGGGTTTCCGTCTGAAAACATTGGGTGTCCAATAAAAGTTAGTTCTCCGGGTGGAGAAATGATAGTAAGTCTTGGATGCCTGGATCTAGTAATAGAATTTGGAAATCATAAGTTTCCAGTGAGTCTGATAATCCTAGATTCCCAAGGACTGGACGTAATATTGGGAATGGATTGGATGGCTAAGTATGAAGGGGTACTGGATTGTGCTAATCGTACTGTTGCACTCACAACCCCGGAAAGAAAAAGGATTAAATTCAAGTCAAACTTTGAATCCAAAGGAAGTAAGCTAAATTCTCTTAAGGGGGTTAGCATGGACAGTGTGCCAATTGTGTGTGAGTATCCGGATGTATTTCCGGAAGAATTGCCAGGAATGCCACCAGATAGAGATGTGGAATTTCTGATAGATTTGGTACCAGGTTCTGGACCAATAGCAAAGAGAACATATAAAATGTCAGTTGATGAACTGAAAGAACTCAAGAAACAACTAGGAGAACAGTTGCAGAAAGGATTTATTCAACCAAGTTCTTCATCTTGGGGAGCCCCAGTCTTGTTTGTGGAGAAGAAAGATAGAAGTCAAAGGTTATGCATAGATTACCGTTCACTCAACGAGGTAACTATCAAGAACAAATATCCTTTGCCAAGAATCAATGACTTGTTCGATCAGCTGGAAGGAGCATGTGTGTTCTCAAAGATTGATCTAAGATCAGGCTATTTTCAACTCAAGATAAGAGAGCAAGACATACCTAAAACAGCATTCACCACAAGGTATGGGTTGTATGAGTATACTGTGATGCCTTTTGGCTTGACCAATGCTCCAGCATACTTCATGAATATGATGAACAAAGTGTTCATGGAATTCCTCGACAAGTTTGTTGCCGTTTTCATCGATGACATCTTAGTCTACTCCAAGAGCAAAGAAGAGCATGAAGGACACTTGCGTTTGATACTTGAGAAGTTGAGAGAGCATAAACTTTATGCCAAATTCAGCAAGTGTGAGTTCTGGTTAGAAGAAGTTGGTTTTCTTGGTCATGTTATGACAAAGGATGGTGTAGCAGTAGATCCTGCTAAGGTTTCAGCTGTGACTGAATGGGAATCTCCCAAGAACGTGAAAGAAGTTCACAGTTTCCTTGGCTTAGCAGGTTACTACAGAAGGTTCATTGAAAATTTCTCAAAGGTTGCTAAGCCAATGACTGAATTATTAAAGAAAGACAAGAAGTTTGCTTGTTCTGAAGGTTGTGAAGTCAGCTTTCAAGAATTGAAAAAGAGACTTGTGACAGCACCAGTTCTGTGTCTGCCAAATTTGGAAAAGGATTTCCAAGTATATTGTGATGCGTCTCATCAAGGTTTGGGTGCCGTACTTATGCAAGACGGTAAAGTTGTAGCTTATGCCTCGAGACAACTCAAAACTCATGAGGTGAACTATCTTACTCATGATTTGGAATTAGCCTCTGTCGTCCATGCACTCAAAACATGGAGACACTACCTTTTGGGAAAGCGTTGTGAAGTGTTCACAGATCATAAAAGTTTGAAGTATATCTTCACCCAAAAGGAAATCAATATGAGACAAAGAAGATGGTTAGAACTTATCAAAGACTATGACTTAAGTTTGCAATACCACCCCGGTAAAGCAAATGTTGTAGCAGATGCTCTAAGTCGTAAGGTATTTGTGAATGGCCTTACCAAAGGAGAATTGCCAGATGATTTGTGTACCCAATTCAGAAAACTCAGATTGGAGGTTGTGCCTGAAGGACATCTCATGTCTTTGGAAGTTCAACCCACTTTGTTGGACAAGATCCGAGAAGCTCAGAAGACCGATAATGAAATTGAAGAGATTAAGGAAAAGATTGGCCAAGGAAAAGCTAAAAATTTCCATGAAGACGAACAAGGTACTTTATGGCATGGGAAACGTATCTGTGTTCCACAAGATCCGGAGTTACGGAAACTGATTTTGCAGGAAGCACACAACTCTTCGTATTCAATTCATCCGGGTAACACCAAAATGTACATGTACATGAAAGAAAGATTTTGGTGGAACAATCTCAATAGAGACATCGCCGAACATATTGCTTTGTGTGATGTGTGTAGTAGGGTAAAAGCGGAGCATCAGAAACCAGCAGGTTTGCTTCAACCACTACCTATTAATGATTGGAAGTGGGATAAGATTGGTATGGATTTCATTACCGGATTACCAAGGACCAGATCAGGATATGATTCCATATGGGTAGTAGTGGATCGCCTAACTAAAGTGGCTCATTTCATACCGGTGAAGAAAACTTATACAAGTGCCAAGTTAGCCAAAATCTACATGAGTAGAATTGTATGTCTACATGGTGTGCCCAAGAGTATTGTGTCTGATAGAGGAACTCAGTTCACTTCTCATTTTTGGAGACAGCTTCATGAATCATTAGGAACGAGATTGGAATTCAGCACTGCTTTTCATCCTCAAACTGATGGACAAACTGAAAGGGCAAATCAAATCCTGGAAGATATGTTAAGGGAATGTGCTCTAGACTATGGAGCTAGTTGGGATGAAAGTCTGCCTTACGCAGAATTTTCTTATAACAACAGCTATCAAGCCAGCATTGAGATGGCACCATTTGAGTTTCTCTACGGAAGAAAGTGTACCACCCCATTGTAATGGAATGGTGTGGGAGAAAGAAGTTTATTCGGGCCAGATCTTATCAAAGAAGCCGAAGAGAAGGTCAAGTTGGTTAAGGACAGGTTGAAGATAGCACAGTCCCGACAGAAAAGCTACGCAGATCCTAAGCGTAGAGAAGTCACCTACAAAGTTGGTGATAGAGCCTATCTTAGAGTATCACCACTTCGTGGAGTGAAAAGGTTCAGAGTCAAAGGAAAGTTGGCACCAAGATACGTTGGGCCATTCAAGATTCTGAGTCGCAAAGGAGAAGTTGCTGATGAAATAGAACTACCAGAATCTCTATCAGCTGTCCATAATGTGTTTCATGTGAGACAACATAAGAAATGTCACCTAGATATGGAAGAAACTTCTTTGAAGGATGCTATACCTTTGGAAGAGGTTCAACTAGAAAGTGACCTCACATATGAGGAGAAGCCTATCAAAATTCTTGAGACTGCAGAAAGAGTCACAAGGACAAAGACTATCAAGTTTTGCAAAGTGCAATGGAATCATCATTCCGAAGAGGAAGCAACATGGGAAAGAGAAGATGATCTTCGGAAAGACCACCCTCACCTATTTGCTAGCCAATCCGAATCTCGAGGGCGAGATTCACCTTAAGGGGGGTAGATTTGTAACATCCCTAAAATCATGATTTCAAAGATTGCATATCTTTCATGCATGCATATAGAATTGAGATCATTTTCAAAACTCATTTCAGAAAAACAAAGCACATAGTGCTATCATTTTATGTGAGCACGCTAAAATCAAATGGCCATCCCCATTTGAAAGTTGAATGTTTATGAACCTATATTGTTTGCCTTCTTTGTTGAAAGGTTTGAGTGTATAATTTAAACCAAGGTTTACAAATTGTAAATGGTTCCAAAAACCATTTTTCAAACATTTGCAAATCAGGTACCAAGTCCCTGATATTTTGTTCTCCAAGAGTGACCAAGCTTTTGCAAAGCAACCACATGATTTCATGCCTAGTATTTGAAACTTTTGCACACTGCAAAAACCCCAGAAAGATTTGAATTCAAAAAGAGTTTGAATTCATATCAAAACCATTCCTGAAAATCAAAACAGAAAAAGAAAAGGACAAAAGAAAAGAAAAGGGCCAGGCGCCACTATTCTAGCCCAGCAACAGATCTGGCCCAACTAGCCCACCCGGCCTTCCTCTCTCTCTCCCGCACGTGCAAGCGCAGCCAAGCAGTCGCTGACAACCAGACCCCACCTCCTCTCTGCATGTTTCGCTGACGAGCGGGCCCTCTCCACGTCAGCGTCGTCTTCCCCAAATCCCGCGCACGAACTCTGCCGCTGCCTGTTGCTGCCTTGATTTCGCGAGGTAAATTGCATTGATGCAGCAAGCGTTTCTTGTCGAGCCTCTGGCTATATAATCCCCACACTCTCGCGACCATTTCCCCTCAAACAATTTCTCCTTCACGCCACCAGGCTGCCCACAACTCGCTCGACGCCGCCGCTGTTCCGACGACCGTGCCGACGAATTCCGGTGAGCCCCGTGTTCCCCTCTGTCTCTGAATCATGCTATCAAGTTCAGCAAGTCTTTGCGCACCTACTGACACTCCCCATTTGTCCTCGCATGATCTGTAGCTCCAGCAACGACTCCGACTGACCGCCACCGTTCTCTGCACGAACTCCGGCGACCTCTCTCCGTAAGTAGCCGCCACCCCTTGCCCTCTGACTGATACACCTAGAATCCCCGTCGTCTTGCGCATCTAACAGTACCTCTCTTTTGGCTTAGCACAATGAGGAACCTCACCAACGTCGATGACTGACCGTGCCTGACACGTTCGCAAACTCCAGCGAGGAATCTCCGATGACCCCGTGCGCCCCTTCCCAAGCCATCGCCACCTTGAGCATCAGCAGCCTCCTGCGGTTCTGGTAAGCATCTCCTCTCTTCCCCGGGCGACCTAGAACGCCAGCACCGCCGCTGACTGACGCGCCGCCGCCAGCCACCGCCGCTAGCGCCGCTCGATTTTGGTTAGATGATTTATAGCCATCAGATCCAGATCCAGCGCGTAGAATTAGTCCACTTAGCGAAGCGGTATGGTTAGATCTGAACCGTGCATCGTTAGTTAGATCCTACGGCTCGTGATCCTGATCCAGAGAGAATCGATACGTGCTAGTAGGAACATGATGCGTGCCTAGGGTTAGATTCAAAAACAGATTTGAAATCAGAATTTGATCCAAAATTGAAATAGCTATAACTTTTGATTCCCACGTTACATTTTTGCAAATTTTATGTCGTTGGAATCAGGGAGACAAGCCCTTTCTGAATCTGCAATGTGTTTAGCAAAAAGTTTCTGTTAAAATGTCTTTTTATGCAGAAACTTGTTTAGGACTATTTTGAGTATAGGATTTTTTTAGGATTTTGTTTTAGGGCAAAATAAACTTGGATTGGCAAGATTTTGACTTGCTTATGTTTCAGTATCTTGCACTTGCTTGGTGGATTTTCAAAAATCATCACTTAGCATTCTTGCATGCATGCATACATATTTTTGTTTGTATATAAATTGTATGTGATTGTGGTTATAATCTTTGTGTAGATTTTGGTGCTAGTGATTGTGATTGTGAAGAGTGCTACTCTCCCCATTACCAAGGCAAGTGGTACTTCATGAATATTTCCATCCCTATATTTTGTACAAGCATTAGAAGTATTTTTGCTAAGTCTTGCATGTTGTTATTTTTGCCAAATGCTATGTTGGGAAATCCTAATGATGGAGGGGTTAACCTCTTGGGTGGCCCGATCTTCATGGATCTCGTGGTCAAATCGATGGGAAAGCGAGGGGAAAGGGAGAAGGTAGCGGAAGCGAACACACACCTCGTGAAGAACACGACGAACACACGCAAAACTCACACGATACAAGGTCGATTGCTCCCGAACAGCGGCCACCGGTCCGATAGAATCCTCGCAAGGAAAGATCGGTTAACGGGCTCCCTCAAATCCACATCGGAGAGGGAAGAACACCTTGGGGAGGGTCTTGACAACTTGGAGACGAGACATCGAACTCCAAGGCCTTGTTCAACGATGGATGTGTGATGCAAAGTCCAATCGAGGTTGGTGACGATAGTCGGTCCCCTTGGTAAAGGGGATGAGGCAAAACTAGAGATTCCACAATGGGGGTTGTCTTTAGTCTATCATCTATGCCTAAGGGATACATGAGGGGTGGGGGCTCTATTTATAGGCCAACCACATAAACAAGGGTAGTTTGGGGATAACTAGGCGAATAGGTAAGTAAAGGGGGATACATGGGCTGTGGCCCAACTGGTGCGCGCAGGCAGACATGACCGGTAGTACCGGTCGTCACCGGTAGTACCGCTCCGGGAGCGGTAGTACCGCTTGAGGGCCTGGAGCTTCTGTCGGAGGCGCCTGTGGCGAGCGGTAGGAGGGTGCGGTAGTACCGCTGTCTGGTAGTACCGCTCTAGGACCGGTAGTACCTCTTGCGGTCTTGGAGCATCCGTTGGAGCCATCAGTAGCGAGCGGTAGAAGGGGGCGGTAGTACCGCCGACCGGTAGTACCGGTTCCGACAACCGGTAGTACCGCTTGGACCTGGCAGCTGTCGACCTGTCTTCTTCCGTCTCCTCTTCCAAGCCTCCGTCTTGTCGGGCTTGATGTTCCGGGCTTCCTCCCTTGCCTCCGTACTGGTCGGTGTGAACCTATCATGCATATGTGACGGAGTATGAAGTAGAATACCATTCAATAGGGTAGGAAGTGGACTCGCATAAAGGAACGGATTCACCTTTGGTGTCCATGACGACTTGGCGTACGTTGGAGACCTTAATGTAGTAACGACCGTAGGTCGGGCTGCATCATCTCCCCCCCCCTTCAAAAAGAGTCGTCCTCGACTCTACATGCTCAACACAAAGTAGAAGCGGTCGAGAGACCTTCTAGATCCTGGGGTTCACCATATAGTCGTCCTCGGGAAGATTTACTTGACAACACTTCAATGTTCCTTTACCTTCCTTGAAGCCTACAAAGCTCACAACAAAAGCAAAGCAACACTCAAAGCGTAGCCAATTCATAAAGATTATTGCAGGAGTCCTCAAGTAGAAGGAATTCACCTTAGCTTGTAGAGATAGCTCGATGAAGGGTAGCCATAGGTAACTCTCTTCGGTTCTTCTTGTCAACACGGGGTTGGTAGAGGTTGACGTGTATGCACTTGTACCTTCACACAACAAAGACCAAGCAAAATATTTTCGTGCGTGATAGTGAATCATGTCAAATGTGGCATGTCCATTCTTCTTCACAACACTATTAGCATAATGCATGTATAGAAAATGGGATGCATATGCAAGGTCAAAGTGCATGGAAATCGTTTGAACATCATCCAAATGTGGAAACTCAAAAACTCCATATAACGTAGTAGTGGGGCATTCAAAGCATTGGATCCAAATTTCAAACAACATCTTTGATGCAAGAATAGGAGAATTTGGCAAAAACACACAAGGAAGCATATCCAAAACAAACGTATTATGTTTGCAAACAAACCAAATGAAAGAGTAAGTGGTCCTTATGTTTGTTGCAACAACAAGACGAGATTCTTGGAAGCTCTCATGACAATACATGTTCTTAAAGGAATTGTGGTTGCACACAAAACATCGAGAAGGTAAATTGTTCAACATTTTTGTTGCAACACACAAAGCATCATTATCTAAAAGCGAAGAAACATGAATGTCACAAGGGGAGATAATAACATCAACATGCTTGCAATCAAACCATAGGAAAGAGCAATTTGCCAACATGCAAGATGCAACGCATGCAAAAGGTATCAGAGTTGGGTTAGATCTTGAACTCACTTGTGGGATGCTCTCAAGAGCTCGTTTTGTCAACTGGTGCTCAACCGAGGTTGACATGATAATGCGGGTACCTACACACATTAAACGCAAAAGGAAGAACGTGTGTGCATGGTAGAGATACACATCATCCATCATGACGTATCTCTTCTTGTGCACATCACCATTAATGTCAATTAAGTATGAAATAGATGCATGGTGAGTATGCAAGTGGGGAACATGCTTATCATGGCAATCATCAAAATCTCCAAAAATTGAGAAAGCTATGGGGGCCATCTCATTATAACGCATGTGGTCAACATTGTTGCAAGCATTCATCTTATGGCAAGCAACGGGAAAAATTGAATGACTAGCATGACAAAGCATGTCCATAGCAATTGGAGGATACACACAAGATGCATAGCATGGCATGTTTATGGCAATGAGTTCGCAATCAAACAATTCCACATGATCAATATGATGCAAAGGCAAATCATCACATGGGAATATGAGTGAAGCATATGTAATGTCACACGTATCATCCATAGCATGCATATCCTCACAATTCATCATGTCCACTAGTGGGATCATGGCATCATCAACACCCTTATTGTTACCTTGTTCATACCTCTCATATCAAGTGGGTGTTGTGTAAGTAGTGGCCTCCTTGTGGACGACTTCGTCTTCTTCATGTAGCCATGGCGTAGCATCATCTTCGTGCACCATGTACATCTTCTCCAATGGAGGCATCATTGCTTCATAGCTTGGCGCTTCTTCATCCATGGAACCTAGCACAACACAAGAGAACACACTAGAGGTAGAGGGTAAGTTGTTAGAATTCGAAATGGTCTCACTTGACCTATCAACTACCACTCTCAACTCACTAGGAGTATCGCTCATGCCCTCCAAGTGGAAGCACTCAATCTCACATAAGGTGGAGTCACTCATGTCACTCTTGTTCTCACTCAAGTGGGCTAAGTGGCTCTCATACTCACATGGGATTGGTACCACATCATCACTCAAGAATATGGGGGTAGGCTCGGTTTCCTCAACTCCATGCACCTCCTTTGGTGAAGGGAAAATCCCATGCTCACCATTCTTGACCTTGTCGCCTCCAAGGTTGGCTGCCATAAGATGGGCATCATTTCTCTCCTCCATGGTCGAAGGGAAAATCCCATGCTCGACCGTCTTGTGGCCATCTCGTAGTAGTGTTGGAGGTAGGCTCATGCTATCCAACTTGGCAAAGTAGGCGTCTACATTTTCCTCGTTCGCGAGGTCGTAGAAGTCAAGCGTCGGCTTTGAAGTTTGATGGCGTGGAGGAAGGCTTGCTCTTGGTGCCATTATGGTGGTGGCACGAGTAGTTGAAGGTGCCCTATGATGGTGTCGACGGAGGTCATTGGCGTGCCTTGCCGATGGTTGATGTAGGTGGCACACTTGGTCGTCCACATGACACTCGCGACGATGATCATTTGCCTCGGCACTCTTCTTGTGCTTGTGGTGCCTTCTTGAGATTGCTTGAGCATTATGGTTGGTTCTCATCTTGAATTCTTCGTCTTTATGGCGAAGATGCCTTTGACGATGTCTTGTATCCTCTTTATGGTGGCGATGCTCATGAGAGGATGTTTGTCGATGAAGATACTTGTTTCTTGGCGCCTCTTGATGCATATGATGTTTGGACGCCACTCTTGGTTGGATAGGAGTTGGAGCTTGGCGCCTTGGCGGTGATGAACCTTGGCGCCTTGGAGATGGTAGAGCTTGACGCATTGGAGGTGATGGAGCTTGGTGCCTTGGAGATGGTGGCGCTTGACGCCATCTAGGTGGTGGCACATGTCGCCTTGGAGGTGGATCATCGAAGTAGGTGGTGCCCTTTGGTGTGGCACGCTTGGCCTTGAAGGTCATGGAATCTTGATGACGCGCCTCCTCTTGCTTGGCGTAGTAGGCTTCCATCTCCACACGGTGGAGGAATTCTTCATGGCTCATGGAGGAGACATCAAAGTCGATGAAGTTCTCCGTGTCCTCCATGCTTGGCGAGGCGTCATCGATGTCGCACTCGAAGTCGTCCATGCTTGGGGAGTAGTTGTTGGTGTAGTACTCCATATCACCCAAGCATGTGGAGCCATTTTCGGTGTAGTGCTCCATAGGCTCCATGCATGAGGAGCCATTGTCGACGTAGAGCTCCATGTCTTCCATGCATGTGGAGTCGTCGTAGGTGTAGTGCTCCGGGTCCTCAAAACATGAGGAGCCATTGTCGGTGTTGTGCTCCGTCATGTCCTCTATACTTGTGGAGTCGTAGTCATGGTGGCTCATCATGGATTCTTCATAGATATCATCCTCGGTTCCGGAGTCCCTAGACATGATGCACAAGACCAAGCGGTGTATATGGAAGTGGTAGTGGGAGTTAGGGATACAACGTCAAACCTTACTTTACCTTGGAAGATCGTATCGTACAGGTGGCCACACTTGCGAGCAATAAACCAAGGAAAGTGAAGTTCACGCGGAACACCAAAACCAACTACGAACCAAAAAACACACACACAAGTCCTATGGTGGATAGGTATGGAAAGTGGCATGTCAAGAACCAATCCGAAATCAAGATGTTGTAATGGCAAGTAAAGAACCACAATGATCACAAAGCAAAACAAGTTAATCCACAAGATAGGAAATATGTACAAGGAAACACACACGGTGGGATAAATGGGACTTGTGCGACGGAGAAAGTGAGCTAAGAACCAAATGATTACCTAGCGAAGACTATAAGCTCGTGTCACACAAGTACAAGGAGAGACGCTAGTTCGATTGCACAAAATTGGTGGGCTACAAGATATGCACAATAAGTACCACCTATATGATGTTCATCGAGCTTGCGCTTCCTATTCTATGAGGCACATGTATATTTGTTTCTTTTTCTCTTTTCCTTTTTTCTATTTTTTCTTTTTGTTTCACTCCTTTTCTTTTTATTTCTTTTTCACTTGCCTCTTCCTTGTGCCAACAACTATACAAGATTACTATATGAGATAGCGCCCACAATGTTTGCTCGGAATCTACAAGTGCGGTTAAGTGTGGTAGTACCGTATTTTGGACCCGGTAGTACCGCTTGGACCTGGGATGCCCATATTTGACGCGTTTTCACGATTTTGGGGTGATTTGGGCGGAAAATCTTCAAGAAAAACACCAAATCGACGGGGGAAATCAAGGAATTAGGCCATGGGAACGCAAAGGAAGGTAGATCAACAAGTTTAGCAAGCAATCCACGGATCAAAACCTACCAAAATGCACTCAAATCACAGATCAATCCAAAACACGAATTGGGGCTGTTTTTGGTGGAATTTTCGAATTTATGGGGAAAAGACTAAATCGATGAGAAATCCGTGGCAACCAAAAGCTGCTGATACCAGATGATGGAGGGGTTAACCTCTTGGGTGGCCCGATCTTCACGGATCTCGTGGTCAAATTGATGGGAAAGCGAGGGGAAAGGGAGAAGGTAGCGGAAGCGAACACACACCTCGCGAAGAACACGATGAACACACGCAAAACTCACACGATACAAGGCCGATTGCTCCCGAACAGCGGCCACCGGTCCGATAGAATCCTCGCAAGGAAAGATCGGTCAACGTGCTCCCTCAAATCCACATCGGAGAGGGAATAACACCTTGGGGAGGGTCTTGACAACTTGGAGACGAGACATCGAACTCCAAGGCCTTGTTCAACGATGGATGCGTGATGCAAAGTCCAATCGAGGTTGGTGACGATAGTCGGTCCCCTTGGTAAAGGGGTAGAGGCAAAACTAGAGATTCCACAATGGGGGTTGTCTTTAGTCTATCATCTATGCCTAAGGGATACATGAGGGGTGGGGGCTCTATTTATAGGCCAACCACATAAACAAGGGTAGTTTGGGGATAACTAGGCGAATAGGTAAGTAAAGGGGGATACATGGGCTGTGGTCCAACTGGTGCGCGCAGGCAGAAATGACCGGTAGTACCGGTCCGTCAACCGGTAGTACCGGTCGTCACCGGTAGTACCGCTCCGGGAGCGGTAGTACCGCTTGAGGGCCTGGAGCTTCTGTCGGAGGCGCCTGTGGCGAGCGGTAGGAGGGTGCGGTAGTACCGCTCTAGGACCGGTAGTACCTCTTGCGGTCTTGGAGCATCCGTTGGAGCCATCAGTAGCGAGCGGTAGAAGGGGGCGGTAGTACCGCCGACCGGTAGTACCGGTTCCGACAACCGGTAGTACCGCTTGGACCTTGTAGCTGTCGACCTGTCTTCTTCCGTCTCCTCTTCCAAGCCTCCGTCTTGTCGGGCTTGATGTTCCGGGCTTCCTCCCTTGCCTCCGTACTGGTCGGTGTGAACCTATCATGCATATGTGATGGAGTATGAAGTAGAATACCATTCAATAGGGTAGGAAGTGGACTCGCATAAAGGAACGGATTCACCTTTGGTGTCCATGACGACTTGGCGTACGTTGGAGACCTTGATGTAGTAACGACCGTAGGTCGGGCTGCATCACCTAAGTAGTTGTAGAATTGTAGAATTGCTAGGAAATTTCCTAAGTTAAGATACAATGCATGCTTAGCCTAGCTAGTAGCAAACAAGGGTTGGTAAAGTATATACATGCTATGATTAAAATATTTCTAAGTCTTTGGACTTATGTTTTCCTAATAAAACAACTAAGTCAATGAACCTCCTGGGTGGAATGGGACTTGAATGGTGGTTTTTGGTTGAGTGGTTACACAAGGCCCATGGACATGGTTTACCTTGTGTATCACACTTGTGGTATGCCACCCAGGCACAAAGGGATTTTGGAGGCCAAGTGTTGAGAAGCTTATAGTGCAGCCACTTGGCAATATGGGCTCTGCCTGGATCACATAAGTTGCTAGAACTTAGCCATTTGGACAGTTGGTGGTAGTGGGAATGATAGGTTGGAGCGCGTCCATTTGGTCTAAGGAAAGGCTTCTGAAAGGTCCTGTCTTTGGAAACCAAGTCTGGTGGGGAAAGTGCACAACCTCTGCAGATGGAAAATCTAAGTACTTAGCCAAGTCCATGGCAATGGACAACTTGAGCATCAAGACATGGAAGCTATCAAGAATCTCATCACTCCAAATTCTAAGTAAAACTTGTGGGTGAACAAGGGTGAAGGACCTCAATGTCTATTGATGGTTTCTTGGGAAGTTTTTTTTTGACAAAGAAAAAATTAGTGATTTCAACTAATAGGAAAAACCTATTTTGAGCAAAGCAAGCCAAGCTACACTTAGCCAAAATGCATATAGTAATATAGTCCACTTAAAATTTACTAAGGTATCACTTGCCAATACTATTCCAAAGTATTGACCCACTGTGGCTGTAACTTGTGATGTTGTAGGTTACTCCGATGATGATTAGGTGTCATGAGTCTACACTCAACATGCTTTCCTGTGGCACATGAAGATGAAGACTTATGTTTATTTACTTATTCCAAAACTCTTGTATTAGGCCTGTGGCCTTGAGTTGTAAAATACTATGTGTTATCTCTGGAATGGATGTAATAAATGACCTTTGTATCTCTGTACTTCATCTTAAACTGTGGATGCTAGCATTGATCCAGGGACTAGCATTGCAATCACAGGGATCCTTTTCCTTTACAAAGGAGGGATCTTACACGCAAGCTGGAGGCGTCTCCTGAGAACCAAACAGACGCTTGGTGATAGTGGCTTTCTTTGTGGGGCCACCAGCTAGGTCTTCGTTGCTAAATTGAGTGCTGAAGAAGTGATCATTTCAGTCTTTGTCGTCCTCGGCCGGATCCTGCGCCATGTGCATATCATCAACATGATCATCCGACCCACCGTGTGGAGGTGACGGCGAGGGCGGTAAGGGGGCCTTGCCACCGCTTGTCGCTGGCACGACAGGCGGTGCTGTTGTCTGTGGCGTGATGGCTTGTAACACCCTCAGAATCGGCCCTATGCAAGTTTCAGCGCTTCCCGCCAAACCCGCATAGAAACGATTCAAAGGTGCCCACCAGGCACTTGCGTGCGGGTGGAAAACGAAGTAATATCATTACACAATACTCCTCGATGGAACCCACCAAAACATATATATACAACAGCGACTCAAAGAGTCAAGAATACAAATATACAATACAAAGATCCAAATCACCTTTTAAACGATATAGCGTCCGAGTACGGACAAGATGCAAATTGAGCTAAGAGCCCTAAAGAATAACCAATGGCGTCCATAACCCTGCCCAGGCCAAGCCGGAAGGGTAACCCTGCTAACGACGTCGATCTCAAAACATGCTTAAACAAAAGGGGTGCCGACAAAGGGCAAAGGAAAAATAGAGAGCGGTCAGTACTGAGGCCAGTACACGGCGAGACTAGAATTCGGCGGTCCTCGCCTACATAGGTATGGTGGACTGAAGCGGCAGCGCGGCATGCACTAATCAACCTATAGAGACTCGATACAACTAGCGGCTATCAGAGAGGGGTAAGAAAGACCTATTCGGAACCAACCTGATACTACCACCAAACATACCCATCCTGGTGTTTCCCCCTCGAGACCAAACGAGAAAGTCAACCGAGGAACTCACACCGTTGGCAGTTTTATTCATTCCATTATAGTTGCGGCAATTACTAGTCAAATAAAGATGGCATGAGTCATCCTGATATAATAAGTAGTGGGCAGTTTTAGTTAAACATTCCGTTGTAGTTGCAACACTTACTAGTCAGATACGATTAGCATGAGACATCCCAAACCCAGCAGTTGTTGGTACTTTTATTTAGCCATTCCGTGGTAGTGGAGCTGATTACTAGTCATATCGGATACCAGTCAAATTATAACAGTAAACTTTAGTTATGGTTGTCTATGATCAAGAACTGTGCTCCAAGTCGTCCATAACCACGGACACGGCTTTTCGAAAAGATTTAACCCTGCAGGGGTGCACCAAAGTATCCACACGCACTTCGACCCTTTTTGGCAGATCAGTTAACATACACCCATCGGTATGTCGGCGGGGCCTAAGTCATGACATTTCCCAGACCCAAAGCAAGTACATGGGGGCCACCCCACTAAGCTACCCGCAACGAAGTCGGCCGGTCTCCGAGACGGACTCAGGGTTTGCGTCAGTGGCTATAAACGACCGGGAACCCGAAAATGTGACTGGGCTTGTCGATACCGCGAAAACACTCCGCTTCCAAAACAGTACAGGTGCATTCCTCGCACAATCTTAAATTAAGCAGTAAAGCATGGCATAAGTACAGGATAGTAATAAAGCCCCAAACTAATTGTGGCCCCCAGTACAGTACTTGGAATCAGGTACTAAATCGATGGGGGTGCCCATACACCCCACCTGTGGTTAGCGCACTCGATCTCGGAACAGGTGTCAAGAACTCGGGGTCCTACGGGACACCAGTGAGCGGTTAAAATCCAAATATTGTCTATTACCCACCGGTGCCTCTGCATTTACCTACTTCAATTTTAGTTATTAAATAGTATTTAAAGCCATGATCATCTCCAACATTAAACATGCGGCAATACTCCAACAACTGTAGTACTGGACGACACGCAACAGCACTTGAGAAAGCGACTACGACGCGCAAGTCCAACTATCTACCAAACAACAGGTAATAGGATGTGTCCAAGGCAATGTAAGGCTGCAAGGGATATCACGGGTACGAAAACTAGAGCATCGCAACACAGATAGCAATAGATCAACAGGGGGAAATAAATACTATAAAAGTAAGATAGGTAGAAAGGGGGAGGTGCTCGCCTGAAAACATTGCCGAAGGTTCATCCAAAGGTCGGGGTGAAGCTCACATCAACTCAACGTCCTTATCCGCGAAGAAGCAAAACACTATAATAAACACCGGATGCACTATTTAATACTACGGTAGAAAATCCGGCATGCTTATGATATGATGCATGGCAAGGCACAGATGTGATGCAACTAGGCAATATTAAGCGGAACCGGGGTCCCGACATTTAATTAAACGGTTCAAGTTATTTATCTACCCCGCAAATTAAATGTTGGATTAGTAAGACCAAACATGGCTTAGGTTCGCTATGCCAATTTAAATGAAGTCCGGAATAAGACAAAGATATCCCGCATATAGACTCCATATTTAATTATGAGATGAATTGGCATAATGCCCCCAAACCACAGACAAGTATGCATGCATGAACAATTTAATATGCATCAGTTGATAATGTCATATTATAAAATAATGGGGTCTCGGATAGGGAATCACATTAGGGTTCGGCGAACTTGGGTTCCGAGGGGTTCAGGGTCGGTTCTTAGGGTCCGGATCTGGGGTTCGGTCTCGGCGGGATCGGTCTCGGATAGCGGAAGTAGATCTTGTCGCATCCGAGAAGAAGAACTTGGTTGGCGTCGGGGGCACATCGGATCCGCCCTGGTCGGTGCCGATCTTGTCGTCACGAAGATCTTGTCGGGTCCTCGTATCTGGTCGGTCTTGGCGTTCGGGAAGAAGAACTTGGCGTGCGACGTCGTCGGCATCGGTGCGGGAAGGAGGTCTTGTCGTTCCGTGTCGGTGACCTTGGCATCCGTGTTCTCGGCGAGCTCGGCGTCCGGGAAGGAGTACTTGTCGCACCGGGGTCTCGGTGTCCTCGGATCCGATTGAAGATCTTGGCGTTCGGCGGGTTCAGTCTTCGGGTTCTTCAGGGTCTCGGCCATCGGATCCGGGAAGGCGACCTGGACATCGGGCTTCGGAGTTTGTATCCGGGAAGGCGACCTTTGGTTCCGTGAAGGAGATCTTGGAATTCAGCTCTGGTGGTTGATGGCGAACTTGGGTGGATCAAGCACCGGGGTTCCTTCTAGTTCGACGACCGCATCATCGGAAATGCAGTCAAAGTAGCACCATGCGGCGCATTACACGGCCATCATTGTAACATCATCGCACCATCGATGCAGGCATGCATCTTCGGGACATCATCGGAGCGAAATTGCGGGCTTTGGTTCATCCCTAGTGTTTCCACAACACAAGCACACATGCCTCTTGCTTCTAGTCGAATATGGCCACATGGACAAGAACACACCGTATTGTACTCGTGAGGAGGCGTACTCGCTGAGGCCCAGGAGGCCAACGCAGATACAGAGAGAGGACAACGTCCTCACTTGGGCATGTGACCTGGCCGTCGGGTACAGGCATGCGGGGGCGGATGAACAGTGAGGCGATCAGCGGTGCGTGAAGCTTGGCGAGCAGGAGAGGGCCCGCGTCCCTGGCAGCAGGGACAGAATCAAGGCGAGCGTGGTTGCAGGATGCGGCCATCCATGCCAACAGAGGAAGGTCAAGGGGCGCTCGAGGATGGGCCGAGCAGGGGTGGTGACGAGCAAGAGGCCGACGCCGTTACTACGGCGGCTGTAGACATGGGGAGGCGTGGGGGCCGACGAGGTCGCGCAGGCTGCGTCCGGCATCCGGCGGCGGGTTGAAGAGCCTAGAGGAGGTGGGGAAACGGCGAGGCAGAGTGTGTCGTGGCCCGAGAGGGCGGGCCGACGGTGGGGAAGGGGAACCTGGGGAGGTCGAGGCCGAGGGGAGCCCCGGGAGGTGGACGGGGACGGGAGGATGAGGGAAGGCGGCGGCGTCGGGTTGGGGGAACGAAGGGAGGAGAGGAGCGTGGAGGGGACGCGGGCGAGGAACGGCAAGTAGGAAGGCTCGGTGGCGGCCGGGGCGGTGATGCAGCCGAGCTTGGCGACGGGGTCGAGCAGAACAGGGAGAGAGGGGTTGCATGCGGGAGAGAGGAAGGAGGAGGGTGGCGAGAAGAGGAGATCAGGAGCGTCGACCGCGAGGCAGAGAGGCGGCGGCGTTCTCGGGAGATGGAGCGGAAGAGGAGCGGGGTCGGGGAGGGTTCGGTGGGGTCGGGTTTTGGGGCCAGGTGGGGTTGTGCCTCGCGTGTGTGTGCGTGGTGTTTGTGTGCGTACTGCCGCTAGGGTAGGGCAGGTGGCAGCGGGTGATTGGGTGGGGTTTGGGCCAGGAGTGATGTGGCGTGATAGGATAGGTTGGGGTAAGGTGGAGGGAACTGGGTAGGATAGGGTGGGGTAGGAAAAGTGTTTGGGTAGTCTGGTTTTTGTACTGGGGTGGCCGACTGGGTCGGATCGGCCCGGTACAGCTGCCCCTAAAAATAAAATAAATGTTTTAATATTTAAAATGGGGCTTCTGAAAACCGTTGGTAGACAAAGCAAAATATTCCGGAGACCCAGGTTTTGTGTTTGAATAAAGACGGGGCGTTTAGAAAACAAAAACAGATTTTTCGAAAATAGTTTTATGCAAACAAATGCAAGATGACATGACGATGCCCAAATGCAATGTGGCATGATGACATGAGCATGCGGTCATGATGATGCAATGCACAGAAACAACGCGATTTTCTTGTAGTGGTTTTTGCGGGATGCCACAATTCGACACCACTAACAATGGATCTCGCCCTCGAGATCCGCCTCATGGTACCGGAAGGAAGGTCGGCGATCTGCGTCTTCTCGCTTCGTGCAGATCCTCGCGACACCACTAACAAGAGATCGTTGTCCGTGATCGTCGAGAGAACACTCCGGGGACAAAAGGTCGAAGGTAGAGGTATCAACAAATAAAGCCACCTCTAGCTTCGATAGAAAGAGGGAACCGATGCATTCTCATCCACTTCAATGTACCAAAGCGAATAGAAGGGGTAGTCGGCATGGGGTCCAATCCATCACGCACCCAAACTATTACTCTGCACAATCAGTAGATAAGCGTGCAACCATTCTCGGAATCAGACTGAAGATCTCGACAATCGAGGTTCAGAAACAAAGGAGTGATGCAGACTCTGCATCAGATCTAGCGTAGATGATGTCGTCGTGTCGGAAAACACCGGAAGGCACGAGAAGGAACAAAGAGAAGTCCAACAGACGAAGGGTTCCTCGGATAGCATGAAAACCACATGTAGCAACACTGTTACCAAAGGAGGAAGCGAAACCCTGAAGGTACGATGGAACCCAACCACGAGAAATCCTGGACTCGAAGAGAGAGAAGAGAGCGGATTCAAAACACGCAGAGGTGAGAGGAGAATAGCATAGGGGTAAGGAGTAAAATCAGACCTATTCAGAACTATCCAACCGATTTTGCAAAAATAGTTTTGACACTCTACTTCGGCCGTTTGGTAGGTTATCCTACAGGATGGACTTGTGGGGTATCGCAACTGCTGAGCTCTGATACCACTCTGTAACACCCTCAGAATCGGCCCTATGCAAGTTTCAGCGCTTCCCGCCAAACCCGCATCGAAACGATTCAAAGGTGCCCACCAGGCACTTGCGTGCGGGTGGAAAACGAAGTAATATCATTACACAATAGTCCTCGATGGAACCCACCAAAACATATATATACAACAGCGACTCAAAGAGTCAAGAATATAGATATACAATACAAAGATCCAAATCACCTTTTAAACGATATAGCGTACGAGTACGGACAAGATGCAAATTGAGCTAAGAGCCCTGAAGAATAACGAATGGCGTCCATAACCCTGCCTAGGCCAAGCCGGAAGGGTAACCCTGCTAACGACGTCGATCTCAAAACCTGCTTAAACAAAAGGGGTGCCGAAAAAGGGCAAAGGAAAAAGAGAGAGTGGTCAGTACCGAGGCCAGTACACGGCGAGACTAGAATTCGGCGGTCCTCGCCTACATAGGTATGGTGGACTGAAGCGGCAGCGCGGCATGCACTAATCAACCTATAGAGACTCGATACAACTAGCGGCTATCAGAGAGGGGTAAGAAAGACCTATTCGGAACCAACCTGATACTACCACCAAACATACCCATCCTGGTGTTTCCCCCTCGAGACCAAACGAGGAAGTCAACCGAGGAACTCACACCGTTGGCAGTTTTATTCATTCCGTTATAGTTGCGGCAATTACTAGTCAAATAAAGATGGGATGAGTCATCCTGATATAATAAGCAGTGGGCAGTTTTAGTTAAACATTCCGTTGTAGTTGCAACACTTACTAGTCAGATACGATTAGCATGAGACATCCCAAACCCAGCAGTTGTTGGTACTTTTATTTAGCCATTCCGTGGTAGTGGAGCTGATTACTAGTCATATCGGATACCAGTCAAATTATAACAGTAAACTTTAGTTATGGTTGTCTATGATCAAGAACTGTGCTCCAAGTCGTCCATAACCGCGGACACGGCTTTTCGAAAATATTTAACCCTGCAGGGGTGCACCAAAGTATCCACACGCACTTCGACCCTTTTTGCCAGATCAGTTAACATACACCCATCGGTATGTCGGCGGGGCCTAAGTCATGACGTTTCCCAGACCCAAAGCAAGTACATGGGGGCCACCCCACTAAGATACCCGCAACGAAGTCGGCCGGTCTCCGAGACGGACTCAGGGTTTGCGTCAGTGGCTGTAAACGACCGGGAACCCGAAAATGTGATTGGGCTTGTCGATACCGCGAAAACACTCCGCTTCCAAAACAGTACAGGTGCATTCCTCGCACAATCTTAAATTAAGCAGTAAAGCATGGCATAAGTACATGATAGTAATAAAGCCCCAAACTAATTGTGGCCCCCAGTACAGTACTTGGAATCAGGTACTAAATCGATGGGGGTGCCCATACACCCCACCTGTGGTTAGCGCGCTTGATCTCGGAACAGGTGTCAAGAACTCGGGGTCCTACGGGACACCAGTGAGCGGTTAAAATCCAAATATTGTCTATTACCCACCGGTGCCTCTGCATTTACCTACTTCAATTTTAGTTATTAAACAGTATTTAAAGCCATGATCATCTCCAACATTAAACATGCGGCAATACTCCAACAACTGTGGTACTGGACGACACGCAACAACACTTGAGCAAGCGACTACGACGCGCAAGTCCAACTATTTACCAAACAACAGGTAATAGGATGTGTCCAAGGCAATATAAGGCTGCAAGGGATATCACGGGTACGAAAACTAGAGCATCGCAACACAGATAGCAATAGATCAACAGGGGGAAATAAATACTATAAAAGTAAGATAGGTAGAAAGGGGGAGGTGCTCGCCTGAAAACATTGCCGAAGGTTCATCCAAAGGTCGGGGCGAAGCTCACATCAACTCAACGGCCTTATCCGCGAAGAAGAAAACACTAGAATAAACACCGGATGCACTATTTAATACTACGGTAGAACATCCGGCATGCTTATGATATGATGCATGGCAAGGCACAGATGTGATGCAACTAGGCAATATTAAGCGGAACCGGGGTCCCGACATTTAATTAAACGGTTCAAGTTATTTATCTACCCCACAAATTAAATGTTGGATTAGCAAGACCAAACATGGCTTCGGTTCGCTATGCCAATTTAAATGAAGTCCAGAATAAGACAAAGATATCCCGCATATAGACTCCATATTTAATTATGAGATGAATTGGCATAATGCCCCCAAACCACAGACAAGTATGCATGCATGAACAATTTAATATGCATCAGTTGATAATGTCATATTATAAAATAATGGGGTCTCGGATAGGGAATCACATTAGGGTTCGGCGAACTTGGGCTCCGAGGGGTTCAGGGTCGGTTCTCAGGGTCCGGATTTGGGGTTCGGTCTCGGCGGGATCGGTCTCGGATAGCGGAAGTAGATCTTGTCACATCCGAGAAGAAGAACTTGGTTGGCGTCGGGGGCACATCGGATCCGCCCTGGTCGGTGCCGATCTTGTCGTCACGAAGATCTTGTCGGGTCCTCGTATCGGGTCGGTCTTGGCGTTCGGGAAGAAGAACTTGGCGTGCGACGTCGTCGGCATCGGTGCGGGAAGGAGGTCTTGTCGTTCCGTGTTGGTGACTTTGTCTTCCGGGTTCTCGGCGAGCTCGGCGTCCGGGAAGGAGTACTTGTCGCACCGGGGTCTCGGTGTCCTCGGATCCGATTGAAGATCTTGGCGTTCGGCGGGATCGGTCTTCGGGTTCTTCAGGGTCTCGGCCATCGGATCCGGGAAGGCGACCTGGACATCGGGCTTCGGAGTTTGGATCCGGGAAGGAGACCTTTGGTTCCGTGAAGGAGATCTTGGAATTCAGCTCTGGTGGTCGATGGCGAACTTGGGTGGATAAAGCACCGGGGTTCCTTCTAGTTCGACGACCGTAGCATCGGCAATGCAGTCAAAGTAGAACCATGCGGCGCATTACACGGCCATCATTGTAACATCATCGCACCATCGATGCAGGCATGCATCTTCGGGACATCATCGGAGCGAAATTGCGGGCTTTGGTTCATCCCTAGTGTTTCCACAACACAAGCACACATGCCTCTTGCTTCTAGTCGAATATGGCCACATGGACAAGAACAAACCGTACTTTACTCGTGAGGAGGCGTACTCGCTGAGGCCCAGGAGGCCAACGCAGATACAGAGAGAGGAAAACGTCCTCACTTGGGCATGCGACCTGGCCGTCGGGTACAGGCATGCGGGGGTGGATGAACAGTGAGGCGATCGGTGGTGCGTGAAGCTTGGCGAGGAGGAGAGGGCCCGTGTCCCTGGCAGCGGGGACAGAATCAAGGCGAGCGTGGTTGCAGGATGCGGCCATCCATGCCAACAGAGGAAGGTCAATGGGCGCTCGAGGATGGGGCGAGCAGGGGTGGTGACGAGCAAGAGGCCGACGCTGAGACTACGGCGGCTGCAGACACGGGGAGGCGTGGGGGGCGACGAGGTCGCGCAGGCGGCGTCCGGCATCCGGCGGCGGGTTGAAGAGCCCAGAGGAGGTGGGGAAACGGCGAGGCAGAGTGTGTCGTGGCCCGAGAGGGCGGGCTGACGGTGGGGAAGGGGCACCTGGGGAGGTCGAGGCCGAGGGGAGCCCCGGGAGGTGGACGGGGACGGGAGGATGAGGGAAGGCGGTGGCGTCGGGTTGGGGGAACGAAGGGAGGATAGGAGCATGGAGGGGACGCGGGCGAGGAACGGCAAGTAGGAAGGCTCGGTGGCGGACGGGGCGGTGATGCAGCCGAGCTTGGCGGCGGGGTCGAGCAGAACAGGGAGAGATGGGTTGCATGCGGGAGAGAGGAAGGAGGAGGGTGGCGAGAAGAGGAGATCGGGGTCGTCGACCGCGAGGCAGAGAGGCGGCGGCGTTCTCGGGAGATGGAGCGGAAGAGGAGCGGGGTCGGGGAGGGTTCGGTGGGGTCGGGTTTTGGGGCCAGGTGGGTTTGTGCCTCGCGTGTGTGTGCGTGGTGTTTGTGTGCGTACTGCCGCTGGGGTAGGGCAGGTGGCAGCGGGTGATTGGGTGGGGTTTGGGCCAGGGGTGATGTGGCGTGATAGGATAGGTTGGGGTGAGTTCGAGGGAACTGGGTAGTATAGGGTGGGGTAGGAAAAGGGTTTGGGTAGTCTGGTTTTTGTACTGGGGTGGCCGACTGGGTCGGATCGGCCCGGTACAGCTGCCCCTAAAAATAAAATAAATGTTTTAATATTTAAAATGGGGCTTCTGAAAACCGTTGGTAGACAAAGCAAAATATTCCGGAGACCCAGGTTTTGTGTTTGAATAAAGACGGGGCGTTTAGAAAACAAAAATAGATTTTTCGAAAATAGTTTTATGCAAACAAATGCAAGATGACATGACGATGCCCAAATGCAATGTGGCATGATGACATGAGCATGCGGTCATGATGATGCAATGCACAGAAACAACGCGATTTTCTGGTAGTGGTTTTTGCGGGATGCCACATGGCCCCCGCCGTCCCCAAACAGATCATGCTCTTTGGCCATAGCAAGAATAAGCCGAAGCAAGTTCTGAGGACAGACGGCTCTTCTTCATCCGCTCCTGGGGGTGAATGGGAGGTTCCAGGTCGTCGCAGCCCCTTAGCACCCGACTAATTTTAACCCTATGCACGCTATCTGACATCGGCCTTGAGTGGAACGTGCGCTGCAAGGGTTGAACGATGGTACCCTTGGCAACATCCCTCAGCTCGTTGTTCACGTAGCATAAGAGAGTGCAAGGAACATCCGTCTGCGGAAAACATGTACGGCGTCGTCAGAGATGCCATAAGAGTAATAGATGGCATGAAAGGCGGTAATTAAAGCAATTTGTTTACCGTGATGGCATCGAGATCGGCTAATGTCGACGCACCGCATACGGCGACAGGCGTGCAAGAGACGGAAGGGCTGCTTGATGGCGCGGTGTTGGCCGCCGGTGTATTCTCCCTACCGACAGGAGCTTGGAGCTCCGGTGCCGCCGCGACGATGGCAGGGGGGCACCAACATTTACTCCGGCGCCGCGGTGATGGTAGGGGAGTCACCAACACTTGCGGTGCCGCGGTGCTAGCGGGCGGAGTCACGAACACGTAGTTCTCCTGATTCGTCGGCGTCGCGTTGTTCGAGTGGATGCTGACCATGCTTGGAATCGGGCATGGCCCTACTCGACCACCCGCACTCCAGTTCGCTATTGACTCCACCAAGGTAGGCAGGAAGGACGTGAGGGTGATTGCCAGGTTGTCTTGGACGATCTACGGGATCCGCGCCACTTGTGCCTTAAGTTCTTGAACCTCGCGATTTTCCTCCTCGCTCCTTCCTGACGGCGCCACATGCGTCCTCGGCGGTGGACCAAAATGATCCACCCAATTCTTACCCCCGAGGCCGGCCAGACGGCCAGCCGACGACGGCTTCTTCGTAACCGGCTCTATTTTCTTGGCCCGGTTCATGGCCCTATTAAAAAGGTTATCCCACCGGGTGGCCGCCGTCGACCCCTGGGATGAGGAACCCTGGGATCCATGACTAGCAACAATTTCCTCCTCCTGCAGAAGAAGTAACAGTGAATCATTTAGATCATCGATTAGATTTCAATCGAGTTGATCCGCGGTAATTAGATTATACTTACCACAATTTCCTTGAATTCCTTCACCCCAGGATCCGCGGTGAGTTGTTTGGTTTTTGGGTCCACATGGTAACGGGCCCTGATGATGTTTTGAACCTGCCCGGGTTCGAATTTAGCAAAGGGGTTTTCTATCCCCTTGGATCTATACTCTTCGTCCTCCTTATTCCATTTGGCCTCCGCGGTTCTGTATCCACAAGATCCGAGATGGTGATGACCTATATTCATCGCCTGCAGCACCTTTCCCCGATTACTATTGGCCAGGGCTCTTTCGGATTCACACCTCTCCTTGAACTCCCGGAACTGATCTGCAGTGATCTGCGGGTCAATCTTCTGGATCTCCTTGAGAATTTTTCCTTCTTTATAGATCTTCTTTATCCGGGTTCTCCAGCTGTCCAGGGCGGTGCTCATCTTTGTGAGGGCGGATTTGTTTACTTCGTTCCCATGATAATTTGTGTTCTGATACTTAGCGGGGAACTTGTATCTTGCGTGCAGCTTCTCGAAGAGGAGTGTGCGCAAGTGGCCATTATCTTTATGCCGGAGATTCTCGGCGTTGATCGAGATGGTTGTCCGGGTGATCGCCGCC
Organism: Avena atlantica; assembly: GCA_910589765.1. NCBI lineage: Eukaryota > Viridiplantae > Streptophyta > Magnoliopsida > Poales > Poaceae > Avena > Avena atlantica. Next base: position 352,914,924 of record OU342734.1, read on the forward strand.
ACTTGCCCACCGTACCCTTTGACAACAAGGGCGGGCTCCAAAGGAACCCCTGATGGGCTCACTTCGGTAATTTCCTCCCTGACCGTGTCGACCGTGTTCGGGCGCCGGTCCTTCGGCTTCTTCTTCTTAGGAGGATTGCTACCACTCCATGTGCCCTCACCGCCATCAGTGGTTTCATCGTCCGCCGTTCCTTCGTCTTCTTCCTCCGCGTCTTCCATCTCATCATCCTCGCTCTCCGAAGGATGGTATTCTTCATCATCTTCTAGCCGCTGGGCCGCCTCCCAGAATGTCAATTGTTTATTCGGAGGTCTGAGTTCTCCTTCAGCGCTGATGCGCTTAGAACATCTAGCCTTGTCGTTGTCACACATCTTTGCACTAATAAAAACAAATAATTCGTTAAATGCACGGAAAAATCCGGCATGACCTTTGCTAATTTTCTTAAACTAGGAGTGCACGATTTTTGCCGAAACGGAAGTTAATCAACATTCCGGCAAAATCGGGACTCATTTCATACAAGAACCTGCATACACACATAATAAAGTGCTTCATATACAAGCACAAGCACAATTTCAAGGTGTTGTTGTCCCAGCACAGATAGTAGCAAAACCAACACTACTCTATTTTTACTTCCAAACCATTTCACAACCATATCCATCCAATCCCAGCACAGTGCCACAACCATATATACTTTTGTTATCAATTTAAGCATAGCCATATGACAGAAGCTATCTCTTTAAGAAACAATGACAACCCAACAATGACAACGATGTATCCTCAGGTTTCATCCTCACGAAGTTTACTTATTTGAGAGTGACTATGGTATATGTGTAAACTGCACAACATTCACCATTATGCTACAAGCAGGGGCAGCGGGAATCCAAAAACATATCAGGAAAGTATATGCTTCACAAGCTTGTTATGGCTAAAACTTTATAGGAAAGGAAATGCTCCACAATTGAGTGACTCAGTAGATTAGAACTTGTTCTCATCAGATTCCCAGCCTCTCATACATATGTAAAAATCAACTCTTAGACTCAAACTTACTACAATGCAGAAAGTTACAAGCCGATAAACAAAATATATATATGGAAGGTATCAGGTATAATGATTAGATAGACATAGTATAAACAAAAATGCATTACAGCATAATTACACATATCAGATATGGAATCAGATATTCTGTTTGATAAAAATTGTATTTTTTCTCAATAAAAATTAGGTGCAAGGCAGGTGATGCAAAGAAAGGAATACACATTTTTATTGTGATTCGTTGGCAGGCTGGCAGATATGGGATCAATCTGGGTACATCAAATGATTGCTAGCAACTTTTTCTTTCAAGAATAGGGAAGCATGAACAGTTCAAATTCATTGCTGACAACTTTTTCTTTCGAGAAAAGGGAAGCATGAACAGTTTCAGTTAATTGGTGACAACTTGCAACAAAACCAGTACACGAAATGATTGGAAAGGAGGATGCAAAGAAGTTTCTTGCTATGCACTCTAGTCTCTAGACAATCAACCTTACAACCAATTTGGCTATACAGGATTTTGCTTGCTTAGGCAAGAAAATTACACCAGTCAAAGTGGCATGGGCAATCCAAAAAAATTGGAAACCATCGAAATACGGGCCAAATTATTTACCATGACCAATAACTAGTAGAGTATATTTTAAATCCTGTGGCAGTAGTAAACAGTTTCAAACATGCATCTTCTAATTCACCCTAACTGTCCTAGTTCATTTTTTAGATGAAAGCCTGGGAAGTTTCAATTCATGATGTTGGTTACAGACTACTACATAGTAAAAGTATGATTCCGGTGTCATGATATTCAGGGCATTTCCTTCTGACGAATCTGCTGCTGGAGACCATGAACAACATAGAGATGAGGGAGAGAGGGAGAGAGAGGGACAAAGGGAGAGAGAGAGGGAGAGAGGGAGAGACAGGGGAGGGGCGACGCTCACCTCTGACGGGCGGACGACGGGCGGACGACGACGGGCGAACGACGGCGGCCTCCACCTCCTCGAGCGGCACGATCCTCCTCCTCCACAAGCAGCCCGGGCCTCCTCCTCCTCCACAGATCTGCAGCGGCACGGTCATCCTCCTCCTCGAGAGCGCAGCGTGGCGGTGGCGGATCGAGAAAGCAGCGGCGGTGGCGGATCGAGAGAAAGCAGCGGCGGTGGCGGTGTGGTGTCTGTGAGATGGGGATGAGAGAGGCGGACGTGGCATGCACGGTTGACTAGTCCAACCCACATAGGCGTAGCGCACCCTGGCCAAGTGCGCTACGGGTATGGGTTGGACTATCAGATAAGAGGGCGGCCACCCCACTAGTTAACACTAGCACTGTCTTATCCCACTAGTTCTGCCCACTGCTCTATTCTAAACTTGTGAGCACCCAAGTTCGAATCCTGGTGCCCCACTTTTTTATTTTTATTTTAAAAATACTTTTAAATGTTCCAAAAAATGCCCAAAAGTGGTGATATATGCCATAGAAGTTTTGTTTTGTTTTTAAAATACTTTTAAATATTCCAAAAATGCCCAAAAGTGATAATATATGTCATAAAACTGGTACAAATATGATTCAAAGTATAACTAAATTTCATAATAATTTGTCCATGAATATTACAATCTTTTTCGACCACGCGTTTTACAATATTTTTTGAGCTAGCGTTTTACAATCTTTTTTCCCTTCTTTGTCGCGGTTGAATAATTTATCCCAGGCACTTTAATGTTTCTTCTTTCGAACGGGCTGCCTTTTTTGGGTCCTTTTTCTTCTTGTGATGTAGGTTGCTGCATCGTAGTCGTCGTCATCTTCAATTTTTGTATCGCCGTACTAGTCGAAGTCTTGCTCGTTGGCGACTCCATCCATTCCGATGATGTTTCTTTTTCCTCTCCTCACGACAACACGGCTAGGCTTTGTCGGGTCGGTAATGAAAAAACATTGGTCCACTTTGGTAGCCAGTACCCACGGTTCATTTTTCGCGGCCATGTTTGCACCGGCGGCCTTGGATTTGGCTGCTTCGGGTATAACCATGGTTGTGAAATACCGGTCTTCTCTTTCGACGCTCTTTGCCCATCTGACACGGAACATCGGCACCTTTTATCCACAGTAGTCGAGCTCCCAGATCTCCTCGATTCTTCCATAGAATCTTTCCTTCACGTTGTCATCGGTGTAGAATTCCGACGTTACGCCTGAGTTCTGATAATCACACTTGTTATCCTTTTCCTCCGTGTAGAATGTGTAGCCGTTGATATCATACGCCTGATAGGTCACCAGGTTTTGCATCGGTCCCTGCGACAAGGTGAATATGATCTTTTCCTTGTCAGAAGAATGCGATCGCGGGGGATTATCAAGGAGCGTCTGCCTAAACCAACGCGTGAAATCTGAGTTGTGCTCTTTGATTATTTCTCCCTGTGTCCTCTGTATGCCCCGATCACTGTACTTCTTCTCGATTAACCTTTTGTGCTTCTATACCCAAGGATCAACCAGTTCTAAATGCTGTAGCGCGACGAGGTTTGCTCGATCAAAGTCTGCGCGTCGAAAATTGAAGTCCGCATGCAGTATGTGACGACCCTCTCGGTGACCAGATCCGTCGAGCTTGCCAAGGTGCCTGTTGACGGGAAGACCGACAGGGTTCTCGATGTCTAGATAATTCGTGCAGAAAGAGATGCACTCTTCGGCCAGAAAGCCCTTGGCTATGCTTCCATCTGGACGGGACCTGTTGCGAACGTATCCTTTGATGTGTCCATTCATCCTTTCGAACGCCATCATGCTGCGGAGGAACATCGGCCCGAGTTGTACGATGTCCTCCACGACATGGACCAGCAGATGCACCATAATGTCGAAGAATGCGGGTGGGAAGTAGACCTCAAGCTCACATAGTATCACCACGATCTCCTCCTGTAGCCTCCCGAGCTGATTCACGCCAATCGACTTCCTAGAGATAATGTCGAAAAACTTGCATAGGCCAAATAACGTTTCACGGACGTGCTCGTCCATTATCCCTCTTAGTGCAACCGGAAGTACCTACGTCATTAGCACGGTACAGTCGTGAGACTTCATGCCACTGAACCTCTGCTTCACCTCGTCTAGGTATCTGCTTATCTTGTCTGCGTAGCCGTAAGAAATTTGACTCCTAGAAGGCACTTGAAAAACTGTTTGATCTCATCCTGTCTTAGAGTGAAGCAAGAAGGAGGGTAGTAATATTCGTTCTTCTTGAACTTTTTACCCTTCCGACGACCTTGTGTCGTCTCTGACTCATGATCATCGTCATCTTCCTGATCATCAGGAGTAGTGCATCCTCCGTGAAGCTCCTTCCGGTTACCCAAGCATATCAGGTCGTACCTTTCTTTCGGACCATCTTTCGTCCTATCTGGCATGTTGATTATGGTGGCGACCAGACTCTCGCACACGTTTTTCGTGATATGCATGATGTCGAGGCTATGAGGCGTGCGGAGAAACTTCCAGTATGGCAACTCCCAGAAAACAGACCTTGTTTTCCATACCTTCATCAGCGGCTTGTCTTGTTGCTGCCTCTTTCGCTTCTTTCCAGGCTTAGGACAATCTTTCCAGTTTTTCAGCAACTCTTCCACTTCTTCGCTGCTCCTACGCTCTGGGATTCCTCGGGTCTCTGATTTGCCATCGAATAGGTCTGCACGTTTTCTCCATGGATCATTCTTGCCGATCCACCTCCGGTGCGCCATGAACACGGTTTTCGATGACCCTGGATCTTTCTCTAGTTGGAGATAGCTTGTGTTATCCATGCACCTAACGTATGCGCAGAATCCTTGGATAACCTGCCCCGAGATATACCCCCAACCTGGATAGTCTTGCACCGTAGGGACCAACGCGGCTCTCATAGTGAAATAATCTTGTGCGACGGCGTCGTAAGTATTGGCTCCACATTCCCATAATGTGGCTAGCTCCTCTTTCAACAGCCCAAGATACAGATTGATGTCGGTACCAGGTTGTTTCGGCCCTTGAATTAGCATACTCATTTGTATGTACTTCTTGTTCATGCACAACCATGGAGGGAGGTTGTACATGCATACAAACACGAGCCAAGTGTTGTGCGTGCTGCTCTGGCTACCGAACGGATTGAGTCCATCGGTGCTCACACCAAGCCTGATGTTCCTCGAATCTCCACCGAATTTTGGGAATTCGAGGTCCAATGCTTTCCACTGGCTAGCATCTGAACGGTGCGTCAGCAGCTCATCCTTTTCGGGGTCATCATCGTCATCTCCTGGCTTCTTCCTTTCCGCATGCCATCGCATGATCTTCGCTTCCTTAGCGTCCGCGAAATAGCGCTGCAGACGAGGAGTGATAGGAAAGTACCATACCACTTTTCGAGGTGCTTTCTTCCCTTTCTTGTATCGACTCATGCCGCACACCGTACATGTGGTTTTCTTTGGGTCCTCGCCCCGATAAATGATGCAATCGTTGATGCATATGTGATATCTAATGTGCGGTAGATCGAGAGGACAGACTATTTTCTTGGCGTCCTCGATACTAGTTGGACATGTTTTACCCTCCGGGAGACGATCGTGCCAGAATGCCATCATATCGTCAAAGCTTGCGTCGCTCAATTTGTGTTTTGCCTTCATCTCCATAGCCTTGAGCGTTACATTCAACCGGGTATCATCGGGCCTGCATCCTTCATACAATGGAGTAACCGCGTCTTTCTCAAGTTGCGCAAGCTTGGCTTTCTCTCTAGCGGCAGCCCTGGCGTTACTCGTCTGCTTGAGAATTAGCTCTTGCACATAAGGGTCCCGCACCTAGCCTGACGTTGTTCCATCGTCGTCTGCTCCTCCGGCATCTAGATCATCATCATCTCGGTCTGCTTCCGCACCTTCACCATCTCTAGGAGACTCTTCATCATCTCGCCCGTTCTCACCGTGATTATGATCATCGTCATGTTGGCCACCTTCACCGTCTCCATTGTCTTCGTCATCGCTTATCCAACGAGTGTATCCATCCATGAAACCATGGCAGAGCAGGTGCGCCTGCAGATTCCCGGAATCTGGGTCGATCACCCAGTTGAGTTTGCATCTTCTGCACGGACATCTTATATCCGCCTTGTTATTTCGTATCATGTCGGCCGTCGCACATTTCAAAAATCTAGCCACAATGCCTTCGCTCATTATGCGGACCATTTTTGCCTGCACGGTGTACACGGTACAATTAGAAGTCTATTAGAACCACATAATGAATGCATGCATGCAATGGTCGATAGAAAATTTCGGCATGACCTATCCTAAAATTAGGACCTTTGCGAAATGCCAAAGTCTTGCCAAAATGGAAATGAATCAACATTTTGGCAAAACAAATGGCAACTTGTTCACATACAAACACAAGAGAGAGAGACCGATCCATACACACATGAACATATCATTATCCTCTCCATACACACATGCATGAGCATCATCGATACTCTCCATATACACACACATATGACCATCGATCCTCTCCATACACACATCATGAGCATCGATCATCTACATACATATGAGCATATCATCCATATACACATGAACACATCCTTACATGGAAAACTTACCGAGATGAGAGATCGATCGCGAGAAAGATGGAAAGGAGAGGTGCGCGCGCGAGACCGGAGAAGGAGATGAGAGACCGGAGACCTGCCTCTATTACTTATGTAACATCCAAGGCAAGTTCTACATGCTAAAAATGGTGAATGGGTGGAGAAATTGAGGTGGGAAGGAGAAAATCCCTACTTGATCTAAGGAGGAAGAAGAAGGGGAAAGTGAAGTGTGGGGTGGTGGATGTGGTCACACATGTGCACATAAAGTGTTGTAAAAAAATCGACACATCCGTGGCGCACTCTGCCCTAGTGCGCCACAGGGAGGAGTAACATCCGTGGCGCACATGCCATAGTGCGCCACAGATGTATCTGGCCATTTCACAGCAGAGGGGGCATGCGCATAGGCATAGCACACCCCCTCCATGTGCGCGACGGTTGACACTAACAACCGTAGCGCACCTACCCTACGTGCGCTACAGATGTTTGGCGTGCGCCAACAGGGCCCTGGCCCACACATATCTGTGGCGCACTATGGTCATGTGCACCACGGTTGTTCTAGTTACTAGAGGGCACTGCCCATAGGTGAGCCACGCCTGTTTTAGCCGTGGGGCTCTTCAACCATGTGAGCCACGGATGTGCTGATTACCTATAGCCATTTTCCTAGTAGTGTAGGGCTTGTCTAATCCGTTAGACGTGTATTGTGACAACAATGGTCCTATTGCACAAGCCAAGGAACCTAGACAACACCAGAAGAACAAGCACATACTCATGCGGTACCACCTGATTTGCCAGTTCATGGATCAGGGTGATATCAAGTTATGCAAAGTACACACAGATGCAAATATTGCGGATCCGTCGTAAAAGCCATTACCACAGCCTAAGCATGAGGTGAACCTAAGAGTTGTGGGCATTAGATTCCTAGACATGTGATGTCGGAAGAATGACTCTAGTGCAAGTGGGAGACTGTTGGGAATATGCCCTAGAGGCAATCATGTATGAAGATATTTCCCATTGTATTCATAAAGATATTAAATTGTCCTTGTATAAATATCTGATGTGTACCATTGAATATGTGATTCAGTTGTGGAACTATGCATTCATGTTGTTTGTACTAAATATCCTTGGTCATCGAGGTTGTGTTGGACACACAACTTAGACCAATGTGAAAGTCGGCTGATGACTCAGTTCTACTTGTCATGGGCATGGAGATGCTATTCCGACTTACACGGATTCGACTAAAGAGTTTAGCGAGTAGAATTGACCCATATTGAGGTACAAAGAACAAGCTGTCATTTGTATATCTCAATCAATTAATCCTTAGACCTGAGGTTGTTGCACAAAACGAGTCGAGGATCACCGACTTAGGTTCTGTCAAACGCTGATCCATAACTGCGCAGTTAAAAAGGCAGATTTCGGGTCGACTGAGAATCAAGCTACGTGATATGAATAACCAAGATGGGATTTTGCCCCTCCAGTTGGAGAGATATTCTCTGAACCCTCTCGGATGATATGATTCGGAAAGCATGGCCATGCAAGACTCGGTTAAGTGTTAACCGAGGCGGTTGACTAAGAGTTAGCCTAATGAATCACTTATCTCAGATAGAGAATAGAGTCATACTATTTAAGGGATCACAGTTATTCGCCTATAGTCTGACAAGGTATATCGTGAGGCAAAAGGGACTCAAACGCAAGTCGCATTGGAAAGGAAAGTCGTTATGACTCTTTGGTACTTGGGAGTCGGCATGTTCTGCTAGGAGCCCTACCGATTGATCGATTGAGAGTCAGACTCCAATTGTGTCCAAGTTGCCATGAGCCTACGGGGTCACACACTTAAGAGCAGGAGCAAGGTCGGATTGGATCTGAGCCAGAAATCTGGTTGGGTTAGACCCGAGCCGGATTTGGACTGAGTCAGTGAGTCGAACTCACAGTGACTAGTATTATATGGGCTTTAGTGAATGGGCCATGAGTGAGTGAAGCCCACGTTCACTCCCTATATATAGTGGGGCACAGAAACCCAGGAGGGACGATCGGTTAGGTCATTCCATGAGTTGGAAACCCTAGCTCCACAGCAGTCCAGCCATCATTACGAACCTAGCAGTTCGCCGCCGGTGCTCCTCCTTGTACGTATGGATACCAGGAGAGGTGTTGTACGATCAGCACCAGGACGATCGTGATTGGATCAGATCATGAGGACTGCACTGCATCAACTGACGTGCTTCATTAGTAATCCGCAACCGCGCGTCTAGTGGTAATCCTTGTGACCTTCTACCTTAGCTAGATCTTGGGATCACCGCGTTAGAGGAAAAAAGTTTTGTTTTATCTCTACATGGCCCAACATTTGTTTGTCTTTTTTTTGTCTTTTATATTGTTTGTTTACTTTTATTTTTGTTTTTACCTTTCTACTAAACACAAAAATCCATAAAAATTAGTGTAGCTTTTAATATGTATGCTAAACCATGGAGGAACTTCCTGGAATCTCCATGTGTGATGATTATGTTAAAATTATGGGATCTTACTATGAATATCGATCAGCCAAAGAGGGAAAAAGAATGGATGAATTTATTAAGCATCTCAACCATATGACTATATTGATTTTGTGAACTACATGATATAACTTGTTGCACTAGAGAACTCTATAAACACTCTCATTATCAATGTAAGCACAATAGTGATCCTATAATTGATTCTTATCGAGAGTGTAGATTTTCATGCCATGATATAGAACAAGTTGAGAAATATATTGCTTATATTGGAGCCCATGAGTTAGACTCTCTTATGAATGAAAAACTTGAAACTAGTCACGAGGCTCATATAATAAAAGTACACATGTCTATTCTCCTCCAACATTGCATAGGAGAATTCAGTGATAATGCTTATGTTATTAAATTTAAAGAAAGAACTCTTGCTGCCATGGAAATTACTAATATTTTATAGGAAGAAGATGGTGAAAACATAAGCTTGGAAGAGAAAGTACGTGAGAGAGAAGATGAAGAAGAGATAGTCCAACCCAATCTTGGGTATGTATGGGAACCTCTCAAAGATGATAGTAACCCTCAAACTTAAAACTCATCTGTTATTTATGAGAACCATTCAATGATAATTATCCAACTAAAAGTTCTATGGTCATTTATGAGAATCCTCCTGCTATTATGATGAAACTAATAATGCTCCTTTACTTGCTAGTAATATTACTAGAAAAATTATTGATGACAATGAAGAGTGTTGCTTAGATATGGTTTATGATAAGGTTTTAGATGATGGTCCTATATTGCTTGATAATCCTCCATGTACAACAATTGTTACTAATTCATGGGAGGATACACATAAAAATGATATACTTGTTGGTCATGATGATTCGCTTGTCGGAGATTTGTGTCTGCAAAGGCATAAGGGTATCTCTCGAGTAGGATGTTTCGAACTTTGGGGGATGAACACACAAGCTTTGGACCCTCAGCAACCTCAGCGATGGACTAACAAGCAAGCACAACAAGGGGCACGAGGTGTTTACCCAGGTTTAGGCCACCATGCGGTGAAAAATCCTACTCATGCTTGTCTAGATTGCTTGCACTACTTGGCGAGGTTATAGTACAAGTGTGCTGCTCGAGCGATCAGATCTAGGGTTTCTAAGGTAGGTGAATTTGATCCCTTCTAAAGTTGCATCACTGCCCCTCTTATAGTCAGTCTGGTCCTCTTCCGTAAATATCTTGGCAGGTAGTGTTACCACATAGCAACAAAAGAGGGGGAAGGTGCCTAAAGCTACTTTTACCATGCACTCAGTCGATGGAAGGTAAAGCTACCATCCATAGTAGGGATTCATTCGCCATGCCGCTGACATCCATTGATGACTGCAAGTGCACATATCAATTGTAAGTGCACATATGAATTGTAGCTAGATTCAAAAGTAAGAGTATCAAACCACATAGAGGTATTTTGTTAGGGTCTTTATTCCCCTCGTCACTATCTACAAAGTATACTTGGAGCTTCCCTTGATCTCAAGTAAAAATGTTTTAAGAGAGTTTGGTTTGTTTTCAAAAAAGTAAAGATTGTAGTAAGTAAACAAGAGTAGTGAGAGTTGAAATGGAACGTTAGTAAGGCTAAATGTTCTTGTGGTTTTAGGATCCACCTTATGTTATGATATGTGTGAGGAGAGCTCCATAATAAGATGTGCCCAGAAAACCATCGGTCATCACATCTATAAAAAACCACCGCAACAATCTTCGGCAACCACTTATGGATCCATTGCAATTAAGGGTTACTAATGAGTACATATTTGTATCATGTTTTATATTATTATTTTGCACTGTAGTGGTAGGATCTTGGTATTTTATGGCGTTCGCGCACATCTTTTATGTCGATTTTCACCAGTATCAGGACAGATGATGGATACGATGGACACAATTCTGGACCAGTTGTATTGGATTGAAAAGGAGTCAAAAACACCGTAAATCGCTAATTTGGGAAATATCAATAACACCAGAATAAAACTCGAGGAGATCACAGGAAGCAGTGGCTTTAACGACCAACTATACAGCGGGAATATTTTCCGGATATATAGTTTCTCCCGTATAGTTGTCGCCGCCACCGCCTCTTCAAATAGTTTCACCCCGTGTAATCGGATGAGAGAGACGACATATAGAACGACCAGAAATCGCAGAAACTTCACCTCCATAAGGGATCTGGAGGGGGAACTCATCCATCAGGGATCTATCTTCACCCTACGCAGATCCAGGAGGCTAAGGCATCGATCTTCATCATCAACCGCTACATCACCACCATCTCCATCCATCTCATCCACATCTTGTCTAGATCTTGTTCTAATTTCCGTACTCATTGTGGATTTATACAAGTACTATTCATCTATGATAGATTCCATTGTCTTTGCCATGATGTTGATTTCCTCCAAATCTGAGTAGATTATTAGTTCTTGGGGAGATGGATAAACCCTAGCATGAGATTGAAATAAGATAAAGTTTATTATGATATTCATCGATGTGACCATGTGTTAGATTGTCTTCATCTTGATGTTGAGAGAAGTCGACCTCTCAATATTTGCCTCTTGTGGGGACTTGTAGGAGGGAACTACTTGTTGGTAGAAGGAGGTGTGCTAGCAATTACGATGACTATAAAGCTGTTAGCACCATTTATGTATCAATTTGGGAACCGAGGAAACTCACGAAACATTGTCCATGCCACAGGATACATCCTATGGGATAAAATCACTTAATAGCATAGTAATTCTATTGATGTTGATTACTTGTTAGTTGTGGTTATGAGGATGATGTAAGCAGTGGTTGTTGCCTATTCGTCCAATTACGGAGTTCCTCCCACACATACATAGTTGAGAATAATCATGATAATAATCTTTAACTTAAACCCTTTATAAAGCTAGAGGTGTATCCGCTACTTCCTGAGAACACTTTTCCCATTGCAGTTTCAAATCTCTTTTACATGCGCGATACTTACTTTTTGTATTCAGTTTGTTTTACTTTACTTATTGTTCTCTTATACAAAAACCCAAAAATACCTTTTTACACAAAACTCGCATTTCTTGTTACTTAGAATGTTATTTAGCATTACTTTTTCAGTATTTAATCCAAGAGTTATCTTTATTTCGGAACTCCTGCTCCTTGTGGGATCGATATCATAACGCCCGCTCATTGACTTCAAAATGCCCGCTCCTTGTGGGATCGATATCAGAACGCCCGCTCATTGACTTCAGAACGCTCGCTCCTTGTGGGATCGATATCTTTATTTCGAAACTAGCTACAAACGATTTGTGCACTTGTAGTCATCAAGCTATTTTCTTGCGCCGTTGTGGGGGAGCTAATCACTGTAGGTCTTTTAGTTATTGCTTATTTATTTTAGTCTTGCTAAGTTTTGTTTTGAGTTACAGGGTCCCACCAACATGATAGAGTTTGAGCATTTGACTAGTGCTAACCCACTCAGCCACTTTGGGAATCCCTATGATATTAATAAAAGATACAACTCCAACGAGAAGACAATGGAGTTTGAAATAAATCCTCTACTACTTGGTATTTTACACAAGAAGCAATTTACTGGAGATTAAGAAAATCCTAATCCATATGAGCATTTGCATTCTTTAAGGATATATGTGGCACTTTCCAATTACCAGGGTATACAGCTAATGAGGTAAGGTTGAAACTCTTTAGTCTGACTTTGACTAGCACATCTCTCTCATGGTATAGATATTTACCCCCAAAAGCCACTACTATCAGGGATAATTTATCTTGTGAGTTTCTAGCTAAGTATTATCCTTTATCAAAATCTTTTTGAATCAGGCGTCTTATAATGACTTGGAGGAACCGTCCTAATAAAGGACTAGTAAGATCTTACATAAGATTTAAAGATTTTCTTAAACAATGTCCTCATCATGATTTGCTGATACGTCGAAAACGTATCTATAATTTTTTATGCTCCATGCTTGTTTTGTATCTACTTTGCTTTGCTTTCTATACACTTTGAGGTATTTTTATATATTTTCTGGAACTAACCTATTAACAAGTTGCCAAAGTGCCAGTTGCCTGTTTTCTTCTGTTTTTGGTTCCAAAAAGGCAAAAAATCAATATTCTCGGAATTGGACGGGACAACAGCCAATGTCAATATTTTACCGTGGGCGACACGGAGTCTAGAGGAGAGACAGAGAGGCGATCCAGGGCCACCACACCCCCTAGGTGCGGGTGGGCCCACCCCGCGCCTGGGCAGGGTGTGGGCCCTCTGGCCGCCTCCCAGCCTCGCCTCTTCGCCTATAAGAAGCCCCCGATGCAGAAACCCTAGACACCCGACCAAAACTCCACGAAACCTTCTATAGCCGCCGCCACCATCATCCCTAGATAGGGGGATCTAAAGTTCTTCCTAACACCCTGTCGGAGGGGAGATCATCCCGGAGGCCTTCTTCTTCATCATGCCAGCCTTCGGTATGAAACGGGAGTAGTTCCACCTTGGACTACGGGTCCATGTAGTAGCTAGATGGTTGTATCTCCTCCTTGTGCTTTAATGTATAGATCTTGTGAGCTCTGTTCATGATCAAGATCTAATCTATTTGTAATCATGCATGTTGTGTTTGCGGGGATCCAATGGATATTGAGATTATTATGTTGGATTGATTAATTGTTTTGTCTTTATGATTCTATCATGTCTGTGTTGTTTGTGATCTTGCATGCTCTCCGTTGTTAGTAGCTATCTTGGCCAAGTAGTTGCTAGTGACTCCAAGAGGGGGTATTTATGCTCGATAGTGGGTTCATGCCTCTATTTAATCTAAGGGAAGTGACAGAAATCTCTAAGCTTGTAGATGTGTTTTTTCCACTAGGGAGAAAACAAGTGTCTCTTGTTCATGGAACAAGTGGATTGTTTACCTTACACACTTTGCTTAAAGTAGTTTTCTGTTGCTTGCAACTTAATACTGGAGGGGGTTCGTATGATAACGTGAAGGTAGACTTCTAGTCATAGATGCAGTTGGATGGCGGTCTATGTATATTGTTGTATTGCCCAATCGAATCTCATAGGATCTTTTTGTCTGGTATTGCATTGTTATGCCTTGCTCAGTTCTTGTCAATAGCCCTACTGTAATTTGTTTACCCTTCATGCCATGTTATTTATCTAAGGAGAGCACCTCTAGTGAACTATGGACCCCGGACCAATCTTTACCATTGATACATCTTCCATTTTTACTTGTTTACTTGCTGCAAACCAGTACCTTCCACACCATACAGTTAATCCTTTGTTACAGCAAATAGTGAGATTGACAACCTCACTGTTAGTTGGGGCAAAGTATTGAGTTTGTGTTGTGAAGGTTTCCATGTTGCCTCCAACACCTATATGACGTTTCCTTCCTCCTACTAGTTCGATAACCTTGGTTTCTTACTGAGAGAATACTTGCTGTTGTGCTGCTTCACACCTTGCTCTTGGGGTTCCCAACAAGCTCCACTTCAACTGGGCCATCAACAAGTTTTCTGGCGCCGTTGCTGGGGAGGCTAAGGATGTCTTCACAAGGGGAGTCCTTCTCAACCTTTCTCTTTGCTTTGTTTTTAGTTTTCTTAGTTTCTTTTGCTTGGTTTTGTTTGCCTCTTTTTATCAAAAACTCCAAAAAAATTAATTTAGTTTGGTTCGCTTTCTCTTATCAAAAACACAAAAAAAAAATTAGTTCCTGCTCTAGTTGCTGGTCTGGTATTGCCTTGCTTGGTCATGCTTTCTATCAATGTATGGTTTCTTTGGAACTAGTTCTTATTGGCACAGTGGGTTCACGGAAGAAAAAAAGTATTATTATAAGGAACACTGTTTGTCACAAAAAGGGAAACACTTATGAGAATAGATTGATAAGTTGAATACTATTGCTAGAGACGTGTGCTCTACTTATAATGTTACTTATTGCTTTGATAAAGCTTGTTGCTGTATGTAGCATCCCAGTTGTCTAACCCCTGTAATGCTACTGGTTATAATAATAAAATGGGCCACTTCCAACATATAATTGTTGCATCATCATCACATCATGCTCATGTCATCATGTCCCCTTGCATTTGAGCATCATATAAAACCCTTTCTTGTTTGGTTCTTATCTCATGTGCATGATTAATTGTATTTGCCTCTTGATATTGTATTTGGCTCTTGATACATTGTTAAATGCCCAAGTTGAGTTGGGGGCATCTCTCTTATTGACTCCACCACCTTTTCTTTCACCACCTTATAATTCCACCATCCAAATAATATGAGCTTGGCATTTTAGTTTTGAGTATCTCTAGCTCATGTTGTTGGTTGGATCCACCCATCTTCTTTTGCTTGGCCTTTGCCCACTTTTTGGGAATGCAAGGATTAAAGCCACATGAAATAATGTTGTTTTCACAATATAACCAATGGGCATTAATTATGTTGCATGGGCCATGCAAGTGCCACCTATTCTAGTTTTTGGTTTTATTTGAATTCTAGTTGAAATCATCTTCCTTTGTTTAAATCTTTTGTTGGCTTGTAGTGTTCTTCATCAAATCTCTCCCTCTCTTCTTCCCTTTTAGCTAACCTTCCCCTTTCTCCTTTGATCTTGCTTGTTCTTTGTTGGAGCATGCATGGACCAAAGAGCAACCATCACCACATGTTCATCTCTCTCCCTATCTCTCTTTTTCTTGCCTTGTCCTAGTTAGTTGTTTGGAGCATGCATGATCTAGTACAAGGGGCCAACCTTCTATTCTTCCCCTCTCTTAGCTAAACCCTAGGACCTACCTTGCCATCCATCCAACCTAGCTTAGCTAAGGCCCTAATCCCCTCCTTTCCCTAAGCAACACATAAAGTACCACCCCAAGCTATCTTCCCTCTCTCACCTAAAACCCTAAGCCACCCCTCTAAATCTACCAAGCATGGCCACATGACCACCATGCCTTAATCTTTTTAGTTAAAACCCTAATATCTACCCCTTACTCTTTTCCCTCCTATCTAACCAAACCTAGCTACATCTACTCTAACAAAAAACCCTAGCACCCTCCTCCCTTCTAGCTACCAGCTCTACCACCAAAACCCTACCCCAGCTCGCCACTCCCCCTCTCTCTACCTGCCCCCACTCGCGACCAGGACCCCCTAACCCTAGCCTAGCCCGAGCATGCCCCTCACCCCTCCCCTCTTTCTTCTCTCTCTGCCTCACCTGCCCAGCGCCCCAGGCCCACCTGCCTGCGTCCCTGGCCGCCCTACCCCACCTGCCAGCCCCCTGGTGCCCTGCCTTGCCTGGCCTGGCCGTGCGAGCACGTGAACAGGAAGTGGCCGACGTCACCCTAGCCAGCTACCCCCTCCCCCACGCTAGCCTCCTCCCCCCTGGCGTTCTTATCCTCCCTCACCCCCTCTCTGGCCTCCCCAGATCCGCCCCTGAGGCTTGCCTCGCTCCCCTCTGCCCCTTCTCCACCGCTCAGCTCCTTCACGCCGGCCACCCCGTCCACCTCGCCAGCACACACTCTTCTAGGAGGCGGGCGCGGAGTAGAGGTTGTCGAGGAAGCCTGGGAGGTTCGCCTGCGACGCCCTGGACCCAGACGCGAGGAGGAGACGGCCTGCCCTGTCGCTGCACGCCGGAACGCCCCCGTAAACCCTAGCAGGCAGAGCGTCTGCTTCGCCGCCGCTCACGACCGCCCCGACCCGATCCAAGCCCGCCATCAGCCTCGCGGTAAGCCGCTGGTTCTCCCAGACATCTTCCCCCCTTGGTTCATTTCCTGGTTTGCGCGGTCCCGGCGTCGAGCACCCTGTGCGTGGTGTAGACGTCGTCGTCGTCTGCTCCAGCGCGAGCCAACACCCTACCTAGACCCCTGCACGTTCCCTGTCATCTAACCTAAGCCCGCCGCAGCGGTAGCCGGCCCGCTAGCGCGCCAGAGGGCGCGGGTTCGAACCCCCTCTGCGCCGCGTGCGACGCGCGCGCGTCTGCACACGCTCGGGTCAGGTGCAGAGAAGATCCACAGTACGCCTTGTTTTTTTTGCGAATAACCCCCTGGCCCCTTTTCGCCTCAACCCGCGGTCCTCAGGGCCCTCTGTCAGCGTCAGTGGTTTTTTATAAAAAGGCTCCTGGGCTTTCTGGAGTTCAACCCGCGGTCCTTCCCCTCCTAGCCGCTGGCATGTGGGTCAGAGAACCCCCTGGCCCCACCTGTCTGCGACTCAGGTTGGGTTAGGCTGTGTAGAAAACGTTTCAGAGGCTGTTTAAAATTCAAATTCTGTTAAATAATTTCAAAAAAAATTCAAATTCAAATTCAGATTTCTATAACTTTTTCATACTAAATCCAAATTGGGCAAATAATATATGTTTGGATATCAGCAAAATGAGAGGAGTCCAAATATGCCACCCAATTTGACTTTTGCACAATTAAAAATTCCAAGTTTAATTAAATTACCACCAATGCCACTGGATTTTCAATAATTAATAACTTTTGTTTTATAATTCCAAATTAAGCAAATGATATGTCTAAAATGATCAGCTCGACGAGACCTTTCTGTTTATGATATCCATAACTTCAATTGCAGCATGCATCATATAAAAATATAGTGTACAACAACTGTTATGGCAACAAATGTGTTTCCAACACCCCATTAAATGTCATTTTCTTGTCCTCCACACCTCACCCATGCCATGCTACCTTCTTGCCATGTAAATTGTGCATCATTCATCATGGCATGATTGTTTGCTTGACGCATCTGATTCATATGCTTGTGCTCTATATTCATGTTGGCCTTGTTTGTTTGGTTTTTTTCGGATAGACACTGAGCAGGGGTTGTATCAAGAGAACCAGGAGCACTACCCAGATCCGTCCCTCGCTTCAACTGAGATACCAGGCAAGCACTTCCACATGCTTGCATACATACAGTACCTATTGCCTCTACCTTATTCTTGCATCATCGAGTCGCGATTGCATTAAATTGAATCCCAAGTATGCATAGCCTTTACTTTTAAACCCCACCAAGCTTGTTCCTCCATCCCATGAGCCTCTACTGTAGGAGTTGTTTGAGCCATGCGAGTCGTAGAACAGCATGTGTAGGGTATGTGAGCGTCTGTTGGATAATGAGGTACCTAAACAACTTAACCTGAGTAGTTCTGGGATAACTAAAGAAAGTGGCACCGGTGAGCAACATCTGCTATTTGGTTTTTCCTGCTCACTTGTGTCCCGTAAGACCCCGAGTACTTGATTCCTGTTCCTTGCTTTATCGCGCTATCCACATCCGGGAGGTATATGGGACCCCCTGAGCCAGAGCTTGATTCATTCTTATTTCTTGGGGCCACAAACTAGTTTGAGGTTTTATTTACGATCCTGTACTTATGCCATGCTCTACTGCTTTATTTACGATTGTGCGAGGTACTGCACACTGTACTGTTTTGGAAGCGGAATGTTTACGCGGTATCGACAAGCCCAGCCACACTTTCGGGTTCCCAGTCGTTTACAGCCATTGTCGCAGACCTTGAGGCCGTCTCGGAGCTTGCTTACTCCGTTGCGGGATCTACTCAATGGGGTGGCCCCCTAAAATATTTCTGAATCTTGTGATTGCTTTGTCGTGAAGGCCTCGTTGGGTTTTGATTTGGTTTTTCCGAGGTTGATCGAGTGTGTGTTGCTATTGGTGCACCCCGGCCGGGTAAAACTTTCTGAAAGCCGTGTCCGCGGATATGGACGACTTGGAGCACAGCTTCTCGATCATAGACAAGTATAACTAAAGTACCGCCTTAATTTGACTAAGTAACTTGACTAGTAAATAGTGCAACACTCATGGAATGGTTAATAAAATTGCCAACGGATGGGGGGTTGTTCGTCCGCTTCCTTGTTGGTAAGCAGGGAGGAGGATGGATCGGATGAGATTACCATTATAACTGTTGTACTTAATTCACGGACATCCGTCTATCATTGGTTAGGCGGATGGTTAGCGTTTATCTGTAGAATTGCTAGGGTTTATCTTTCGCTGCAATTGCGTCACCCTAGGTTGTGTCCCCTTTAGAGGCATTAAGACTTGCTGAGTACCCTTAGGGTCTCACACGATAAATTATTGGTTCAGATGGACAGGTACCCCCGCAGGACGGATACTGGGTGGAAGAAGCCGATGATGTGGGCAACGATCGTTCGGTGTAGAGATTCCGGGATCGGGGATCCGTGAGACCTGTAGTTGGGATGTGCTTATTTTCTCTGGCATCTTATGCCGATTTGCTTCTTATCCGTACTCGGATTTTGTTTGCCGCTTCCGCATGATACTCTGATGTGTGTTGTATGAGGAAGTATCCTAAAATATAGATCTATCTAGGTCATTTGAATCTTGCCGTATGGCGTTGGTATATTTCCTTTCTTTCTAGATGGAATGGCTCTGATGTACTCTTGTATGGTGGCTTGCGTACATACCCACTTGTGTACGTAGTTGATCCCTTCGCCTGCCGACTACGCCGCCCGTACAGGTCCCGTTGAGAGGGTAGTGGTTGGGACGTCTGAAAGGACTACCAGTGAGTGGCTTTTGGGGCCCCACCGTACTATTTCAACCACTACCACTCATCCAGGCTTGTATCTAGGAGCGTAGTTCACCGAGGTAGTTACAATTGGTATCAGAGCCATCCCGACCTTCAGGGTTTCAGCCAAACGGTCGTTGTCAGTCTAGCAAATATTTTGGTAGTTATGTATATTAGGGAAAAACAAAAACGCGAGAGTAGGACTGCTTCCACTTTTCTTCTTACCCTCCCACCCACCCTTTTCTGGTAAGGAAGTGCAACGTTTTCAATTCTCTTCTCAAAGTTCAAACTAGGATTCACGTGTTCGGGATTTCCGTAGTACCATAGGGTGTGTGTGTGTGTGTGTGTGTAATCCCTTGTCTATCTGTTGCATCCAAGTTGTTATCTTATCTGCCTTTGGTTATCAACTGTTGGTACATTCCACACCGACAGGCTTTTGCAAACCGACGCAATCTATCTTCCTCTTGTATCCGACGCTATCTTGTTTGGGGTGTTCGTTTCCGTAGTTACCAATCTTTAGGTTTCGTCGTGAGAAGAAGGGGTTAGGATATGTGTTCCACTTGTTCATGTGCGGAGTAATGATTTGAGTGCGGGATGGAGTCGCGACCATACCACTACTCTTCTCATTCGCTTTTGTATATTGAATCGGTAGAGTCACTAATCTTGATTCGTTAAGTAATTTTGCGCATCTATTGGTATTCTAATGCCGAAATTTGTGGAAATTTTTTCTTTGATATATTTGTGTACCACACTCCTTTTCAGTCGTGTGCGATATGCTTAATATCTTTTAGGTGCTATGAACTTTGTTGATATTTTAATATCATCTCAGTAAATTGTATCCTTTAATCTTGGTTAATTCCATCTTGGTACTATTTTGGATTATCATCATTCTCCATTATAGTACTGACTTGAGTTTTATATCAATGACAGGATGGCTCCACCACGCCGGACTGATGAGGACATACCTCCGGAACTGGGCTCAGCGCTGTCGAACATTGCCAATG
The DNA here is from genome assembly GCA_910589765.1 of Avena atlantica. Lineage (NCBI taxonomy): Eukaryota > Viridiplantae > Streptophyta > Magnoliopsida > Poales > Poaceae > Avena > Avena atlantica. Next base: position 352,935,416 of record OU342734.1, read on the forward strand.
CTTTGGCAGCTATGCAAGAGAACCAGCAGCGCTTTGAGGAGAGCGTCAGAAGAAACGAGTTTGCTCCACTTCCTCCACCTCCCAGGCGTGGAGACATCAAGAGCTTCCTCAAGTTCAACCCTCGTCAGTTTGATGTGTCTGACCGACCTCTGGACGCGGATGATTGGCTGCGTGAGATCTCAAGGTTGCTCGAGACTGCTGATGTTCCGGAACAGGAGTGGGTCAAGTGCGCTACTCACCTTCTCAAGGGAGATGCAGCTCTCTGGTGGGAGAACTACTTGAAGGCAAGCTGCACTGGTTTCCAGCCAACTTGGGAAAGGTTCACTGGAGCGTTCAAAGAGCAGTTTCTCTCAGAGATTGAAATGGAAAGGATGAAGGAGGCTTTTCTCAACCTGAAGCAAGGGAATGATAACGTTAACACCTATATCAGGAACTTCATGAATCTATCGCGTTATGGTGGTGATGAGGTATCTGATGACAAGAAGAAGCAGAAAAGGTTCAGGCAAGGGCTCAATGCGTCGATCAAGTATGCAATCACGCATGCAAGACCGGCAACCTTCCTGGAACTACAGCACACAGCACTGCAAGAGGAGGCAAGCAGGCAGATGTTTGAGGAGTCCAAGAAACATAACAGGGATGCATCAAGCTCTTCGGTTATGGCAGCTCCTTCTAAGAGGCGTGTCTGGGTTCCTAACACCCCACCGTCGCTCCCGGCTCCACCAAGACCTACAAGTTTCGCGCCAAGGCCACCAAACTTCACCACTGCGGCTCCCAGGGGCTACAACAACCACTACCCTGGAGCGCCTGGCGGAGTCCCTGGCTACTCTGCTCCACGTCCACATGGTGCTTGTTACACATGTGGAGATCATGGACATCCCAACTGGAACTGTCCAATGAAGAACAAAGCTCTCCCTCAACCCCCGCCAAGATCTGCATCAAGCTCTCCTTCGGTTCGTGCACCACCGCCTCGGGCTCTCAACATCAACACTAAGCCCGGGTCTGCGGTTGTTCGCGCCAACTGCGTCAACGCCTCTAAAGCTGAGCTCGCACCTGGAGTTGTCATGGGTATGCTTTCAGTTAACTCAGTCCCTGCACGAGTTCTCTTTGATTCTGGTGCATCGCATTCGTTTGTTTCGATGAAGTTTGCAAGTGAGAATGGGTTAGCGTCAGATCCTCTTCTCAAGCGGCTAATGGTTCTTTCTCCTGGAGCAAATATGGTTGCATCTAAGATCAGTCATGGCAATAAAGTTGAGATTGGTGGCTCTTCATTCTTGGCTTCTTTGATTGTTCTGGGCAACTCTGACATTGATGTCATCCTGGGCATGGATTGGTTGACAGCAAATGCAGCTGTCATTGATTGTGCTGAACGCTCAGTGTCTCTGAAGATTCCTGAAGGCCACATAGTCTTTTCTCCAAGTCTGACTCCTGCTGTCCAGCTCTATTCCTTGGCTGCTCTTAATGATGATGCTATGGAAGATATTCAGAGGGTACCAGTGGTCTGTGAGTTCCCAGATGTCTTTCCTGAAGAGTTGCCAGGTATGCCTCCGGATCGCGAGGTTGAATTCGTGATTGAGCTTGAACCTGGAACGGCTCCTATCTCCAAGCGGCCATATAAAATGGGTCCTTCTGAGTTGGCTGAACTCAAACGACAACTTGATGAACAAGAGAAATTGGGGTTCATTCAACACAGTACTTCTTCTTGGGGTAGCCCAACAATCTTTGTGAAGAAGCGTGACAGAACCGATAGGCTATGTGTTGATTATCGGGCTCTCAATGCAAAAACCATCAAGAACAAATATCCTCTCCCTCGGATAAATGATCTTTTTGATCAGCTGGCAGGAGCTGTGGTGTTCTCTAAGCTGGACTTGAGAAGTGGTTATCACCAAATCAAAATTCGCAAAGAAGATGTGCCCAAAACAGCTTTCACCACCCGCTATGGCCTGTATGAGTACACGGTCATGTCTTTCGGTCTCACCAACGCACCTGCTACCTTCTCGAGGCTGATGAACTCCGTTTTCATGGAGTACCTTGATAAGTTTGTCGTGGTATATCTGGATGACATTCTGGTCTATTCCAAGTCTAAGGAGGAGCATGAAGAACACCTGCGGTGTGTCCTGAACAAGCTTCGTGAGAACCGCTTGTATGCAAAGTTCTCTAAGTGTGAGTTTTGGCTGCCTGAAGTAACATACTTGGGTCATGTTATCTCTGCCAAGGGCATTGCAGTCAACCCGGAAACCGTGAAGACAATAGTTGAATGGCTTCCTCCTGCTAATGTTAAGGAAGTGCGGAGTTTTCTCGGCTTGGCTAGCTATTGGCGTCGCTTTGTGCAGAACTTCTCGAAGATAGCAAAGCCTCTTACCGATCTCCTCAAGAAAGGCAAGAAGTACCTGTGGACTCCTGCTTGTCAAGAAAGTTTTGAGACACTCAAAGAGAAGCTCACTTCCACACCAGTCTTGGTTCCTCCGGATACATCTAAGCCTTTCCAGATATTCTGCGACGCCTCTTTGCAAGGATTGGGTGCGGTCCTGATGCAAGAGAAACAGGTGGTTGCTTATGCCTCTCGTCAGTTGAAGACGCACGAGATCAACTATCCCACACATGACCTTGAGCTAGCAGCAGTTGTCTTTGCTTTGAAGCTATGGAGGCACTACTTGCTTGGTAACCGTTGTGAGATCTTCTCGGACCACAAGAGTTTGAAGTATATCTTCACTCAGCCTGATCTCAACCTTCGGCAGAGGAGATGGATTGAAGCAATCAATGACTTTGATGTGACCATCAACTATACCCCAGGCAAAGCAAACGTCATGGCAGATGCGCTTAGCCGTAAAGCTTATGTCAACAACCTCACGATAGAAGAGCAGCAGCCTCTCTTGTGCGAGGAATTCCGTCAGCTCAACCTGGAAGTTGTAGAACAAGGGCATCTCCTGAACCTTCTGGCTACTCCTCTCTTGGAAGAACAGATTCGTTCTCGTCAGCGTGGTGATCCGCACACCAGAAAGCTCATCTCTAAACTTGGGCTTCCGAAGTATGAGTCCTTCCACGTTGATGATCAAGGCATGCTCTTCTTCGACCACCGGATGTTTGTTCCAAACTACCCGGGTTTGAGAGACCAAGTTCTCAAGGAGGCGCATGATTCGGTTCTATCTATCCATCCTGGCAGCACAAAGATGTACATGGATTTGAAAACACAATACTGGTGGCCTGGGTTGAAAAGGTATTGTGCCAAGTATGTCTCAGAATGTGATGTCTGCCGCAGAGTCAAGGCTGTCCATCAGAAACCATTTGGTCTTCTACAGCCATTGAAACCTCCGGAATGGAAATGGGAGAAAGTAGAGATGGACTTCTTCACTGGTTTTCCAAGGTCGCAGAAGGGCAACAATGCAATCTTTGTTGTCATCGACAGGCTTTCTAAAGTGGCACACTTCTTCCCAGTCAAAGAAACAATTTCTGGAATTCAGTTGGCTGAGCTCTATATCAACAGGATTGTCTCTTTGTATGGGGTTCCACTTGAAATCAGTTCAGACCATGGGAGCATCTTCACCTCAAAGTTCTGGGAGAGTTTCCAAAAAGCTTTGGGAACAAAGTTGAACTTCAGCACTGCTTACCACCCTCAGTCGCAAGGACAAGTGGAAAGAATCAATCAGATTCTGGAGGACATGCTTCGAGCTTGCGTCATCTCTTTTGGCATGAAGTGGGAGGAATGCCTTCCATATGCTGAATTCTCCTACAACAACAGCTTCCAGAAGAGTCTGAAGATGGCACCATTCGAGGCTCTCTATGGTCGGAAGTGCAGAACTCCGATTGGTTGGTCAGGTGCAGGAGAAAGAATCTGGTTTGGCCCTGACATTGTAACTCAAGCAGAGGAGAAGGTGCATATCATTCTGGAGAACCTGAAGATTGCTCAAAGTCGTCAGAAGAGCAACTATGACAGGAAACACACGGATATGGTATATGCCCCTGGTGATCTCGTCTACCTTCGTGTCACCCCCATGAGAGGAACACACCGCTTCGGTATCAAAGGAAAGTTGGCTCCTAGATACATCGGTCCTTTCAAGATACGTGGTAGAAGAGGAGAAGTTGCATATGCACTGGAGCTTCCGGAAAAACTCAAAGTCCATGATGTTTTCCACATCTCTCAGCTCAAGAAGTTCTTCAAAGACCCCGGCAAGACCGTGGATCATGAGCTAATCGACCTCCAAGAAGATCTGTCTTATCAGGAACACCCCACCAAAATCCTTGAGACCGCAGAAAGAAGGACTCGCAACAAGTCCATCAAGTTCTGCAAGGTGCAGTGGTCACACCATTCTGTTGATGAAGCAACATGGGAGCATGAAGATGAACTCCGTGCCAACCATCCTTCTCTCTTTGTATCTTCTTCTTCTTCCTAGAATCTCGGGGCGAGATTCCTGTTTAGTGGGGGAGAGTTGTAGCATCCCAGTTGTCTAACCCCTGTAATGCTACTGGTTATAATAATAAAATGGGCCACTTCCAACATATAATTGTTGCATCATCATCACATCATGCTCATGTCATCATGTCCCCTTGCATTTGAGCATCATATAAAACCCTTTCTTGTTTGGTTCTTATCTCATGTGCATGATTAATTGTATTTGCCTCTTGATATTGTATTTGGCTCTTGATACATTGTTAAATGCCCAAGTTGAGTTGGGGGCATCTCTCTTATTGACTCCACCACCTTTTCTTTCACCACCTTATAATTCCACCATCCAAATAATATGAGCTTGGCATTTTAGTTTTGAGTATCTCTAGCTCATGTTGTTGGTTGGATCCACCCATCTTCTTTTGCTTGGCCTTTGCCCACTTTTTGGGAATGCAAGGATTAAAGCCACATGAAATAATGTTGTTTTCACAATATAACCAATGGGCATTAATTATGTTGCATGGGCCATGCAAGTGCCACCTATTCTAGTTTTTGGTTTTATTTGAATTCTAGTTGAAATCATCTTCCTTTGTTTAAATCTTTTGTTGGCTTGTAGTGTTCTTCATCAAATCTCTCCCTCTCTTCTTCCCTTTTAGCTAACCTTCCCCTTTCTCCTTTGATCTTGCTTGTTCTTTGTTGGAGCATGCATGGACCAAAGAGCAACCATCACCACATGTTCATCTCTCTCCCTATCTCTCTTTTTCTTGCCTTGTCCTAGTTAGTTGTTTGGAGCATGCATGATCTAGTACAAGGGGCCAACCTTCTATTCTTCCCCTCTCTTAGCTAAACCCTAGGACCTACCTTGCCATCCATCCAACCTAGCTTAGCTAAGGCCCTAATCCCCTCCTTTCCCTAAGCAACACATAAAGTACCACCCCAAGCTATCTTCCCTCTCTCACCTAAAACCCTAAGCCACCCCTCTAAATCTACCAAGCATGGCCACATGACCACCATGCCTTAATCTTTTTAGTTAAAACCCTAATATCTACCCCTTACTCTTTTCCCTCCTATCTAACCAAACCTAGCTACATCTACTCTAACAAAAAACCCTAGCACCCTCCTCCCTTCTAGCTACCAGCTCTACCACCAAAACCCTACCCCAGCTCGCCACTCCCCCTCTCTCTACCTGCCCCCACACGCGACCAGGACCCCCTAACCCTAGCCTAGCCCGAGCATGCCCCTCACCCCTCCCCTCTTTCTTCTCTCTCTGCCTCACCTGCCCAGCGCCCCAGGCCCACCTGCCTGCGTCCCTGGCCGCCCTACCCCACCTGCCAGCCCCCTGGTGCCCTGCCTTGCCTGGCCTGGCCGTGTGAGCATGTGAACAGGAAGTGGCCGACGTCACCCTAGCCAGCTACCCCCTCCCCCACGCTAGCCTCCTCCCCCCTAGCGTTCTTATCCTCCCTCACCCCCTCTCTGGCCTCCCCAGATCCGCCCCTGAGGCTTGCCTCGCTCCCCTCTGCCCCTTCTCCACCGCTCAGCTCCTTCACGCCGGCCACCCCGTCCACCTCGCCAGCACACACTCTTCTAGGAGGCGGGCGCGGAGTAGAGGTTGTCGAGGAAGCCTGGGAGGTTCGCCTGCGACGCCCTGGACCCAGACGCGAGGAGGAGACGGCCTGCCCTGTCGCTGCACGCCGGAACGCCCCCGTAAACCCTAGCAGGCAGAGCGTCTGCTTCGCCGCCGCTCACGACCGCCCCGACCGGATCCAAGCCCGCCATCAGCCTCGCGGTAAGCCGCTGGTTCTCCCAGACATCTTCCCCCCTTGGTCCGTTTCCTGGTTTGCGCGGTCCCGGCGTCGAGCACCCTGTGCATGGTGTAGACGTCGTCGTCGTCTGCTCCAGCGCGAGCCAACACCCTACCTAGACCCCTGCACGTTCCCTGTCATCTAACCTAAGCCCGCCGCAGCGGTAGCCAGCCCGCTAGCGCGCCAGAGGGCGCGGGTTCGAACCCCCTCTGCGCCGCGTGCGACGCGTGCGCGTCTGCACACGCTCGGGTCAGGTGCAGAGAAGATCCACAGTACGCCTTGTTTTTTTTGCGAATAACCCCCTGGCCCCTTTTCGCCTCAACCCGCGGTCCTCAGGGCCCTCTGTCAGCGTCAGTGGTTTTTTATAAAAAGGCTCCTGGGCTTTCTGGAGTTCAACCCGCGGTCCTTCCCCTCCTAGCCGCTGGCGTGTGGGTCAGAGAACCCCCTGGCCCCACCTGTCTGCGACTCAGGTTGGGTTAGGCTGTGTAGAAAACGTTTCAGAGGCTGTTTAAAATTCAAATTCTGTTAAATAATTTCAAAAAAAATTCAAATTCAAATTCAGATTTCTATAACTTTTTCATACTAAATCCAAATTGGGCGAATAATATATGTTTGGATATCAGCAAAATGAGAGGAGTCCAAATATGCCACCCAATTTGACTTTTTCACAATTAAAAATTCCAAGTTTAATTAAATTACCACCAATGCCACTGGATTTTCAATAATTAATAACTTTTGTTTTATAATTCCAAATTAAGCAAATGATATGTCTAAAATGATCAGCTCGACGAGACCTTTCTGTTTATGATATCCATAACTTCAATTGCAGCATGCATCATAAAAATATAGTGTACAACAACTGTTATGGCAACAAATGTGTTTCCAACACCCCATTAAATGTCATTTTCTTGTCCTCCACACCTCACCCATGCCATGCTACCTTCTTGCCATGTAAATTGTGCATCATTCATCATGGCATGATTGTTTGCTTGACGCATCTGATTCATATGCTTGTGCTCTATATTCATGTTGGCCTTGTTTGTTTGGTTTTTCTCGGATAGACACTGAGCAGGGGTTGTATCAAGAGAACCAGGAGCACTACCCAGATCCGTCCCTCGCTTCAACTGAGATACCAGGCAAGCACTTCCACATGCTTGCATACATACAGTACCTATTGCCTCTACCTTATTCTTGCATCATCGAGTCGCGATTGCATTAAATTGAATCCCAAGTATGCATAGCCTTTACTTTTAAACCCCACCAAGCTTGTTCCTCCATCCCATGAGCCTCTACTGTAGGAGTTGTTTGAGCCATGCGAGTCGTAGAACAGCATGTGTAGGGTATGTGAGCGTCTGTTGGATAATGAGGTACCTAAACAACTTAACCTGAGTAGTTCTGGGATAACTAAAGAAAGTGGCACCGGTGAGCAACATCTGCTATTTGGTTTTTCCTGCTCACTTGTGTCCCGTAAGACCCCGAGTACTTGATTCCTGTTCCTTGCTTTATCGCGCTATCCACATCCGGGAGGTATATGGGACCCCCCTGAGCCAGAGCTTGATTCATTCTTATTTCTTGGGGCCACAAACTAGTTTGAGGTTTTATTTACGATCCTGTACTTATGCCATGCTCTACTGCTTTATTTACGATTGTGCGAGGTACTGCACACTGTACTGTTTTGGAAGCGGAATGTTTACGCGGTATCGACAAGCCCAGCCACACTTTCGGGTTCCCAGTCGTTTACAGCCATTGTCGCAGACCTTGAGGCCGTCTCGGAGCTTGCTTACTCCGTTGCGGGATCTACTCAATGGGGTGGCCCCCTGAAATATTTCTGAATCTTGTGATTGCTTTGTCGTGAAGGCCTCGTTGGGTTTTGATTTGGTTTTTCCGAGGTTGATCGAGTGTGTGTTGCTATTGGTGCACCCCGGCCGGGTAAAACTTTCTGAAAGCCGTGTCCGCGGATATGGACGACTTGGAGCACAGTTTCTCGATCATAGACAAGTATAACTAAAGTACCGCCTTAATTTGACTAAGTAACTTGACTAGTAAATAGTGCAACACTCATGGAATGGTTAATAAAATTGCCAACGGATGGGGGGTTGTTCGTCCGCTTCCTTGTTGGTAAGCAGGGAGGAGGATGGATCGGATGAGATTACCATTATAACTGTTGTACTTAATTCACGGACATCCGTCTATCATTGGTTAGGCGGATGGTTAGCGTTTATCTGTAGAATTGCTAGGGTTTATCTTTCGCTGCAATTGCGTCACCCCAGGTTGTGTCCCCTTTAGAGGCATTAAGACTTGCTGAGTACCCTTAGGGTCTCACACGATAAATTATTGGTTCAGATGGACAGGTACCCCCGCAGGACGGATACTGGGTGGAAGAAGCCGATGATGTGGGCAACGATCGTTCGGTGTAGAGATTCCGGGATCGGGGATCCGTGAGACCTGTAGTTGGGATGTGCTTATTTTCTCTGGCATCTTATGCCGATTTGCTTCTTATCCGTACTCGGATTTTGTTTGCCGCTTCCGCATGATACTCTGATGTGTGTTGTATGAGGAAGTATCCTAAAATATAGATCTATCTAGGTCATTTGAATCTTGCCGTATGGCGTTGGTATATTTCCTTTCTTTCTAGATGGAATGGCTCTGATGTACTCTTGTATGGTGGCTTGCGTACATACCCACTTGTGTACGTAGTTGATCCCTTCGCCTGCCGACTACGCCGCCCGTATAGGTCCCGTTGAGAGGGTAGTGGTTGGGACGTCTGAAAGGACTACCAGTGAGTGGCTTTTGGGGCCGCACCGTACTATTTCAACCACTACCACTCATCCAGGCTTGTATCTAGGAGCGTAGTTCACCGAGGTAGTTACACTGTAGGAGGTATAAACAACTCCCTTTTCAATGTGAGTATAATGACAATGTTACTATATCCTCTTATGTTAAAGGAAACTATGACTTTTATGATGTGGAACAAATTGAAGAATTTATTGCCTTCAAGGGTGCATTTGAACTTGCCAGTTTGCTTGAAAATACTGATAATGCACCTTATGAATCCGAGGTTTATGAGATACTTAAATTTTGCTTTGACAATTACAAGGAAGAAAATTGCTATATTTTGAATATTTTAATAGGTTCTTTCCACATATGGAAGAGACTAATGCCTTGCAGGAGCCTTTGGAAGAAGAAATTGTTGAAACTGGAAGCTCATTAGATGAAAACGAGGAGAGTGATGAACAAAAGGAGGAAGAATGGATTATCTACCCAGTCCTACCTTCTAATGAGAGTAAATATTTATCTCTTACATTATTTGATTTTCCCCCATGCTTACCAAAGGAGGATAAATGTTATGTTCCTGTGGATCCTTTTGAAATATCTACTTTGGGTAAAACCTGTCAAGGTTTTAGTCCCACTATTTTTGAGCTTGATAGAAATTATGTGTTTGTAGATCATGAAAAGAATGCTTTATGTGATAGTTATATTGTTGAGTTTATTCATGAGGCTACTGAAAATTATTACGAGAGAGTAAAATATAGTTGTAGAAGTTTTCATGGTACTGAAACACCTCTCTATGTGCTAAAAGTTTTGAAGTTACTCTTGTTTCATCTTCCTATGCTTATCACTTTGTTCTTTGTGAATTTATTTGCATACAAGATTCCTATGCATAGGAAGTGGGTTATACTTAAATGTGTTTTGAATTTTCTTCTTGATGTTCTCTTTTACTTCAATTCATATTTCTAATGAGAGCATCTTCACAAACTTTCCAAGCCTAACTTAAAGGCGTTAAAGAATACTTGTTGGGAGATAACCCAAGAGTTTCCTTGAGTCTTGAAAGTTATTACTTCAGTAATGACCTCTCCTGATCCTTTTTGTTTGCTTTTTGTGCCAAGAATGACCTCTAATGAGAGGGAAGTAAGATTTGGGGAGTTGCTGTCCCGAAACAGATTTCTGTCCTCCACCATAAAAATTAGTGAGGAGTATCTGTAAGTTGGATTGAGCTGAAAATTTACTAATAAATCCCCCAGTATGTTAGATAACTTTTGTTAGTTCAACACTTTTTGATTGAGCAACAGAAGATTTTAGAAAAAAATTGGTTTCTACCTGCTGGTCTGTTTTGACAGATTTCTGCCATTATTTGCATTTGCTTCTTATTGATTCCTTTTTGAGTTCTCTTTTGGGGAATTGAGCTTTTTGAAGGAGTTGCTACAGTAGCTTGTTTTTTTAGTGAAAAGTTTTGCTGTTCCAAAGCTAAACCCAAAGGTATATTATCTTTTGAATACACTAATGTTGCTAATGAAGATTGTGTGAAGTTTTGTATGAAGTAAAAAATTCAGGCGTAGAGAGAGAATGATGTAATGAGATGAAGAATGGACAAAAGGTCAAGGTTGAGGATGCCACCCCGGTGTAACCCCAAGAAATATCCAAGAGGTACAAGCGTCAAAGCTTGGGGATGCCCAAGGCATCCCCTCCTTCATCAATAAAAAGCTCAGGTCTGTCTAGACACTTTGTTTTTATTATTTCATGCACTGTTGTGTTGTTCTTGGAGTGTCTTAGTTTTCATTCGGTTTGTTTAGTTTGTTTAGTTTTCTTGAATAAAGTAGTTTGGACCCCCGTTCTCGCGGTGTTGTTTCAAATAAGTTGCTTGGTGTTGTAAAGGAGTAGTAAGTTCTTGCTTAAAAGTGCAAGAGGATCTTGCATTGACTGTGACTTAGACTTTAGCATGACATGCTAGGTGTTGTTTTGACCTTATGCTTAGTGATTATTGTTGTATCATGTTTTGTTCCAAACAATTGGGATTTCTTAGTGTGCCTTGAAAGAATTATGCGTTGTTTTAGCATACAAAAGCATAGTATTGTGGTATTCTCCTTTGATGCTTTGTTTGGGTTGACTTGGCACATGCTTACACCATGTTGTGACTATGAACAAGTCACCATAGCCTCTATGATCATTTAGTCCTTGATTTGTAGTACCACTCTATGCTTTGATTAGTAATGTTTTGTTGCTCTGCATGATTATGGCCATTATTGCTGTCTTACTTGGTTTCTCCTAGTCTTTTGCTAGCCTCCACTTGTATGAGTAAGCTCTACTCATGCTTCCAACTCCCAAGAAACCAAGTTATTCCAAAGTGTCCACTATAAATTCCTATGCATGGTGTGTTACACCATTCCAAGTATATTCTTGTTTTCATCTATCTTTCAATTAAAAAGTATTTTGTTATGTGAAAACTTAGTGATTAAACCCCTCACGAACTTGATGGCACACTTTATATTCCTTGCCCCTAATAAACTTGAACCATTGTGTTGTCTATGTTGTATATGCTTGCACTTATACGTTGGAATTAGCAGAACCATGCTATCATGGGGAACGTTTTCAACATTGCACTTGTACTTTGTACATAGTTGATATCATGATCTTTTGTCTATAGATGTCACCAGTGTGAAATAAAGAGGGAGCTTGTAAGTCCATGGAGTTATGTATTTTGTGTTAGAGAAACGCCTAGGCTGCTAGCCTAAGCCATGCCTAATCATGGTAGAAACTTGCAGCAGCATCATAATGAGCTATCTGTAAAGCATCCTCAATAAAAATGTATGCACATAGTAAATAAAAAGATCGCTAAGATGCTCATTGTCTGCTTGCCTTGTCATTTTGGTTATGGGATAGCTCCTGTACCATGTGTGTCACATCCCAAATTTTAGATTTGATCTTGCATATCATTCATATCATTGCATCATGCTTTTCCATGAAAAACCGTCGAGTGAAAAGGTTCGGCGAAACGCCAATTGCAAAACCCTATTCTATTTTGATACGAGGTTCCTGCGGGAAGCTTTAGTAGGACTAGCGTTGACTACCCTTGTATATTAGTGGTCTCGCTCAAACCTTGATGCTAGATTGTTCCCCTCGACCATACGAACCCGTAGGAGCAAGAATCGCTCGAACCGGAGCTCGCACGGAGAAGTTGTCGCCGTTTTATTGAATCGCCGGAAAACGGTCCGAATTTCTGGACCGATTTCCGAGTTCTAAACCAACTCCGAACTGTTTCAGTTTAGGATTTCGCGCGAAGGGCCACAAAAGGACCGAGACGGCTACCTCGGGACCCGTGCCCTCGATCCAGCCCCGCATCTCGGGAACCGCGCGCCGCCTCCTCTCCTCGATCGCGCCGCCGCCCGCCTGCTTCGGCCGCCGCCGCCGCACTCCGCCTCGGCCGCCGCCGCCGGCCGTCGCCCTCCGCAAGTCGCCGCCGCCTCCTCCTCCACGCGCCGCCGCCACCCGGTAAGGCCGCCGCCGCGCGCCTCTCCTCTCCTCTCTCTCTCTCTCTCTCTCTCTCTCTCTCTCTCTCTCTCTCTCTCTCGCTGCAGGCGCCACGGCTCGCCTGCCGCGCCACCCCGCCCCCACACCGCCGCCTGCACCTGCCGCCCCGCAGCTGCTGCACCGCCGCCAAGCCGCGCGCCTCCGCGCCTCGCCGCCGCCTGCTTGCTGCGCGCGCGCGCTTAGCCGCCCCCGCGCAGCACCGCCGCTGCGTGCTGCTGCTTGCGCGCGCCGCGCCGCTGCGCTGCTTGCTGCAGCCGCCGCTGTGCTGCGCCTCGCGTGCGCACACGCACACGCATGCATGCATGCACGTACACTCGCGCGCAGTTTTGCGTCGCGCCGTTTCATCCGTACCGCGTCGCACGCGCGCCGTCTTGCACGCCGCGTTGACGATCTTGGACCGTTCGTTGACCGTCTCCCTCCGTGCAGGAAAAACCCCGACACCGGAACCGATCGCCGCCGTTGTCCGGAACTCGCCGCCGTCCGTTTCGTCGTTTGTTTCCGGTAAGACTGCAGCCACCGTCAGATCTCAGATCGGCGGCTTAGATCGTTCGTTGACCGGTCAGACTCGGGCGTTGACTAGTCAGCGCCCAGTCAGCAGACGCTTTGATCAGTCAACAGACACAGTTGACTGGTTAATTTCGTTAATCCTTTTAGTTGATAGATTTCGGTAGAATCTTGTAAATTGCGTAGTAATTAAAATGTTTGGCCAAAAATTGCAAATAAAATACGTGTAGATTCAGTGAGTCGTGTAGAATCTCGTTGTACCTTTGGTTAAGGCTTTTGCAGCAAGGTTTAGTACAGTTTAATCAAACAAGTTAGTGGCCTTTTCGGAGTAATAAATTCGTAGAAAAAGATCCGTAGCTCCAAAAATCGCGTATGATATGTCCCTGGATTCAGTGGAACGAGGGGAATCCCATCGTAAATTAAAAAGATAGGCTTATAGTAAAAACTTCTGCAGAAACTGTCTAGTGGCTTTCTGCAGTGTTTTAATTACTCGGGGAGTTTTATAATTCCTTTTTGAGTAATTCCAGTTGGTACTGTTTCTAATCAGCGATGCCTATGCGGTAGAGTTTTCCCAAGATTTTACAAACAGTATACTACCGGTAGTGAATTATTTGAGTTCTAGCTCTAGTTGTGAGCATTACTTTTACTTAATAGTTTTCCTAGCGCTAAAACTATTTTCCATGCATGCAATCAGTAGTATTATGGTATAGGATGTTATGGTGCAGCTGTAGCACCAATTCACTTGTCGTTCTTGCATTCATGCATCATCTTTGTTGCATATGCTTGTGGAATTGTTTGTTTATGAATGCAATTGTATCGTGTAGATTATGACGAGTGCAACGCTTGCTCGTGTGTGGATTGTTCTTCCGACCGGTACAACCAAGGCAAGTAGATGCTACTTTGTTCATGATATCTTCCTACTATTTTCAATGCATTGTCGTGTATTTTGTATATGCATGTGTAGGATGATACTATCGCTATGCTATGTCCTATTATGTGGTAGGGCGTTCTTTGTAGATGAACCACCGTTGGTAGATGTGCTTAGCCATGCTATGATGAACAAGGGCTGGGTCACATCATTGAGACTTGTTTCTAAAAGTATTGGTTTGTGAAAACTAAAACAACTTAACCAATGAATCTCCTGGGTGTGATGGTATTGATAATTTTTTGTGGTTTCATTGTGGAAAGGCACCCAGGTATCGAGAGAAATTGATTGGCTTCTTTATTATGTAGCTTACGTGTACAACCATATGGCAATAATGGAATGGGAGGTTGGTTGGACTTAGTAGGTTGTGGTAACCCGAACCCGCGTATCCAGAGATGTAGAATTTTGGTAGGTTGGACCGGTGCGCGTCGGGATTGGGGTGCTACTTCCCGAACAGTCTCTTCTTGGACTTCTCCCTATCACCACTCAAAATGAGAGTGATGGTACGAGCTGGGCTGGCCAAGTCACATGGGTAAAGTGTACAAACCTCTGCAGGGTGTATAATCTAATCGATTAGCCGTGTCCCCGGTTATGGACATCTGAGTTGCTTGATACTGATTCCATGACATGTTTCTCGCTCATTCTAACTTCATAATTGTTTTAATATTGTTGGGTTAACTTAATTGGGATCTTTTCAAAGAAAATAAAAAATTGTTTATGAAAGTAGGACAAATGTATTTGCAAATGCAAGCCAGACACAGCTCCACTTGCCAAATATGCATGTAGATGTTAGTACTATTGTCTCCATTACTAGCTCTACTTGCCATACATTCCATGTATTGACCCTTCGGGGCTGCTACGTTTCATGTTGCAGGTTATTCCGATTATGAGTAATCGATATAGGCCACGGTACTCCACTCGGCACTTGTTCACTTGTGGGAAATTTGAAGAATGGAGGATTTACCTTATTTATCCTGATACCTGAATAATTTGAGCTAGCTTTATGCTAAGCTTTTATTGTAATAATGGTACTCTGGATCATCGTTACTTATGATACACTGATATTATGCTATGTTATCTATCTTACTCTATTGTGGGCCAATGAACCGATCCAGGGATTGGCATGTCAGATAGAGGCCATGGTCTTTTCAGAACCGGGGTGTTATAGGATGGTATCAGAGCCCGTGTGTCGACTGTAGGATCGTGACCTAGGATTGGATTAGAAAGCCATAGAATTACTAAAGCCTATATTAACTCTGTCTTTCATCTTATGCCTTTCACCCTCGTAAATTCTTACCATATGCTATTCTCACACTTTCCTCTTTTACTTGATAGATGGGAGACGTCAGGACTGAGTATGTCACCATGGAGTCACCAAGGCCCTTTGCAAGGCAGTTAGCTCAGCTCTCTCAGTCATTGGGATTGCCACTGCCCATGTTCATGGGAAGAAGGTTGTACACCTATGGATATGGAGAGGATGCATGGGAGATCACTACCTTCATATTTAGAGATGCCGCCTTGCCAAACCCCGTGCACTTGATCTACACCAAGACATACTGCAACTGGGGACTTGGGATCAACTTGGCCATACATGAAGCCCTGTCTCGCCAGTGCCATTATGTCCGACACCTACTGCCTGCAGATTCACCCTACCGTGACTATGGAAGGCGTGATGAAGATGGGAACATTGTGGTTACCCCGGGCGACAGGAACAACATGCCGCCCCGTCGGAGGCACATAGAGGACATGGAAAAGGAGAATGGAGCTCTAGCTGAGAAGGTGAGGATGATAAAGGAGATTGCAGATTTTACTAGCAATGGTATGGTGGTCCAAGGACAGGAGATTGACACCCTGCATGAAGCTGTGGGAGTTCTGGAGAATGCCTTGATAGCCAGAGATGCAACCATAGCTCATCTTTATGGTACGGTGCAGGAGAACACCCAGAACATACAACAGTTGCAAGGGACCGTCCAGGAAAGGGACCAAACTATTGAAGCTATGACCGCCCAGATTGCCGCTCTCCAAGCACAGCTGAATCCACCCTCTAATGATGACAATGGAGATGATGGCAACAATGGGGATGATGATGACAGTGGAGACGATGATGATGAGGAGGACGAGGATGATGATGATGGAGACGAGGATGGTGGAGGAGATGAAGCTGTTGCAGTTGCAGCTGAGAGTGAAGAAGAAGAGGAGGATCCAGAAGAGGTGGAGTTTGAGATCTCAAGTGATGATTCAGGAGAAGTGTACACTCCGCCGCCATGGTTGTATCGCGAGCCGAAGCGCCAACGCATGACCGCAAGGACCTACCTCAACCTCTTCAAAAAGTAGATAGAAGTCCACCAATTAGTCCACGTTAGGAGAATTTGTTAGGATTAGTCTCGATCGATGTGAAACTTAGTTCGTGTTAGTTTAAGAGTGTTTAGTTGCTTATTTGTGTACTCCAATATCCCAGGAATTATTTGTGCGGATTTTATGAAAGATTTATGGCAAATTTGGTTATCATCTGTGTTATTTTCGCTGCAGTTTTTCTGCTGATACAGCAGTACTGCGCGATTTTTCATATTTTTCTGGTAACTCGGAAAAATCTGAAAAAAATTGGGCTGATGCGAACTCTCTGTACTATATGTAAAAAAATCAGCTAAATTTTCTGACGAGTTTGAGTTAGGCGGAAAAATTCGTAAACGCTGCTGGACTGTTCTGGCAGATTGCTGTTTTTGCTGTTTAGTGGATCAACTGTTTAGTTAACCATTGCCAACTCTTGCAAAACTATTTCAGTAGGTATATACTGCTAGGATAACCCCTGGGATGTTGCTGGATCACTTGTTTGTTGATGTGTTGCTTGCTTGTGATTGTCTGCTATTGTTTGTGGTTGATTGATCATATGCAAGGGTAGAATCCTATTGCCGTAGTTGATTCTTTCTAAACTTACCTGTGCTGAACCGCAGATGCCTCCCCGCCGTCATCCCACTGAGTTGGACCAGCTCATGGCAGCTCAGGCACAGCTGACCCAAGTGATGACTCAGTTCATGGCAAATCAGAACAACAACAATGGAAACAATCAGCCTCAGGGAGATGCTCTCACCAGATTTCTGAGGCTAAGGCCAGCTAAGTTTTCTACTGCAACGGAACCAATGGTTGCTCTCGACTGGTTGCGTTCAGTCAACAAGGATCTAGTAACTGTCGGATGCACTGATGCTGAGAAGGTGAGGTTTGCCGCTCACCTACTGGAGGGACCAGCCGCTTCTTGGTGGGACACATTTCAGATCACCCACCCGCTGGATACCGTGACTTGGGCCATGTTTGAGGAAGGTTTTAGGACCAACCACGTGTCTTCAGGAGTTCTGAGCCTGAAGAGGAAGGAGTTCCGCAACTTGCGCTAAACAAATCGCACCGTGGCCGAGTATATTGAGGAGTTCAACAACCTGTCCCGTTATGCACCTGAGGATGTTGACACTGATGCCAAAAGGAGGGAGAGATTCCTGGATGGCCTCAGTGATGAGCTTTCAGTACAGCTACTGGTGGTTTACTGCCCCACTTTCCAGGAGCTTATGGACAAGGCCAGGATCTTGGAAGGGAAGCACAAGCAGGTGGAGAACTGCAAGAGAAAGAGCAACAATCACCACTCTTGTTCTCACCACAAGTCTCGCACTTCATATGATGGATACTCCAAGCATGGGGGGAGTGACTATGGGAGCCACGATCGCAACCGTCATGGGGGCGACGGGCATCGTCATGACAACCATAGAAGCAGCCACCACAGCCACAAGGGAGGACACTCTCACCACTCTTGAGGACACGGTGGACAAGACCGCAACCGTGATCGCAACTTTGTGAAGAAGGATCTGAGTGAAGTGACGTGCTTCAAGTGTAAGCAGAAGGGACACTATGCTGACAACTGTCCGGAGAGGAAAGGACTGAAGCCAACCAACGGCGAGAAGGCCACAGTGAACCACATGAATGTGGAGGAGATTCCAGATGAGCCTGACCTTGTGATTGGTAAGTTCCCAATCAACACTTACCCTGCACTTATACTTTTCGATACTGGTGCATCGCATTCATTCATATCAAGGGCATTTGTGGATAAGTATAAGTTACCTACTGAGTCTATGAAAAGGGCTATTAGAGTGAGTTCACCTGGAGGAGATATGATAGCTAGCGCGGGATGCCGCGATTTAATTGTGAGGATTGGAACACACAACTTCATTGCACATTTGGTAGTGTTGGATTCACAGGGATTGGACGTTATTCTGTGTATGGATTGGGTGTCTATGCATGGGGGACATATAGATTGTGCATAGCGAGTTGTTTCACTCAAAACCCCGGATGGTAAGAGGATTAGATTCAAGTTGGCTGCACGACCGAGAAGGTGTAAGTTGAATTCTCTTAAGGGGGTTAGCATGGATACTGTGCCAGTGATTAGGGATTACCCCGACGTGTTTCCGGAAGAGCTGCCAGGGATGCCACCTGACAGGGATGTAGAGTTTCTTATTGACCTGATGCCGGGAACAGGACCTATAGCAAAGAAACCATATAAGATGGATGTGGATGAGCTGAAGGAATTGAAGAAGCAATTGAAAGAGCAGCTGGAAAAGGGATTCATTCAGCCTAGTTCGCCGTCATGGGGTGCACCTGTTCTGTTTGTGGAGAAGAAAGATAGCAGCAAGAGGTTAGTGGTGGACTATCGCTCGCTGAATGAAGTGACTATCAAAAACAAGTACCCTCTGCCGAACATAAATGATTTGTTTGATCAACTGGAAGGAGCAAAGGTGTTCAGCAAGATTGATCTGCGATCAGGCTACTTCCAATTGAAGATCCGGGAGGAGGACGTACCAAAAACCGCCTTCACCACTAGGTATCGTTTATATGAGTATACGGTTATGTCTTTTGGACTAACGAATGCCCCGGCATACTTCATGACCATGATGAACAAGGTATTTATGGAGTACTTGGACAAGTTCGTGGTGGTGTTTATTGATGACATACTGATATATTCCAAGGATGATGATGAGCATGAGAAGCATCTGAGACTGATTATGGAGAAGCTGATGGAACACAAGCTGTATGCCAAATTCAGCAAGTGTGAATTCTGGCTTAACACCGTTGGGTTTCTTGGACACGTAGTGTCAGGAGAAGGAATTGATGTTGATCCAAGCAAAGTGACTGCAGTAACTGAGTGGGAAGCACCCAAGAATGCGGGAGAGATTCGAAGCTTTTTGGGACTTGCTGGATATTGCAGGAGATTCATTGAAAACTTTTCCAAGATTGCTAAGCCGATGACTGAACTTCTGAAGAAGGAGAGGAAGTTTGAATGGTCAGACGTATGTGAAACCAGCTTTCAGGAACTGAAGCGTCGACTAGTGACCGCGCCTGTTCTATGTTTACCAGATCTTCAGAAGAATTTCCAAGTGTACTGCGATGCTTCTCGACAGGGACTTGGGAGTGTGCTGATGCAAGATGGGAGAGTGGTGTCATATGCCTCGCGACAACTCAAGCACCATGAGCGGAATTACCCCACACACGACTTGGAGTTAGCATCAGTGGTCCATGCGCTCAAGGTATGGAGGCATTACTTAATGGGAAAACACTGTGATGTGTACACCGACCACAAGAGCCTGAAGTACATATTTACACAAAAGGAACTGAACATGACACAAAGGAGTGGTTGGAGCTTATCAAGGATTATGATATGAATCTACAATACCACCCAGGAAAGGCCAATGTAGTAGCAGATGCTCTGAGCCAGAAGGTTTATGCCAATGGATTGACAATTGGTGAATTGCCTGAGGATTTGTGCAAGCAATTTAAGGACCTTAGACTGGAAGTAGTATCAGAGGGATACTTGGCAACAATGGAAGTCCAACCAACGCTACAGGACAGGATCATAAAGGCTCAAGTGGGAGACAAGGAAATAGAGGAGATAAAGGAAAAGATGAAGGAGAATCGGGAGAAGGATATTCGCGAGGATGAGCATGGTACCTTGTGGTATGGAGATCGTTTGTGTGTGCCCAGCGACCCGGAGATAAGGGAGTTGATTTTGCAGGAGGCTCATAACTCGCCATACTCTATACATCCGGGCAACACAAAGATGTATATGGACTTGAAGAGCAGATTTTGGTGGAACAACATGAAGGGAGATATCGCCAAGCATATTGCCCTATGTGATGTGTGCAGCCGAGTGAAGGCGGAACACCAGAAGCCAGCAGGACTGCTACAGCCATTGCCCGTGCCAGATTGGAAGTGGGATAGAGTGGGAATGGATTTTATCACAGGACTGCCCAGGACCAAGTCAGGATATGACTCCATTTGGGTAGTGGTCGACCATTTGACCAAGGTAGCCCACTTTATACCGGTGAAGACGACCTATACGAGTGCAAAGTTGGCCAAGGTTTACATGGAAAGGATTGTGTGCCTACACGGAGTCCCAAGAGTATCGTATCTGATAGAGGCACCCAATTTACCTCACACTTCTGGCGCCAGCTGCACGAGTCACTTGGTACTAGATTGGAGTTTAGCACAGCGTTTCACCCACAGACTGATGGACAGACCGAGAGGGTGAATCAGATTTTGGAGGACATGCTGAGAGCTTGCGCCTTGGCTCATGGCTCTAGTTGGGATGAGAATTTGCCGTATGCGGAGTTTTCCTACAACAACAGCTATCAAACCAGCATCAAGACGTCACCGTTCGATGTGCTGTATGGGAAACGGTGCCGGACACCATTGCTATGGGATGGAGTAGGGGAACGTTAGTTGTTTGGACCTGATTTGATCAAGGACGCTGAGGAGAAGGTCGCCTTGATTAGGGACAGGCTGAAGGTAGCACAATCAAGGCAGAAGAGCTACGCTGACGCCAAGCGCAAGGAAGTGGTGTATGAGATAGGTGATAGAGCATACCTCAGAGTATCGCCACTTCGTGGAATCAAGAGATTTGGAATTAAGGGTAAGCTGGCACCTCGGTTTATTGGACCGTATCGGGTCTTAGCACGCAAAGGAGAAGTTGCTTATCAGTTGGAGTTGCCAGAAGCTCTATCCGCTGTTCACAATGTGTTCCACGTATCCCAGCTGAAGAAGTGCCATCCAGAGATGGTGGATACACCATTGAGAGACACCGTACCGCTAGAGGAGGTTCAGCTTGAGAATGACTTGACCTATGAGGAGAAACCGGTCAAGATTCCGGAGACAGCAGAGAGGATTACCCAAACCAAGACGATCAGGTTTTGCAAGGTACAGTGGAGCAACCACACCGAAGAGGAAGCCACTTGGGAGCGTGAGGATGACATCCGAGAGGACTACCCACACCTATTTGCTAGCCGCACTGAATCTCGGGGACGAGATTCATCTTAAGGGGGTTAGTCTTGTCACATCCCAAATTTTAGATTTGATCTTGCATATCATTCATATCATTGCATCATGCTTTTCCATGAAAAACCGTCGAGTGAAAAGGTTCGGCGAAACGCCAATTGCAAAACCCTATTCTATTTTGATACGAGGTTCCTGCGGGAAGCTTTAGTAGGACTAGCATTTACCACCCTTGTAGATTAGTGGTCTCGCTCACACCTTGACGCTAGATTGTTCCCCTCGACCATACGAACCCGTAGGAGCAAGAATCGCTCGAATCGGAGCTCGCACGGAGAAGTTGTCGCCGTTTTAGTGAATCGCCGAAAAACGGTCCGAATTTCTGGACCGATTTCCGAGTTCTAAACCAACTCCGAACCGTTTCAGTTTAGGATTTCGCGCGAAGGGCCACAAAAGGACCGAGCCGGCTGCCTCGGGACCCGTGCCCTCAATCCAGCCCCGCGTCTCGGGAACCGCGCGCCGCCTCCTCTCCTCGATCGTGCCGCCGCCCGCCTGCTTCGGCCACCGCCGCCGCACTCCGCCTCGGCCGTCGCCCTCCGCAAGTCGCCGCCGCCTCCTCCTCCACGCGCCGCCGCCGCCACCCAATAAGGCCGCCGCCACGCGCCTCTTCTCTCCTCTCTCTCTCTCTCTCGCCACCGGCGCCACGCCTCGCCTGCCGCGCCACCCCGCCCCCACATCGGCGCCTGCACCTGCCGCCCCGCAGCCGCTGCACCGCCGCCAAGCCGCGCGCCTCCGAGCCTCGCCGCCGCCTGCTTGCTGCGCGTGCGCGCTTCGCCGCCCCCGCGCAGCCCCGCCGCTGCGTGCTGCTGCATGCGCGCGCCGTGCCGCTGCGCCGCTTGCTGCAGCCGCCGCTACCGCTGCGCTGCGCCTCGCGTGCGCACACGCACACGCATGCATGCATGCATGTACACTCGCGCGCCGTTTTGCGTCGCGCCGTTTCGTCCGTACCGCGTCGCACGCGCGCCGTCTTGCGCGCCGCATTGACGATATTGGACCGTTCGTTGACCGTCTCCCTCCGTGCAGGAGAAACCCCGACGCCGGAACCGATCGCCGCCGCTGTCCGGAACTCGCCGCCGTCCGTTTCGTCGTTTGTTTCCGGTAAGACTGCAGCCACCGTCAGATCTCAGATCGGCGGCTTAGATCGTTCGTTGACCGGTCAGACTCGGGCGTTGACTAGTCAGACGCCCAGTCAGCGCCCAGTCAGCAGACGCTTTGACCAGTCAACAGACACAGTTGACTAGTTAATTTCGTTAATCCTTTTAGTTGACAAATTTCGGTAGAATCTTGTAAATTGCGTAGTAATTAAACCGTTTGGCCAAAAATTGCAAATAAAATATGTGTAGATTCAGTGAGTCGTGTAGAATCTCGCTGTACCTTTGGTTCAGGCTTTTGCAGCAAGGTTTAGTACAGTTTAATCAAACAAGTTAGTGGCCTTTTCGGAGTAATAAATTCGTAGAAAAAGATCCGTAGCTCCAAAAATCGCGTATGATATGTCCCTGGATTCAGTGGAATGAGGGGAATCTCATCGTGGATTAAAAAGATAGGCTTACAGTAAAAACTTCTGCAGAAACTGTCTAGTGGCTTTCTGCAGTGTTTTAATTACTCGAGGAGTTTTATAATTCCTTTTTGAGTAATTGTAGTTGGTACTGTTTCTAATCAGCGATGCCTATGCGGTAGAGTTTTCCCAAGATTTTACAAACAGTATACTACCGGTAGTGAATTATTTGAGTTCTAGCTCTAGTTGTGAGCATTACTTTTACTTAATAGTTTTCCTAGCGCTAAAACTATTTTCCATGCATGCAATCAGTAGTATTATGGTATAGGATGTTGTGGTGCAGCTGTAGCACCAATTCACTTGTCGTTCTTGCATTCATGCATCATCTTTGTTGCATATGCTTGTGGAATTGTTTGTTTATGAATGCAATTGTATCGTGTAGATTGTGACGAGTGCAACGCTTGCTCGTGTGTGGATGTTCTTCCGACCGCTACAACCAAGGCAAGTAGATGCTACTTTGTTCATGATATCGTACTACTATTTTCAATGCATTGTCGTGTATTTTGTAGATGCATGTGTAGGATGATACTATCGCTATGCTATGTCCTATTATGTGGTAGGGCCTTCTTTGTAGATGAACCACCATTGGTAGATGTGCTTAGCCATACTATGATTAACGAGGGCTGGGTCACATCATTGAGACATGTTTCTAAAAGTATTGGTTTGTGAAAACTAAAACAACTTAATCAATGAATCTCCTGGGTGTGATGGTATTGATAATTTTTGGTGGTTTCATTGCGGAAAGGCACCCAGGTATCGAGAGAAATTGATTGGCTTCTTTATTGTGTATCTTACGTGTACAACCATGTTCCAATAATGGAATGGGCGGTTGGTTGGACTTAGTAGGTTGTGGTAACCCGAACCCGCGTATCCAGAGATGTAGAATTTTGGTAGGTTGGACCGGTGCGCGTCGGGATTGGGGTGCTACTTCCCGAACAGTCTCTTCTTGGACTTCTCCCTATCACCACTCAAAATGAGAGTGATGGTACGAGCTGGGCTGGCCAAGTCACATGGGTAAAGTGTACAAACCTCTGCAGGGTGTATAATCTAATCGATTAGCCGTGTCCCCGGTTATGGACATCTGAGTTGCTTGATACTTATTCCATGACATGTTTCTCGCTCATTCTAACTTCATAATTGTTTTAATATTGTTGGGTTAACTTAATTGGGATCTTTTCAAAGAAAATCAAAAATTGTTTATGAAATTAGGACAAATGTATTTGTAAATGCAAGCCAGACACAGCTCCACTTGCCAAATATGCATGTAGATGTTAGTACTATTGTCTCCATTACTAGCTCTACTTACCATACATTCCATGTATTGATCCTTCGGGGCTGCTATGTTTCATGTTGCAGTTATTCCGATTCTGAGTAATCGATATAGGCCACGGTACTCCACTCGGCACTTGTTCACTTGTGGGCAATTTGAAGAATGGAGGATTTACCTTATTTATGCTGCTACCTGAATAATTTGAGCTAGCTTTATGCTAAGCTTTTATTGTAATAATGGTACTCTGGATCATCGTTACTTATGATACAGGATATTATGCTATGTTATCTATCTTACTCTATTGTGGGCCAATGAACCGATCCAGGGATTGGCATGTCACATAGAGGCCACGGTCTTTTCAGAACGGGGGTGTTACAATGTGTAAGGGGTACCCCATTGGCGGTTCTCTATGATACGCATGTACTTACTATGACAAGAACTTATAGATGACTGAAGTTGAGTAGCATGAGGTGTGGCCCTCGTATTCAAGGGACTTGAGATTGCCAACTTATACTTTGTCAAGCATATACTCCATAGGTTTGTTCACTTTAACCTTAATCACTTCAAGATGCTTATGATAGGGGCAATGAGGGCTGAAAGCTAACAAGTACCATAATTTTTTGGATCTCTTTTTGAAACTTGAAATCCCTGCTTCCCTTTGTAAAGGGCCTTTCTTCCACTATTATTTAGTCTCCACCTTCTACCTTTAGGCACCATTAAGAGAGCATAGTTTCCATTCTGTGTGCAATATTCCAAAACTTATTGATTGATGCATATTGTGATATTGCTTGTTCTTGTGCTACTTGTATCTAGTCACTCTTATGAACTTTGAAGGTGTGATATGCATCTATTTGCTACTCTATGAGGGACAAGCTGAATGCCACTATGCCATGTTTTCTGTTTGTGAAACAAACAAACGTTTTTCAATGCATGTTATTCATGATCTTTGTTTATAACCTTTCATGTTGCATGCATAGTGACTTTGTCTTATTGTTAGAACTCCATCTTTCATGCACATGTTTAGAGTTCTTTGATCCCAGCTTTCAATGCGTGAAAATGGTTTGATCTTGGTTTTGATGGTGCATGTCACCTCAAAAATTATTCTTTTATCACTTACCTACTCGACGAAGAGCAGGAGTTAAGCTTGGGGATGCTTGATACGTCGGAAACGTATCTATAATTTTTGATGCTCCATGCTTGTTTTGTATCTAATTTGCTTTGCTTTGTCTACGCTTTGAGGTGTGTTTATATATTTTCTGGAACTAACCTATTAACAAGTTTCCATAGTGCTAGTTGCCTATTTTATTTTGTTTTTGGTTCCAGAAAGGCAGAAAATCAATATTCTTGGAATTGGACGGGACAGAAGCCAGAGTCAATATTTTACCGTGCGCGACACGAAGTCCAGAGGAGAGACGGAGAGGTGAGCCAGGGCCACCACACCCCCTAGGCGCGGGTGGGCCCACCCCGCACCTAGTCAGGGTGTGGGCCCTCTGTACGCCTCCCAGCCTCGCCTCTTCGCCTATAAGAAGCCCCCGATGCCTAAACCCAAAGCACCCGATCAATATTCCACGAAACCGTCTGTAGCCGCCGCCACCATTGTCCCAAGATCGGGGGGATACAAAGCTCTTCACGGCACCCTGCCGAAGGCGAGATCATCCAAGAGGCCTTGTTCTTGATCATGCCAGCCTCCGGTTGAAGCGTGAGTAGTTCCATCTTGGACTACAGGTCCATGTAGTAGCTAGGAGGTTGTATATCCTCCTTTGTGCTTTCATTCTAAATCTTGTGAGATCCGTTCATGATCAAGATCTCATCTATTTGTAATCATGCATGTTGTCTTTGTGGGGATCCGATGGATATTGAGATTACTATGTCAGATTGATTAATGGTTTTGTCTTATTGATTCTATCATGTCTGTGTTGTTTGTGATCTTGCATGCTCTCCATTGTTAGTATCTATCTTGGTCAAGTAGTTGCTAGTGACTCCAAGAGGGGGTATTTATGCTCGATAGTGGGTTCATGCCTCTATTTAATCTAAGGGAAGCGACAGAAATCTCTAAGGTTGTAGATGTGTTGTTTCCACTAGGGAGAAAACAACTGTCTCTTATTCATGGAACAAGTGGATTGTTTACCTTACACACTTTGCTTAAAGCAGTTGCTTGTTGCTTGCAACTTAATACTGGAGGCGGTTCGGATGATAACCCAAAGGTGGACTTCTAGTCATAAATGCAGTTGGATGGCGGTCTATGTATATTGTTGTATTGCCCAATCGAATCTCATAGGATCTTGATGTCTAGTATTGCATTGTTATGCCTTGCTCAGTCCTGTCAATTGCCCTGCTGTAATTTGTTTATCCAGCATGCCATGTTTGTTTATCTAAGGAGAACACCTCTATTCAACTATGGACCCCGGTCCAATCTTTACCATTGACACATCTTCCATTGTTTACCATTTACTTGTTGCAAACCACCATTACCTTCCACACCATACAGTTAATCCTTTGTTACAGCAAACCGGTGAGATTGACAACCTCACTATTCGTTGGGGCAAAGTCTTGAGTTTGTGTTGTGTAGGTCTCCAAGTTTCCTTCCTCCTACTGTTTCGATAACCTTGGTTTCTTACTGAGGTAAAACTTGCTTCTGTGCTCATCATACCTTCGTCTTGGTGTTTCCCAATGAAGTGTTCACGCACTCATCATCTACGGAGCCCCCCTACTACCACAGCCATATTGCATATCGTTTATTATTGTTCTCATAAGGTGTTTTGCGAGTAAATTCAAAGTACTCACCGGCATTGTCAGTGGCTATTTACCTGGCCAGATACCCAGAAAATCGAGGAAGGATAAAGAAGCTGACGTCTATGCGAGCTAGGCCGTCTCCTAGTCAGTCGCCTGTAGGTTAGGGCACGACATGGGCTCTACGATGAACACTTCCGCTATTGATTGTTGTAATCACCATAATGGCACTATTGTAAGTTTTGTAATCGTTATTCTATGGATGTTGTAATGATACTTGTCGGTTATGCTTCACGGCTCACTGATCATGGAAACGTGAATTGTATGCATAATGGGGATTCTCGGACCATAAATCCAGGGTCCCACGGAATTGATAATGGAAGTATTTATGGATGAATTCTCTATCTATGGAACTTTGGTTACTAGTTGTTGGATAATCTCAAAAGGGTTTTGCAGCGTTGCGAAGAAACCAATCTTGTTCTAAACTGGGAGAGGTGCCATTTCATGGTCAAAGAACGTATAGTCCTTGGACATAAGGTATCAGGTAAGGGTATTAAAGTAGACATAGCTAAGGCCGAAGCAATAGAGAGAATGCCACAACCTAGGGATATAAAAGGTATAAGAAGTTTTCTTGGTCATGTGGGTTTTTATAGAAGGTTCATTAGGAATTTCTCTGGAATTTATAAACCTTTAACTAACCTGTTGCAAAAGGGAGTAAGATTTAATTTTTATGATAAATTCCTTATTGCCTTTGATAAACTTAAATATGCTTTATCCCATGCTCATATCATTAAACCACCTATATGGGATATGACTTTTGATTTAGTATGTGAAGCTAGTGATGATGTTGTAGGAGTAACTCTGGGACAACATATAAGTCACAGATTTAATATTATACATCATGCTAGTAGAACTCTTAATAGTGCTCAAAAGAATTATCCTAAGGAAGAAAGAGAACTTTTTGCTGTATTTTTCTCTTGCGATAAATTTCATTCTTATATAGTGCATGCAAAAGTAAGAGTTCATATGATCGTGATGGTTTAAAAGAACTCCTTGAGAGGAAAAATTATAAGCCAAGACTAATCCGTTGGATCCTTTTACTTCAAGAATTTGAGTTGCAGATTATGCAGAGGCAAGAAATAAAGATATTGGATGCAGTGTCCATATTTTCCCAGCAAGGCACCAATCTTATTGAGATGAACTTTAGTCCTGGTTATTTTCATTTATGAGAATTATTAGATGAGCTAAGGTCAATTCCTCCAAAAGAGAAGAAGTCCTTGTTGTTGAAGGAGCTTGTCACTCCGACTAAATAAACGGTAAGTACAAGGTACGTTTTCTTTCTCTAAATAAATGATTTTCACAATTTATACTCCTGAAATTTTTACCTTTCAATTCCTCATGTTTTTCTGATGTTTCTGAGGGTTTTTAGCAACTATACGACCGCAACTATATGGCCGGAGAAAATCATCCCGCCGTATAGTTTGCCATTAAGTTAACGGTAGTTCCTTCATGAAATTTTTTGATGTCTGGAAACTATATGACCACAACTATACGGCCGGGAAATTTTCTCCCGCCGTAGAGTTGGTCGTTAAACTTTCTGGAATCTCCGGTATTTTTTGTTCCATTCATTAAAAAATGTGTCGGTTCCAAGTCAGTAACCTAAACGACCTAGACTCGAGATATTTTGGAAATATTTGCCCGGAAACAACTATACGGACTTTTCCAAATCCGTGATTTCTTTCCTTGTTCCATTAAGATTCTTTTCTTGGGCGTAACTTTGGTGTTTCTCGCGAGTTTTGTCGACCTCTGGCGCCCTTATGTACTTCCATTGTGTTTCTCTCTAATTATAATCACCAGGAACCAATCTACCTCTTGTTCATACGTGAGAATACACAACCATAGAGCAACCAGGGGCCAGGAAGCCAAGGAGAGAAGTTCCTATGGAGATCGGGAGCAATAGCAAGCAAAACAAGGAGATCAAGACCATCCCTATAGAGTTTCTTGGCGCCAACAATGGACGTCTGAAGAGGGAATTGAAAGCCCTCGAGCTAAAGATTGCAGAGCTGGATGACGAGGCGCCAGCGACACCCAGGCATCTTCGGTTGCTGCGACTTTATCTTGATAAACTTGATGAAGGTATTAAGTGTAGGGTTTCGTAGCATGGAAAACAAAATTTTCTATCGCATACAAACAAACAAGCCAAGATCTATCTACTAGATTGTAGCAACGAGTCGATGAAATAACTTACCCTCGAAGATTCCAAAGTGTTTAACGAGAGCGGATTCTCATGGGTGATGTAGTCGTACTCTTCACGATCTCAAGATCGCGTAGACGATCCTTCCGGCGCTGCGTTCCGGCAGTGCTCCCGCAGTCGGTCACACGTTCGGTACTCGACGAAGACCTTCCTCTCCCTTGTTCCAGCAGGCAGCGGAGGTTGTAGCACTCTCCTCGAGATTCCGGCAGCACAACGGCGTGGTACCGGAAGTAGAGGGGAGATCCCGCAGGGCTTCGCCTTAAGCCGGAGCGAGTATGGTGGAGTATGAGAGATCTCTAGTGGTCTAGGATTTAGACACACCAATTAGAAGGCTCTAAACCGAAGGCTAGGGCAATTAGAAGCTCTAAACCAAAAACGGCTCTAAACCGGAGGCTGTGGCCAGGGTTTAGATTTAGAGGATAGAAACTTGTGTGTGTAGAGGAGGGAGCCCTGCCCCTCCTTATATAGGTGGAGGGGCCGGCGGCCAAGGGGAGGGAGGGGAGTCCCTCCCCAACTCGGCTTGGGTGGTGCGCCGGCTTGGGGAGGAGGAATCCCTCCCCAACTCGGTTTCACACTCCTTCCTCTTTTCCACTTTCCAAAATTGTCGTTTGACTTTCAAACTAGCCGTTTGACTTTTCTATTTAGGATTTGATTAAACCCTTTATTTTGGACAGCGAATACACATAGTACATGATGCAATCATTCCAACTTGCAATGACACACTCATGTACCCCTTCCCCTCCGGAGTGCCGGACATTCCGGAACCTTCTAGAACATTCCCGACGAAAACACCGGAATCATTCCCGAACTCCGAAACGGAACTTTCCTTATATGAATCTTATTCTCCGGATCACCTCGTGATATCCCGGATCCCATCCGAGACTCCGAACAACATTCGGTCTTTTTCTCATAATACCATAACTACTCAAACAACGTCGAATCCTAAAGTGTGTCTCCCTACGGTTCGTGAATTATGCGGACATGATCGAGACACTTCTCCGAACAATAACCAATAGAGGAATCTGGAAATTCATATGGCTCCCACATATTTCTACGATTACTTTGCGATCGAATGAACCACTTACATACGATACCAATTTCCCTTTGTTTCACGATAGTTTACTTATCCGAGGTTATGATCGTCGGTATCTCTGCATACCTAGTTCAACCTCGTTACCGATAAGTACTCTTTTCTCGTTCCCGTGATATGTGATCCCTTGTGAGCCAGTCACATGCTTGCAAGCTAATTGGATGACATTCCACCGAGAGGGCCCAGAGTATATCTATCCGTCATATGGATGGACAAATCCCACTCTTGATCCATGTGTCTCAACCAATACTTTCCGAACACTCAATGCCACCTTTATAGCCACCCAGTTACGGTGTGGTGTTTGATGTCATCAAAGCATCCATCCGGTAAAGGTGATATGCATGATCTCATGGTCGAAGGAATTAGGTTACTATGTATCAGAAAGCATATAGTAATTGAACTATTTAAATGACTTGATCTTTATGTACGCTTATCTATAGGAGTATGTCAATCATATCATTCTCCTAACGATATGATCTTGTTGTTGATAACATCTCAATGTTCATGATAGGGAAACCACAATCATATATCAACCAACAAGCTAGTGTTGTATAGAGGCTATACTAGGGACTTCAAATTAAGTTTACAAATCACACAAGTATCAATGTTTCCTTGTTAATACTATTATAGCATGAATGTAAACATTTATCATAAACACAAAGATATAATAATAACTATATTTATTATTGCCTCTAGGGCATATCTCCAACAGTCTCCCACTTGCACTAGAGTCATCTAATCTAGATTACATGGTAATATACCGAACACCCATGGCAGTTTGGTGCTGGTCATGTTTTGCCCTCGGGAGAGGTTTAGTCAACAGATCCGCCACATTCAGATCTGTGTGTACTTTGCAAATCTTTATATCCCCATCTTGGATATGTTCTCGAATAGCGTGAAAACGTAGCTTGATATGCTTCAGCTTCTTGTGTGACCTTGGTTCTTGCGCATTGGCGATGGCGCCCATGTTATCACAGTAGATAGACATTGGGTCCAGCGCACTAGGAACCACACCCAGCTCTGTAATGAACTCTTTCATCCATATCGCTTCTTGCGAAGCCTCCGAAGCAGCCATGTATTCCGATTCAGTTGAAGATCTCGCCACAACGCTTTGCTTTGCACTCCTCCAGCTAACTGCTGCACCATTCAAAATAAATATGCATCCGGTGTTGGAGATATGCCCTAGAGGCAATAATAAATGTAGTTATTATTATATCTTTGTGTTTATGATAAATGTTTACATTCATGCTATAATAGTATTAACAAGGAAACATTGATACTTGTGTGATTTGTAAACTTAATTTGAAGTCCCTAGTATAGCCTCTATACTTCACTATCTTGTTGGTTGATAGATGATTGTGGTTTCCCTATCATGAACATTGAGATGTTATCAACAACAAGATCATATCGTTAGGAGAATGATATGGTGGACATACTCCTATAGATAAGCGTAGCATAAAGATCAAGTCATTTCAATAGTTCAATTGCTATATGCTTTCTGATACATAGTAACCTAATTCCTTCGACCATCAGATCATGCATATCACCTTTACCGGATGGATGCTTTGATGACATCAAACACCACACTGTAACTGGGTGGCTATAAAGGTGGCCTTGAGTGTTCGGAAAGTTTTGGTTGAGACACATGGATCAAGAGTGGGATTTGTCCATCCATATGACGGATAGATATACTCTGGGCCCTCTCGGTGGAATGTCATCCAATTAGCTTGCAAGCATGTGACGGCTCACAAGGGATCACATATCACGGAAACGAGAAAAGAGTACTTATCGGTAACGAGGTTGAACTAGGTATGCAGAGATACCGACGATCATAACCTCGGATGAGTAAACTATCGTGAGACAAAGGGAAATTGGTATCGTATGTAAGTGGTTCATTCGATCGCAAAGTAATCGTAGAAATATGTGGGAGCCATATGAATTTCTAGATTCCTCTATTGGTTATTGTTCGGAGAAGTGTCTCGATCATGTCCGCATAATTCACGAACCGTAGGGAGACACACTTAAGGATTCGACGTTGTTTGAGTAGTTATGGTATTATGAGAAAGAGACCGAATGTTGTTCGGAGTCTCGGATGGGATCCGGGATATCACGAGGTGATCCGGAATGGTCCGGAGAATAAGATTCATATAAGGAAAGTCCCGTTTCGGAGTTCGGAAATGATTCCGGTGTTTTCATCGGGAATGTTCTAGAAGGTTCCGGAATGTCCGGCACTCCGGGAGGGGGAGGGGTACATGAATGTGTCATTATATATTGGAATGATTGCATCATGTACTAAGTGTTCTTGCTGTTCCAAATAAAGGATTAAATTGAATCCTAAAACAGAAAAGTCAAATGTCCAGTTTGAAAGTCAAACGGCTAAAACAAGAAACTGTGGGAAACAAGCAAGAGGTGGTTGGAACCGACTTTGGGGAGGAGTCCCTCCAAGCCGGCGCGCCAACCAAGGCCGACTTGGGGAGGGACTCCCCTCCCCTTGGCCGCCCCTCCCACCCATAAAAGGAGGGGCAGGGCCTCCTCCACTAGACACACAAGTTCCTATCCTCTAATCTCCGGTTTAGAGCCGTTTTGGTTTAGAGCTTCTAATTGCCCTAGCCTTCGGTTTAGAGCCTTCTAATTGGTGTGTCTAATCCCTAGACCACTAATAGTTCTCTCTCATACTCCACCATACTCGCTCCGGCTTAAGGCGAAGCCCTGCGGGATCTCCCCTCTACTTCTGGTACCACGCCGTTGTGCTGCCGGAATCGCGAGGAGAGTGCTACAACCTCCGCTGCCTGCTGGAACAAGGGAGAGGAAGGTCTTCGTCGAGTACCGAACGTGTGACCGACTGCGGGAGCGCTGCCGGAACGCAGCGCCGGAAGGATCGTCTACGCGATCTTGAGATCGGGAAGAGTACGACTACATCACCCACGAGAATCCGCTCTCGTTAAACACTTTGGAATCTTCGAGGGTAAGTTATTCCATCGACTCGTTGCTACAATCTAGTAGATAGATCTTGGCTTGTTTGTTTGTATGCGATAGAAAATTTTTGTTTTCCATGCTACGAAACCCTACAGTGGTATCAGAGTCGTGTCTATATGTAGATCTGTTGCACGAGTAGAACACAATGGTCATTGTGGGCGTTGATGCTTTTATTGTCGATTGCTTCTTGTGTACTTTGCATCTTGCGGTATGTTGGGATGAAGCGGCCCGGGCTAACCTTACATGACATCGTTCATGAGACTTGCTCCACGCTTGACATGCAACTTGTATTGCATAAGTGGCTTTGCGGGTGCCTGTTTCTCCTAGCATATTTAAGATCCAATTTACAACGGGTGATTAACAATACTAGTATCAATGTTGTGGTTCTTGTTCGTAAGTTAGAACGACACTTATTGAAAGCCCCAAACCACGTAAAATATGCAAAGAAAGTAGAGGCGTCTAACTTTGTTTTGCAGGGGTGTGCAGTGATGTGATATGGCCATGATTGTGATTATATTTGATGTATGCAATGTTCCTTATTGTAAGTTGGCAACCGGCAGGAGCCATATGGTTGTCTTTAATTTATGTTAAGACCCGCGTGTCTATTCAAAGTAGTTGTAATAGTTGAAGCCGGTGGACGACAACCATGGAGAAGCGTCATTGAACTTGATGCAATGCCGGTGATGATGGAGATCATGTTCGTGCTTGAAGATGGAGATCAGAAGCACAAAGAAGAAAGGCCATATCATATCACATATATATATTGAATTGCATGTGATGTTAATCCTTTATGCATCTTGTATTGCTTAGTAGACGACGGTAGCATTATAAGATGATCCCTCATGCACATGAATTTCAAGTCATAAAGTGTTCACCCTTAGTTAGCACCGTTGCTAAAGCTTGTTGTTTCGAAGCACCACGTGATGATCGGGTGTGTTAGATTCCGCAAGTGTATACAACGTGAGAAAGCCAGATTTTCTCATGCGGAAACTAAGGTTTGATCTTGACGAGTCTAGCATGTACAGACATGGTCTCGGAACATGGTTCACCGAAAGGTAAAGCATGAATCATATAGTAGATATGATGAACATGACGATTGTTCGCCATTGAAACTATATCAACTCTCGTGATGATCGGTGTTGATGTAGTGGATTTGGTTCGTGTGATCACTAAAACAATGTGAGGGATATTGTTTTGAGTGGGAGTTCACCTAGATTAACTTTATTAATTAATTTGAACTCAATTTGTCATAAACTTAGTCTAAACTATTGCAAATATGTTGTAGATCAATGGCAGCCCCTACCATCAATTTTAATGCGTTCTTAGAGAAATAAAAGTTGAAAAACAATGGAAGCAACTTCGCGGATTGGTTCTGCAATTTGAGGATTGTCCTCACAGCTGGTAATTTGACCTATGTGCTGGATGCACCGCTGGGTGACCCACCTGCAGATGATTCTCCCGATGAAGTAAAGAATGTTTACCTCGCTCGGAAGAATCAGTACTCCATAGTTCAGTGTGCTATCTTGTATGGTTTGGAATTGGAGCTTCAGAAAAAGTTTGAGGATTCATACCCATATGATATTGTCGAGGATCTCAAATTGATTTTTGAGACTCATGCGGTAATTGAAATCTATGAGGCTTCTGAAAAGTTCTTTAACTGCAAGATGGAAGAGGGCAGCTCCGTCAGTGAGCATGTGCTTAAGATGTCTGGGCACGCAAACAAACTTCAAAGCTTGGGTATAGTGATTCCTAATGCTTTGGGGATTTACCGTGTCCTCCAATCACTACCACCAAGTTACAAGAACTTTGTGATGAACTATAACATGCAGAACATGAATAAGACGTTACCAGAACTCTTTGCCATGTTGAAATCTGCAGAAGTGGAGATCAAGAAAGAGAACCAAGTGTTGTTGGTCAATAAGACCACCAAATTCAAGAAAGGCAAGTCTAAGCAAAAGGGACACTTCAAGAAGGGTGGTAAGAAAGTTACCACGCCAGCGAAGAAGACCAAGGCTGGACCTAAGCCTGATACTGAGTGCTTTTACTGCAAGGGAGAAGGTCACTGGAAGTGGAATTGCCCAAAGTACTTGGCGGATTTGAAGAACGGCAACATCAAGAAGAAAGGTATATCTGATATACATTTTATTGATGTGTATCTCACTAGTACTCGTAGTAGTGCCTGGGTATTTGATACTGGTTCGGTTGCTCATATTTGTAACTCGAAACAGGTGCTGCAGAATAAACGGAAGCTAGCGAAGAACGAGGTGACGATGCGCGTGGGAAATGGATCAAAGGTTGATGTGATCGCGGTCGGCACGCTACCCCTTCATCTACCATCGGGATTAGTTTTATACTTAAATAATTGTTATTTGGTGCCTGCGTTGAGCATGAACATTATATCGGGATCTTGTTTATTGCGAGACGGTTACTTGTTTAAATCCGAGAATAATGGTTGTTCGATTTATATGAGTAATATGTTTTTATGCACATGCACCTTTGATAGATGGTCTATTCTTATTGAATCTCGATAGTGGAAATACACATATCAACAACATTGAGGCTAAACGTTTGAAATCAAGCGATAATTCGACCTATATGTGGCACTGTCGTCTTGGTCACATTGGAGTGAAACGTATGAAGAAACTCCATTCCGATGGACTTCTTGAATCACTTGATTTTGAATCACTTGAAAGATGTGAAGCATGTCTGATGGGAAAAATGACTAAGACTCCATTTTCTGGTATGATGGAGCGAGCTACGGACTTATTGGAAATCATACATACCGATGTGTGTGGTCCAATGAGTATAGCATCGCGCGGTGGTTATCGTTATGTTCTTACCTTCACGGATGACTTGAGTAGATATGGGTATATCTATTTCATGAAACATAAGTCCGAAACTTTCGAGAAGTTTAAGGAGTTTCAAAGTGAGGTAGAGAATCAACGTAACAAGAAGATTAAATTTCTACGTTCTGATTGTGGAGGTGAATATCTAAGTTACGAGTTTGGCAAGCATTTGAAGAAATGCGGAATACTTTCACAATTGACACCGCCGGGAACACCACAGCGTAATGGTGTGTCCGAACGTCGTAATCGAACTCTCTTAGATATGGTTCGTTCTATGATGTCACTTACAGATTTACCGCTATCATTTTGGGGTTATGCATTAGAAACAGCCGCATTCACTTTAAATAGGGCACCATCTAAATCCGTTGAAACGACACCGTATGAATTATGGTTTGGGAAGAAACCTAAATTGTCGTTCCTTAAAGTTTGGGGATGCGAAGCCTATGTAAAGAAGTTACAGCCGGACAAGCTTGAACCCAAAGCGCGAAAAATGCGTCTTCATAGGATACCCGAAGGAAACTATTGGGTATACCTTCTATCATAGATCCGAAGGCAAAATCTTCGTTGCCAAGAATGGATCCTTTCTAGAGAAGGAATTCTCTCGAAAGAAGTGACTGGAAGGAAAGTAGAACTCGACGAGGTTGTCGAACCTTCTCTCGAAATTGCGAGTAGCGCAGCACCGGAAGAAGTTCCTGTGGTTCCTGCACCAATAAGAGAGGAAGCTAATGATGGTGATCATGAAACTTCGGTTGAAGTTGCTACAGAGCCTCGGAGGTCAACGAGAACTCGTACCACTCCAGATTGGTATGATTCCGTTATGAGTGTCATGTTGGTGGACAACACTGATGACCCCGAGACATATGAGGAAGCGATGATGAGCCCAGATTCCAATAAATGGCAAGAAGCCATGAAATCCTAGATTGGATCCATGTACGAAAACCAAGTATGGACTTTGGTGGACTTACCGGATGGCCGGAAGGCTGTCGAGAACAAATGGATTTTCAAGAAGAAAACAGATGCTGATGGTAATGTTATTGTCTATAAAGCTCGACTTGTCGCAAAAGGGTTTCGACAAATTAAAGGAGTTGACTACGATGAGACTTTCTCACCAGTAGCAAAGCTAAAGTCTGTAAGGATTATGTTAGCAATCGCTGCATATTATGATTATGAGATATGGCAGATGGATGTCAAAACAGCATTCCTCAATGGAGACATTGATGAAGAGTTGTATATGATGCAACCCAAAGGTTTTGTCGATCCTAAAGATGCTAACAAGGTATGCAAACTTCAACGATCCATCTATGGATTGAAGCAAGCATCCCGAAGTTGGAATCAACGTTTTGATAAGGTAATCAAAAGTTTTGGTTTTATACAAACTTATGGAGAAGCTTGTATTTACAAGAAAGTGAGTGGGAGCTCTGTAGCATTCCTAATACTATATGTGGATGACATATTGTTGAATGGGAATGATGTAGACCTTCTTAATAGTGTCAAGGAATATTTGAATAATAGTTTTTCAATGAAGGATCTTGGCGAAGCAGCTTACATATTAGGCATAAAGATTTACAGAGATAGATCGAAACGCCTAATATCATTGTCACAGAGTACATATTTGGACAAAGTTCTAAAGAGGTTTTGAATGGAAGATAGCAAGAAAGGTTCTTGCCATGTTGCCCAATACGACCTTGAGTAAAACTCAAAGTCCGACATCGGCAGAAGATAGAGAAAGGATGAGTAAGACTCCCTATGCCTCAGCCATAGGATCTCTAATGTATGACATGCTATGTACTAGACCCGACATTGCATATGCTGTTAGTTTAACTAGAAGATATCAAAGTGATCCAGGAGTGGATCATTGGACAGCGGTCAAAAACATCCTTAAGTACTTGAGAAGAACTAAGGATATGGTTCTTTCTTATGGAGGTGATGAACAGCTCGTTGTTAACGGTTACACCGATGCTAGTTGGAACACCGATCCGGATGATTCTAAATCACAATCCGGATACGTATTTATTTTGAATGGTGCAGCAGTTAGCTGGAGGAGTGCAAAGCAAAGCGTTGTGGCGAGATCTTCAACTGAATTGGAATACATGGCTGCTTCGGAGGCTTCACAAGAAGCGATATGGATGAAATATTTCATTACAGAGCTGGGTGTGGTTCCTAGTGCGCTGGACCCAATGTCTATCTACTGTGATAACATGGGCGCCATAGCCAATGCGCAAGAACCAAGGTCACACAAGAAGCTGAAGCACATCAAGCTACGTTTTCACGCTATTCGAGAACATATCCAGGATGGGGATATAAAGATTTGCAAAGTACACACAGATCTGAATGTGGCGGATCCGTTGACTAAACCTCTCCCGAGGGCAAAACATGACCAACACCAAACTGCCATGGGTGTTCGGTATATTACCATGTAATCTAGATTAGATGACTCTAGTGCAAGTGGGAGACTGTTGGAGATATGCCCTAGAGGCAATAATAAATGTAGTTATTATTATCTCTTGTGTTTATGATAAATGTTTACATTCATGCTATAATAGTATAACAAGGAAACATTGATACTTGTGTGATTTGTAAACTTAATTTGAAGTCCCTAGTATAGCCTCTATACTTCACTAGCTTGTTGGTTGATAGATGATTGTGGTTTCCCTATCATGAACATTGAGATGTTATCAACAACAAGATCATATCGTTAGGAGAATGATATGGTGGACATACTCCTATAGATAAGCGTAGCATAAAGATCAAGTCATTTCAATAGTTCAATTGCTATATGCTTTCTGATACATAGTAACCTAATTCCTTCGACCATGAGATCATGCATATCACCTTTACCAGATGGATGCTTTGATGACATCAA
This sequence comes from Avena atlantica, assembly GCA_910589765.1. NCBI lineage: Eukaryota > Viridiplantae > Streptophyta > Magnoliopsida > Poales > Poaceae > Avena > Avena atlantica. Next base: position 352,974,277 of record OU342734.1, read on the forward strand.
ACACCACACCGTAACTGGGTGGCTATAAAGTTGGCCTTGAGTGTTCGGAAAGTTTTGGTTGAGACACATGGATCAAGAGTGGGATTTGTCCATCCATATGACGGATAGATATACTCTGGGCCCTCTCGGTGGAATGTCATCCAATTAGCTTGCAAGCATGTGACTGTCTCACAAGGGATCACATATCACGGGAACGAGAAAAGAGTACTTATCGGTAACGAGGTTGAACTAGGTATGCAGAGATACCGACGATCATAACCTCGGATGAGTAAACTATCGTGAGACAAAGGGAAATTGGTATCGTATGTAAGTGGTTCATTCGATCGCAAAGTAATCGTAGAAATATGTGGGAGCCATATGAATTTCCAGATTCCTCTATTGGTTATTGTTCGGAGAAGTGTCTCGATCATGTCCGCATAATTCACGAACCGTAGGGAGACACACTTAAGGATTCGACGTTGTTTGAGTAGTTATGGTATTATGAGAAAGAGACTGAATGTTGTTCGGAGTGTCGGATGGGATCCGGGATATCACGAGGTGATCCGGAATGGTCCAGAGAATAAGATTCATATAAGGAAAGTCCCGTTTCGGAGTTCGGAAATGATTCCGGTGTTTTCAGCGGGAATGTTCTAGATGGTTCCGGAATGTCCGACACTCCGGGAGGGGGAGGGTACATGAATGTGTCATTACATATTGGAATGATTGCATCATGTACTAAGTGTTCTTGCTGTTCCAAATAAAGGATTAAATTTAATCCTAAAACAGAAAAGTCAAATGTCCAGTTTGAAAGTCAAACGGCTAAAACAAGAAACTGTGGGAAACAAGCAAGAGGTGGTTGGAACCGACTTTGGGGAGGAGTCCCTCCAATCCGACGCGCCAACCAAGGCAGACTTGGGGAGGGACTCCCCTCCCCTTGGCCGCCCCTCCCACCCATAAAAGGAGGGGCAGGGCCTCCTCCACTAGACACACAAGTTCCTATCCTCTAATCTCCGGTTTAGAGCCGTTTTGGTTTAGAGCTTCTAATTGCCCTAGCCTTCGGTTTAGAGCCTTCTAATTGCCCTAGCCTTCGGTTTAGAGCCTTCTAATTGGTGTGTCTAATCCCTAGACCACTAATAGTTCTCTCTCATACTCCACCATACTCGCTCCGGCTTAAGGCGAAGCCCTGCGGGATCTCCCCTCTACTTCCGGTACCACGCCGTTGTGCTGCCGGAATCGCGAGGAGAGTGCTACAACCTCCGCTGCCTGCTGGAACAAGGGAGAGGAAGGTCTTCGTCGCGTACCGAACGTGTGACCGACTGTGGGAGCGCTGCCGGAACGCAGCGCCGGAAGGATCGTCTACGCGATCTTGAGATCGGGAAGAGTACGAATACATCACCCACGAGAATCCGCTCTCGTTAAACACTTGGGAATCTTCGAGGGTAAGTTATTCCATCGACTCGTTGCTACAATCTAGTAGATATATCTTGGCTTGTTTGTTTGTATGCGATAGAATTTTTTTGTTTTCCATGCTACGAAACCCTACATCCGTATTGTGATTTAGAATCATCCGGATCGGTGTTCCAACTAGCATCGGTGTAACCATTAACAACGAGCTGTTCATCACCTCCATAAGAAAGAACCATATCCTTAGTTCTTCTCAAGTACTTAAGGATGTTTTTGACCGCTGTCCAATGATCCACTCCTGGATCACTTTGATATCTGCTAGTTAAACTAACAGCATATGCAATGTCGGGTCTAGTACATAGCATGGCATACATTAGAGATCCTATGGCTGAGGCATAGGGAGTCTTACTCATCCTTTCTCTATCTTCTGCCGATGTCGGACTTTGAGTTTTACTCAAGGTCGTATTGGGCAACATGGGCAAGAACCCTTTCTTGCTATCTTCCATTCCAAACCTCTTTAGAACTTTGTCCAAATATGTACTCTGTGACAATGATATTAGGCGTTTCGATCTATCTCTGTAAATCTTTATGCCTAATATGTAAGCTGCTTCGCCAAGATCCTTCATTGAAAAACTATTATTCAAATATTCCTTGACACTATTAAGAAGGTCTACATCATTCCCATTCAACAATATGTCATCCACATATAGTATTAAGAATGCTACAGAGCTCCCACTCACTTTCTTGTAAATACAAGCTTCTCCATAAGTTTGTATAAAACCAAAACTTTTGATTACCTTATCAAAACGTTGATTCCAACTTCGGGATGCTTGCTTCAATCCATAGATGTATCGTTGAAGTTTGCATACCTTGTTAGCATCTTTAGGATCGACAAAACCTTTGGGTTGCATCATATACAACTCTTCATCAATGTTTCCATTGAGGAATGCTGTTTTGACATCCATCTGCCATATCTCATAATCATAATATGCAGCGATTGCTAACATAATCCTTACAGACTTTAGCTTTGCTACTGGTGAGAAAGTCTCATCGTAGTCAACTCCTTGAATTTGTCGAAACCCTTTTGCGACAAGTCGAGCTTTATAGACAGTAACATTACCATCAGCATATGTTTTCTTCTTGAAAATCCATTTGTTCTAGACAGCCTTCCGGCCATCCGGTAAGTCCACCAAAGTCCATACTTGGTTTTCGTACATGGATCCAATCTCGGATTTCATGGTTTCTTGCCATTTATTGGAATCTGGGCTCATCATCGCTTCCTCATATGTCTCGGGGTCATCGGTGTTGTCCACCAACATGACACTCATAACGGAATCATACCAATCTGGAGTGGTACGAGTTCTCGTTGACCTCCGAGGCTCTGTAGCAACTTCAACCGAAGTTTCATGATCACCATCATTAGCTTCCTCTCTTATTGGTGCAGGCACCACAGGAACTTCTTCCGGTGCTGCGCTACTCGTAATTTCGAGAGAAGGTTCGACAACCTCGTCGAGTTCTACTTTCCTTCCAGTCACTTCTTTCCAGAGAAATTCCTTCTCTAGAAAGAATCCATTCTTGGCAACAAAGATTTTGCCTTCGGATCTATGATAGAAGGTATACCCAATAGTTTCCTTCGGGTATCCTATGAAGACGCATTTTTCCGCTTTGGGTTCAAGCTTGTCCGGCTGTAACTTCTTTACATAGGCTTCGCATCCCCAAACTTTAAGGAACAACAATTTAGGTTTCTTCCCAAACCATAATTCATACGGTGTCGTTTCAACGGATTTAGACGGTGCCCTATTTAAAGTGAATGCGGATGTTTCTAATGCATAACCCCAAAATGATAGCGGTAAATCTGTAAGTGACATCATAGAAGAACCATATCCAAGAGAGTTCGATTACGATGTTCGGACACACCATTACGCTGTGGTGTTCCCGGCGGTGTCAATTGTGGAAGTATTCCGCATTTCTTCAAATGCTCGCCAAACTCGTAACTTAGATATTCACCTCCACGATCAGAACATAGAAATTTAATCTTCTTGTTACGTTGATTCTCTACCTCACTTTGAAACTCCTTAAACTTCTCGAAAGTTTCGGACTTATGTTTCATGAAATAGATATACCCATATCTACTCAAGTCATCCGTGAAGGTAAGAACATAACGATAACCACCGCGCGATACTACACTCATTGGACCACATACATCAGTATGTATGATTTCCAATAAGTCTGTAGCTCGCTCCATCATACCACAAAATGGAGTCTTAGTCATTTTTCCCATTAGACATGCTTCGCATCTTTCAAGTGATTCAAAATCAAGTGATTCAAGAAGTCCATCGGAATGGAGTTTCTTCATACCTTTCACTCCAATGTGACCAAGACGACAGTGCCACATATAGGTCGAATTATCGCTTGTTGTCAAACGTTTAGCCTCAATGTTGTTGATATGTGTATTTCCACTATCGAGATTCAATAAGAATAGACCATCTATCAAAGGTGCATGTGCATAAAACATATTACTCATATAAATCGAACAACCATTATTCTCAGACTTAAACAAGTAACCGTCTCGCAATAAACAAGATCCCGATATAATGTTCATGCTCAACGCAGGCACCAAATAACAATTATTTAAGTATAAAACTAATCCCGATGGTAGATGAAGGGGTAGCGTGCCTACCGCGATCACATCAACCTTTGATCCATTTCCCACGGGCATCGTCACCTCGTTCTTCGCTAGCTTCCGTTTATTCTGCAGCACCTGTTTCGAGTTACAAATATGAGCAACCGAACCAGTATCAAATACCCAGGCACTACTACGAGTGCTAGTGAGATACACATCAATAACATGTATATCAGATATACCTTTCTTCTTGATGTTGCCGTTCTTCAAATCTGCCAAGTACTTTGGGCAATTCCGCTTCCCGTGACCTTCTCCCTTGCAGTAAAAGCACTCAGTATCAGGCTTAGGTCCATCCTTGGTCTTCTTCGTCGGCGTGGTAACTTTCTTACCACCCTTCTTGAAGTGTCCCTTTTGCTTAGACTTGCCTTTCTTGAATTTGGTGGTCTTATTGAGCAACAACACTTGGTGATCTTCTTGATCTCCACTTCTGCAGATTTCAACATGGAAAAGAGTTCTGGCAACGTCTTGTTCATGTTCTGCATGTTGTAGTTCATCACAAAGTTCTTGTAACTTGGTGGTAGTGATTGGAGGACACGGTAAATCCCCAAAGCATTAGGAATCACTATGCCCAAGCTTTGAAGTTTGTTTGCGTGCCCAGACATCTTAAGCACATGCTCACTGACGGAGCTGCCCTCTTCCATCTTGCAGTTAAAGAACTTTTCATAAGCCTCATAGCTTTCAATTGCCGCATGAGTCTCAAAAATCAATTTGAGATCCTCGACAATATCATATGGGTCTGAATCTTCAAACCTTTTCTGAAGCTCCGATTCCAAACCATACAAGATAGCACACTGAACTATGGAGTACTGATTCTTCCGAGCGAGGTAAACATTCTTTACTTCATCGGAAGCATCAGCTGCAGGTGGGTCACCCAGCGGTGCATCCAGCACATAGGTCAAATAACCAGCTGTGAGGACAATCCTCGAATTGCGGAACCAATCCGCGAAGTTGCTTCCATTGTTTTTCAACTTTTCTTTCTCTAGGAACGCATTAAAATTGATGGTAGGGGCTACCATTGATCTACATCATATTTGCAATAGTTTAGACTAAGTTTATGACAAATTGAGTTCATATTAATTAATAAAGTTAATCTAGGTGAACTCCCACTCAAAACAATATCCCTCACATTGTTTTAGTGATCACACGAACCAAATCCACTACATCAACACCGATCATCAAGAGAGTTGATATAGTTTCAATGGCGAACAATCGACATGTTCATCATATCTACTATATGATTCATGCTTTACCTTTCGGTGATCCGTGTTCAGAGACCATGTCTGTACATGCTAGGCTCGTCAAGATCAAACCTTAGTTTCCGCATGAGCAAATCTGGCTTGCTCACGTTGTATACACTTGCGAAATCTAACACACCCGATCATCACGTGGTGCTTCGAAACAACAAGCTTTAGCAACGGTGCTAACTAAGGGTGAACACTTTATGACTTGAAATTCATGTGCATGAGGGATCATCTTATAATGCTACCGTTGTCTACTAAGCAATACAAGATGCATAAAGGATTAACATCACATGCAATACAATATATATGTGATATGATATGGCCTTTCTTCTTTGTGCTTCCGATCTACATCTTCAAGCATGAACATGATCTCCATCATCACCGGCATTGCATCAAGGTAAATGACGCCTCTCCATGGTTGTCGTCCACCGTCTTCAACTATTACAACTACTTTGAATAGACACGCGGGTCTTAACATAAATTAAAGACAACCATATGGCTCCTGCCGGTTGCCAACTTACAATAAGGAACATTGCATACATCAAATATAATCACAATCATGGCCATATCACATCACTGCACACCCCTGCAAAACAAAGTTAGACGCCTCTACTTTCTTTGCATATTTTACGTGGCTTGGGGCTTTCAATAAGTGTCGTTCTAACTTACGAACAAGAACCACAACATTGATACTAGTATTGTTAATCACCCGTTGTAAATTGGATCTTAACTATGCTTGGAGAAACAGGCACCCGCAAAGCCACTTATGCAATACAAGTTGCATGTTAAGCGTGGAGCAAGTCTCATGAACGATGTCATGTAAGGTTAGCCCGGGCCGCTTCATCCCAACATACCGCAAGATGCAAAGTACACAAGAAGCAATCGACAATAAAAGCATCAACGCCCACAATGACCATTGTGTTCTACTCGTGCAACAGATCTACATATAAACCTGGCTCTGATACCACTGTAGGGTTTCGTATCATGGAAAACAAAATTTTCTATCGCATACAAACAAACAAACCAAGATCTATCTACTAGATTGTAGCAACGAGTCAATGAAATAACTTACCCTCGAAGATTCCAAAGTGTTTAACGAGAGCGGATTCTCGTGGGTGATGTAGTCGTACTCTTCCCGATCTCAAGATCGCGTAGACGATCCTTCCGGAGCTGCGTTCCGGCAGTGCTCCCGCAGTCGGTCACACGTTCGGTACTCGACGAAGACCTTCCTCTCCCTTGTTCCAGCAGGCAGCGGAGGTTGTAGCACTCTCCTCGAGATTCCGGCAGCACAACGGCGTGGTACCGGAAGTAGAGGGGAGATCCCGCAGGGCTTCGCCTTAAGCCGGAGCGAGTATGGTGGAGTATGAGAGATCTCTAGTGGTCTAGGATTTAGACACACCAATTAGAAGGCTCTAAACCGAAGGCTAGGGCAATTAGAAGCTCTAAACCAAAAACGGCTCTAAACCGGAGGCTGTGGCCAGGGTTTAGATTTAGAGGATAGAAACTTGTGTGTGTAGAGGAGGGAGCCCTGCCCCTCCTTATATAGGTGGAGGGGCCGGCGGCCAAGGGGAGGGAGGGGAGTCCCTCCCCAACTCGGCTTGGGTGGTGCGCCGGCTTGGGGAGGAGGAATCCCTCCCCAACTCGGTTTCACACTCCTTCCTCTTTTCCACTTTCCAAAATTGTCGTTTGACTTTCAAACTAGCCGTTTGACTTTTCTATTTAGGATTTGATTAAACCCTTTATTTTGGACAGCGAATACACTTAGTACATGATGCAATCATTCCAACTTGCAATGACACACTCATGTACCCCTTCCCCTCCGGAGTGCCGGACATTCCGGAACCTTCTAGAACATTCCCGATGAAAACACCGGAATCATTCCCGAACTCCGAAACGGAACTTTACTTATATGAATCTTATTCTCTGGACCATTCCGGATCACCTCGTGATATCCCGGATCCCATCCGAGACTCCGAACAACATTCGGTCTTTTTCTCATAATACCATAACTACTCAAACAACGTCGAATCCTTAAGTGTGTCTCCCTACGGTTCGTGAATTATGCGGACATGATCGAGACACTTCTCCGAACAATAACCAATAGAGGAATCTGGAAATTCATATGGCTCCCACATATTTCTACGATTACTTTGCGATCGAATGAACCACTTACATACGATACCAATTTCCCTTTGTCTCACGATAGTTTACTCATCCGAGGTTATGGTCGTCGGTATCTCTGCATACCTAGTTCAACCTCGTTACCGATAAGTACTCTTTTCTCGTTCCCGTGATATGTGATCCCTTGTGAGACAGTCACATGCTTGCAAGCTAATTGGATGACATTCCACCGAGAGGGCCCAGAGTATATCTATCCGTCATATGGATGGACAAATCCCACTCTTGATCCATGTGTCTCAACCAATACTTTCCGAACACTCAATGCCACCTTTATAGCCACCCAGTTACGGTGTGGTGTTTGATGTCATCAAAGCATCCATCCGGTAAAGGTGATATGCATGATCTCATGGTCGAAGGAATTAGGTTACTATGTATCAGAAAGCATATAGCAATTGAACTATTTAAATGACTTGATCTTTATGCTACGCTTATCTATAGGAGTATGTCCATCATATCATTCTCCTAACGATATGATCTTGTTGTTGATAACATCTCAATGTTCATGATAGGGAAACCACAATCATATATCAACCAACAAGCTAGTGTTGTATAGAGGCTATACTAGGGACTTCAAATTAAGTTTACAAATCACACAAGTATCAATGTTTCCTTGTTAATACTATTATAGCATGAATGTAAACATTTATCATAAACACAAAGATATAATAATAACTATATTGATTATTGCCTCTAGGGCATATCTCCAACATTAAGAAGACAACCGAATCAGGTTTTTCTATGAGTCTTAAGGCGATACAAACCCTCCAAGATAACAATGAGCTCATTAAATAATAATTGAAAGTGTTGTAGAGGAATAATCTTTTCTATAAGCTGCGTATTAAAAAACTGGAGGCTGTCAATCAATCCCTCTATCTCAGGATGGCCCGTGAAGATAAGATACCATGTGCCATGGTGCCATAGTGATTGATACATCCAAAACGTATCTACTTTCTCGAACACTTTTGCTATTGTTTCTCCTCTAAACATGTGTGATTTGGATACAACTAACACGGACTGACACGGTTTTTGGCAGAATTACCTTGGTGTCTAGTTTTTGTGCAGAAAATCAACTATCAGGAAAATCCCAGAAAATATGCCAAAAATTATATTTTACCAGAAGATCCATGAATCCAGAAGACGAAACGGAGTGGAGGCCTGGGGGGCCCACACCCCTGACAGGCGCGAGTGGGCCCTGCCCCGCTCCTAGGGGCGTGGCCACCCCAGGCACCCCCTCGGGATCCCTCTGCGCCTATAAGTTGCCCCTTGACCTAAAAACCGAGGGGGGTTCGACGTTTTTCCAGAAAGAGTTCTGCTCTGCCGCCACCATCAGAAACCAAGATTCGGATCCAGAAACTCCATTCTGGCACCCTGCCGGGATGGGGAATTTGGGGAGGATCATCGCCATCGTAATCACCAATGCCTCTCCATCAACCATCGATGTTTCCCTCACCCATGAGTGAGTAATCCCCTGCTGTAGGCTATGGGGATGGTAGGGATTGGATGAGTTCTATCATGTAATCGAATAAGATTGTTAGGGCATAGTGCCTAGTATCTCTATTAGTGCTATTTGACACTAGGGCCCGAGTGCCATGATCTTAGATCTGAACTTATTATTGAATCATTATGATAGTATTGTTTGTGATATTATCTGCAAGATGTGTACACATATCATTGTCCGGATCCAAAGGCCCCGAAGTGCCAAAAATTGGGACAACCGGAGGGGATTGTTTTGGTGTGAGGATCACATGTGTTCATGGAGTGTTAATGCTTTGCTCCGGTGCTCTATTAAAAGGAGCACCTTAATTGCCAGTAGTTCCCTAGAGGCCCCGCTGCCACAGGCTGGCTGGACAGAAGATGTTGTGCAAGTTCTCATTGCGAGCACGTATGACTATATATGGATCAGATGCCTAGGATTGTTTAGTACTTGGATTCTTATTCTTATTTATCTGCAATGCCCTAGATCTTGAAGTTACATGTTTAGACTCGTCCATGCCATGCCCGTCCATCCATCCCTATGCCTACCACACTCAAATCCCACTGTTTACTGTTACTGTTACTATTGCTCTTGTTCTACTGCTAATGTTGCTTTGCTATTCCTACTACAAACTGTTGCTACTGATAAACTTCTGTGAGCAAGAACTATTTCCAGGTGCAGCTGAATTGATAACTCAGTTGTTAAGGCTTGCAAGTATTTTTTGGCTCCCCTTGTGTCGAATCAATAAATTGGGTAATACTACCCGCGAAGACTGTTGCGATCCCCTACACTTGTGGGTCATCAAGACTATTTTCTGGCACCGTTGCCGGGGAGCATAGCTTTATTTGTATGTTCACTTGGATCTATTATTGTTCACTGCTACTACTTTCATCATGTGGAAGTCTCGTGATGGAAAGTTTCCTATTTTACCATCCACTACAAGAAGAGGTACAGTCCTAAACACCTCTGCTGCTCTTGATTCACCGTCTGTTATAAGTAAACTTGTCACACCACCACCACATACTCATGCTACACACGCTGCTACTACTACTGAATCTGAAACTGGTTTTGATGCTCATGATGTTACTTCTCCTGTGCTTGATGTGAGTGGTTCATTAGGTCCTTTCTTAGATGATACTATGGCTAGTCTAGGAAATACTGAAACTCCTGGTGAAGACACTGTTACAGTTGTTAGCTCACCTAAGTCTAGACAGAGTTATGATATTAATGATGGTTACATTGAGTTCACTGATGAATTTGTTGAAGAGTGCCGAAACACACATGGTACTAGTGTTATTAAGAGTCTCCTTGCTAGACGCACCATTATTCCTAAGTTGTCCTATGATCCTACGTTTGCCACCTCTCCCATAGATATTAAAGATAAATACTATGATTATTCTCTTGATTTATCCTATTTAGACATTGTTGAGAAAGAACCTTTTTGTGGGACTGAAAATGAGAGTGTTGTGGCTCATATGAATGAGCTTTCCACTATGAGTGATTTATTCTCTGATGATTTTAAGATGCGCAAGTACTTTGTTACTAAGATCTTCCCTTTTTCACTAAAAGGAGAAGCTAGGGCTTGGTATAATAGATTACCTCCTGGTTCCATTGATAGTCCTTATTGCTTGATTGTTTTTCTCTTCCAAAAATATTTTCCTCCCAGTGCTAGACATGCTGCTTTGCAAAGACTTTTATATTTTAAGCAGGGAGAAGAAGATAAATTGCCTAAGTCATGGACAAAGTTCTATGCCTTGATTCATGCACATCATGGATGTCCATTAGCTAAAAATGAGCTTCTTGATATTTATTATAATGGATTAGCTAATCATTCTAGTACATACCTAGATAGCTTTGTTGATTGTGTTTTCAGGAAAAGAACTCCTACAGATGCTGAAGAACTAATGGCTAAGATAAGCAAGAATAATGATGATTGGACTTCAACTGAGGGAAATACACCTGAGCCTATTACTCCTGAACCAGTTATGCCAGCACCAATTTCAACACCAACACCAAAGAAGAGGGGAGTTATTGCATTAAATGATGAAGTGATGAAAAGGAAGCTAAGAAGTGTCTAAAGGAGAAAGGTATTAGAGATGAATATGTGAAGAATCTACCTCCTATAGAAGAATTATGAAAGCTAATTCCCCACTCATCTACTATTGGGGTACACTCTCTCCACTTTAATGAAGGTGATATTCCTTATGGTAAGCCTCCTGATCAATGCTTAGAGGAACTTGACACATTTATCGTTAAACAAGGTAATTTTAATAAACAAGTTCAGAATCTTTTATTGGAAAACTCTAGAGCTATAAATGAGTTGAAAGATATCGTGGAAAGAACTTCTAATGATATTAAAATGCTTTGTAAACACTTTCAAATGGTTCAAACCCAACTTGATCAACTTGCTAAAGTACAAAAGGATATGCTAGTCAATGCCTTAGGAGATAAACATGCTTATGGAATTATAACTAGGAGTGGTATAGCTACTCAAGATCCTTTATATCCTGAAGAACACCCTAAAACAATTGAGCAGGACTCTTAGCAAGGTGAAGATAGTGTTAGTCCTCATAAGAGGAAGAAAAAGAAACATAGAATAGTTGAGGAACCACTTGAACCTGTTGTAGATCCTAATAGTATATCTGTCTCTGATGCTGAAACTTAGAGTGGTAATGATAAGATGATGCTCCTGATAAGGAGGAAGGTGAGGAAGAACCTGAGAAGCACACTAAGAACACTAGGTACACAAAGAAATATTTTATTGCTAAGAAACATGGTAGTGAGAGAGAACCTTGGGTGCAGAAACCTATGCCTTTTCTAGGTAAGAAACACAAGTCAAAGGAGGAAGAACAGTACAACAAGTTTTGTGAGTGGATGAAACCTTTATTTTTGCAAATTCCTTTGACTGATGCTATTAAGTTGCCTCCTTATTCAAAGTATATGAAGGACATTGTCTCTAATAAAAGGAAGATTCCTAATGAGGAGATTTCTACTTTGCTTGCTAATTACTCCTTCAATGGTAAGGTTCCAAAGAAACTTGGTGATCCAGGTATACCAACTATTCCTTGCTCTATTAAGAATAATTATGTTAGAACTGCTTTATGTGATTTGGGAGTTGGAGTTAGTGTTATGCCTTTTCTCTCTATAAAAGACTCTATCTAGAAAAGTTGATACCAACTGATATATCTTTGCAAATGGCTGATAAGTCAACTACTATTCATGTTGGTATATGTGAGGATGTTCCTGTTCAAGTGGCTCATAATTGATTGGTTTTAACTGATTTTGTTGTGCTTGAGATGCCTAAAGATGATAATATGTCTATTATTCTTGGGAGACCTTTTCTTAATACTGCAGGTGATGTCATCAATTGTAATCAAGGGAAAGTAACATTCAATATTAATGACAAAGAGCATATTGTCTATTTCCCCAAGAAGGTTTCTAAAAGCTATTTCCTGAATTCATTGAAAATATTGAGAGCATTAAGGTTGGAGAAATATATTGTCCCATTCCACAAGAAAAATTTGAAACTACTATGATTGGGACCATTGCTATCAAGTACGAGGTAACATAATCACCTTCTGGAATGCAAAGTTTTGTTTCATATAAGATTGTTTTGGTAACAAGACTTGATCAACCTTGTTAACAATAGGATTTTAACGAACAAAATAATGTTTTCACTGTGGTTATAGTTGCTTTCTTTTACTTTTCTCCTTCCTAGTCTTTGCCTTTATTTTGCTAGCTTTGGTTTTGTTAATTGTTTGCTTGTTGGAGTGCCTTAGAACTTCTGTAGTTTGGCTTTTGTTTGCTTTTGCTTCTTCTAAAAAAACTGTTTCTGCGAGAAAATCAATTTTCATACCCTGAAAATTGGCCAAAAATAAATTTTCCCGAAAAATCCCAGAAAATTTAAAATAAATTTTTCCTCGAAAAAAGGGGTAGAGGGACACTTGGAGTGACCCAGGGGGCTACCCCAGGCGCCCACACCCCAGGTGGGCACGACCTGCCTATGGGTGGCGCCTAGGGGAGGTGTGGCCCACCTGGGGCCCTCCAAGGTGCCCCCTCATAGCCATCTTCTTTCTCTCTCCCGAAAAACACTGGAAAACTTCCTCAAGCTCGAGTTCCTGCTATTCCTGCTCGCAATTTTCGATCTCCTTGCTCATCCCATCTTTGCTTCTGATTTTTGGAGGGATTACTCCTTGGTATGTGCCTCCTCCACTTGTCCAAATAGATTTGTGATTGATAGATTATATCTTGAGGATTTTTCTGCTATACGTGACAGGTTGTGTGAGCTTGCATGCTTGTTCTATGCTTAGAGATTTCATTTTTATGCATGTGTAGCCCTCTAGCAATTTCCTATAGTAGTTTCTCATCATTTATCAACTTGGAAATCACTTGGTTTGATGTTTGTCTAAAAATTTCAGCAAGGAAGACGAGTGCTTATCCACTGAATCAATATGACTTGATGGTGCCTGAGCCGATGAAAGTCCATCGTGAGGAAGGATTATTTCCTTCCATATATCCATGCCATAAATTTATGAGAACTTCGGGAATTATCCAAGATTTCCAAACTATGGTTACCAATGCAGGGTTGGAACACTTTGTTGAAGGTGAACCCTTTCAGTATGTTAAGCTAACCATGGCATTTAATCCCATGGTCCATTACAAAATATACAATATACCTGTCGACCTGCCTTTTGCTGATTTCTATGCAGAAATTAGAGTACCTCAGTGGGGATCTTGTGAGAAGATAAAGGAGAGGCCCAAGTCGCTTATGGATTTATATGCTGAGATTTGCCAAGGTTTCGACTTCTCAAAGGAAAGTGGTAAAATTCGGAACATTCAGTTCCCAGCCATTAGATATTTTGCCTATTTCATTATCAAGTGTGTTCTTGCTAGAAATATTGCTAGGAAGTTATCTTCTTTTGATCTAGCTTTTATTGCAGCCGATTTGAATAGGAATAGATCTTATAATCTGGGTGCTTTGATAGCTTACCGTCTCACCACTAACCGTGAGAAGGGTGGAATTTGTGGAGGTCTCATTGCTTCTAGGTTGCTAGCTTTCCATGGTTTAGAGCCTCACCATTCATATTATCGGTTCCCCATAGAGAGGCTTGGTCTTGAATCCATGATTCGGCATGGTTTTGCTTCTTTGGGGGATAATGTGAGAAGTTTACCGTATGAATTATCTTTTTCCCAGCAAGGTTGGAGAAAGGTTAGGACTGAGAAAATAGTTTATTTGCCTGTACCTGCTTTGTTTTATTTTGATAACAGGCAAGGACGGTCGCTCACGGAGGAGGAGTTTGACACATATGTGGCGGAGCTCTCCTAGCAAGAGGAGAATGTTGGAGAGGGTGTCGAAGATGATTCGGCTCAGCCCTCCAACTTGGGAGAGTCTTCATACCAGCAACCCTCATTTGATTGGGGAGCGTCTTCTTCTTCTTCGCAAGCGCCGGACTATGATCATTCCTATAATGACCCACCAGCCTAGGGTTTACTACCCGCACTATTGAGCCCCACTTAGGACAAAAGCCTAAGCTTGGGGGGAGGTATACCGACATCACACTCATCTATATATATCATGTTCGTCGGTTCTTTGTATATCCATTGTTCGCTTTCTTTTTGGTTTTTGTTGCTGCTTTCTCAAAAACACAAAAATACCAAAAATATTTTCGTTGTTTCTCTCTTGTTTCTTTACTTTTTGCTTTAGTTTGCCTTAAAAGAAAAATCCAAAAATATTTTGCTTTGCTTGGTTTGTTTTTGCTTTGCTTGTTTTTGCTTTGTTGGTTTGTTTTTAAAAATCAAAAACACCAAAAATATTTGTTGTTCTTCTTTGGTTTTGTGAGTTCTTTGCAGGGTTCAGCCGTCCTCAGCGGATTGTGGTTTCATGTTATTATTCAAGTCACACAAGTGAAGGGCAATAATGAAGATTAAGACAAATTGAGGAGTGGTAAGAGGCTGTTAACAAACTCTATTTGTTTTCATTTTTGTACATATACTCATCATTGTGAGCATGCTTAGTCTGTTCATTGTAAGGCGTATGTTAATGATGGATGCCTAGTAGTTCTTGCTTGTCTATGATTATCTCCATCTTGCTAATAGTTTGTAGCATGTCATATGAATGTTTGCGTGCATTGTTTTTTTCATATTTTGGTATGATATTGTGGTATCCTCCTCTGAATGTTTCATGTGAATTGACTTGGCACATGCTCACGCATGCATATGACTAAACAATAGTCTGTAAGCCTCGACGATTTATTTTGCCTCAGAGTTCCTGTATCACCTTCATGCCATAATTAGTCATGTTTTGTTGCAAGCATGATTATGACAATTATTGCTCTCTCGTTTGTCGCTCCCTCTCTATTGCTGGCCTTCATTTGCACTGAGTACGATATCTACCTATGCTTCCAACTCCCTAAAACCAATATTTCCAACTGTGTCCACCATACCTACCTATTAGCATCATTTTCTATTTCAGTGCATATTCTATATGCCTTGTTTCCTTCCAAATAAAATGTTTGTCTGTTTTGAGAAAGTTAGTTAGTAAAGCTCTCACGAACTTGATGGCACACTTTATTCTTTGCACTTAATAATCCTGAACCATTGTGACTTGTCCATAAAAGTTATATGCTTGTAAATTATATGCTGGGAGTTAGCAGAACCGTGTTGTCACGGGGAACACTTTCAACACTTTTTGGATATCCTATCTAGTTGATACTTTGCTCTTTTGTTTGCGGATGTCGACGGTGTGAAATAGAAGGGGATCTTGTGAGTTCATGGAGTCTGTATATGTGTTAGAGAAACGCCTGGGCCACTATCCTAAGCCATGCCTAATCATGGTGGAAACTTGCAGCATCACCATAATGAGCATTCTATGAAGCATCCTCAATAAAAAGATATGCATATAGTAAATAAAAAGATCGCTGAGATGCTCATTGTATGCTTGCCTTGTCATTTTGATCACGGGATAACTCATGCATCATGTGCAAGGGGTACCCCGTTGGCGGTTCTCTATGATATGCATGTATGTACAATGACAAGAACTTGCAGGTAACCAAAGTTGAGTAGCATGCGGAGCAGCCCTCGTACTCAAGGGACTTGGGATTTCCAGTTTATGGTCTGTCAAGCATATAACTCAGATTGGACCTCACTTTCACCTTAACCATATAAAGATGCCTATTATAGGGCAATGAGAGCTGAAAGCTAATGAGTACCTTTCTTTCAGCATTAGGAAGCCTTTCAAACTTTTCGAAACCGTTTGCACTTCCTTGTTGAGTCACCACTTATTATATGAGCACCTTCTTGAGAGCATAGTTTTCATTCTTGTGTTTGTTCCAAAACTTGGTTATGACTTTGATCCTTGTATCTCTAATATTTTTACCTCTAGTCTTCACTTGAACTTCAGAGGTGCCTTGGAATTTATATTGTGCTCTACAAACAAAGGCAAGCGAGATACCACTCTATCATACCTTACTATGAGCATTGCAATGTTGCTTATGTTTATGTTCCATGCTACTTATTATTATTGAGTTGGTTTCTCTTCATAGCTTGCAAAGACTATTGAGTAAACTTAGTTTCATACTTCTTATTATGAATGGTTTAAGCATCTACTCCTGTGCTGAGAATATATACATCATATGAAGCAAATGTATTCGTGAAAGTTCTGTTATCGCACTCAGTTTTCAACTGAATTGCTTGAGGACAAGCAATAAGCTAAGCTTGGGGGAGTTGATACGTCCAAAACGTATCTACTTTCCCGAACACTTTTGCTATTGTTTCTCCTCTAAACTTGTGTGATTTGGATACAACTAACACGGACTGACGCTATTTTCAGCAGAATTACCTTGGTGTCTAGTTTTTGTGCAGAACATCAACTATCAGGAAAAATCCCGAAAAATATGCCAAAAATTATATTTCACCAGAAGATCCACGGAGCCAGAAGACGAAATGGAGTGGAGGCCTGGGGGGCCACACCACTGCCAGGCGCGGGTGGGCCCTGCCCCACGCCTAGGGGTGCGGCCACCCCAGGCACCCTCTCGGGCTCCCTCTGCGCCTATAAGTTGCCCCTTGACCTAAAAACTGAGGGTGGTTCGATGTTTTTCCAGAAAGAGTTCCGCTCCGCCGCCACCATCAGAAACCAAGATTCGGATCCAGAAACTCCATTCTGACACCCTGCCGGGACGGGGAATTTGGGAAGGATCATCGTCATTACCAACGCCTCTCCATCAACCATCGATGTTTCCCTCCCCATGAGTGAGTAATCCCCCGCTGTAGGATATGGGGATGATAGGGATTGGATGAGTTCTATCATGTAATCGAATAAGATTGTTACGGCATAGTGCCTAGTATCTCTATTAGTGCTATTTGACTTTGTTGCAACTTGTTGTGCTTAATGCTTGTCCTAGGGCCCGAGTGCCATGATCTCAGATCTGAACTTATTATTGAATCATTATGATAGTATTGTTTGTGATCTTATCTGAAAGTTGTGTACACATATCATTGTTCGGATCCAAAGGCCCCGAAGTGACAGAAATTGGGACAACCAGAGGGGATGGCTGTGGTGTGAGGATCACATGTGTTCACGGAGTGTTAATTCTTTGCTCCGGTGCTCTATTAAAAGGAGCACCTTAATTGCCAGTAGTTCCCTAGAGGCCCCGCTGCCACGGGCTGGCTGGACAGAAGATGTTGTGCAAGTTCTCATTGCGAGCATGTATGACTATATATGGAGCACATTCCTAGGATTGTTTAGTACTTGTATGCTTCTTATTTATCTGCAATGCCCTATATCTTGAAGTTACATGTTCAGACTCGTCCATGCAATGCCTGTACATCCATCCCTATGCCTACCGCACTCGAATCCCACTGTTTACTGTTACTATTACTATTGCTCTTGTTCTACTGCTACTATTGCTTTGCTGTTGCTACTACAAATTGTTGCTACTGATAAAATTATGTGAGCAAGAACTATTTCCAGGTGCAGCTGAATTGACAACTCAGTTGTTAAGGCTTGCAAGTATTCTTTGGCTCCCCTTGTGTCGAATCAATAAATTGGGTAATACTACCCGCGAAGACTGTTGCGATCCCCTACACTTGTGGGTCATCAGTGATCTATAGTAATCACGGTATTTGATCCTGCATGGCTTGATTCCAAGCTTTGGGGATATCTTTAAGACCTTGTAATCTATCTTATAAGTTTTATATTACTATTTGATCTTTGTAGGGTAGTCAATCTTCAACTGGTGAAATCCGTGCATAACTTCATCCACCCCGGTAACCGCGTAGCCTTGTGGAATCGGACGATAATGGTAAGTTGGTTCAGGTCCAATTGGTAAGGCATAGCCGACCGCCACCTTCATTGTTATGTTCAAAGCTTTGACATGTAGCTCACAATGTGTCGTCTCCGTGATATCATCCACTGGGTAGCCAACATGAGCTATCGTTGGTGCACCATCATCATCGTCATCACCCGGGACCTCTGTAGAAACCACACTGCTTTTCCGATTATTCGATAGGCCGGTAGTATCGAATGCAGGTTCTACCATGTGCCGCTGATATGGGTCGTTAGTACCTTGCTGGCTAAGTGCATCAATTTTATCTTGTTGTCACTTTAATTGTTCTTCAATGTTATGCATCTAGTCTGTCTGAATATTTTCTTCAATTTCCTCCTTGTCATTTATTCTCTTACGGCTTCTATCAGGATATTTCTTCCTGTCTGCGGAAAACCCAATGCTCTATGGTGGTGAGACTATTGTGCCTCGTGTTCGTCCTTCATGTTCCGGATTCCCAAGGGAGAGTGTGATATTGTAATTCTATCTATCGAGAATGAACTTCCCCTCTTCAACAGCCTTTATTGCATTTCTTATGTCTTCGATGGGCAAGGGGTTTCTTTATGTCATATGTTCTTCTGAGTCCAACGTGCCCCCATGCTCGTAAAACCAATTCTTTGTGTGCTCGATCCAATCGGTTGTCTCTGGGAAGACCCCTTTAGCACGCAGTTCATCCTCAAGTTTCTTCCACTTAGGAATGTCATCCCTGTAGCCACCTTTCCCTATAGTATGGTGATACTTCTTGTTAGCAGCATTTTTCTTATTCGTTTTAGACCTTTTCTGGGCTACCGCTGATCTCTTGTACTCCACAAACTCATCCCAGTGGAGTTTTATCTTCTCATACGCTCCCGTGAAATCCAGAGTCTTCTTTTGCATGATAAAGTCAAGGTGCAATCTTTTCTTCCAGTTGGTGAATTGTTGGGCCATCTTTTTGAGAGCCCACTCCTTGACCTTCTGTTGCATGGCAACGACACGTTGCTTGGCCTCCTCATTTGGATTCTCCACATTTGGATCCACCTCTATCGTCGGAAGGGTGAATTAAGCATGAGCCTCCTCCAAAGTAAATCTTTGGCTTTGTTTGGGACATATGAATGCATAACTTCTTCCTTAGCAGGCTTATTCCAATCTCGAACGGTGATCGGGACGAAGTCCCTAACAATTACTCCACATTGTGCCACGGATTTGTTTGAGACGTGAAGGGGAGCCGTCGGTTTGCCGTCGTCAGCGACTTCTTCGATCATGTACCTTTCATGGTATTCCAACTTTTTGGTTGGGCCTCGTTTGCTCTTTGCAGTAGATTTGCTCGATCCGGAGGGCTAAAAGAAGAAAGATCATTAATATATATATATAGCCAGCAGAGGATTAATTAATTAAAATTACATGCAACTCGCCGGAGTTTGTAATATTTAATGTTCCATCGGAGCGGTCATCTTCTCCCTCATAGAAGGCATCGCCTTCTCCCTCAACAAAGCCGACGCCTTCTCCCTCAATGAATTTGTCTCTTCCGGCGAAAAGAGGATCACTCTCACCGGAGTTTTTCAGAAACGTCGATACATCCATATTTTCTTCCCCGCGGATTACACCATGGATCAACTCTTCCTTTTATTTATCTCTACCGTGTGGTTCCAAATTTTCTGCATAGGTGGAAAAGCAGATAAGTCAAAGAGGCTAAGGGAGGAGGTTAGGGCGCTAGGGCTGGGTGCCGAGAGATATAAACACTTATTCAGAGAAACCCTAATAAATACATATATTAGGGTTTACCCACTGGGCCGAGTCTAGCCATTGGGGCTGGCCTGTGGGCCAGGACAAGGTCGGCCTCCACGCGATATTACAAATATTACATACACAATATTACATACCAAATTTACATCATCTAAATCATCTACACTAATAAATAATCAAAGTTTGATTACTTATAAATTCTTTATTAAATAACAATTATTTAAATAGTTAACACAATAATTTATGATAATAAATTTAAGTTTTATATTTTATTTTTCTAAAGATTTTCATATATTAAACATATTTTTATGAATTTTAAAACAAAATATATTGAATTTATAAGATTTATACGTTTTCTAATTAAATTCTAAATAGAGCGCACGATTATAATATTTATAACTAAATCCACACATTAGGATTACAAGATTTACAAAAAGATTACAATATCTACAACTAAATCCACATAAGGATTACAATATTTACAAAACGATTACAATATTTACAAAACTCCTAAACTAATATTTACAAACTATCTTTATCAAATAATAATTGTTTAAATGGTTCACATAATAATGTTTGTTAATAAAGTTAAATTATAGATTTTATTTTTCTATACGTTTTCATATATTAAACATATTTTTCTAAATTATAAAACAAAAGATATTGACTTAACAACATTTATTCATTTCCTTAATTATATCCTAAATAAGGAAACAATTTTTATACCGGGATTAAACATACCCTAGCTCACTGGCCCATGGGCCAGTGGACACGTCGTATGCCACATGTGCAATGGACCAAGTCAAAGTTGCTGACGTGGCTGGGTGACACGGGCGTGACATCACGATTACGTCAACGTGGTCGCCACCGCCAGATCGTGGTCACCGGCGGAGAACCACGGCGTTCCAGGAAACACGGTCAGGTGCGTTGGATACAGGGTGACGAGGCAAACCTATCTACAGTTGCGTCGCTCCTAAATGGGCACCCGAACTCGTCGGCGGCGAGCTTCCGTGGTGGTGAGGTTCGGGTTGCCGGCGGTTGGGTGTCTATGGCAAGCAAACGGCAAATGCTAGACGAACCGGGGAAGCGCAAGCTCACCCTGAGTCCTCTAGTGGCGACGACGAGGCACGAAGTGGACTGGAGCAGCGGTTATGTCGACGGCGGCGCTCAGGGAAGACTGCTTCGTTGCAGGCAATATGAGGCTCCCGGGCTCGATTCCTTCGGTGGGGAGACGGAGGCAGCCTACCGGCATCGTGGAATCCTCGAGCTCGTGCGCACGAGTCATCTGAGTTAGCAGAGAAATGAGATGGGGAAGAAGAGGAACGAGTGCGCGGTTATGTACTAAAGGACCTTTCGTCCCGGTTGGTGGCTCCAACCAGAACATATACTCCACCTTTTGTCCCGGTTGATGGCACCAACCGGAACTAATGGCCCGAAACGGCGCGTGCAGGGGCCTTTAGTCCCGGTTGGAACCACCAACCGGGACTAAAGGGCCTATTTTCAAAAAAAAAATCAGATTTTCACTCTAGGTTTCCGCCTTATTTTTTATTTTTTATTTGTAATGGTTTTAAATGATAAATAATTTGGAATCTTAAAAAACTTTAAACATAAAGAGTGTTTGAATTTGAATAACTAATTCAAAACCATTTTCTATTTTAAAAATAATTAATGTAACTATTTAAACTATTAACCATTTTAAATAAAAAAATGACTTAACTAATATTTTTTGCATATTAATTTGGAATCTTGTAAAACTTTAAACATAAAAAGTGTTTTAATTTGAATAACTAACTCAAAACAATTTTCTGTTTTTTAAAATAATTAATTTAACTATTTAAACTATTAACCATTTTAAATAAAAATGACTTAACTAATATTTTTTGCATATTAATTTGGAATCTTAAAAAACTTTAAACATAAAAATTGTTTGAATTTGAATAACTAATTCAAAAGAATTTTCTATTTTTTTAAAATAATTAATGTAATTATTTAAACTATTAACCATTTTAAATAAAAAATTACTTAACTAATATTTTTGGCATATTAATTTGGAATCTTAAAAAACTTTAAACATAAGAATTGTTTGAATTTGAATAACTAATTAAAAAGCATTTTCTATTTTTTTAATTATTAATGTAACTATTTAAACTATTAACCATTTTAAATAAAAAATGACTTAACTAAAAAATTTACCATATTATTTTGGAATCTTAAAAAACTTTAAATGTAAAAATTGTTTGAACATGAATAACTAATTCAAACATTTTCATTTTTAAAATAATAATTAATGTAACTATTTAAACTATTAACCATTTTAAATAAAAAATGACTTCACTAATATTTTTGCATATTATTTTGGAATATTAAAAAACTTTAAACCTAAAAAGTGTTTGAATTTGAATAACTAATTCAAAAACATTTTCTGTTTTTTAAAATAATTAATGTAACTATTTAAACTATTAACGATTTAAAATTAAAAAATGACTTAACTAATATTTTTTGCATATTAATTTGGAATATTAAAAACCATTTTATGTTTTTTAAAATAATTAATGTAACTATTTTGAATTTCTTATGCATGTTTCGAATTTTTCCCGTTTCAAAATAAGGTTAAAACGGCGTGCATGAAGATACGGGTCGAGCATCGTTAGAAATTGCATTAGATCTCTGAAGAAACAACATATTGTGAGTTTCAAATGAATTTTTTAAATCATGGGCGTTAGATCATGTACCTATAGTTCAAACCGCACCCACTTCCTACTGATTTGGCAGACATTTGTCTTTTTCACCCCGGAAGGACAAAAAGGTTTGAGATCTCCCGGTTAGGAGATCATCCATGTAAGGTGGTCTAGTATTTTAGAAAAATGTAATGGTAGCATTCTGAAATAGCATTTTGGTGGTTGCTTCACAAAACGACCCGTTTTTTGCGCTCGGAAAATGAAAAATAGCTTTTCCGGGCGACAAAAAGGAAAACTTCCTCCTGCGACATTGTTCTCCATCCTAAGATCCACATGCATGCATAATATGGGCATGGTATCATAAACTATGCCGTGATTCTGCACATAACATCGGTCATTTGGACCACCATGAAACCTTGAACATGATAGGTCATTTTGTGAAGGTTTTTTTGAGACATAATCAATATACCGAGTTTGATATTTTTCCTTGCAACTATGTCAGATAATATGACACCATGAAAAGGATTTACATTGTTCGGACTATTTTTAAATTTCTTATGCCCGTTTGGAACTAAGGTCAAAACGGCGTGCATGAAGATAATGTAGGGGTTCATAGCATGGAAAACAAAACAATTCTACCGCATGCACACAAACAAGTGAAGATATATCTACTAGATTGTAGCAACGAGTCGATTAGAGTACTCACCCTCGAAGATTCCAACGCGGTTAACGAGAGCAGATTCTCCTGGGTGATGTAGTCGTACACTTGCCGATCTCAAGATCGCGTAGACGATCCTTCCGGCGCTGCATTCCGGCAGCGCTTCCGAAGTCGGTCACACGTTTGGTACTCGATAAAGACCTTCCTCTCCCTTGTTCTAGTAGGCAGCGGAGGTTGTAGTTCTCCCCTCGCGATTCTGGCAGCACGACGACGTGGTGTCGTAAGTAGAGGGAAGATCCTGCGGGGCTTCGCCTAAGACAGAGCAGGTTATGGTGGATCTAGGGTTTTCGACAATCTAGGGTTTAGAGGGTCGGATAGGAGGAGGCATGGCCGGCGGCGTCTAGGGCGGCGGAGTGAGGCGGCGGCGCGACGGCGGCGGTGCGGCGCGGCTAGGAGGGGATGGGCTGGTGTTGTGTGTCCTTGGGGCACCCCCTCCCCTCTATTTATGAGAGGGACGGCAGCTTGGGAGAGGGGAGTTTGAATCCTTCCCCAACTCCCTCTCCTAGTTGGCTTGTGGTGGAGGGAAAGAAGGATTATTTCCTTCCTCCACCAGGATACATTGTCCCAGTTTGACTTTTCAAACTTGCCTTTTGACTTTCAATTTGGAGCTTAATTTATTTCTTGCAAATGCCCAACCAAGTGACCTAGGACATGATTCAGTCATTCCACTTATTCATGACATTCATGTACCCTTCCCATTCTGGTCCGGTGAATCTTCTACACCCTTCTAGAACCTCTCCGATGAAATCATCGAAATCATTCCCGAACTCCGGAATTGGACTTTCCTTATATGAATCTTATTCTCCAGACCATTTTGGATCTCCTTGTAATATCTCGGATCCCATCCGAGACTCCGAACAACATTCGATCTCCCTACTTACATTCCATATCTACTAAACAACATCGAATCCTTAAGTGTGTCTCCCTACGGTTCGTGAATTATGCAGACATGAACGAGACTCTTCTCCGATCAATAACCAATAGAGGAATCTGGATATTCATATGGCTCCCAAATATTTGACGATTACTTTGGGATCGAATGAACCACTTACATACGATACCAATTTCGCTTTGTCTCGCGATAGTTTACTTATCTGAGGTATGATCGTCGGTATCTCTCCATACCTAGTTCAACCTCGTTACTGATAAGTACTCATTTATCGTTCCCGTGATATGTGATCCCTTGTGAGCCAGTCACATGCTTGCAAGATAATTGGATGACCTTCCACCGAGAGGGCCCAGAGTATATCTATCCGGCATATGGATGGACAAATCCCACTCTTGATCCATGTGCCTCAACAGACACTTTCCAAACACTCAATGCCACTTTTATAGCCACCCAGTTACGGTGTGGTGTTTGATGCCATCGAAGCATCCTTTCAGTAATGGTGATTAGCATGATCTCATGGTCGAAGAAATTAGGTTACTATGTATCAGAAAGCTTATAGCAAATGAACTATTGAAATGACTTGATCTTATGCTATGCTTATTTATAGGAGTATGTCCATCACACCATTCTCCTAATTATATGATCTTGTTGTTAATAACATCTCAATGTTCATGATCAGTAAACCATGATCATCTATCAACCAACAAGCTAGTATTATAAAGAGGCTTTACTAGGGACTCTAATTAGTTTACGAATCACACAAGTATTAATGTTTCTAGTTAATACTATTATATCATGAATGTAAACATTTATCATAAACACAAAGATATAATAATGACCACTTTTATTATTGCCTCTAGGGCATATCTCCAACAGTCTCCCACTTGTACTAGAGTCAGCTAATCTAGATTACATGGTAATATACCGAACACCCATGATGGTTTGGTGTTGGTCATGTTTTGCCCTCGGGAGAGGTTTAGTCAACGGATCCGCCACATTCAGATCTGTGTGTACTTTGCAAACCTTTATGTCACCATCTTGGACATTCTCTCGAATAGCATGAAAACACAACTTGATATGCTTCAGCTTCTTGTGTGACCTTGGTTCTTGCGCATTGGTTATGGCACCCATGTTATCACAGCAGATAGACATTGGGTCCTGCGCACTTGGAACCACACCGAGCTCTATAATGAACTCCTTCATCAATATCGCCTCTTGTGAAGCCTTCGAAGCAGCTATGTATTCCGATTCAGTTGAAGATCTCGCCATAATGCTTTGCTTTGCACTCCTCCAGCTAACTGTTGCACCATTCAAAGTAAATATGTATCTAGATTGAGATTTAGAATCATCCGGATCGGTGTTCCAACTAGCATCGGTGTAACCATTAACAACGAGATGTTCATCACCTCCATAATAAAGAACCATATACTTATTCCTTCTCAAGTACTTAAGGATGTTTTGACCGATGTCCAATGATCCACTCCTGGATCACTTTGATATCTGCTAGTCAAACTAACAGCATATGCAATGTCGGGTCTAGTACATAGCATGGCATACATGATAGATCCTATGGCTGAGGCATAGGGAGTCTTACTCATCCTTTCTCTATCTTCTGCCATAGCTGGACTTTGAGTTTTACTTAAGGTCGTATTGGGCAACATGGGAAAGAACCCTTTCTTGATATCTTCCATTCCAAACCTCTTTAGAACTTTGTCCAAATATGTATTCTGTGAAAATGATATTAGGCACCTCAATCTATCTCTATAAATATTTATGCCTAATATGTAAGATGCTTCGCCAAGATCTTTCATTGAAAAACTATTATTCAAATAATCCTTGACACTATTAAGAAGGTCTACATCATTCTCAATCAACAATATGTCATCCACATATAGTACTAGGAATGCTGCAGAGCTCCCACTCACTTTCTTGTAAATACAAGCTTCTCCATAAGTTTGTATAAAACCAAAACTTTTGATCACCTTATCAAAACATTGATTCCAACTTTGGGATGCTTGCTTCAATCCATAAATGGAACGTTGAAGTTTGCATACCTTGTTAGCATCTTTAGGATCGACAAAACCTTTGGGTTGTACCATATACAACTCTTCATCAATGTCTCCATTGAGGAATGCCGTTTTGACATCCATCTGCCATATCTCATAATCATAATATGCAGCGATTGCTAACAAAATCCTCACAGACTTAGCTTTGCTACTGGTGAGAAAGTCTCATCGTAGTAAACGCCTTGAATTTGTTGAAACCCTTTTGCGATAAGTCGAGCTTTATAGATAGTAACATTACCATCAGCATCTATTTTCTTCTTGAAAATCCATTTGTTCTCGACAGCCTTCCAGCCATCCGGTAAGTCCACCAAAGTCCATACTTGGTTTTCGTACATGGATCCAATCTTGGATTTCATGGCTCTTGCCATTTATTGGAATCTGGGCTCATCATCGCTTCCTCATATGTCACAGGGTCGTTAGTGTTGTCCACCAATATGACACTCATAACGGGATCATACCAATCGGGAGTGGTACGAGTTCTTGTTGACCTACGAGGTTACGTAGTAATTTCAACTGAAGTTTCATGATCAACATCATTAGCTTCCTCTCTTATTGGTGTAGGCGCCACAGGAACTACTTCCGGTGCTGCGCTACTCTCAAATCCGAGAGAAGGTTCGACAACCTCGTCGAGTTCTACTTTCCTTCTAGTCACTTCTTTCGAGAGAAACTCCTTTAGAAAGAATCCATTCTTAGCAACGAATATTTTGCCTTTGGATCTATGATACTCCCTCCGTTTAGAAATATAAGATGTTCTAGCTTTGTGAAGAAGATGTATCTAAACACATTTTAGTGTATAGGTTCAAATGAATCTAGACACTAAAAGGTGTATAGATACATCTCATTCATAAACCTAGAACATCTTATATTTCCAAACGGAGGGAGTAGAAGGTATAACCAATAGTTTCCTTCGGGTATCCTATGAATACACATTTTTCCGCTTTGGGTTCAAGCTTGTCGGGCTGTAACTTCTTTACATAAGCTTCGCAGCCCCAAACTTTAAGGAACGACAATTTAGGTTTCTTCCCAAACCATAATTCATACAGTGTCATTTCAACGGATTTAGATGGTGCCCTATTTAAAGTGAATGCAGCTGTTTCTAACGCATAACCCCAAAATTATAGCGGTAAATCTATAAGTGACATCATAGAATGAACCATATATAAGAGAGTTCGATTACGACGTTCAGACACACCATTACGTTGTGGTGTTCCCGGCGGTGTCAATTGTGAATGTATTCCGCATTTCTTCAAATTCTTGCCAAACTCGTAACTAAGATATTCACCTCCACAATCAGATCGTAGAAACTTAATCTTCTTATTACGTTGATTCTCTACTTCACTTTGAAATTCCTTAAACTTCTCGAAAGTTTTGGACTCATGTTTCATGGAATAGATATAACCATGTCTACTCAAGTCATCCGTGAAAGTAAGAACATAACGATAACCACCGCGCGATGCTACACTCAGTGGACCACACACATCGGTATGTATGGCTTCTAATAAGTCCGTAGCTTTCTCCATCATACCAGAAAATGGAGTCTTAGTCATTTTACCCATCAGACATGCTTCGCATCGTTCAAGTGATTCAAAAAGTCCATCGGAATGGAGTTTCTTCATATGCTTCACTCCAATGTGACCAAGACGAAAGTGCCACATATAGGTCGAGTTATCACTCAATTTCAAACGTTTAGCTTCAATGTTATTAATATGTGTATTACTACAATCAAAATTCAATAAGAATAGACCATCTATCAAAGGTGCATGTGCATAAAACATATTACTCATATAAATCGAACAACCATTATTCTCGAACTTAAACAAGTAACTGTCTCGCAATAAACATGATCCGGATATAATGTTCATGCTCAACGCAGGCACCAAATAACAATTATTTAAGTATAAAACTAATCCCAATGGTAGATGAAGAGGTAGCGTGCCGACCGCGATCACATAAACCTTTGATCCATTTCCAACGCGCATCGTCACCTCGTTCTTCGCTAGTTTCTGTCTATTCTGCAGAACCTGTTTTGAGTTACAAATGTGAGCAATCGAACCAGTATCAAATACCCAGGCACTACTACGACTACTAGCGAGATACACATCAATAACATGTATATCGGATATACCTTTCTTCTTGATGTTGTCGTTATTAAAATCCGCCAAGTACTTAGGGAAATTCCGCTTCTCGTGACCTTCTCCCTTGTAGTAAAAGCACTCAGTATCAGGTTTAGGCCCAGCCTTGGTCTTCTTCGCTGGCGCGGTAACTTTCTTACCGCCCTTCTTGAAGTTTCCCTTTTTCTTAGACTTGCCTTGCTTCTTGAATTTGGTGGTCATATTGACCATCAACACTTGGTGCTCTTTCTTGATATCCACTTTCATAGACTTTAACATGGAGAAGAGTTCGGGCAACGACTTGTCCATGTTTTGCATATTGTAGTTCATCACAAAGTTCTTGTAACTTGGTGGTAGTGATTGGAGGACGCGGTGAATCCCCAAAGCATTAGGAATCACTATACCCAAGCTTTGAAGCTTGCTTGCATGCCCAGACATCTTAAGCATGTGCTCACTTACGGAGCTGTCCTCTTCCATCTTGCAGTTAAAGAACTTTTCAAAAGCCTCATAACTCTCAACTGCCGCATGAGCCTCAAATATCATTTTGAGTTCACGGATAATATCATGTGGGTCATGGTTCTCAAACCTTTTCTGAAGCTCTGATTCCAAACCATACAAGATAGCACACTGAACTGTGGAGTACTGATTCTTTCGAGCGAGGAAAACATTCTTTAAATCATCGGTATCATCAGCTGCAGGTGGGTCACCTAGAGGTGCATCCAGCACATAGGTCAAATTACTAGCATTGAGGACAATCCTCAAGTTACAGAACCAATCTGCGAAGTTGCTTCCATTGTTTTTCAACTTTTCTTTCTCTAGGAATGCACTAAAATTGATGGTAGGGGCCGCCATTGATCTACAACATATTTGCAATAGTTTAGACTAAGTTTATGACAAATTGAGTTCTAATTAATAATTAAATTAATCTAGGTGAACTCCCACTCAAAACAATATCCCTCACATTGTTTTAGTGATCACACGAACCAAATCCACCACATCAAAACCGATCATCATGAGAGATGATGTAGCTTCAATGGCGAACAATCAACATGTTCATCATATCTACTATATGACTCATGCTTTACCTTTCGGTGATCCGTGTTCCGAAACCATGTCTATACATGCTAGGCTCGTCAAGATCAAACCTTATCTTCCGCATGAGCAAATTTGGCTTGCTCCAGTTCTATACACTCGCAGAATCTAACACACCCGATCATCACGTGGTGCTTTGAAACTACGAGCTTTGGCAACGGTGCCTACTAAGGATGAACACTTTATAACTTGATATTTTGTGAGAGGGATCATCTTATAATGCTAATGTCACGAACTAAGCAATACAAGATGCATAAAAGGATTAACATCACATGCATTTCAAAATATGTGATATGATATGGCCTTTCTTCTTGTGCTTCCGATCTCCATCTTCAAGCATGAACATGATCTCTATTATCACTGGCGTGGCGTCAAGGTCAATGGCACCGCTCCATGGTTGTCGTCCACCAGCATCAACTATTACAACTACTTTGAATAATAGACACGTAGGTCATAACGAAATTAAAACACAACCATAAGGCTCCTGTCGGTTGCCGACTTACAATAAGGAACATTGCATACATCATATATAATCACAATCATGGCCATATCACATCACAGCACACCCCTGCAAAACAAAGTTAGACGCCTCTAGTTTTCTTTACATATTTTACGTGTTGGGGATTTCAATAAGTGTCGTTCTAACTTACGAACAAGAACCACAACGTTAATGCTTGAACTATCAAGTGCCCGTTGTAAATTGAATCTATACTATGATGGGAGAGACAGACACCCACAAAGCCACTTATGCAATACAAGTTGCATGTTAAGCGTGGAGCAAGTCTCATGAAAGATGTCATGTAAGGTTAGCCCGGGTCGCTTCATCCCATCATACCGCAAGATGCAAAGTACACAAAAAGAAATTGATAATAAAAGCACCACCGCCCATAATAACCATTGTGTTCTACTCGTGCAACAGATCTACATATAGACATGGCTCTGATACCGCTGTAGTGGTTCGTAGCATGGAAAACAAAAAAATTCTACCGCATGCACACAAACAAGCCAAGATCTATCTACTAGATTGTAGCAACGAGTCGATTAGAGTACTTACCCTCGAAGTTTCCAAAGCGGTTAACGAGAGCAGATTCTCGTGGGTGATGTAGTCGTACACTTGCCGATCTCAGGATCGCGTAGACGATCCTTCCGTCGCTGCGTTCCGGCAGCGCTTCCGCAGTCGGTCACACGTTTGGTGCTTGATGAACACCTTCCTCTCCCTTGTTCCAGCAGGCAGCGGAGATTGTAGTTCTCCCCTCGCGATTCCGGCAACATGACGACGTGGTGTCGGAAGTAGAGGGAAGATCCTGTAGGGCTTCGCCTAAGCCAGAGCAGGTTATGGTGGATCTAGGGTTTCCGACGATCTAGGGTTTAGAGGGCCGGAGAGTAGGAGGCGTGGCCGGCGGCGGCGAGCGGCAGCGGCGCTAGGGGGCGGCGGCGCGGTTAAGTGGGGAGGGGCTGGTGTTGTGTGTCCTTGGTGCACCCCTCCCCTCTATTTATGAGAGAGAGGGGAGTTTGAATCCTTCCCCAACTCCCTCTCCTAGTTGGCTTGTGGTGGAGGGAAAGAAGGATTCTTTCCTTCCTCCACTAGGATACATTGTCCCGGTTTGACTTTTCAAACTTGCATTTTGACTTTTAATTTGGAGCTTAATTTCTTTCTTGCAAATGCCCAACCAAGTGACCTAGGACATGATTCAATTATTCCACTAATTCATGACACATTCATGTACCCTTCCCATTCCGGTCCGGTGAATCTTCTAGACCCTTCTAGAACCTCTCCTATGAAATCATCGGAATCATTCCCGAACTCCGGAATTGGAATTTCCTTATATGAATCTTATCTCCTGACAATTCTGGATCTCCTCGTAATATCCCGGATCCCATCCAAGACTCCGAACAACATTTGGTCTCCCTACTTACATTCCATATCTACTAAACAACATCGAATCCTTAAGTGTGTCTCCCTACGGTTCGTGAATTATGCAGACATGAACGAGACTCTTCTCCGATCAATAACCAATAGAGGAATCTGGAAATTCATATGGCTCCCACATATTTCAACGATTACTTTGCGATCGAATGAACCACTTACATACGATACCAATTTTCCTTTGTCTCGCGATAGTTACTTATCCCAGGTCTGATCGTCGGTATCTCTGCATACCTAGTTCAACCTCGTTACCGATAAGTACTCTTTTCTCATTCCCGTGATATGTGATCCCTTGTGAGCCAGTCACATGCTTGCAAGATAATTGGATGACATTCCACCGAGAGGGCCCAGAGTATATCTATCCGTCATATGGATGGACAAATCCCACTCTTGATCCATGTGCCTCAACACACACTTTACGAACACTCAATGCCACTTTTATAGCCACCCAGTTACGGTGTGGTGTTTGATGTTATCAAAGCATCCTTTCAGTAATGGTGATTAGCATGATCTCATGGTCGAAGGAATTAGGTTACTATGTATCAGAAATCTTATAGCAAACGAACTATTGAAATGACTTGATCTTTATGCTACGCTTATCTATAGGAGTATGTCCATCACACCATTATCCTAATGATATGATCTTATTGTTAATAACATCTCAATGTTCATGATCAGGAAACCACGATCATTTATCAACCAACAAGCTAGTATTATAAAGAGGCTTTACTAGGGACTCTAATTAGTTTACAAATCACACAAGTATTAATGTTTCCGGTTAATACTAATATAGCATGAATGCAAACATTTATCATAAACACAAAGATATAATAAACCACTTCTATTATTGCCTCTAGGGAATATATTCAACAGTCTCCCACTTGCACTAGAGTCAACTAATCTAGATTACATGGTAATATACCGAACACCCATAGCGGTTTGGTGCTGGTCATGTTTTGCCCTCGGGAGAGGTTTAGTCAACAGATCCTCCACATTCAGATCTATGTGTACTTTGCAAATCTTTATGTCACCATCTTGGACATGCTCTCGAATGGATAGACATGAAACCTTTCATAACCAGGTGGCCACGAATGATTTTCGAGGAAGAGTACTCCTTGTCGTTTCGACATTTAACACATGGACAACTCATAAAACCATTCTATTTGTTTGTCGTAGCCGCATCGATAAATTTATCGACGCCCTTAATGAACTCGGGTTCATGCCGGTCACCGTACATCCATTCCCACCTGTTCATCTGCATCATATAATTAAGTTTATCAAAAACCATTACAAAACATCATAAATAGTAAAATGACCACTTCACATCGACACATGCATTGTATCAATGACAGATGAAAAGATAAGGTTGCTAATCTCGATCGTGGAGGAAAGAAAGAGGAGAAAACTCAAGTGTGGCTTGGGCACCTCCTATGGATTAGTTTCGTGAGAAATCAAACGACATCATTCACTCAAGCATTTCATTGAACACCTCGCATGCATAGGAAAAAAATAAACTAGCACGCCTCTCACACCTTCCACCAAGAAAAAACAAAGGAGAGGAGGGAGAGGGCTGGGGCGACGTATTTATAGGAGGCAGGGGTTATTCGTCCCGGTTTGTAACTAAAGGTATGTGGCGGACCATGTGTCTGGCGCGATACCTTTAGTCCCGGTCTGTGTTACAAACCGGGATGCATGCTCCCATACGAACCAGGACGGAGACCCCCCCCCCCCCCCCCCCCCCCCCCCCACCGCCTCCCGAGCGACGCGCCGCCCGCCGAACGTGAGCATTAGTCCCGGTTCGTGGTGGAACCGGGACTAATACTCTGTATGAAAGGGCCGTTTTCTATGAAAACTCCAACAAATTAATGAAAAACTCAAACAAATGTAGAAGAAGTGGAATTCTGATGGAAAATAAATATATAAAAAATATTAGCAAGTTTACTAGTGACTTAGAAATATTTTCTTCCTTATGGTAACTTGCAGGAATAATGAGAAATAAAAATGAAGTAACAAGAATATTCACGAATTTCCATGAAATTTGAGAAACATAAACAATTATAAAACTAAAGATCATATCAAAATAGGAATTCTAATAAAATGGAATATAGAATATGATATTTTCTTTACTGTTTTCTAGGTTTTTTTTCTGAATTTGCTGGTCCTATACATTGATTCCCTATACTCTATTTGAATTTACTAGTTTTGTAAAATTATCTTTTCAAAATGTGTTCATTAGTCTGCCACATGTGTGCGTGAAGTCAGCTTCTTCTTCTTCTTGCCTTGGTCCAAATAATATATATTAACAGTTATTGGTCGATGACAAATATTTTTTTTGAAAGATAATGGTACAAGAAAACATGAGTTGCTAACAGAAAATTTGTAGTATAACTTTCAGAAAAAAAAAAAACAGAGCCAAAGGTGCAAGAACTGGACTCGCCGAGGTAAGACACTTTTCTTTTCTTCTTTAGTTCTCCTAGCTAGATATCATAAAGGCGTTCGGCACTTGAGCTCATCCCCTCCATCTCTCTCTCCGCGTTCTTATCAGTACGTTGTCCTCCCCTGGTCACCAAAGTCCAGCGCCACAGCTATAGCTCGATCTCGATCCCCGGTGCGAAGAAAGAAAAGAAGCGGCAGGCGGTGGAGAGGTCGATCAACTAAGGTGGATCCCCGGCGGCATGGGAAGAGGCCCCTACCCGCCGACGAGGAGGAGGAACAGCTGCCACCGCCGCCGACAGCAGCAAAGCACGAGCAGGAGGAGGAGGATGACCAGTATCACCACCTCCTCGCGCACGCGCAGCAGCAGCACAGAGCTACCAGCGGCGGTGGAAGCTCCGGCACAGATGTGGGCGACCCGTCCCCGTCGCCGGAGGCGTACGCGCAGTACTACTACTCGGCGCGCGCTGACCACGACGCCACCGCCATGGTCTCCGCTCTATCCCACGTCATCCGCGCCTCTCCCGACCAGCATCAAGCGTACTACCCCACCGGATCCGTCGCTGTAACCGTGGAGCAGCAGCAGCAACACGCCGCCGCGGCCACCGCTGCCGCTGAGGAGCAAGGTAACTATACTGAATACTGAATAGCTAACATCGGTCGATGTATCCAAACATACTGTGATTTTGTCCGCGTGCACGTAGGATGGCGAGAGCATGGCACGCGCGGCTTCCGCTCAGTGGTAACCGTTTGGAAGCTTCGCATCAGCCAAACACATCCAGCTAAATTACCTGTAAATCGTAACAACTGGTTTTCCTTGTTTCTTTCATCCTAACCTCCCTGCAGGCTTAATAGGTGGTAAAAATGGGTTAACAAAACCTCGACAAAAGTATAGTATTTTTGCCTGTTTCATGCACGAGGATACGCTACCAACTATGTGCTCGATTCAACTCCTTAACTTATGCCTCAACTTATTCAATCGTGCGCAAATATTTTATGCGGATGCGTACGTACGTGTATAAGCGTATTACGTTAGCTATGACGAAATGTACCTGTAATATACAATTAAGGCCCAAATTAGTTGTCAGTTGGTACTAAACTAATAACATCTGTGCACATGCGTGGCAGGGAGGAAGCGGCACTACAGAGGGGTGAGGCAGCGGCCGTGGGGGAAGTGGGCGGCCGAGATCCGAGACCCCAAGAAGGCGGCGCGGGTGTGGCTCGGCACCTTCGACACGGCGGAGGATGCAGCCATCGCCTACGACGAGGCGGCGCTGCGCTTCAAGGGCACCAAGGCCAAGCTCAACTTCCCCGAACGCGTCCAGGGACGCACCGATCACGGCTTCGTCGTCACGCGCGGCATCCCGGACAGATCACTGCAGCAGCAACACCACTATCCCGCCGCCATGGGGACACCGACAATGCGGCCACCGCTGCACCACCAGCAGCAGCAGCAGCAGACCGTCGTGCCGTATCCTGACCTCATGCGATACGCCCAGCTGCTGCAGGGCGCCGCAGCCGGCACTGGTGGCGGCGTCCATCTGCCGTTCGGCGCCATGTCCCCGTCCCCCTCGTCGTCGTCGCACATAATCGACTTCTCGACGCAGCAGCTCATCCGAGCCGGCCGCCCGCCGTCGCCCACGGTGGCAATGTCGGGCTCGGGCCCTGCAGCGCCGTCCACGTCATCGTCCACAACCACGGCGTCGTCGCCCAGCGCTGCATGGCCGTACAGCGAGGAGCACAAGAATAATAAAGACTCGTGAGAACAATTGGAGCGATGCTGCATGCATAAAAAGCTGGCCTACAATTGTGACGGTCCATCGCGAAAATGTCTTAGCAGTAGATGAGGAAATGAGAAATGCGGCCGGATGCACTCATCATGCAATATAGGGGGTAAGTGTTGTTGGTCATCATTTAGATTTACCGGTGAACATTTATTTTCCTCTTCTCAGCCTCTAATTTCTTTTTCTAAACCTCATGTTTCTCTTATTTTTAATTTCATGGAAGAATTCTTAACTACTCCTTCCGTTTGGAAACATGAGATATTTTAGGTAATGAACCTACACATTAAAAGGTGTCTAGATACATTAGTTTTATAAATTTAAAACATCTTATATTTTTAAACGGAGGGAGTAGCTCGATAGCTAGTACCTTCTTTGATTGCTTATCGTTTCTGTCTGGTTCTTTTACCAAGTGTATTGAAGAAATTTTGAAATTAAATTATCCAAAGCAATAAGAGAGGAATCTATTATTTCTTTTGTTAAACCGCAAGTTATTAGTAGTTGCTTCTTCTTCGTGACAGGATTAGCACTTCCTCTTGATACCTTAGGTTGGGATCATGGAAATATGTCCAATTAATAATATCTTTCGATCGTACGAAAGAAAAATACACATCAAAATGATGAATATATATCAGATGACTTTATGCACATTGTTTTCAGTGATGGTATCAATCAGAAGTAATATACCACAAGAAAAAGAATATCTTGTTCAATTATCTTTCAATTAGATATTTTGACTTTTTGTGCTACTTATTCTTTTATGTCTTGTTGCATTGAGCATTTGTTCTGCCAATTTGTTAGCTATATTCCCCTAACTCCTTGTGAATGCTAAACATGTTAACATTCATGTGCCACAGTGTTCTTGCATTCCTTGTAATCTATGTGTAGCATTTTTCAAACTCCTGAAATATGCATGTACTTTCATAAGAAATGAAACTGGGAGAACCGTGAAAAGAATATAATTAAGAGTGGTGAAGCCTTTTTACTTCTTCTTTTTTGTGTAGTGATCGATCATGATCCATGAGTACCACCAGTATATAATGAGCAGCCAATATTGCTGAAGTCATCGATTTCTTTAATCACCGGATGCTAGCACTACCATGGATCCATGATGTTGATAATGACAAGAACATGCGTCTGACACGTAGATATCCTCAGTTTCTACGTAGTCTGTTAAATAGAGTATTTGAGTTCGTGATTTGGTACCCGGCCCATGTGTTGAGATTTATTCGACCAACTTGTTGCCGACATAACGTTATGATACGAACGAACGCATGGAGGAACCAAGCATATCATTCCCATCCCGTGCTTCTAGAAGAATATGGTACACATCTTGTACCGATTAAATGACAAACCATATGCATGCATGCATTCAACTGGATATTGGTTTTTTATTGGCGTGTCAACACAACTGTCTAGCTAGCTATGTGATGAAAACTTCAAACAATTATTTGTCATGTCGATCTGAAGAAATTGACCGTGCTTTCATACTACCATGCTACTGTTTACACTTAATTATTTTCTTATTTCCCAAGATTAACATCGACCAATAATTCTTCATCCATTCTAGTCTTGTTTGAGCTGCCCGTACGTTTATTTATTGTGGTTGTGGATATAGCACGTTGTGGTGATCATCCTTCCCTTTGCTTTCTGATGGGTGCAAGTATCAAATTCTGACACGCACATTTCCCTTTGGGGTTCGGTGCTGCTGCTACCACATGCCACCTGGCAGAGCTTGCCGGAACATGAAAGGAGACAGCTTTTGGGGTTAGGCATGAGTCATACACGTAAGTACGTACGATCAGATCGAATTCAACTCATCATTTATCCCGCCGAAGAAAAGATATCTAGGAGCGGAAGCTTTTTTTAGACGCACTCTAGTACTCGTGTCATCGTGTGTTGCCATGTTCTCCCACGTATTCACTCTACTTGCCGAATGGCACCTAACTTTGTATGATCATGTCTTGTTTGGAGGGGAGAAGGCGCAAGAAAGATTAATAATGATCTGGCTTCTTGGTCACCATATATCATGTGGCATGCCTAACTAGCTACTACTTAAGGCCTAGGCCTAACTTATGCCTAACTAGTTTATTCTTACATTATATAATAGTCATTTGTTTGAACGCGAAATGCATGATCAAATGTCAAATTTGATTGATTTAAAACTTCATTGTATGTGTTTAAGTCATATGTGTTGTTACAAAAAAATTTGGATTGTCTAGAAGCGACAAATATTGGATTCTCGAAGATTTTGTTTGAGTAGACAATAATTGAATCGATTTTACAAATTTCTTCATATAGATGAAAAAGTCATTCAGTGTATTATACTCTTTTTTTATCTAGTATGCGATATTGTCTTCGACGACTGAGAATTTACAATTTCTCAATCATATGCCACATATGCAGATTTGAAGCACATTACTAGGCTAGCAAGTACTAGTGTAATAGTACTACCTCTTTTAAAACTATAAGATGTTTTAGTTTTTCCTGAATTCTAGGCATTTTGACGTCTTTTAGTGTGTTGGTTCAGAAGAAATGAGTGAACCAATATATTAAAATACGTCTAGATAATATGTGTATGTGTTTAAGTCATATGTGTTGTTAAAAAAAGTTGGATTGTCTAGAAGCGACAAATATTTGATATTTGGAGATTTTGTTTGAGTAGAATAAGAATTGAATCGATTTTACAAATTTCTTCATACAGATGAAAAATTCATTCAATGTATTATACTCGTTTTTTTATCTAGTATGCGATATTGTCTTGGACGACTAAGGATTTACAATTTCTCGGTCATATGCCACATATGCAGATTTGAAGCACATTACTAGGCTAGCAAGTACTAGTGTAATAGTACTACTCTGTGTTTTAGTTTTTCATGAATTTCAGGTATCCCGACGTCTTTTAGTGTGTTGCTTTGGAAGAAATGAGTGAACATATATATTAAAAGATGTGTAGATAATATGTTTTAGAAAAATTTAAAACATTTTAATTTTAGAACAGAGGAAGTATATGTCAATTTATCTTGCCTGATCCAATATTTTTCTTTAGAAGAAGCACCACATATTTGCGAAAAGTGTCTTTGGCAAATGGGCATCCGTGCTCCCTCACTTTCAGATTTTTGAAAAAATTGAAAACCCTACACTTCTATGTCTCCAAAAAATAAATAAACTGAAGAGGGGTCACGAAGACCCCAAAGCTGCCATTAAAATCCTGTCGGTGGGTACAATATGCAAGCAGGCCCCTTACAAGAAGATAATTGCAGAGAAGACCTGCGAATAAGCAAGGAGGACCCTAAAGGAAAAACTAGAAAAGCAATCAGGTCCTTTACACCCTCCACCGTCGCTGAGCTCTCGTCGCCGGCCATTTTGATCCAGCCGGGGACAGACCACTTGGCCAGAAGGAGATGGTGAAGTCCGGCGCATAGCTCCCAGTTGGCCTCCTTCCTAGAGATTGAAAATGCGCCCTCGATGCGTGACTCGGGCCCTTCCTGGGCGAAGTTGCCGGTGGCAATGAAAGCCACCGCGCTGGATGCTTGTCAAGGCAGCAGAGCAGCATGGACACTAGCGCCATCGTGGATCTCCTTCTCTCCCTCCTCGCCTCCTTGGCTGGCCAGGTTGATGAGAAAGCCAACGATGCCATTGAGTCACAACCACCGGTGCTTATGACGGGTTCCCGCAAGATGAGCCACAAACGATGCCTCCCACCACGAGATCTTGACGCCGCGGTTCGTCGGCGACCCACTGGAGCAGCACCCATGCACCAGTGGAGAAGAACCCCCCTCCTTCCCTTACCAAACCACTTCTCCGCTCTAGTCCATCCCTCCCCTCGCCTTCACGGAGGCCGGAAAGAGAGACCAAAAGAAAGCATAACAGCAGAGGAAGGGAAGGAACAGACACACCTTGAGCTTATTTGCGGAGATCCCTGGGGAAGCGCCGCCCCTCGATGTCTCCGATCGCCGGAGACCACCACCGCGACGCCACCAACTCAGGATGCGCCGGATCTGGCACAAACAGACTGGTGCCCTACTCCAAACTACCAGCAACTCGCCAAAAAACATATATCTAATCCTACTAACTACTCTGACACCTCTCCCTCTCCCTCTCTGGCCGGAAAAGCCGCCGGAGAGGGGTCGGGATTGGGCCAGTCTCTAGAGGTCAATGACCAAGTGCGGAAGAGAAAGAAGAGAGACGGGGTTGGGAGAGGAGAGCTTAATCCCTGTCTCCAAAAATTATGACGTTAAATATAAAGATAGATATATACATGAGGAGTGTATGCAAAAGAAATGTTTTATTAAAAAATACATTGTATTTTAGAAATAAAAAATACAAATTTCTGACAAAAAAGATATACATACTATTGTTACTACTATTTACTGTCGAAAATTTGTCTTTTATATCTTTCAAAATATAAATGTTTTAATGAGTTTTTTTCGTATAGTCATCTTATATATATGTATCTATATATTTAACGCCATAATTTTTTGAGACAAAAAAGTGTGAGGTTTTGAAATTTTCAAAAATCTGAAAATAAAAGGAGCATTGGTGCCCATATGCACAAAATCTCTTCTCCACATATTTATGCATGCAAACAAAGCTTGTCCCAGTCTCTTTTTTTTTTCAGAATATGCACATGCACTGAATGTTAACAGGAATCTGGTTCTCTGCCTTGGTGTACCGGAAAGGTGCACAATATCCAGGAAATTAATTCGTGCTGTCATTTTCGGAAACATGCCGAAAATCTCCCGTCGGTGTGCACAGGCGGTAACTTGCACCTCTGGACAATCTTACTGCTACGCGTTCTAAGCTACCACTACCATGGAGTAGTACATGTCACTAGCTTAACACTTTTTGCCAATAAAATAAAATAAAGAGCTTAATAATACGTACTCGAATAAATTAGTAGCAGGCCCGGGTTAGCGTCTAGGCCGGGGGACAGAAGCAGCCTTCTCGATCGTGCGGTTTCGCGCTGCCTCGAAAACAAAACAAAAAGGATGGAGGAGGAAACCGGCGGTGAATAACGTGTGCGCACGACGGTGTTGGATACGTCCCCGCAAGTCCGCAACCCATACAGCTCGTACGTCTGCACGTGCACGTCTATGTACGTTGGCATGCAAATGCGGCGAGGCAAGTGGGGCAGCAACTACTACTGCGAGGCGGATAATGGCGAGCCTATCTGTAGGTGGGCCGACCGGCCGGCTAGCTAGCGGGCCCGTTGCGGGGCCAGAGGCGCGTGCACGCACGCCTGCGCTGTCTCGAATATCTGTCTCCTCCACGTGGGCCAGCGTCTAGTCTAGTCTAGTCATCGTCTCATAGTATCTAGTTAGAGTGCTAGACGTCGATCGGACCATGCATGTTCCTGAGGTCCTCTTGCTCGACGACCCTATCTATAGCTAGACGTTTTTTTTTGAACAGGAGCTAGACGTAGACACAAGGGGGATACTCGTGGTCTCGTGCATATTCACGGAGGAGGTCGTAGCTAGCTATAGGCACGGACGGGCCAAGCATACGTCGATTTCACGCCCAGGATGTAAGATACGTCGATGGATGGACGCACCTTCCACTATTTATTTTCTCGGGACCTTCCACTATTTTCGTACGCTTATTATTGTGGGTGCTCCATGTAAAAACGGAGAGATCGGTGGCGTGCGCGCTCTCTCGTGTACCCTCCGTCGATGTCTACGTACGTTGAACAAACGAGAGATCGAGAAGGGCCGCCCGGCGGGCAATGAATGCAACGGGAGAGCTCCATCTCCCAGCAGTACTAGCACGAGAATGTGCAGCTAGCGAAAACGCGCAACATGTGCGGCTACTGCACTGCACGTACGTACCTACGAGATCGACGATGCCGATGGCCACCCGGTCAGGGATGCAGAATTAGCACAACTGAGACAAGTGAGATACATTATCATTTTTAGACTATTAAAAAAACTTAAAACTAAATGGAATAAGTGGGATAAGCTAGATTTGACATATCCCGCTTATCCCACCTAAATTAGAGTTAATTTAATAGTCTAAAAATGATATCCTACTTGTCTTAATTGTCCCATCTCCCTACACCCGGTTGCATCATCCCACGCAAATAACACTGTGATGATTAACGTATCGATACAGCTTTCGGCAGGAAAATATCTTGTGACACGTTCAAAAAAGAGGTCGATATCTATCTCGCTCGCTCGCCCCGAACGTTTCCTACTGCACGACGTGTACCTAAAGCTAGTAGGTGTTGAGATTTGGGTGGTACTTTTTTTTCCGAAAAGAAAAGATTACGACTGATGCGATTGGCGCCGGCCGGAGAGAGACCAACTCGGCCAGAGCACCAAATGGCGCTGTGGCAGCTAGCATGGCGACCTGGCAAAGGTCACATTGACCATGCATAAATATCAGGCAGGGGCAGGCCGTCTTTCCTCTCTTTAGTTTGGCACTTGT
Source organism: Avena atlantica (assembly GCA_910589765.1). Classification (NCBI taxonomy): domain Eukaryota; kingdom Viridiplantae; phylum Streptophyta; class Magnoliopsida; order Poales; family Poaceae; genus Avena; species Avena atlantica. The sequence continues at coordinate 353,016,402 of OU342734.1, forward strand.
CCCAGGCAGGCACGCGTGCACGCAGCCGCGCGCGCGTGGGTGGCACCGGCACCTAGCAAATGGCAATGCAAGTCAAAGCGTCAAACTTTTAGGCTTCACGCACCCGCTCGACCGATTTGGATCCATCCATCTGCATCTCATCTTGTTCGTCAATATATGGCCGACACCAATTCTAAGGTTATCTTTATCGGACCGATCCATCCGGTCGTCTTAAATAGTTTGTTTCTATCCGTTTGGATCAGGCTGTGGTTGATTTGAGCGTGATTTGGACTGTTCGCCCGACCGCGCCCAGTGGTGTGACCCATTTGTCCACGCCTGGTTATTGTCAACGCCGGCGCATTTTCAGTGGCTTTCTGCCGTCACGCCGTCTCCCGCCTTTCTTTTCCGTCGCTTCCCGCGAGTTCTGGGGTTTCCCGTCGCGTCCAACCGTAGCCATAAAAAGGGGAGGCCGCCGAGATATCTTCGTCCAGACCGGCATCACCCACAACACAAAAAAATCATTCCTGACCGCCAGCGTCGATCCGACGAGATCCGTGGCAACCCCGACGTCGGCAGAGAAGAGGGGCCCGAGCGGCCGTGGTGGTTGTCGTACCTGCCGTTGCCACGACGCTCTCACTACAACTACAATATTACCACCGACGAGCGTTTTTCGTGGGTGGTGATGGAGCGCGTCTTTCTGCCAGAGCACCGACAGCGTGTAGCGCTCATGGGAGTGTGTGACGAGCTCCGTGAAGCATTGCAGGCCAATCTTGAGGTGGATGGCCATGGCGAACTGGGTGCCCGGGTCGAAATCTTCGGACGACGACGACGGTGAGGGAGAGCGTGGTGGCGCCGTGATTTGGCCGCGTCCTCCACGCCTTCCTCGACGTCCACAGCCACCGCGCCCTCCCCTCGATCCAGCGCTGCCGGCCATGGCTAGCTATAGGTAGTGGAGAACGAAAAGGAGATGGAGGAAAGGATGGTGTTCTGTGGGGGAGAAGATGGACGCAGCCTACCAGTTAAAAAGGGCAGCATCGGATGCCGGCGCGGAGACCGAAGAGACGGCATTGAAGTGTCCAGCCCGTCAGTGTGTCGTCTCATCGCCATTGATGACGTAGGCTGCCGTCGGTTAGCCTTCCGCGCAGCGCCTCTAAATCGCTGCCGCAGTTGCGTCTGAATTGGTGCCGTTGCGCGCGTCTGAATCAACGCCGCGGTGGCTGACGGGTGGGCCAGCGGCACCAACGGACATGACACCCGAATTGTCCGCGTGCATCCGACCCGACGCAACCGTTACCCAGATTAGATGCACGAATGGATCGAGTCGAACGCGTTTTTTCGGATGAGTAGGCCCACGTTGGGCGCCACGCACGTTCCCGCGTGTCCGCGTGGACTGATTAGAACACGCGCGGACCATTTGCATGGGCCGAGAGGGCATCTCCACCGGACCTACACAAATAGTCCGCACAAACGCGTCGGGATGTGCGCGGCGCCCTAGCAACACGATCTATCCAGACTAATCATGCCAGACCGACCCGTTAGTGACCAAATCTAATGCATGGATGGGTATGTTCGGACAGACACGAATATAGGCTGACTCAGATGCAGACAAACAATGGGCATTTTTCTTATGGGCCGGTTTGTCCGGTTTCATCCATTTGAATTGCGCTGCTAATCGGACCGACCGAACCACGACTGACCACGACCTAATCCAATCGGACAAAAACGAAATGTTTTGAATCGTTCGTTTGAGATGCCCTAACGCTACTCCTGTAGCGCCGGCACGCACACGTGACCTTCAAAGTGCCAACTGAGGCTACAGCTGCAGCTTTACGCACGCTGTAACGTCGTCTTTCAGTTGTTCAAAACTTTCGGCTGGCCCGCCGGCGCCGTTCAATCCCGCCGCCCCCCTTTTTCGACCTTTGCGGCCGTGCCTCCTCGTCCCAGCGTTCACACCGCGGCCGCCGATGGTCCGTGCACTAGCAAACGTGCTGAGCGACCGCCAGTCGTAACATGTGGGTAAAAAAAGGTTACTCACAAGAGACTTCTTGCTGTCATCCCAATTACATTTAGCCATATTGTCTATCGTGAGTAAAACATTTTTAATTAGGAATCACATGAAATATTTATCTTTAGTGGGAGTTTTAACTTTCAAAGGTATTTTCCAAAAAAAATCCACCAATTGCATGTTAGGTGCTGCTTGAAACCAATGTTTAGGGACCAAGGACAACTCTTTTGCAACGGTAACATGTTTACTTTGCACAATGTTAAAGATATTGACGTGCTAATGGTATGAATCCTAATACTATATCTTTTCAAAATCTGACCGTGACACCATCACCAATTTTGAAAAGGCTTATATCAAAGAACTCATCTTTAACTCTCATAAGGCCTTTCTACAATGGTGAGTTGGTCGGTTTATTTTAAACTTGAGCCTACGACTTTTGGGATAGATATTTATTGTGTAACAACTCATGTGACACACTCTCTTCATTAAGTAACTTAAACAACCATTTGCTTGTAAATATTTATTGAGGTCGGTACAGTACATCTTGGGCCAAAAAGAAAAGTCCAGGCTCCTACGTGTCGTCCCCGTGGGCGACGGCAGTGGCGTACCTAACCCCCGCGCCGCCCCTCCCCTTCCCATCTCCCTCCCCCGCCGAAACCGGTGGGAGCCACCGCGGCTAAGCCCGGCGGTGCCGATGGCGGCGGTTGTCTTCTACCCGCGTGTGAGGAGGGCCTCGCGGGGTGGCCTTGTCAGGTGGCGGTGCAACTCGAGGCGGTGTGGGCTCGACTTGGGAGATGGCGTGGCACGGCTGCGACGGGACGGTGTGGACGGAGCGGTGTTGCTGGGTGGTAGGAGGAGCTGGGTGCGGGCGGTTTTGCTCCCGGTGGCATGGGCCCAGGTCTAGGTCAGGTTGGGCCCGATCTGGGTCGATCTAGCCCTGGCCAGAGCATGCTAGTGCTGGCTCGCACTGGTTCCTGCGTGCCTTCCCTCGATGTGTGGTGTCTAGGGTGCCGGATCTTTCCAGGCGGGCATGTTGCGGCGGCCAACCGATAGGAAGCTGCTAGGAGTGACTTGTGGGCGACTCGAGGGGGGCATGTCTGCCGTACTCATTGCTCCTATGCTTCTTGCGTGCCGCTCCGACACCATGTTCGTCTGTGCAATCCCGGATCATGGTGATGTTCTTGCTATCTCCCGGGTGCGAGATGATTTTTCCTTAGACTAGAAGTGGTCAGGTTGGCTTCGGTGAGCACGGTGGCGCCGGAGCTGTTGTTTGGCAGCATGGATCTGTAGTGGCAGCAGATCTACCGGTGGACGAAGGAGTAGGGGATATTTCTAGGGTTAGTGTTGATAGTGACACACTTGCTGCAGTGTGGCGGCGGGGCTTCACAGCCCATATATTCGAGCTCGGCCAGGACAGGGAGGGCCTGGTTTTCCCATGTTGTTGCATCCGGTCGACTACCGTCTTCTAGCCGTGGAGGCAGTTCCCTCCCGCGTTCCTCTGCATCGTCGATCCTCACCAGAGTTTCCTCTTTTATGTCTTACTAGCCTTGCAACATGGGTCACGACGAGACGACGGTGGTGGCTGCAAGACCGTGGTGGCGTGTGGTGGCGGACGACGAGCGCGAGTTTGGTGGGGCAATATGGAGCGTCCAAGAGTGTGGTTTTTTGAGGGTTCAGGAGAAACCCTTGTCGTCTAGAAACCAATGCGGAGATGCTTATGGGTGTTCCTTTCCTTCCTAAAGGGAATCTGATACGTTGAAAACGTATCTATAATTTTTGATGTTCCATGCTTGTTTAGTATATACTTTGCTTTGCTTTGTCTACACTTTGAGGTGTTTTTATATATTTTTCTGGACTAACCTATTAACAAGATGCCACAGTGTCAGTTGCCTGTTTTCTTCTGTTTTTTGGTTCCAGAAAAGGCAGAAAATCAATATTCTCAGAATTGGACGGGACAAAATCCAAAGTCAATATTTTACTGTGGGGAACATGGAGCCAGAATACGATACGGAGGGGAGCCACCAGGGGGCCACACCCCTAGCCACGCGGCTGGGCCCAGCACGTTCCTGGGGGGTGCGGCCGCCCTGGCTGCCCCCTGCCTCGCCTCTTCGCCTATGAAGACCCCTAGATACCGAAACCCTAAGGACCCAATCAATCTCCCACGAAACAGTCTGTAGCCGCCGCCACCATCGTCCCTAGATCGGGGGATCTGAAGCTCTTCCCGGCACCCTGCCAGAGGGGAGATCATCTCGGAGGCCTTCTTCTTCATCATTCCAGCCTCCGGTATGAAGCGTGAGTAGTTCCACCTTAGACTACGGGCCCATGTAGTAGCTAGATGGTTGTATCTCCTCCTTTGTGCTACCATGTTTAGATCTTGTGAGCTTCGTTCATGAGCAAGATCATCTATTTGCATTCATGCATGTTCTGTTTGCGGGGATCCGATGGATATTGAGATTACTATGTCAGATTGATTAATGGTTTTGTCTTATTGATTCTATCATGTCTATGTTGTTTGAGATCTTGCATGCTCTTAGTTTCTAGCAGCTATCTTGGCCAAGTAGATGCTAGTGACTCCAAGAGGGGGTATTTATGCTCGATAGTGGGTTCATGCCTCTATTTAATCTAAAGGAAGTGACAGAAATTTCTAAGGTTGTAGATGTGCTGTTGCTACTAGGGGGAACACTACTAGGAAAATGACTATAGGTAATCAGCTCATCCGTGGCTCACATGGTTGAAATGCCCCACGGCTAAAACAGGCGTGGCTCACCTATGGGCAGTGCCCTACTAGTAACTAGAACAACTGTGGCGCACGCCAAACATCCGTAGCGCATATAGGGTAGGTGCGCTACGGTTGTTTGTGTCAACCGTGGCGCACATGGGGGGGTGCGCTACTCCTAAGCGCATTCCCCCCTCTGCTGTGAAATGGCCAGACACATCCGTGGCGCACTATGGCATGTGCGCCACGGATGTTACTCCTCCCTGTGGCGCACTAGGGCAGAGTGCGCCACGGATGTGTCGATTTTTTTTACAGCACTTTATGTGCACATGTGTGACCACATCCACCACCCCACACTTCACTTTCCCCTTCTTCTTCCTCCTTAGATCTAGTCGGGATCTTCTCCTTCCCACCTCAATTTCTCCACCCATTCACCATTTTTAGCATGTAGAACTTGCCTTGGATGTTACATAAGTAATAGAGGAAGGTCTCCGGTCTCTCATGTCCTTCTCCGGTCTCGCGCGCACACCTCTCCTTTCCATCTTTCTCGCGATCGGTCTCTCATCTCGGTAAGTTGTCCATGTAAGGATGTGTTCATGTGTATATGGATGATATGCTCATATGTATGTAGATGATCGATGCTCATGATGTGTGTGTGTGGAGAGGATCGATGGTCATATGTGTGTGTATATGGAGAGTATCGATGATGCTCATGCATGTGTTTATGGAGAGGATAATGATATGTTCATGTGTGTATGGATCGGTCTCTCTCTCTCTTGTGTTTGTATGTGAACAAGTTGCCATTTGTTTTGCCAAAATGTTGATTCATTTCCATTTTGGCAAGACTTTGGCATTTCGCAAAGGTCCTAATTTTAGGATAGGTCATGCCGAAATTTTCTATCGACCATTGCATGCATGCATTCATTATGTGGTTCTAATAGACTTCTAATTGTACCGTGTACACCGTGCAGGAAAAAATGGTACGCATGATGAGCGAAGGCATTGTGGCTAGATTTTTGAAATGTGCGACGGCCGACATGATACGAAATAACAAGACGAATATAAGATGTCCGTGCAGAAGATGCAAACTCAACTGGGTGATCGACCCAGATTCTGGGAATCTGCAGGCGCACCTGCTCCGCCATGGTTTCATGGATGGATACACTCGTTGGATAAGCGATGATGAAGACGATGGATATGGTGAAGGTGGCCAACATGACGATGATCATCATCACGGCGAGAACGGGCGAGATGATGAAGAGTCTCCTGGAGATGGTGAAGGTGCGGAAGCAGACCGGGATGATGATGATCTAGATGCCGGAGGAGCAGACGACGATGGAACAACGTCCGGCTGGGTGCGGGACCCTTATGTGCAAGAGCTGTTTCTCAAGCAGATGAGTAACGCCAGGGCTGCCGCTAGAGAGAAAGCCAAGCTTGCGCAACTTGAGAAAGACGCGGTTACTCCCTGTATGAAGGATGCAGGCCCGATGATACCCAGTTGAATGTAACGCTCAAGGATATGGAGATGAAGGCAAAACACAAATTGAGCGACGCAAGATTCGACGATATGATGGCATTCTGGCACGATCGTCTCACGACTGTGCCGTGCTAATGACACAGATACCTAGACAAGGCGAAGCAGAGGTTCAGTGGCATGAAGTCTCACGACTGTGCCGTGCTAATGACACAGGTACTTCCGGTCGCACTAAGAGGGATAATGGACGAGCACGTCCGTGAAACGTTATTTGGCCTATGCAAGTTTTTCGACGTCATCTCTAGGAAGTCGATTGGCGTGAATCAGCTCGGGAGGCTACAGGAGGAGATCGTGGTGATACTATGTGAGCTTGAGGTCTACTTCCCACCCGCATTCTTCGACATTATGGTGCATCTGCTGGTCCATGTCGTGGAGGACATCGTACAACTCGGGCCGATGTTCCTCCGCAGCATGATGGCGTTCGAAAGGATGAACGGACACATCAAAGGATACGTTCGCAACAGGCCCCGTCCAGATGGAAGCATAGCCAAGGGCTTTCTGGCCGAAGAGTGCATCTCTTTCTGCACGAATTATCTAGACATCGAGAACCCTGTCGGTCTTCCCGTCAATAGGCACCTTGGCAAGCTCGACGGATCTGGTCACCGAGAGGGTCGTCGCATACTGCATGCAGACTTCGATTTTCGACGCGTAGTCTTTGATCGAGCAAACCTCGTCGCGCTACAGCATTTAGAACTGGTCGATCCTTGGGTACAGAAGCACAAAAGGTTAATCGAGAAGAAGTACAGTGACCGGGGCATACAGAGGACGCAGGGAGAAATAATCAAAGAGCACAACTCAGATTTCACGCGTTGGTTTAGGCAGACGCTCCTTGATAATCCCCCGCGATCGCATTCTTCTGACACGGAAAAGATCATATTCACCTTGTCGCAGGGACCGATGCAAAACCTGGTGACCTATCAGGCGTATGATATCAACGGCTACACATTCTACACGGAGGAAAAGGACAACAAGTGTGATTATCAAAACTCAGGCGTAACGTCGGAATTCTACACCGATGACAACGTGAAGGAAAGATTCTACGGAAGAATCGAGGAGATCTGGGAGCTCGACTACTGTGGAGAAAAGGTGCCGATGTTCCGTGTCAGATGGGCAAAGAGCGTCGAAAGAGAATACCGGTATTTCACAACCATGGTTATACCCGAAGCAGCCAAATCCAAGGCCGCCGGTGCAAACGTGGCCGCGAAAAATGAACCGTGGGTACTGGCTACCAAAGTGGACCAATGTTTTTTCATTACCGACCCGACAAAGCCTAGCCGTGTTGTCGCGAGGAGAGGAAAAAGAAACATCGTCGGAATGGATGGAGTCGCCAACGAGCAAGACTTCGACCAGTACGACGATCCAAAGATTGAAGATGACGACGACTAAGATGCAGCAACATACATCACAAGAAGAAAAAGGACAACCCTACCAAAAAAAGGTAGCCCGTTCGAAAGAAGAAACATTAAAGTGCCAGGGCTAAATTATTCAACCGCGATAAAGAAGGGAAAAAAGATTGTAAAACGCTAGCTCAAAGAATATTGTAAAACGCGTGGTCGAAAAAGATTGTAATATTCATGGATCTGTTCTTATGAAATTTAGTTATACTTTGAATCATATTTGTACCACTTTTATGACATATATTATCACTTTTGGGCATTTTTGGAATATTTAAAAGTATTTTAAAAACAAAACAAAACTTCTATGGCATATATCACCCCTTTTGGGCATTTTTTGGAACATTTAAAAGTATTTTTAAAATAAAAATAAAAAAGTGGGGCACCAGGATTCGAACCTGGGTGCTCACAAGTTTAGAATAGAGCAGTGGGTAGAACCAGTGGGATAAAACAGTGCTAGTGTTAACTAGTGGGGTGGCCGCCCTCTTATCTGATAGTCCAACCCACATAGGCGTAGCGCACCCTGGCCAAGTGCGCTACGGATACGCCTATGTGGGTTGGACTAGTCAGCCGCGCGTGCCACGTCCGCCTCTCTCATCCCCATCTCACAGACACCACACCGCGCCGCTGCTTTCTCTCGATCCGCCACCGCCGCTGCTTTCTCGATCCGCCATCGCCGCGCTGCGCTCTCGAGGAGGAGGAGGCCCGCGCCGCTGCCGGTCCATGGAGGAGGAGGAGGCCCGCCGCTTGTGGAGGAGGAGGATCGCGCCGCTCGAGGAGGTGGAGGCCGCCGTCGTCCACCCGTCGTCCGCCCGTTAGAGGTGAGCGTTGCCCCTCCCCTGTCTCTCCCTCTCTCCCTCTCTCCCTCTCTCTCCCTCTCTCCCTCTGTCCCTCTCTTTTGTTTAGCGTAGACTGATAACCTGAATGTAAAGTGTTGTGCACTCGTGTTCAGCATGGTTTCGTGTTCAGATGACAGATTTGGACCTTTGATCTACTGCTACTAGCCTGCTAAAATTTTCCTTAAAAAAATTTCCAAATGTAAACCATGATGCTGATGGCCACCAAATCTTTAACTAGAGTTGAGTCTGCATATTTCGTTTATGCTCACCAGTTCACCCCAAGAGGTCAAGAGGCTCATTTTTACCTTATTAGAGATCCTGGCGTTCCCAAAATTACTAGGCTGTTTCATAGATTCAGTGTAGTTTTATTACCCATGGCATGTGATATAGTACTCACTACACAGGTTCCAAACGTACGGAACATATTTTAACTTTGCTAAAATGAACATCTGTCAGGCTTAATTGTCGCTTACTGCACCAGTTTCTAATGAACTGGATGAGAATTGGATAACAGGGTTTGTTTACTGAGAAAGTTATGTTTTTTTCTTAACAAAAGGAAGCTATGTGTTTTGATGAATTGGATAACAGGGTTTGTCGCTGTCGTTATTGATCTTTTTATCTATCTCTAATTTCTGGGAGGATTATTGGAGTGATTTAGCTTTGTGCAATGCACTTCAGTTTTAATGATCATCGATGGCTTTACCGTGTCAAGTCTTATGATTCCAACTGTTATTACCATTGTGCTACAGGCATATGTATATGCACTGAATTCAGCAATAACATGTTCCTCTGTTTCTGCATGCCAAGGCAGCAGGACCAACTTAGATTTACACTGAGCTCATTACTGGGGGAGAAAAAGAACTGAATTAGCATATGCATAGTAGTAGTTTCCTGCTTTGATCCTAACATTTCTGAATTCCAACCAAAACCATGCTTGCAATTTTCATTCTAAATCTTGCCCAAGATCGCCTGACCAGTTGCTCTGTCTATATTGGCTGCCTTACCCATCATGCTTCCTCCAGCAAGGGTCAGAATGGAACAAATATACACGATCAGATCATTCACATTGCGCAGTGGAGTGTTATACTACTTATTTCTTAGCAAGCGCCATGGTTGCAATAGGTTTTTTTGCATACTGCCATGGTTTCCATGGTTGCAACAGGTTTTTTTTTGCATACTTCTATGGTTGCCATCTGCCATGGTTGCATGGCCTTTTTCCTCAAGTAAATTTTGCATCTTATCTAAATTTTGCATCTTATCTAAATTTATCAAAGAACCAAAATAGGTTGCTGTCAAGAATTAGCAGTAGGTTAGTTTATCTAAATTTTGCATCTTATGTAAATTTTGCATGAACTTTGTCCTCAAGTTAGCAGTAGGTTATTTTTTTAGGTTTAGTTAGTTGCTGTCAAGAATTAGGTTACTATTAGCAAGCAGTAGGTTGTGTAGTTGCTGTCAAGAAATAGATTGTGTAGTTGCTGTTAGCAAGCAGTAGGTTTCAGAGGATTAGGATTAGGTTCAGAGGATTAGGAAATTTAAATGTTTTCAAAGTTGCCAGCAAGAATATAGTGTACATAATAGAAAATAAGGAGCAACTGGTAGTACAATAGAACAAGAACAAAACCTGGTGATAGTAGTAGCAACAACAAACTGTGACAAGATCAATAGATCATAAATAAAATCAGCAGCATACTTGCTGTCATATTTGTTATCAATAGATCCATACTTGCTTTCATATACTTGCTGTCATATTTATTGTCATACTTGCTGTCATATACTTGCTGTCATACTTGTTGTCAATGACAGTTGATATAATCTGTGGTGACATAATTGTAGCACTTGAAATTGTGCTTGTGCTTGTATATGAAGCACTTTATTATGTGTGTATGCAGGTTCTTGTATGAAATGAGTCCCGATTTTTGCCGGAATGTTGATTAACTTCCGTTTCGGCAGAAATCGGGCACTCCTAGTTTAAGAAAATTAGCAAAGGTCATGCCGGATTTTTATGTGCATTTAACCAATTATTTGTTTTTTATTAGTGCGAAGATGTGTGACAACGACGAGGATGGATGTTCTAAGCGCATCAGCGCTGAAGGAGAACTAAGACCTCCGAATAAACAATTGACATTCTGGGAGGCGACCCAGCGGCTAGAAGACGATGAAGAATACCATCCTTCAGAGAGCGAGGATGATGAGATGGAAGACGCGGAGGAAGAAGCCGAAGGAACAGCGGACGATGAAACCACTAATGGCGGCGAGGGAACAGGGAGTGGTAGCAATCCTCCTAAGAAGAAGAAGAAGCCGAAGGACCGGCGCCCGAACACGGTCGGCACGGTCAGGGAGGAAATTACCGAAGTGAGCCCATCAGGGGTTCCTTTGGGGCCCGCCCTTGTCGTCAAAGGGTACGGTGGGCAAGTGGCGGCGATCACCCGGACAACCATCTTGATCAACACCGAGAATCTCCGGCATAAAGATAATGGCCACTTGCGCACACTCCTCTTCGAGAAGCTGCACGCAAGATACAAGTTCCCCGCTAAGTATCAGAACACAAATTATCATGGGAACGAAGTAAACAAATCCGCCCTCACAAAGATGAGCACCGCCCTGGCCAGCTGGAGAACCCGGATAAAGAAGAAGATCTATAAAGAAGACAAAAGTCTCGAGGAGATCCAGAAGATTGACCCGCAGATCACCGAAGATCAGTTGCGGGAGTTCAAGGAGAGGTGTGAATTCGAAAGAGCCCTGGCCAATAGTAATCGGGGAAAGGTGCTGCAGGCGATGAATATAGGTCATCACCATCTCGGATCTGGTGGATACAGAACCGCGGAGGCCAAATGGAATAAGGAGGACAAAGAGTATAGATCCAAGGGGATAGAAAACCCCTTTGCTAAATTCGAACCCGGGCAGGTTCGAAACTTCATCAGGGCCCGTTACCATGTGGACCCAAAACCAAACAACTCACCGTGGATCCTGCGGTGAAGGAATTCTAGGAAATTGTGGTAAGTATAATCTAATTACCGCGGATCAACTCGATTGCAATCTAATCGATGATCTAAATGTTTCACTGTTACTTCTTCTGCAGGAGGAGGAAATTGTTGCTAGTCATGGATCCCAGGGTTCCTCATCCCAGGGGTCGACGGCGGCCACCCGGTGGGATAACCCTTTTAACAGGGCGATGAACCGGGCCAAGAAAATAGAGCCGGTTACGAAGAAGCCATCGTCGGCTGGCCGTCTGGCCGACCTCGGGGGTAAGAATTGGGTGGATCATTTTGGTCCACCGCCGAGGACGTGTGTGGCGCCGCCGGGAAGGAGCGAGGAGGAAAACCGCGAGGTTCAAGAACTTAAGGCACAAGTGGCGCGGATCCCGTAGATCGTCCAAGACAACCTGGCAATCACCCTCACGCCTTTCCTGCCTAGCTTGGTGGAGTCAATAGCGAACTGGAGTGCGAGTGGTCGAGTAGGGCCGTGCCCGATTCCAAGCATGGTCAGCAGCCACTCGAACAACGCGGCGCCGACGAATCAGGCGAACTACGTGTTCGTGACTCCGCCAGCTAGCACTGCGGCGCCACAAGTGTTGGTGACTCCCCCTGCCATCACCGCGGCGCCGGAGTACATGTTGGTGCCCCCCTGCCATCGTCACGGCGGCACCGGAGCTCCAAGCACCCGTCGGTAGGGAGAATACACCGGCGGCCAGCACCGCGCCATCAAGCAGCCCTTCCGTCTCTTGCACGCCCGTCGCCGTATGCGGTGTGTCGACATTAGCCGATCTCGACGCCATCACAGTAAACAAATTTCTTTAATTACCGCCTTTCATGCCATCTATTACTCTTATGGCATCTCTGACAACGTCGTACATGTTTTCCGCAGACGGATGTTCCTTGCACTCTCTTATGCTACGTGAACAACGAGCTGAGGGATGTTGCCAAGGGTACCATCGTTCAACCCTTGCAGCGCACGTTCCACTCAAGGCTGATGTCAGATAGCGTGCACAGGGTTAAAATTAGTCGGGTGCTAAGGGGTTGCGATGACCTGGAACCTCCCATTCAACCCTCAGGAGCGGATGAAGAAGAGCCGTCTGTCCTCAGAACTTGCTTCGGCTTATTCTTGCTATGGCCAAAGAGCATGATCCATTTTGGGGACGGCGGGGGCCATCACGCCACAGATAACAGCACCGCATGTCATTCCAGCGACAAGCGGTGGCAAGGCCCCCTTACCGCCCTCGCCGTCACCTCCACGCGGTGGGTCGGATGATCATGTTGATGATATGCACATGGCGCAGGATCCGGCCGAGGATGACGAAGACTGGAATGATCACTTCTTCAACACTCAGTTTAGCAACAAAGACCTAGCTGGTGGCCCCACAGAGAAAGCCACTATCACCAAGCGTCTGTTTGGTTCTCAGGAGACGCCTCCAGCTTGCGCCTTTACAGAGCCAGCTGATACAACCAACCGGCCCTTTATTCTAAGCCCTGACACACTACATAGGGCGGCCGGTGCTCAGATTGCGGTGCCTGCCCTCTCTCCAAAAGGAAAAAAGGGCAGGAAAAGAAAATCTAGCAGCTCGAGCCAGCCGGTGGCGTCAACAACTGCGAATCCGATCAGGTTTCGGGACGGGCCACCAAGACCCGAGGGTACTATGTGGAGGATTCATGTGGCGGGTGAGCCCATGCTACCTAAGAATTTGCGGAAGCTGGCCAGTTCGGAACTGCAGAGTGTGCATGACGGTGTGTTGACGATAGAGAGACACTTTCTATCGGAGAAAGATCCCTCGCACCCGGTATTCGTGGTTAAGGTGCCACCAGGCTTGGGCTTCGTCGACAATGCCCCTGCGGATCTGTTCTTCCTGCGGTTTGACGACATCTTCAATATGTTCCACCTATACCCGCTGCACTATACCATGGTCTGTCTGTTTTCTCTCAGCCTGGCCATGCAGATCATTAGAGAGAACACACCGGGCATCGCTATAGTGGACCCCTACTACATGCGTGATGGCTGCTTGGGTTCCCCCGCCGAACAACGTATCGTGGCCTCGTATCTAAAAAGAATCCTCGTGGCGAACAAGACAAAGGAATACATTCCCGTGCCTTACTTTCCTGAGTAAGTCGTTATTCACTCGCCACCGTCGATTGGCTTTATTAGATCATCATCATTCTTTTTCCAACACATTCCATTTGAAGTTTTTGCACAGAGATGAACACTACACGCTCATCTCCTTATCGCCGATGCATTCCCACGCCACGTATTTCGACTCGGGGAGTCTAGAAAAGAAGAAAAACTACGACAAGATCAAGGAAGTTCTGGATGATGCTCTCACTGGCTTTGCCTCGACGGAAGGCACCACCTTCGTGCGTACGAAGGTCAAGTTCGGCAGACACGTCTTCAACCACGTAACGGAGTTCCCCTGCGTGAAGCAGCCGGAAAACAGTAAGAAGGAAGACTACTACGCACTCCATCACATGAGGGCGTTCCTACTTGACCAGCAGAATTCTACGCAGCCATATCATCTCAAACAATGGGCCTAAGCAAAGGCCAAGATCAATGATTCAGATATTAGACAAGAGATGTATCGCATCCAGCAGCAGTTTGGGGCAATCATCTTTCGTGATGTCATGACTTCGGGGGGGATCTTCTACGGAGGAAATATCCCGAATAACCGTGACATAGAAGATCGCCTAGAGATGCAGGGTGACTATAGGAAGTTCATGACGAGACAAGGCGTCCTCCCGTTCCCTAAGCCGAGCCAGAAGGCTTGATGTTGGCCTAGTTGTAGTTACAAACTATAGATGACCTTTGTGTGTGTGTGGACAAGTGTACTTATCTTATTAGGTTTATGAATCATCGCTTACTTATTTTGCTTATTATTATTATATATCAATAAATGCTTGGTTTTTTGCTTACTCTTTGGTCCTTTGCTCATTTTGGTCCTTCTTTTTTTCCTTACTCTTTTTTCGAGAATAATGCCGATGATTGAAATGTCGTGGCACACTATATATGTGAATGTGCTACGATGGGATTGTGAGCCTTGTGATATGCACAAGTCCAGGTCTTGTGCATCCTACTTGGCTCACCGTTCCATCATAGCATATTCCTGTGTCCAACGACCTATGTATATATATGAGGCATTCTTTTCGAGTTATTTTTGACTTTTTTGAGAATAATGCCGATGATTGAAATGTCATGGCACAATATATATGTGAATGTGCTACGACGGGATAGTTAGCCTTGTGATATGCACAAGTCCAGGAATTGTGCATCCTAGTTGGCTGACTGTTCCGTCGTAGCATATTCGTGTGTCCAACGACCTATGTATATATATGAGGCATTCTTTTCGAGTTATTTTTGTCTTTTTCGAGAATAATGCCAATGATTGAAATGTCGTGGCACACTATATATGTGAATGTGCTATGATGAGATTGTGAGCCTTGTGATATGCACAAGTCCAGGTCTTATGCATCCTACTTGGCTCACGGTTCCATCATAGCATATTCCTATGTCCAACGACCTATGTATATATATGAGGCATTCTTTTCGAGTTATTTTGTCTTTTTCAAGAATATGCCGATGATTGAAATGTCATGGCACAATATATATCTGAATGTGCTATGACGGGATAGTTAGCCTTGTGATATGCACAAGTCCAGGAATTGTGCATCCTACTTGGCTAACTGTTCCGTCATAGCATATTCCTGTGTCCAACGACCTAGCTAGTTATATATGAGGCATTCTTTTCGAGCTACTTTGGTCTTTTTAGAGAATAATGCCGATGATTGAAATGTCGTGGCACACTATATATGTGAATGTGCTACGATGAGATTGTACGCCTTGTGCTATGCACAATTCCAGGTGTTGTGCATCCTACTTGGCGTACGGTTCCATCGTAGCATATTCCTGTGTCCAACAACCTAGTTATATATGAGGCATCCTTTTTGAGTTTGCTCTTTTTGATTTAGGAGTACTTTCTATAAGTGTATCTTCATATGCGACTTTAATTATACATGTTTTTTCAATCACCGGTTAATTATTATTGTCAACTTGTAGGTGACGTGGTACGTCGTGTACAAGGGACGGGTTCCCGGAGTCTACGATGATTGGGAAGACTGCCGGAGACAGGTGCACCGTTTCAGCGACAATAGCTACAAAGGGTACAACACTATGGCGGAGGCGGAAGCTAGATACACGCGCTATCTAGCGGGAGTTAGGACAAGGAAACAGATGAAGACCTACACCTTCGTCGCGGCGGTGATCATGCTTATCTTCTTTGGTTGTTTATCCCGCGTTTATGTCTAGCTAGTTTAGATGTCTAGGCGAGCTTCCGAGCTCTAACTTGTTCGATCGACACATGTATTCGCATGTCACCAACTACTACTTTGTAACTTGATCGAAACAATGTAACTTATACTATGTATTCATGTATGAGACTTATCTATATGTATTTGTTTCAATCTTGTTTTTCATATTGTGTATTTATATATATAATTGTATATCTTGTATCTGTGTGTGTATATCTGCTGTAATATTGTATATAATATGTATTATATATAATCTGGCTCGGAAATTAAAAAAACAAAAAACACACCTGTGGCGCACATGATCTACCTTCTGTGGCGCACTACACCTAAAGCGCACTATAGAAGCTTAGTGGCGCACTGGGAAGTGCGCCACAGAAGATCCTACGCGTAGCGCACCTGCCCACACAGCCGTGGCGCACTAGCAGGTGCGCTACGCCTATCTCGACACAACCGTGGCGCACTAGGCAGTGCGCCACGACTGAGAGATAGCCGTAGAGAAAGGCACGTGGTGCACTGCTAGTGCGCCACAGATGATGTTTTCAGGTGCGCCACTAAATGTTGTTTTCCTAGTAGTGGAAAACAACGGTCTCTTGTTCATAGAACAAGTGGATTGTTTACCTTACACACTTTGCTTAAATTAGTTATCTGTTGCTTGTAACTTAATACTGGAGGGGGTCGGATTATAACCTGAAGGTGGATTACTAGTCATAGATGCAGTTGGATGGCGGTCTATGTATCTTGTTGTATTGTCCAATCGAATCTCATAGGATCATGAATGTCTAGTATTGCATTGTTATGCTTTGCTCAGTCCAGTCAATTGCCCTGCTGTAATTTGTTTACCCAACATGTCATGTTTGTTTATCTTAAGGAGAACACCTCTAGTGAACTATGGACCCCGGTCCAATCTTTACCATTGATACATCTTCCACTGTTACTGTTTACTTTCTGCAAACCACCATTACCTTCCACACCATACAGTTAACCCTTTGTTTTCAGCAAATCGGTGAGATTGACAACCTCACTGTTCGTTGGGCAAAGTCTTGAGTTTGTGTTGTGTAGGTTTCCAAGTTGCTAGCAACACCTTTTAGTCGTTTCCTTCCTCCTACTGGTTTGATAACCTTGGTTTCTTACTGATGGAAGACTTGCTGCTGTGCTCATCACACCTTCTTCTTGGGGACTCCAAAGGAAGCTCTACATTGATCTTAGCCACCATCAAGATTTTCTGGTGCCGTTGCCTGGGAGGCTAAGGACGGCTTCACAAGGGGAGTCCTTTACAACCTTTATATTTACTTTGTTTTTGTTTTGCTTAGTTTCTTTTTCTTGGTGTTGTTTGCATCTTTTTTATCAAAAACTCCAAAAAAATAGTTTAGTTTGGTTTGCTTTTTCTTATCAAAAACACAAAAAAGTTAGTTCCTACTCTAGTTGTCACCTTTCTCTAGCTCACCATGTTGATCCCCAAGTTCACCCTGAAAGACCTTTCGATAGGTAGTGGCTCTATAATCGGGAAAGAAAATATTGAAGAATTCTTTAATCATGTTAGCAAACATGAGGATATTGAGGATAGATCCTTAGCAGAACTTGCTCCTAATTATGAAATTGCTGCAGCTTCTTTAGTTCACATGTTGGAGGCTAGGTTTGTTAACCTTAACCCCATGATGCAAATTTTGTTTCTTAAACTAAAAGAAGAAGAGGATGCTGAAAAGAGAGATTTTATCCTAAAAACTTTGCTAAAAGAGTTCAATGATGTTGCTAAGGAAGACAAAAAGGTATTTAAACGTTTTAATATGCTAGGCTCATGTGTATATGTTATGGGTACTTTATATAAAACCAAACCCAAAGAGGAAATTAAGATACCCATACCTTTTAAACTTGTAGGAATGCATGAGGCCTTAGAAAAGAATTTTGATTGGATGGTTCCTGAAAACCCATTTGATGAAAGTAGTGAACCTAAGAGAGATGAGAAAGGATCCTCTAAAACTCATTTGGATGAGATACCTTTCCTAGTTGAAGATATTTCGAGTATTGATCTTAATGCTTCTTCATTTGAAAATACTTGATTCTTGCTTCTTATGCCTAACTTAAAGGCATTAAAGAAAAGTACTTATTGGGAGATAACTCAAAAGTTTTCTTGAGTCTTGGAAGTTATTAATTCAGTAATTACCTCTCCTTATCCTTTTTATTTGCTTTTTTGTGCCAAGAATAACCTCTAATGAGAGGGTAGTAAGATTTGGGGAGTTGTTATCCTGAAACAGATTTTTGTGCTCCACTATAAAACTTCATGTAAAATCTCTATAAGTCGGTTTGAGCTATAATTTTTTGAATAAATCCCCCAGTATGTTAGCTAACTTTCGTTAGTTCAACACTTTTTTGATTTGAGCAATAGAAGGTCTTCGAAAAAATCAGTTCCTACCTGCTGGTCTGTTTTGACAGATTTCTGCCATTATTTGCATTTGCTTCTTATTGATTCCTTTTTGGGTTCTTTTTGGGAAATTGAGCTTTTTGAGGGAGTTGCTACAGTAGCTTGTATTTTTAGTGAAAGTTTTGCTGTTCTAAAACTAAACCCCAAGGGTCTATTATCTTTTGAATACACTAATGTTGCTAATGAAGATTGTGTGAAGTTTTGTATGAAGGAAAATTTTCAGGTGTAGAGAAAGAATGATGTAATGAGATGAAGAATGGACAAAAGCTCAATCTTGGGGATTCCACCCCGTGTCACCCCAAGAAATATTCAAGAGTACAAGCGTCAAAGCTTGGGGATGCCCAAGGCATCCTCTTCTTCATCAATAAAAATCTCAGGTATTTTTAGACACTTCGTTTTTATTGTTTCATGCACTGTTGTGTTGTTCTTAGAGCATCTTAGTTTTCATTTTAGTTTGCTTCAATAAATTAGTTTGGACCCCCGTTTTCACCGTGTTGTTTCAAATAAGTTGATTGGTGTTGGAGAGGAGTAGAAAGTTCTTGCTTGAATAGTACAAGAGGAGCTTGCTTTGACTGTGACTTAGACTTTATCATGTCATGCTAGATGTTGTTTTGACCTTATGCTTAGTGATTATTGATGTAGCATGACTTATTCCAAAAAATTAGGATTGCTTAATGTTCCTTGAAGAAATCATGCGTTGTTTTATCATACAAAAGAATAGTATTGTGGTATTCTCCTTTGATGCTTTGTTTGGGTTTACTTGGCACATCCTCACACCATGTTATGACTACGAAAATTCACCTTAGCCTCTATGATCGTTTATTCCTTGACTTGTAGTACCACTTTATGCTTTGATTAGTAATGTTTTGTCGCTCTGCATGATTATGGCCATTATTGCTCTCTTAGTTGGTCGCTCCCAGTCTTTAGCTAGCCCCCACTTGTATGAGTAAGCTCTACTCATGCATCCAACTCCCAAGAAACCAAGTTATTCCAAAGTGTCCACTATAAATTCCTATGCATGGTGTGTTACACCATTCCAAGTATATTCTTGTTTTCATCTATATTCCAATTAAAAATTCACTTTGTTATGTGAAAAATTAGTGATTAAAGCTCTCACAAACTTGATGGCACACTTTATTTTTCTTGCCCCTAATAAACTTGAACCATTGTGTCATCTATGTTGTATATGCTTGCACTTATATGTTGGGATTAGCATAACCATACTGTCATGGGAACGCTTTCAACATTGCACTTGTACATTGTACACAGTTGATATCATGCTCTTCTGTCTATGGATGTTGTCGGTGTGAAATGAAACGGGAGCTTGTAAGTCCATGGAGTTATGTATGTGTGTTAGAGAAACTCCTGGGCCGCTAGCCTAAGCCATGCCTAATCATGGTGGAAACTTGCAGCATCACCAATCTATGAAGCATTCCTCTTATAAAAAAAAGAGATAGAAAAAGAGATTGAGAAAAAGAAAAAAAAGATGAGAAAAGACGAAAGAGAGAAAAAATCATCATTATCCCATGGTAAATAAGAAGATTGCTGAGATTCTCATTATCTGCTTGCGTTGTCATTTTGATTATGGGATAGCTCCTGTATCATGTGCAAGGGGTACCCCGTTGGCGGTTCTCTATGATACACATGTACTTACTATGACAAGAACTTGCAAGTAACTAAACTTGAGTAGCATGAGAAGTGACCCTCGTATTCAAGGGACATGAGATTGCCAACTTATACTTTGTCAAGCATATACTCCATAGTTTGTTCATTTTAACCTTAATCACTTCAAGATGCTTATGATAGGGGCAATGCGAGATGAAAGCTAACAAGTACCATAATTTTTGGAAGCTCTTTATGAAACTTGAAATCCCTGCTTCACTTTATGAAGGGACTTTCTTCCACATTATATTGAGTCTCCACCTTCTATCCTTAGGCACTAATTAAGAGAGCATAGTTGCCATTCTTAGTTCTATGTGCATTGTCCCAAAACTTATTGATTGATTCATAATGTTGATATTGCTTGTTCTTGAAATATTTGTATCTAGTCACTCTTATGAAATTTGAAGGTGTCCTATGCATCTATTTGCTACTCCATGAGGGACAAGCTGAATGCCATGATGCCATGTTTTCTATATGTGAAACAAACAAACGTCTTTCAAGGCATGTTATTCATGAATCTTTGTTTGTAACCTTTCATGTTACATGCATAGTTACTTTGTCTTACTGTTAGAACTTCATCTTTCATGCTCATGTTTAGAGTTCTTTGATACAACTTCCAATGCTTGCAAATGGTTTGATCTTGATTTTAATGGTGCATGTTGATACGTTAGAAACATATCTATAATTTTTGATGCTCCATGATTGTTTTGTATCATTTGTATTATGTTTTGTCTACACTCTAAGGTATTTTTATACACTTTCTGGAACTAACCTATTGACAAGATGCCACAGTGCCAGTTGCCTGTTTTCTTCTGTTTTTGGTTCCAGAAAGGCTGAAAATCAATATTCTCGGAATTGGACGGGACAAAAGCCAAAGTCATTATTTTCCTGGAGCAACACGAAACCACGAAGCAGAGCCGGAGGGCGGCCACAGGGTGGCCGCACCCCCTAGGCGCGGGCAAACCCCGGAGGCGCCCATAGGGGGTGTGGGCCCCTGTACCCCCACTGACCTTGATTCCTGCGCCTATAAGAAGCCTCCGACCCAAAAACCCTAGTGCATACAGAAGAAATCCACGAAAACCTTTGCTGCACCGCCGCCACCGAAGGGGGGATTCGGGGGACAGAAAGTCTCTGTTCCGGCACCCTGCCGGGACGGGGAAGTTCCCCCGGAGCCATCTCCATCGATCTCCACCACCATCTCCATCACCGTTGCTGATTCCCATGATGAGGAGGGAGTAGTTCTTCCTCGAGGCTAAGGGATCTACCGGTAGCTATGTGTTCATCTTTCTCTCTATGCATGTTCTTATTGTGGTCATGAGCTTTGTAATCAAGTAGATCTACCTTGATACTCAAGTGCTTCATTAGATCTCTGCTCTCCCCATGTGTGTGAAAGTGACAGCGTGCACGCCATGGTGGCACTTAGGTTTGAGTCTACATAAATACTCTTTGTGCTTTAATAGATCTATGCTTTTCCCCACATGTGTGAAAGTGACAGCGTGCATAGTGTGTGTGTCACTTTGGCTAGATTGAATATTTGTTTGGAGTTATATTTGGAGTTGGATGTCTCTATGAAATTGTGGTGTTTGTTGGAACCATCTAGCGCTCAAGGTGACAGTGTGGGGTTATTTAGATTGGGGAAGGCGGACTTTGAGGAGTGCTGTTATAGCCCTACCAATGATTAGAGTGTCCAACCGGAGAGTAGTTAAGAGTAGTATCATGAAGATAGGATATTTATATGAGAGAGTGTTCACTAGTTAAAGTATGATCCCTAGGCCTTGTTTCTAAACATTGAAACACCGTTTGCATCTAGATCTATTGCATGTTTGCTTGCTTTAGTCTTTACCTCACCGTCAAGCTCTTTTCTGGCACTCACACACGTTCAACCACGTCAACAACAAGGCAGAAGCTATTTTCTAGCATAGTTACCACTTGTATTTCACTATCTCTTCGCCGAACTAGTGCACCTATACACCTGAAAAGTGTATTCGGTGTGTTGGGGACACAAGAGACTTCTTGTATCTTGATTACATGATTGCTTGAGAGGGAATACCTTTAACCACTTCCTCCCTGAGTTCGATAAACCTTGGGTAATATACTTAAGGGAAACTTGTTGATGCTCTACAAACCTCTGCATTTGGAGGCCCAACAACTGTTTACAAGAATAGAAGTGCGTAGACATCAAAGCTCTTTACTGGCGCCGTTGCCGGGGAGGTAAGGTAAAAGGTACTCACATCCTTCGGTGTGTGTGCTCGAAGTTATTTCCTTTAGATTCTGAAATTTTGTATTTTTGTTTCTTGTTTTCACTAGTTAGGCTTAATGGAAAATGACAAAAAAATTAGGGAGCCTTTTAGTATTTTTCCTAAGTTAGAACTTGAGTGGTTTGAAAAGAAAATAAAAAAACCTATGGAACTTTCTCTACATGCTAATAGCAATTTTAGTGTGAATTTTTTGAACACCATTGTTACTAATGGTATGGAAACGTCTAAGCTTGGGGAAGCTAGTTTTTATGAGAAAGATCTTTTCAGTTCCCCAGCTTTAGGGAAGAAAATTTGCTCTTATGATACTTTATCTCCCATATGTGGTAATTCTAATGATACTTGTGATATTTTAAATCCACATACTGAAAGTGTCCCTTTTAAAATACCTATTGAAATTGTTGAACGTGTTATGAATAACTGCTATTTTGGAGATGGAACTGTCCATCCTAGTGATCATTTACTCTTTATACATGAATTATGCGAGTTGTTCAAGTGTGCAGGTATTTCAATGGAGCAAGTTAAGAGGAAGCTATTCCCTTTCTCACTTAGGGACAAACCAAGGGAGTGGTATGAGCTACTAGATGATCCTCATCATTTGGAGTGGAAGGAACTTGAATCTCTCTTTTACTCTAAATTTTATCCTCCTCATGAAATTGATAAAGATAGGAATTATATTTATAATTTTCATCCTCATGAGGGAGAAAGTATTTCCCAAGCTTGGGGAAGATTGAAGTCACTAATGCTCAAATGTCCCATTCATGAGACCCCCACTAATGTTGTTATCAATAATTTTTATGCAAGGCTTTTAGGACATTACAAGGACTATTTGGATACCTGTTTGGAAGGATCCTTCACAAGTAAGGAGGTCAAGGCTAAGTGGGATCTTCTTGAAACAATTCAAAGCAATATCGAGGATTTGGATAACAACAAAGGTAAAGAACCAGGTATAAACTATGAGTATGATTGCATTAAGTCTTTCGCTGAAACTGCTAATTTTCAAGAGCTTAGTGCTAAATATGGTCTTGATCCTCAAATTCTTGTTAGATATTATAGAGCCTTTGCTTCCCATATTAATGCTCCTAAATAAAAATGGGACATGTATCATGAACCTTTTAAATACACTTGCATGGAAAATGAAAATGTTATTAATGATTGCAATAAACATGCTCAAACTTCTGAAAGTACTATTTCTTATAAGCATGTTAATTTTTGTGGTATGCATAGACCTTGTGAGAAGAATCAAATCGAATAAGAATATTGTATCACCCACTGGAAAGAAAAAACCAGAACATGGTATAAGGCTCTAAATGATCTTGGTTAAAAAAATGTGCCCTCTACCCTTTTATTTGTGAACTCTGCTGTGAAGTGGGTCATTTCAATTTTCAATGCTCAGGCCATATAAGTACTACAAGCTTGTATTATGATAACGCGATCACTGATAATCAACATGATGAACTTACATTGTTTTTGGGGTGTGAAGAGTTATCAAGAAAAACTTCTTTGGTAGACATGAGTGCTTTTGGTATGAATTGCGTCCTGCATGGGTGTCATCTTTATTGTGTTGATAATTGCCATGCCAATACTTACATACAAATTCTTATAAAAGATAATATTTTACCAAAATATGACAGGACTAATATGATTTTTATTCTTATTAATGAAAAGGAGGAATCCTCCAAAGTTTCTTCTATTGTCTCTAACAATAAGCCAGGGTATGTGGAGAAGCTTCCTTGCAAGCCTCTCCCTCCTAAAGAGGAGGAGGAGAAGAAGAATACGAGTAAAAGGAGAGACGAAACGGTATCTTCCTCTAATCATGTTGCTCCTATAATAATTTTTGCTGATGAGTCTGAACTAGATGATGTTCCTATGCCTGTTACCTATATTAGTGATCATGATTGGGAAAAGCACACTACTTTTGATATTGAAAATCTCTTTGGCATCAATTATGAAAATGATAATATTAATAATTTTTGTGCCATTAGTGCTATCCATGTTCCTTCCAATGATGATATGTTTACAAATGAACACACTTGGGAATATAGCTATTCTATTGCTTATGATGATACTATACCTCCAATGTATGATGATTATGATATTTTGAGTCCACCTACTATTGAGGAGAAAATTTATTGTGATTACAATATGCCTCCTATTTTTGATGATTATGGTGATGAGAATAATAATGATAGCTATTTTGTTGAATTTGCTCCCACTACAATTAATAAGAATGACTATTCATATGTGGAAGTAATAATCATTTTATGCATGTGGATCATGATAAGAATGCTTTATGTGATATTTATATTGTTAATTTTATTCATGATGCTACTGAAAGTTATTATGAGAGAGGGAAACATGGTCTTATGCATCTCAAAAATATTAAGTTTCCCCTCTTTATGTTGAAAATCTTGAAGTTGCACTTGTTTTGCTTTCCTATGCTTGTTGCTTTGTGCTTTCATGACTTGTTTCTTTATAATATTCCTATTCATAGGAAGTGGGTTAGACTTAAATGTGTTTTGAAATTTGCTTCTTGATGCTCTCTTTTACCTCAATTCATATTTCTTATGTGAGCATCTTCTCAAACTATCAAGCCTAACTTAAAGGCGTTCAAGAAAAGTACTTGTTGGGAGATAACCCAAGAGTTTCCTTGAGTATTGGAAGTTATTACTTATGTAATGACCTCTCCTTATCCTTTTTGTTTGCTTTTTTGTGCCAAGAATGTCCTCTAATGAGAGAGAAGTAAGATTTGGGGAGTTGCTGTCCCGAAACAGATTTCTGTCCTCCACCAATTTTTTTTTGAGGAGTCTGTGTAACTCGGATTGAGCTAAAAATTTATGAATAAATCCCTAGTATGTTATCTAACTTTCGTTAGTTCAACACTTTTTGATTTGAGCAACAGAAGGTCTTCGAAAAATCGGTTTCTACCTGCTGGTCTGTTTTGACAGATTTCTGCCATTATTTGCATTTGCTTCTTATTTGTTAGACCCCTCCTTTATAAAGGAAAGGATCCCTGTGATTGCAATGCTAGTCCCTGGATCAATGCTAGCATCCACAGTTTAAGATGAAGTACACAGATACAAAGGTAGTTTATTACATTCATTCTAGAGATAAAACATAGTCTTTTACAACTCAGGGCCAAAGGCCTAATACAAGAGTTTATGGAATAAGTAAATAAACATAAGTCTTCATCTTCATGTGCCACAGGCAAGCATGTTGAGTGTAGACTCATGACTCCTACTCATCATCGGAGTAACCTGCAACATCACAAGTTACATCCACAGAGGGTCAATACTTTGGAATAGTATTGGCAAGTGATACCTTAGTATATTTTAAGTGGACTATATTACTATATGCATTTTGGCTAAGTGTAGCTTGGCTTGCTTTGCTTGAAAATAGGTTTTACCTATTAGTTGAAATCACTAAGTTTTTCTTTGTCAAAAACTTCCCAAGAAACCACCAATAGACATTGGGGTCCTTCACCCTTGTTCACCCACCAATTTTTACTTAGAAGTTGGAGTGATGAGATTCTTGTAGCTTCCATGTCTTGATGCTCAAGTTGTCCATTGCCTTGGACTAGGCTAAGTACTTAGGTTTTTCCATCTGCAGAGGTTGTGCACTTTCCCCACCAGACTTGGTTTCCCAAGACAGGACCTTTCAGAAGCCTTTCCTTAGTCAAATGGACGCGTTCCAACCTATCATCCCAACTACCACCAACTGTCCAAATGACTAAGTTCTAGCAACCTATATGATCAAGGCAGAGCCCATATTGCCAAGTGGTTGCACTGTAAGCTTTCTCAACACTTGGCCTCCAAATCCCTTTGTGCCTGGGTGGCATACCACAAGTGAGATACACAACCCAAGTCCATGGCCTTGTGTAACCACTCAACATAACCCAATCTTTCCATTCCACCCAGGAGGTTCATTTGACTTAGTTGTTTTATTAGGAAAGCATAGGTCTCATGACTTAGAAATATTTTCATCATTGTAAGTATAGATTTTCACCAACCATTGTTTGCTAAATAGCTAGGCTAAGCATGGTAAGATAACTTAGCTTAGGAAAATTCCCTAGCAATTCTACAATTCTACACTACTTAGGATTTCCCAACTTAGCATTAGGCAAAAATAGCATGCAAGAATTAGCAAAATATCTAATGCTAGTACAAAACATAGGATAGAAATTTCCATGAAAATATCACTTGCCTTGGTAGTGGGGAGAGTAGCACTCTTCACAATCACAATTACTAGCAAAATCTACACAAAAAGTATAGCATACAATTACACACAATTATATACAACCAAAAATAATATGAATGCAGGCATGCAAGAATTTACTAAGTGGTGATTTTTTGAAAATTCTACCAAGCATGCACATGTTTACAGAAACTTAACAAGTCACAAGTTTGCCAACTAAACTTATTTATCCCTAAAACAAACTACTAAACTAAATCCATACTCAAAATGGACTTAAACATGTTCCTACAAATAAAGTCATTCTAATGGTTACTATTTGTAAAACACTTTGCATAAACAGAAAGGTCTTGATTCACTGAATCCAACGGTATAAAGTTTGTAAAATTCTAACGTGGCATTCAAAAGTTATAGCAGTTTAAAGTTTGGATCTAAATCTGATTCAAATTTCTGTTTTTGAATTATCCCTAGCCACGTGTCGCAACGTCACTGGCGCGTACCGGTTAGCACCGGATCGAGCTCTGCAGCCATTGGATCTAACTAACGTTGCGCGGCTCAGATCTGTCCATACCTCTTAGTTAAGTGAACTGTTTCTACGCGTAGGATTCAGATCTGACGGCTACAATCTATCAACCAGAAACGGGCGGCGCTGGCCGTGTTGACCGGCGGCGGCGCGTCTGACTACGGTGGCGCCGGCGCTCCAGATCGTCCGGGGAAACAAGAAGGTGCTTACCAGAACCGCGGTGGCGTGCTAAAGCTCGAGGTGGCGTTAGTTTGCGAAGGGGCGCGCTGGCACGGCTTCAGGAGCTCGTCGGAGTAACGGGCGGCGTCGGTCGCTTGCAGACGTGGTGCTTGCCGAGGTTTGGTGTCGCCCTAACACGAGCCAGAGGCATCAGGAGTTGCGCAAAACGCAGGCGAACAAACTCGCGTGGAGGAGGGGGCAAGAGGCGCTCGGGTTTTACCTGAATTGGTCGCCGGAGTCAAGCGGCGGCGCAGGTGGTTTCGGTCGTGGACGGAGACGATGACCTGGGTCACGAGCAGGCAAAAGAAATGTGTCAGCAGGTGCGTAAGAACGTGCTGAGCATCCTCGTTTGAACGAGAGAGAGGGGGGCAGTCGAGGCTCACCGGAATCGGTCGCCGGAGTCGTCGGTACTGCGGGGCTTCAAGAGCTAATGCGCGCAGCCTGGTGGTGGAGTGAGCGAGGAGAGTGGGGGAAAAAGCTCGCGGTGCAGAGGAGATTTGATGGGGATACGCCTACTGGGGTATACTCAGCGGGACGTTTCCGACTGGCCCAAGGGCTGGCGAGTGGGCCTGCAGAACGGCGAGTGGATCAAAGCCCAGCAAGGTACCAGGCGACTGGAAGTTGAAGGCCCAGGCGAGTAGATAGGCCCAGTCGGTCTAGGTTAAGTGATTGCCAAAGTTGTAACCGAATCGGTTGAGA
The DNA here is from genome assembly GCA_910589765.1 of Avena atlantica. NCBI lineage: Eukaryota > Viridiplantae > Streptophyta > Magnoliopsida > Poales > Poaceae > Avena > Avena atlantica. The sequence goes on from OU342734.1 coordinate 353,044,123, forward strand.
TATGTAAACCCTAGGGGAGGTGAGCCTATATAAACCTCCCTAAGGGGTGAGTAGAGACACGTCCCCTCATACACCCAAGCAACACGCCGCCTAGTCGCCGAGTTCGCCCATTGTAAACACATCCATAATACAATCAAGCAGGAGTAGGTCTTTACCCTCCGGGGGGCCGAACCTGGGTAAACCCTGTGTCTTTGCCCTCATCTCGCACCGCAGATGGCTGGCCGCCCTTGCCCCTTGTTCTACTATTCGCTGCCGATTGCAGCATCTGCCGTGGCCATTCCCACGACAGTGGCGCCCACCGTGGGGCCTGGCCGGTCTGGCCGGTGTTCTGCGGCGAGATCCAATCTGCCCATCAACGAGACGGTCGCCACCGGCCGCATGATAGCGATCGGCGAGATGCTCCAGATCTTGCCGAGCAGCTACGTCCCGGCGGCACGACCCGTCACGCACAGCGTGATCCTGCCGATCGGCACGATCAGCCTCTTCGTCGGCCTCACCGACGTCATCACCTCGGAGGACTCGGCTCGCATCCGCGAGTCGCCACCGCGCGATCGGCTCTCCGAGAGCCAGGTCCGCATGATCCACCGCCTCGCCTCCGAGTACAACTCGGCCCACAGCAACGTGGCCGAGAACTCAGCGGCCGCAGAAGATGCGGCCCCTCACCGACGACGCTGACTCGGCGACCCCGGCGTCACTCGCCGGATCCATCACCGCGGCCTCGTCCGCGGGCTCCATCGCTCAGGTCTCCAACGCGGGAGATTTCGAGGACCCCTCCATCCTCGGGATCTTCGACTTCGACTCCGGGTCGGAAAACTCCGCCGACCTCCACGACGGAACCGGTCGCCATGCCGCGACCTATATGGCCACCGGCGCCGATCCACCGGAGGATCCATTCTCCACCCCAATCCCTCCCAACGCCACGGCAACGGAGGTCGAGGAACTCCGCCTGAAATTGGCAGAGGCAGTACGCAAAGAGCAGGCCGAGCGCGAAAAATTTCGCCTCGAGCAAGTGACAGCGCAGGAACTGTCACGCTACCACCAGCAGCGGATCAGGTCACGCCTGAATCCCACCGTTCAGGGGCGTGCCCTGAACTTCGACGACGAAAACGACCCGGCTCGCATAGCCGAGCGCGCGATCTGCGAGAACGCGCCACCAGGAGGGAGCGCCCGGCCCCCGCCAGGGTCAACGGCGATGGGGGCCCCACCACCACCCAACCGCACCCCTCCCAGGGACCAGCCGCGGATAGTCGTCTCCTCACGGGAGCGAGACGCGAACGGCCTACCACTGTTCTCCACCCCGATGGACAACCTCGTGGCAGGCCGAGCAGCAGCCGATAGCATCACGGCCACCGGCGACGGCGCCTTGCAAATCCAGTAGGTCAAGGCCCTGCTCGCAAAGGCCGTGGAGCAGCAAAAAGCGGGCGCCGACTCGCAAGGGCGAGTATACTCACGCTCCTCAGGAAGCAGGGCGGCCTCAAGCGGCCGCCCAGCGGCGGCAAACACCCTCAATTGCCCGCCGCCAGAGCCACTGCAGCTCCAACGCCGACCCGCGAACGCGGCACTCTCCACCAACGATCCCAGGCCGGCGACCAACTTCGTCGCCGCTAACGGAGAACCCATCGACGCCCGCACTCACATCATCAACAACCAAAACTGGCGCGCACGCCAGCCCGACGACTTGCGGCACACCCTAGCTAATCGCCGCGATGGCGAGCCTATGGGGTCGCTAAGTCGACTAGGGCCTAAGTGCTTCGGACCAATGATCCGAGGCGAAAAGTACCCGCCAAACTTCAAGGCGCCAAAGGAGATAGAAAAATACGACTCCTCGTACGACCCCGCAGTCTGGCTTGATACATACCTCATGGCAATGGGGATCGCGGGTCACACTGATCTACTCGCCGCCCGCTACCTCCCACTGATGATGGAGGGGACGTGCAGGCAATGGATCAACACGCTCCCCCAGGACAGTATCGACTCCTGGGAGGAAATGCGAGACGCCTTCGTCAGGCACTTCGAATGCTCCTACACCCGCGCCACCACCATCGAGGACCTGGAACGATGCGTCCAGGGACCTCGCGAGTCGACCCGCAACTGGGTCCAACGGTGGCAAGAGCTCTGGTACAACGCGGTCGGCATCCACCCGGACACCGCGATCCATTGCTTCAAGACCTCGTGCCGCTACGAGCCTCTAGTCGCCAAGCTCAAGCGACACGCCCGCACCCTCGACAACATCCCCGACCTCCTCGAGATCGCCAAACGGTACGCCGAGGAGGATCCCAACCAAGACATCGACGACGAGTCAGGGGGGCAACGCCGCACGAGCGGCAACGACGGCGGACGACGAACCGACCTGCGTTACAGCGGCACCCGCCTCACAGGCAAGCGCCGCAATGACGGGCGAGTCGACTTCGTCGCCAACGCTGGCCACGCGCAACGCGAGCCCAAAAGCTACCGCCGCGACGGAGGGCAACGGCGCGACGGCGGCAATTACAAGAACAAGCCAAGGTTCGATCCCGCGGCACTCCTTAACCAACCATGTGCGTTCCACAGCAGGGAAGGAAAGCTCGCAACACACACCACCGCCGACTGCCACACCCTCAGGGAAATCGAGAAGGCACAACACGCGCGGGAGAACACCGACAACGACCCGCCGAATGGCGGAAAATTCGGCAAAGTAGCCGGCTCGCTCCACACCTTCACGGGCTTCAACACGAAGCGTGAGAAGAAGGTCATCGCCCGCGCCGTCGCCGTCAACGCGGTGGCCCAAACAGACGTCCCCCAGTTCCTAAACTGGTCGGAACAACCCATCACCTGGAGCCGGCAAGACCACTCGCCACGCATCGAGTACCCAGGCCGAGTCGCCCTGGTGGTCAAGCCAAAGGTTGGCGACTACTGGCTCCCCAAGACACTGATGGACGGCGGCAGCTCCATCAACATCCTCTACCTCGACACCTTCAGGCGGCTGCGGCTCCCGCAGTCGATGATCGAGACAACCCACACTACGTTCCACGGCATCGTCCCCGGTCGGAAGGCGTACCCGATCGGCAAAGTCACGCTGCCAGTCACGTTCGGCACTCCGGCAAACTTCCGCACCGAGCGGATCGTCTTCGAGCTGGTGCCCTTCAACAGCCCTTACCACTGCGTCCTGGGGCGCCAGGCGTTCGCCAAATTCATGGCGGCGCCCCACTACGCGTACAACGCGATGAAGCTCCCCGGGCCGTGCGGCGTCATCACCATCAACGGCGACCCCGACATGGCCGCCGAATGCGAGGCCAAAGGAGCCGAACTCGCCGACGCCGTCATCGCGGCAGAAGCTAATCACGCCGACGAGCTCGCCAAGTACGCGAGCGGGGTCAACAATGACGACCCCACAATACTCAAGAAGCCCAACTCAGAGGGCACAAACACCTCAACCTTCGAGGCTACGACGCACACTCGCACCGTCGAGCTGGTCCCAGGCGACCCCAGCCAGACGGTGACGATCGGGACAGGCATGAGCCCAGCATAGGAAGGCGCGCTCATCGAGTTCCTTCGTGAGAATAGGGACATCTTCGCGTGGAAACCCTCCGACATGCCTGGTGTCCCTAGGGAGCTCGCTGAGCACAAACTAAACGCCGACCCCAAAGTGCGACCAGTCAAGCAGTCGCTACGGCCCTTCAATGAAGAGCGCCGTCGAGCAATCGCCGAGGAAGTGCAGCGCCTGCTCGCTGCCGGCTTCATCCGGCCAATCAAATACTCCAAGTGGCTGGCAAACCCAGTCCTGGTCGAGAAGAAAAACGGGACCTGGAGAATGTGTATCGACTACACAAACCTGAACAGCGCCTGCCCAAAGGAGCAGTTCGTCCTCCCGCGGATCGATCAGATAATCGATTCAACCGCGGGCTCGGAGTCGCTGTGTTTCCTCGACGCCTACTCCGGGTACAACCAGATCAAAATGGCCGTCGAGGACGAGGAGAATACGGCGTTCATCACGCCATTCGGAGCATTCTGCTACACCGCCATGACCTTCGGCCTCAAGAACGCCGGGGCGACCTACCAGCGGTGCATGCAAGAATGCCTCGCGAGCCAAATTGGCCGCAACATCCACGTCTACATCGACGACGTGGTCGTGAAATCCGCTCGCCAAGGAGACCTACTCGCCGACCTAGCGGAGACCTTCGCCAACCTGCGGAGGTACAAGATAAAGCTAAACCCAGGCAAGTGCACCTTCGGTGTACCCGCCGGGCAATTACTAGGGTACGTCGTCTCCAAACGAGGGATTGAGGCAAACCCAACAAAGATCGACACGATCGCCCGGCTCGGCAAACCCGAGTGCTTGCGCGACGTCCAGAAGCTGGCCGGGCGCGTAGCGGCTCTCAGTCGCTTCATCCCCCGCCTGGGAGAAAAGGCGATGCCCCTATACCGCCTGATGCGCAAGAATCCCACCTTCCAGTGGGACAAGGAGGCGGACGACACGCTCCGCGATCTCAAAAAGGTGCTACTCGCCGCACCACTACTCGCCGCACCCGCTGACAAAGAGCCCATGCTGGTTTACGTCGCGGCGTCCGAGCGCGTCGTCAGTGCCGTAATGGTCGTCGAACGACCAGAGGAAGGAAAGGAGCGCCCGGTCCAGCGGCCGGTGTACTACATCAGCGAGGTCCTCACCGAGTCGCGCCAGCGATACCCGCAGTACCAGAAGCTAGTATACGCGGTCTTCAGGGCTCAGCGGCGCCTGCCGCATTACTTTCAGGAGCACCCGATCACGGTCGTCTCCTCAGCACCATTACAAGACATCATCCGCAATCGCGAGGCGACCGGGCGGGTCGCCAAGTGGGCCGTCGATATCGGCGTCCACAACATTAAATACGAGCCACGGAGGGCGATCAAGTCTCAGGCACTGGCAGACTTCATCGCCGACTGGGAGGAGGCCCAGCAGCCTGACAAGCCGCCGTACCTCCACTACTGGAACCTGCACTTCTACGGGTCCAAGAACACGGACGGTGCAGGCGCGGGGATAGTGCTGACTTCACCAAAGGGCGACAAGCTCCGTTACATCCTCCGCCTCGAATTCACGCCCTGCACCAACAACATGGCTGAATACGAGGCCCTACTCCACGGCATGAGAGCCGCAAAGGAGATGAGCGTCAATCGCCTTCGATGCTACGGAGACTCCGACCTCGTTGCGGGACAGGTCGCCGGCACCTGCGACGCCATCTCCCCTACCATGGCGGCGTATCGCCAAGAGGTGGACAAGTTGGGCGGCCACTTCACCGGCTACTCTGTCGAGTGGATCGACAGGCGGAAAAACGAAGAGGCCGACGCCCTCTCTCGCATCGGGTCGGCTCGACTCGCACCACCCGCCGGCGTGTTCCTCGACACAATCTCCATACCATCAGTCTCTCCCCCGAGGGAGATAGACATCGGAGTCCCTCTCCAACCAGAGGCAGTCTTGGTCGCACTCATCACCGAGCCTGACGACTGGACCAAGCCCTACATCGCCTACCTGGAGACCGGCACCCTGCCCACAGACGAGACAAGCGCTCGAATGATTGCTCGCCGATGTAAGTCCTACACCATCATCGACGGCGAGCTATACAAGCGCAGCGTCACCCGCGTGTTCCAACGCTGCGTCCAACCGGCTGAAGGACGCAAAATTCTACACGACATCCACTCGGGCGACTGCGGCCACCACGCTGCCGCGCGCTCCCTGGTCGCCAAGGCTATGCGACACGGCTTCTACTGGCCCACCGCACACGCCGACGCTGTCGATATTGTCCAGCGATGCGCCGGGTGCCAGAAGTACGCCAACCAGACGCACGTACCAAGTTCGGCGCTCAAAACAATCCCCATCACCTGGCCATTCGCCGTGTGGGGCATGGACATGGTAGGACCCTTCAAGAAGGCCCCCTCCGGTTACACCAACCTGCTGGTCGCCGTCGACAAATTCACGAAGTGGGTTGAGGCCAAGCCAGTCCGGAAATGCGACGGGAAGACCGCCACTAAGTTCCTACGCGAGCTCATGTACCGCTACGGGTTCCCCAACAGCATCATCACGGACAATGGCACAAACTTCGCCAAGGGAGCAATGGCCGAATTCTGCGAAGAGCACCACATCCGGCTCGACCTCGCGTCAGTCGCACATCCGGAATCCAACGGCCAGGCAGAACGAGCCAACCAAAGCATCCTCCACGGTCTGAAGCCGCGACTCCAAGTACCACTTGAGCGCACCGCTGGATGCTGGGTCGAAGAGCTACCCTCCGTCATCTGGGGAATCCGCACCTCGGTCAACAGGTCGACGGGATTCACTCCCTTCTTCATGGTCTACGGCGCCGACGCGGTCATGCCCACCGACCTAGAACACGATTCGCCGCGGGTCGTCCACTATACGGAGGCCGCAAACGAGCTGGCACGCCAAGATGGGCTCGACCAACTCGACGAAGCACGCGACCTCGCCCGATCGCGCACCGCCATTTATCAGCAAGGGCTCCGCCGCTACCACAGCCGACGGGTGAAAACCCGCACCTTCCAGGAAGGCGACCTGGTGCTACGCCTCATCCAGGACAAGAAGGGCATGCACAAGCTCTCCCCTCCGTGGGAAGGCCCGTTCGCTATCGGGCGCGTACTCGGCAACGACGCCTACTACCTCATCGACGTCTGCGGGGACGGCGAACTCGATGTCAAGCGGCCATGGAATGTAAATCTCCTCCGGAAGTTCTACTCCTAGAACCCCACATATGTACTCTCCAGTCGCTATGAAATAAAAGAAACAGTTACCGCAAATTGCGTCTACTCTCCATGCCTTGTGCCACTCGCACTCGTAATAACAACGTCATGCTAACTTGCAGAAGTCAACCTTTGGTACAGCGACCGGCACGGCCAAGTAGTGCGATGTAAGAGCACTGAGTCATCTCAGGTCCTGCGTCGTCCACGAAAAACGCCAATCCGGAGCCCCATTGGAGTCGCCTAGCTCGACTGGTTTTGCAAACCAAGACAACTGCCCTCGCCTCTCACAGCGGCCTTGGTCCTCCGCATCCTCGGCGTAGCGACTCGAACGGCTAAGTACCACGCTCGGGGACTAAATACCAGTTCGTCGCGATCGGTCAGGGAAAACGTCAAGTAAGAGAGCACGCCCAGGACTCGCCACGCGACTGACCCCCCGGGCCAGGCAGGAGTGACGCGCTCATACCAACGCGCTCAGTCCTCAACCACCCTCGAGTCGCGCCTCGAACTACCAAGTACCACGCTCGGGGACTCGGCCACCCGACCCCGTTCGCGTACGGGAAAACGGTAAAGTACAGAGCGCTCAAGGGAGTCGCCTTGCGACTGGCTCTCCGAGCTCGGGCGAGTCGACTACACTAACAAAACACATGATAACAACAAACATCATATACAAGGTGAACCCCACAAAAGGGCGGACGCGCTCGGGGACTCATCCAAAATCAATCCAAAACACGCAAATTATTAGCAAAATGGACACAACATCCAATTCAATCGCACATCGCATTGTCTTACATTACAAACTATGCCTGCTCGGCAGAACTGCTGCTAACTTATCTAGGCACACTACCCTATTCTGCAGGCTTCGACGATGACGCACCAGAGTCCCGGCGCCTACGGATGAACGCGGTGTACGGGTGTGGCGGATACGTCGTCAGCTCACCCGCCATCGCCGCGCGAAAAGGCTGCTCGACCTTGAAGTCACGATGCGGCGGCTCGGGGTCGTTTGGCGCGACGACCGTTTCCTGGTAGGGAAGGAGGTCGCCCATCGCCCAGACACGCTCCGAGTACGCGGCGGCACGTTCCTGCAGCTTGAGAACCTCGGACAGATCCACCGCGCCAGTCGACGAAGGATACCCACTCGTCACATCGTCGAGGTCGAAGTCCTCGGGGAAGTGGGCGAGTCCCAGGCTCAGAGCTGTCGACGCCCCGCGCCGAAACGCCGACCGCGTCATGAACTCCACGACCGCGGGCGCCTTCTCCAAGTACTCCCACACCTCAACGAGGTCACTGGGAATAACCTCCGTGGGCGACATCTCTTGAAGGTAGGCGCGGATGCACGTCGCCGACAGCGTCGCCGAGTCGACGAGCATGCTTACGCACTCCTTTGCGTCAAGAGAGCTCGCTTCTTCGTGGCTACCAATCACACGACCTGCTAGAAGGAGACAGTTATGAGTATCACGGACACCACAAACAATACAATTGAAAGACAGGGAAGACGCACTCACCAAGTAACGGGCGGGCGAGTCCCGTGATGAAGCTTTGAAGCGACGTATGATCGTCCTGAAGACCAACAATGAGGGCTTCCGACACCTTGCGGTCTTCTTCCGCGGCCGCAACGGCGGCCTTAGCTCGCCCATTCGCCGAATTTGTCTCTTCTTTTGCCTCCCGCAATTCGCGCTCGAGGTCGGCGACCCTCTGCTCAGCAGCACTTAACGCAGATCGCACCACCACCAGCTCACCAGCAGGAACAAGCTCTTGGCGAGCTACCTCCGCCTGTGCAGCAGCAGCCTGAAGTTCCTTGTTTGCTTCCTGGAGAGTGGCCAGCTCCTTCTCGGCACGCTGCTACGCAGCCAATCGCTCTGCCGACTCCAGCTGCAGACCCTGTACACCTTCAAAGTCAGTACACATGAAAATTACTCAGTGCACACCCGCTAAAATTTAGCGAGTGCGCACTCGGGGACTGGCGACCATGAAAAATTACTCAGTGCCCACCTGCTAAAATTTAGCGAGTGCGCACTCGGGGACTGGCGACCACGGAAATTCCTCAGTGCGTACCCGCTAAAATTTAGCGCATACGCACTCGGGGACTGGATTCGAAAGTACAAAACGAGAAATTATAAGGATCAAGCCGCTGCTAAGCACCGACCTGATCCTCGGGGACTGGAGGTACCTGGATGGTCGCACCAAGCATGCCATGAAGCTGTACTGCGTCCACAGACGCGAGCAGCGCCGGTGTGTGCCCGCGACGCTGGTCGGTTTCAGCGTCGGCGGTCCCTGGAGTGAGGCTCGGAAGCGCAGCCCCGCTTGCTGTGGCCGCCTTGGTCACGAAGCGGGGGAAGGTAGCAATCGAGGCACCCGCCCCAAAGGAACTCGCTTCCTCCGGTCTAGGCAAGGAAATGCCCTCCTTCGTGGACGCGGTTGCTTCCATTGCGGGTCCAGCCGGCGCGGTCGCCGCGTCATCAGAGACAGCGACGATGTCGTCGCCCTTGGCCTTCTTGCTGCCTTCCGTGGAGGCGGCGACCTCGTCCACCTTCCTCTTACGGGAAGGATCCTCCTCACTAGTGGCGGAGGGCACCTTGGCCACCGTCGGGTGGCCCATCTTTTTCACTCCGGTCCTGCACGTCGAGTCAAATCAATAAAAGGCAATCGAAGTACTAAAAGAAAATAGAGAAGGCCAAATGCACTCACTTGGCGACTGGAATGAAACGCAGCCCTGTACGAAGGACGGCCGGTTTCTCCAGCTCAGGGCCCAATCGGCGCCTAAGCCCCAGTTCCAGGACGTCAGGGGCCCAGGATACGGACGGCCTCTTTGACGTTGAGGTAGCGGTTGGCGCCTCCGGGACGCCTTCGGCGGAGGCCTCCTCGCGAAGTGGAGCTGCCGCGGCCGGAGCCTCCTTGCGAGGCGAGACCGCCACGCTCGGGACCTCCTTGCGGGGCGAAGTCGCCACAGCCGGAGCCTTCCCTAGCCCGGAGACCGGCGCAAAGGGCGGAGGCATTGAAGCCAGCGGCGCCTCCACGGATGGCGCATCTAGCGCGGTTGTCATCGGGGCCGTGCCGTCACCGGGCGAGCTATGAGCATCGGAGCTGCTCGCTGAATGCGGCGGCGAGGCCATCTTCGGCGGCTTCGTCTTCCTCTTCAGGGGGGCCCTCGCTTCCTTCTCTTTCTTCTTCTTCTTCGCGGGAGTGGCCTGACGGCGCGAGGTGGTTTCTGGGAGTTCCTCGTCATCGTCATGACGCTCGAGGCTCCTGCTCGCTTCGATTTCGCGCTGACGTTGCCCGCGGGTCTTTCGGACCAGTGGGGCGATCTCCTCTTCGGACTCATCCTCGTTGTCCTCGTTACCCTTGGCGGGTGGTGACTCGCTTGTGTCCTGGGCGGATGGCCCGGGGCTCTCGTCATCGGCGGGTGGTAGCCACCCTTCCACCACTTGGAACAGCCGCGTTAAACACGAAACAAATTTAGAATTACCGCGACTGCACACGCTGCGACTGCGAACAAGATAAAAGGATTACCGTCGGAGCCGGACGCTTCGCGGTGTAGGGAGGGACCCCGGCCTGCGCATCCGTGTATGCCGCCTGGGTGATCTTCTTCAGCGCCGAGAGGTAGTCCTCCAGCTTCCACTCGGCGAGGCAGGCCTTCGTCGAGTCTCCTCGGCCCGTGTACTGGTACATGTAATGCTCGCGTTGGGCGAGCGGAACGAGCCGCCGCCCAAGCCAACAGTTGTACAAGTTCACCGTTTGGAGCCCCTTCTTCTTCAGACCACGGATGGTCTGGAGCATCTCATCGACGACCATCCGCTGGTCATCGGGGAGCTTGCCGACCTGGAGATGGCGTGGCTCGGAACGGTTGGCCGAGTACCGCGGGATCGCCGCCTCGTCCTCCGGAGTCGCCTCGGTCACGTAGAACCATGACTTTTTCCAGTCGCTCGCTGCTTTGGCCGGCAGCATCAGGTCGAAGAAGGAAGCTTTGGATTTGAGTTGGAAGGTTAAGCCGCCCGCGGCTAGCATTGGGCCGCCCGCCTCCTCGCGGCTGATCCGTCCGTGGAACAGATCTTGCCACAAGGGAAAGTAGGGCCGGCAGCCCAAGTAGCACTCGCAGAACGCCACGAAGATGGCGAGCTGCTCGATGCTATGGGGACCCAGATCTGAGGGCTGGATCCCGTAGTAGGCGCAGAAACGCCGGAAGAACAAGGATGTGGGAAACCCTAACCCCCGCTCGAGGTGACTGGTGAAACAGACGAATTCTCTCTCTCGCGGGTTTGGGGTCGTTTCTCCGGCTGCGGGGATACGCCAGCAGCCGGCCCGCAGGATTCCGGCCTCCTCGAAGGAGGCCAGTTGCGCCCTGGTGCACTTGGATCTACCCCAAGGTTCAGTGGAGAGGGCCATGGCTGAGGATTTGTTTGGAGGTCGGAGGATTGCGGGTCGATTGGATCGCGGAATCGAAGGAAGGAAGATGTGTGCGCTCGGAAGAAAAGGTGGGCGGTTGGCTTTGCGATAGCCTACCATTCCCCTTATATAGCGGGAGTTGCCCGCCAAATTAGGGGGCCGTTACCGCGCAATGATTACGCCGAAAGTTACCGTTGAGTTACCTTAACGGCTAGTTTGACCACGCCCGACGGTCCACCTCCTGCCACTCGGCTCGCTAAGTCACTCGCCGAGACCGTGTCCCGCTGGCTCGACTCGCCCAAGACGCAACTCGGTTCGCCGGATTTATTCCTTCATGCAGGAGCCCGCCGACGATTCGACTGGATGCCAACTTGAAGCCGTATACTCTGACTGCCAGCAGCCACCCACGCCTAATCAACGACGGCCTCGGGGACTACTGATGGGGATACGCCTACTGGGGTATACTCAGCGGGACGTTTCCGACTGGCCCAAGGGCTGGCGAGTGGGCCTGCAGAACGGCGAGTGGATCAAAGCCCAGCAAGGTACCAGGCGACTGGAAGTTGAAGGCCCAGGCGAGTAGATAGGCCCAGTCGGTCTAGGTTAAGTGATTGCCAAAGTTGTAACCGAATCGGTTGAGATATGTAAACCCTAGGGGAGGTGAGCCTATATAAACCTCCCTAAGGGGTGAGTAGAGACACGTTCCTCATACACCCAAGCAACACGCCGCCTAGTCGCCGAGTTCGCCCATTGTAAACACATCCATAATACAATCAAGCAGGAGTAGGTATTTACCCTCCGGGGGGCCGAACCTGGGTAAACCCTGTGTCTTTGCCCTCATCTCGCACCGCAGATGGCTGGCCGCCCTTGCCCCTTGTTCTACTATTCGCTGCCGATTGCAGCATCTGCCGTGGCCATTCCCACGACAAGATTAAATAGGCCCAGGCGCGACAGGAAACGCCTGCGGCATCAAGGCCAATTACGCCGCGCCATTACCGGCTTCACTGCAGCGGCGACGTGGTCGCGTGCGCGATTTGGGGAAGACGAGGGCGACGTGGAGAGGGCTCGCTCGTCAGCGAAGCGCGCGTAGAGGAGGTGGGGTCCGGCTGTCAGTGGCTGTGTGGGTGCGTTGGCGCGTGCGATAGAGAAAGATATGCCCCGGGTGGGCTAGCTGGGCCTGCTTCATTACTGGGCTAAAATAGCAGCGCTCGGCCCTTTTCATTTGTTTGCCTGTTTTCTTTTTCTGATTTGATTTTCTGAATAGATTTTCAAATGAATTCAAGTTCCATTTGAATTCAAATTTTCTTGGAATTTTTGCAGTGAGCAGTGGTCTCAAATATAAGCACAAAAACATGTGGTTGCTTTGCAAGGGCTTGGTCAAGCTTGGAGAATCAAAATAACAGAGACTTAGTATTTGGTTTGCAAAAATTTGAAAAATAGTTTTTGAACCTATTTCCCAATTTGAAAACTTGGTTCAAAATCTACACCTAAACTTATCTTCATAGAAGGCAACCAACTTGGTTTTATAAACAATCAAACTTTCAAATGGGAATACCAATTTGATTTAAATCTGTTCACATAAAATCATAGTACCAAGTGCTTCTGTTTTTCTAAAATGAGTTTGAAATTTGATCTCAAATCTATATGCATGCATGAATGATATGCAAACTTTGAAATTATGATTTTTGGGATGTTACAAATCTAACCCCCTTAAGGTGAATCTCGCCCTCGAGATTCGGATTGGCTAGCAAATAGGTGAGGGTGGTCTTTCCGAAGATCATCTTCTCTCTCCCATGTTGCTTCCTCTTCGGAATGATGATTCCATTGCACCTTGCAAAACTTGATAGTCTTAGTCCTTGTGACCCTTTCTGCGGTCTCAAGAATCTTGACAGGCTTTTCCTCATAGGTAAGATCACTTTCTAGTTGAACTTCTTCCAATGGTATGGTATCCTTCAGAGAAGATTCTTCCATTTCTGGGTGACATTTCTTAAGATGACTCACATGAAACACATTATGGACAGCTGACAGAGACTCTGGCAATTCAACTTCATATGCAACTTCTCCTTTGTGACTTAGAATCTTGAATGGCCCAACATATCTTGGTGCCAACTTTCCTTTGACTCCAAATCTTTTCACTCCACGAAGTGGTGATACTCTAAGATAAGCTCTATCTCCAACTTCGTAGGTGACTTCTCTACGCTTAGCATCCGCGTAACTTTTCTGTCGGGACTGTGCTATCTTCAATCTGTCCTTAACCAATTTGACTTTCTCTTCGGCGTCTTTGATAATATCAGGTCCAAATAAGCTTCTTTCTCCCACACCATTCCATAACAACGGGGCGGTACACTTCCTTCCGTAGAGTAACTCAAATGGTGCCATTCCAATACTAGATTGATGACTGTTGTTGTAAGAGAACTCTGCGTAAGGCAAACTTTCATCCCAACTTGCTCCGTAGTCTAGGGCACATGCCCTCAACATGTCTTCAAGAATTTGGTTAGTCCTTTCTGTTTGTCCATCAGTTTGAGGATGAAAAGCAGTGCTGAATTCCAACCTTGTTCCCAAAGATTCATGAAGCTGTCTCCAAAAATAAGAAGTGAACTGAGTTCCTCTATCTGACACAATACTCTTAGGCACATCGTGAAGGCATACAATTCTGCTCATGTAGATCTTGGCTAACTTGGCACTTGTATAAGTTGTCTTCACGGGTATAAAATGAGCCACTTTAGTTAGGCGATCCACTACTACCCATATGGAATCATAACCTGACCTTGTCCTTGGTAATCCAGTAATGAAATCCATACCGATATTTCCCCACTTCCATTCAGGAATAGGCAGTGGTTGAAGTAAACCCGCTGGTTTCTGATGCTCCGCTTTTACTCTGCTGCACACATCACACAAAGCAATATGCTCGGCGATGTCCCTTTTTAGATTGTTCCACCAAAATCTTTCTTTCATGTCCATGTACATCTTGGTGTTACCTGGGTGAATAGAATATGGAAAGTTGTGGGCTTCCTGCAGAATCAGTTTCCGCAACTCCGGGTCTTGTGGAACACATATACGTTTCCCGTGCCATAAAGTACCTTGTTCGTCTATATGGAAACTCTTAGCTTTCCCTAGACTAATATTTTCCTTAATCTTTTCAATTTCCTTATCAGTCTTCTGAGCTTCTCGGATCTTGTCCAACAAAGTGGGTTGAACATCTAAAGACATGAGATGTCCCTCTGGCACAATTTCTAATCTGAGTTCTTTGAATTGCTTACACAAGTCATCCGGCAATTCACCATCGGTAAGGCCATTTACGAATGCCTTACGGCTTAGAGCATCTGCTACTACATTTGCTTTACCGGGGTGGTATTGCAAACTCAAGTCGTAATCCTTGATAAGTTCTAGCCATCTTCTTTGTCTCATGTTGGTTTCCTTCTGGGTGAAGATATACTTCAAACTCTTATGATCGGTGAACACTTCACATCGCTTTCCCAAAAGGTAATGTCTCCATGTTTTGAGTGCATGGACGACAGAGGCCAACTCCAAATCATGAGTAGGATAGTTTACTTCATGAGTTTTGAGTTGTCTCGAAGCATAGGCTACGACTTTACCGTCTTGCATAAGTACGGCACCCAAACCTTGATGAGAAGCATCACAATATACTTGGAAATCCTTTTCCAAATCTGGCAGACATAGAACCGGTGCTGTTACAAGTCTCTTCTTCAATTCTTGGAAGCTGACTTCACAACCTTCAGACCAAGAAAATTTCTTGTCCTTTTTTAACAATTCCGTCATTGGCTTAGCAACCTTCGAGAAATTTTCAATGAACCTTCTGTAGTAACCTGCTAAGCCTAGGAAACTACGAACTTCTTTCACATTCTTGGGAGATTCCCATTCTGTCACAGCTGAAACTTTGGCAGGATCAACTGCCACACCATCCTTTGTCATAACATGGCCAAGAAAACCAACTTCCTCTAACCAGAACTCACACTTGCTGAATTTGGCATAAAGTTTATGTTCCCTCAGTTTCTCAAGTATCAAGCGTAAGTGTCTTTCGTGTTCTTCCTTGCTTTTGGAGTAGACCAAGATGTCATCGATGAAAACGACAACAATCTTGTCGAGAAATTCCATGAACACCTTGTTCATCATGTTCATGAAATATGCTGGAGCGTTGGTTAAACCAAAAGGCATCACAGTGTACTCATACAATCCATACCTTGTGGTGAATGCTGTTTTAGGAATGTCTTGTTTTCTTATCTTGAGTTGAAAATAACCTGACCGGAGATCAATCTTCGAGAACACACATGCTCCTTCTAGCTGATCAAACAAGTCGTTGATTCTTGGCAAAGGATATTTGTTCTTGATGGTTACCTCGTTGAGAGAACGGTAGTCAATACATAATCTTTGTGTTCTATCCTTCTTCTCCACGAACAACACTGGGGCTCCCCAAGATGAAGAACTTGGTTGAATAAACCCTTTCTGCAACTGTTCTCCTAGTTGCTTCTTGAGCTCTTTCAGTTCATCAACTGACATTTTGTATGGTCTCTTAGCTATTGGTCCAGAACCTGGTACCAAATCTATCAGAAACTCCACATCTCTATCCGGTGGCATTCCTAGCAACTCTTCCGGAAACACATCCGGATACTCACATACAATTGGTACACTATCCATGCTAACCCCCTTAAGAGAATTTAGCTTACTTCCTTTGGGTTCAAAGTTTGACTTGAATTTTATTCTTTTTCCTTCTGGGGTTGTGAGTGTAACCGTACGATTGGCACAATCTAATACGCCCTCATACTTAGCCATCCAATCCATTCCCAAAATCACATCCAATCCTTGGGAATTCAGAATTATTAGGTTCACCGGAAACTTATGTTTTCCAAACTCTATGACTAAGTCATGACATCCTGAGTTTACTATCATTTCTCCACCCGGAGAACTTACTCTTATAGGACACCCAATGGTTTCTACCGGTAGTTCATTTCTTTCAACAAATGCCTTTGATATGAATGAATGAGATGCACCGGTATCAAAGAGTACAAATGCTGAAATGGAATTGAGTCTGAACTTACCAGCAAGGGCATCAGGCTCCTCATAGACCTCCTCCACATTGATGTGGTTAACCTGTCCTTTCTGAAAAGGATTTGGCTTGTTAGGTCCTTCAACTTTCTTCTCAGGGCACTCATTAGCATAATGCCCCAGCTTCTTGCACTTGAAGCACTCAACCTGACTGATGTCCTTTTTAGGAGGCTGGCTTCCACTTCCACTACCATTTCCACTATAGTGGCTCTTATGTCCACCCTTGTGGTTCTTGTACTTGTCATTTTCATGACTGCGGTGATGCTTGTTGTCATGAAGGTTGTGGTTGTGGTGCTTGCTGAATTTCCCATGCTTATGGGATCCTGAGCTGCCACTGTCATCATAGTGAGATCGTTTGTGGGACGATCCAGAGCTGTGCTTGTCGGAGTGTTTCCTCTTCCTACTCTCGACTTGCTTCATTTTACTCTCCAAAATAGCAGCCTTGTCACACAGAGACTGGTAAGTTGGAACATATGCCACAAACAGCTGCAGATTCAGCTCATCATTCAAGCCTTCCAGAAACTTTTCCTTTCTTTTGGCATCCGTGTCAACCTCATCCGGTGCATAGCGCGCCAGATTGTTGAACTCTTCTATGTATTCTGCCACGCTGCGGTGGCGCTGCTTCAGGTTGTGAAACTCCTTCTTTTTCAGACTCATCATTCCTGATGAGATATGAGCAGTGCGGAAACCATCTTCAAAGATAGCCCAAGTTACTTCATCCAAAGGAGTGGTAATTTGGAAGTTGTCCCACCATGTGGCGGCTGGTCCTTCCAACAGATGTGCTGCGAACCTGACTTTTTCAGCATCCGTGCAGCCCACGGTCACTAAGTCCTTGTTCACGGAACGTAGCCAGTCATTGGCCACCATGGGATCAGTTGTTCCCGAAAACTTTGCTGGCCTCAATCGTAGAAATCTGGTGAGCATATCAAAACCCGGAGGGTTGTTGTTGTTGTTGTTGTTGTTATTGTTGTTGTTGTTATTGGGGTTGTTGTTGTTGTTGTTGTTGTTGTTGTTGTTGTTGTTGTTGTTGTTGTTGTTGTTGTTGTTGTTGTTGTTGTTGTTGTTGTTGTTGTTGTTGTTGTTGTTGTTGTTGTTGTTGTTGTTGTTGTTGTTGTTGTTGTTGTTGTTGTTGTGTGTGTTGTTGTTGTTGTTGTGTTGTTGTTGTTGTTGTTGTTGTTGTTGTTGTTGTTGTTGTTGTTGTTGTTGTTGTTGTTGTTGTTGTTGTTGTTGTTGTTGTTGTTGTTGTTGTTGTTGTTGTTGTTGTTGTTGTTGTTGTTGTTGTTGTTGTTGTTGTTGTTGTTGTTGTTGTTGTTGTTGTTGTTGTTGTTGTTGTTGTTGTTGTTGTTGTTGTTGTTGTTGTTGTTGTTGTTGTTATTCTGGTTTTGAATGAATGTCGTCATCATTTGCATAAGCTGTGTTTGCGCGTTCATCATTTGTTGCATTTCCGGGGTGATGTTGTTGGGGTTGGGGTTTGCGCGACGGGGAGGCATCTGTGGTTTGTTCAAATAGATAAGAATGAGATACCCATAGATGTTTTATGCACAATACATCACAAGCAAACACATAGCATGCAACTCAAGAATAAAAAGAATCAACAACCAGATAATAAGTTCATGAAATAAAACACACAGGTGGCAAGCCATCCACATGTCGGATGGTACAATAACAAGTTCACAAATAACAAGTACGAATACGAAAGGTAAGCGAGTAGTCAAGTCTACTCATCATCATCAATCTCCTCCTCGACAAAGGTAAGACCTGCGTTTTCCATCGCTGTCTTGTTCTCCTCAATCGTAGTGGTCAAGGAATCGACCTTGGCCTTGAGAGCCCTCTTCTGGGAGCGAAGCCTCTCAATAACCATCTGCTGCTGCTCAAGCTCGAAATCCTTGGACTTCAGTTCCTCGGTCATGTCCCGGATCTTCTTGTTCCTATCCTGGACGTGTTTCTCCTGACTCTTGAACTTGCGGTCCTGAGCCTCGAACTTTGTCTCCATTTCCTTGATCATCTCATCCTGCTGCGCAAAAAGCTTGTCCTTCTCGCAAAGCTGCACCTGAAGCTCGTCATTTCCGAGCATGATGTTCATCCTGTTCGTGTCTACGTGCCTGAGAAGAGTCTCTAAGTCCTGGAGGTAGAGACGTATCGGCTCTGCCGTGTCCCTCGAGTCGTCCTCAAAGTCGATGGACTCTCCATCAACATCACGTCTTCCGAAGACGTGAAAGTGGGTGCCCCTAACCTGTCGGGAGTGACGGCCTAACAGACGTCCTATCAGGTCCTGCATGACTACCTCCATGCCTCTCTCCCTGTCGTCGTGCATCAGCTTGAAGACGATGGCCTCCGTAGTAGGCTCTGTCTGGCGTCCGGGCTGGTTCACCTTGAAGCCCCAGAGGTCCTTCCTCTCGAACTTGGTGAGTGGGTACACCGTGATGGTGGGAAGAGGGAGATCGAGCAAAGTGGTAAGCTCAACGATACGGGGTCCAAAATGAGTAACCCGGAACTCCTCAACAGTGCTGATGGCAATAGGCATCTATTTATAAGAATGAAAAAGTTAGAACAACACAATTTAAGACAAATGAAGACAATATCACATACACATCCTTGGAATCACAAAATCACACAAGTCATGCATACATGAAACTATTACATCAATCAAGGTCCAACTTATTTAAGGTATCATCTTTGGAAAATAAGGTGATAAGTGGTGGTCCAACTAACGAAGTGCCCTTACAATCCTATCTCATTGGATCTATTAGCAAACACAATGTTCCTAGAGGCAATCCACCAATCTTGTTCTCTTGATTCCATCACTAAGTCTATAACAACTCCCCTTAACTCTTGGTTGGTGGCTTCCAACTCTTGGGTAAGTTCCTTCTCTTTCTCTAAGTCTTTTTGGAGGTTGAGCATTCTGCACTTGACTCTAGAACTTAGTTCTTTGATATCCTCCAAGCTGCATCTCTGGCTGACTCAAAGAATGTGGTGTGCATTGTAGTGTTGGTGTACATGCAGAATCCCCTTTCTTTGTGGTTGTCTTCCTTGTTTTTGTACAAGTGAAGTTGCACCCACCAATACTCCACTCCTTCATCCATCACTGGAAAGCCCTTCTACACAGCTGCACCATGTGCTTCCATTGCCACCATGAGGTCCTTGAGAATATTGGGAAACTCAGTTTCACACTCCAAGGTCATGGTCATGAGTGGTCCTTTCTTCACGGCTTCGTTGATGGAGTTCATCTACAAATGGAGTTGAGAATAAAAAGATTATAAAAGTTTTACGAGAAGAATAGACAAGTGTAGAAGTAGTTGAAAACTTTTCCTTAGTGGTTTTCCAATCCTAGGGTCATAATCCTACAGGAAACACAGTGCTCTGATACCATCTGTTAGACCCCTCCTTTATAAAGGAAAGGATCCCTGTGATTGCAATGCTAGTCCCTGGATCAATGCTAGCATCCACAGTTTAAGATGAAGTACACAGATACAAAGGTAGTTTATTACATTCATTCTAGAGATAAAACATAGTCTTTTACAACTCAGGGCCAAAGGCCTAATACAAGAGTTTATGGAATAAGTAAATAAACATAAGTCTTCATCTTCATGTGCCACAGGCAAGCATGTTGAGTGTAGACTCATGACTCCTACTCATCATCAGAGTAACCTGCAACATCACAAGTTACAGCCACAGAGGGTCAATACTTTGGAATAGTATTGGCAAGTCATACCTTAGTATATTTTAAGTGGACTATATTACTATATGCATTTTGGCTAAGTGTAGCTTGGCTTGTTTTTCTTGAATATAGGTTTTACCTATTAGTTGAAATCACTAAGTTTTTCTTTGTCAAAAACTTCCCAAGAAACCACCAATAGACATTGGGGTCCTTCACCCTTGTTCACCCACCAATTTTTACTTAGAAGTTGGAGTGATGAGATTCTTGTAGCTTCCATGTCTTGATGCTCAAGTTGTTTATTGCCTTGGACTAGGCTAAGTACTTAGGTTTTTCCATCTGCAGAGGTTGTGCACTTTCCCCACCAGAATTGGTTTCCCAAGAAAAGACCTTTCAGAAGCCTTTTTAGTCAAATGGATGTGTTCCAACCTATCATCCCAACTACCACCAACTGTCCAAATGACTAAGTTCTAGCAACCTATATGATCAAGGCAGAGCCCATATTGCCAAGTGGTTGCACTGTAAGCTTTCTCAACACTTGGCCTCCAAATCCCTTTGTGCCTGGGTGGCATAGCACAAGTGAGATACACAACCCAAGTCCATGGCCTTGTGTAACCACTCAACATAACCCAATCTTTCCATTCCACCCAGGAGGTTCATTTGACTTAGTTGTTTTATTAGGAAAGCATAGGTCTCATGACTTAGAAATATTTTCATCATTGTAAGTATAGATTTTCACCAACCCTTGTTTGCTAAATAGCTAGGCTAAGCATGGTAAGATAACTTAGCTTAGGAAAATTCCCTAGCAATTCTACAATTCTACACTACTTAGGATTTCCCAACTTAGCATTAGGCAAAAATAGCATGCAAGACTTAGCAAAATATCTAATGCTAGTACAAAACATAGGATAGAAATTTCCATGAAAATATCACTTGCCTTGGTAGTGGGGAGAGTAGCACTCTTCACAATCACAATTACTAGAAAAATCTACACAAAAAGTATAGCATATAATTACACACAATTATATACAACCAAAAATAATATGAATGCAGGCATGCAAGAATTTACTAAGTGGTGATTTTTTGAAAATTCTACCAAGCATGCACATGTTTACAGAAACTTAACAAGTCACAAGTTTGCCAACTAAACTTATTTATCCCTAAAACAAACTACTAAACTAAATCCATACTCAAAATGGCCTTAAACATGTTCCTACAAATAAAGTCATTCTAATGGTTACTATTTGTAAAACACTTTGCATAAACAGAAAGGTCTTGATTCACTGAATCCAACGGTATAAAGTTTGTAAAATTCTAACGTGGCATTCAAAAGTTATAGCAGTTTAAAGTTTGGATCTAAATCTGATTCAAATTTCTGTTTTTGAATTATCCCTAGCCACGTATCGCAGCGTCACTGGCGCGTACCGGTTCGCACCGGATCGAGCTCTGCAGCCGTTGGATCTAACTAACGTTGCGCGGCTCAGATCTGTCCATACCTCTTCGTTAAGTGAACTGTTTCTACGTGTAGGATTCAGATCTGACGGCTACAATCTATCAACCAGAAACGGGCGGCGCTGGCGGTGTTGACCGGCGGC
Source organism: Avena atlantica (assembly GCA_910589765.1). Lineage (NCBI taxonomy): Eukaryota > Viridiplantae > Streptophyta > Magnoliopsida > Poales > Poaceae > Avena > Avena atlantica. The sequence goes on from OU342734.1 coordinate 353,065,516, forward strand.
GGCGCGTCTGATTACGGTGGCGCCGACGCTCCAGATCGTCCGGGGAAACAAGAAGGTGCTTACCAGAACCGCGGTGGCGTGCTGAAGCTCGAGGTGGCGTTGGTTTGTGAAGGGGAGCGCTGGCACGGCTTCAGGAGCTCGTCGGAGTAACGGGCGGCGTCGGTCGCTTGCAGACGTGGTGCTTGCCGAGGTTTGGTGTCGCCCTAACATGAGCCAGAGGCATCATGAGTTGCGCAAAACGCAGGCGAACAAACTCGCGTGGAGGAGGGGCAAGGGGCGCTCGGGTTTTACCTGAATTGGTCGCCGGAGTCAAGCGGCAGTGCAGGTGGTTTCGGTCGTGGACGGAGACGATGACCTGGGTCACGAGCAGGCAAAAGAAATGTGTCAGCAGGTGCGTAGGAACGTGCTGAGCATCCTCGTTTGTACGAGAGAGAGGGGGCGGTCGAGGCTCACCGGAATCGGTCGCCGGAGTCGTCGGTACTGCGGGGCTTCAAGAGCTAATGCTCGCAGCCTGGTGGCGGAGTGAGCGAGGAGAGTGGGGGGAAAAGCTCGCGGTGCAGAGGAGATTAAATAGGCCCAGGCGCGATAGGAAACGCCTGCGGCATAAAGGCCAATTACGCCGCGCCATTACCGGCTTCACTGCAGCGGCGACGTGGTCGCAGGCGCGATTTGGGGAAGACGAGGGCAACGTGGAGAGGGCCCGCTCGTCAGCGAAGCGCGCGTAGAGGAGGTGGGGTCCGGCTGTCAGTGGCTGTGTGGGTGCGTTGGCGCGTGCGAGAGAGAAAGATATGCCCCGGGTGGGCTAGCTGGGCCTGCTTCGTTGCTGGGCTAAAATAGCAGCGCTCGGCCCTTTTCATTTGTTTGCCTGTTTTCTTTTTCTGATTTGATTTTCTGAATAGATTTTCAAATGAATTCAAGTTCCATTTGAATTCAAATTTTCTTGGAATTTTTGCAGTGAGCAGTGGTCTCAAATATAAGCACAAAAACATGTGGTTGCTTTGCAAGGGCTTGGTCAAGCTTGGAGAATCAAAATAACAGAGACTTAGTATTTGGTTTGCAAAAATTTGAAAAATAGTTTTTGAACCTATTTCCCAATTTGAAAACTTGGTTCAAAATCTACACCTAAACTTATCTTCATAGAAGGCAACCAACTTGGTTTTATAAACAATCGAACTTTCAAATGGGAATACCAATTTGATTTAAATCTGTTCACATAAAATCATAGTACCAAGTGCTTCTGTTTTTCTGAAATGAGTTTGAAATTTGATCTCAAATCTATATGCATGCATGAATGATATGCAAACTTTGAAATTATGATTTTTGGGATGTTACATTATTGATTCCTTTTTGAGTTATCTTTTGGGGATTTGAGCTTTTTGAAGGAGTTGCTATAGTAGCTTGTGTTTTTAGTGAAAAGTTTTGCTGTTCCAAAGCTTTGCCTAAGGGTCTAATATCTTTTGAATACACTAATGTTGCTAATGAAGATTGTGTGAAGTTTTGTATGAAGGAAAAATTTCAGGTGTAGAGAGAGAATGATGTAATGAGATGAAGAATGGACAAAAGCTCAAGCTTGGGGATGCCACCCTGGTGTCACCCCAAGAAATATCCAAGAGGTACAAGTGTCAAAACTTGGGGATGCCCAAGCCATCCCCTTCTTCATCAATAAAATCTCAGGTCTTTCTAGACACTTTGTTTTTATTGTTTCATGCATAGTTGTGTTGTCCTTGGAGCGTCTTAGTTTTCGTTTTTGGTTTTCGTTTGCTTAGTTTGATTGAGTAAGTTGGTTGGTTATACCACACTTCTCTTGGAGAGAGAGACACTCTGTTTGCATTGCCTAGAACACTCTAGTTTTCACTCTTATTGTTTTGTGAGTGTTCACTTTTGCTAGCACTGCATTCAGCCTTAGTTTTCCTGTGATTTCAGCTTAGAACTTTTTAGTTCTTTGTGGATTTATGAGACAAGCTCACTGATCTTTGTTGATTATTATCTTTGTGAGTTGTTTCAACTAAGTTGTTTGGTGTTGGAAAGAGTAGAAAGCTTCATGCTTAAGTGGTACAAAAGGGAGCTTGTTTTGACTATGACTTAGACTTTATCATGTCATGATAGGTGTTGCTTTGACCTTATGCTTAGTGATTATTGCTGTAGCATGACTTGTTCCAAACAATTGAGATTCCTTAATGTGCCTTGAAGGAATCATGCCTTGTTTTAGCATACAAAAGCATAGTATTGCGGTATTCTCCTTTGATGGTTTGTTTGGGTTGACTTGGCACATGCTCACACCATGTTATGACTATGACAAGTCACCATAGCCTCTATGATCATTTAGTCCTTGACTTGTAGTACCAGTCTATGCTTTGATTAGTAATGCTTTGTTGCTCTGCATGATTATGGCCATTATGCTCTCTTAGTTGGTTGCTCCCAGTCTTTTGCTAGCCTCCACTTGTATGAGTAAGCTCTACTCATGCTTCCAACTCCCAAGAAACAAAGTAATCCCAAAGTGTCCACTATAAACTCCTATGCATGGTGTGTTACACCATTCCAAGTATATATTCTAGTTTTCAACTATCTTCCAATAAAAAACTATTTTTATGTGAAAACTTAGTGATTAAAGCCCTCACGAACTTGATGGCACACTTTATATTCTTTGCCCCTAATAAACTTGAACGATTGTGACAACTTTGTTGTATATGCTTGCACTTATAAGTTGGAATTAGCAGAACCGTGCTGTCACGAGGAACATTTTCAACATTGCTCTTTTGTCTATGGATGTCATCGGTGTGAAATAAAGAGGGAACTTGTAGGTCCATGGAGTTTGTATTCTATGTTAGAGAAACGCATGGGCCGCTAGCCTAAGCCATGCCTAATCATGGTGGAAACTTGCAACATCACCATAGTGAGCTATCTATGAAGCATCCTCAATAAAAAGCTATGCATATGGTAAATAAAAAGATTGCTAAGATGCTCATTGTCTGCTTGCCTTGTCATTTTGGTTATGGGAAGCTCCTGTACCATGCGAGGGGTACCCCGTTGGCGGTTCTCAATGATATGCAAATACTTACAATGATAAGAACTTACCTGGGCCCAAAGTTGAGTATGCATGAGGTGTGGCCCTCGTATTCAAGGGACTTGAGATTGTCAACTTATACTTCGTCAAGCATATACTCCATCTTTGTTCACTTTAACCTTAATCACTTCAAGATGCTTATGATAGGGGCAATGAGGGTTGAAAGCTAACAAGTACCATAATTTTTGGAAGCTCTTTTTGAAACTTGAAATCCCTGCTTTCCTTTACAAAAAGGCTTTTATTCCACCATTACTTGAGTCTCCACCTTCTACCTTTAGGCACCATTAAGAGAGCATAGTTATCATTCTGTGTGCACTATTCAAAAGCTTATTGATTGATGCATATTGTGATATTACTTTTTCTTGTGCTATTTGTTTCTAGTCACCCTTGTGAACTTTGAAGGTGTCCTATGCATCTATTTGTTACTCTATGAGGGACAAGCTGAATGCCACTATGCTATGTTTTCTTTATGTGAAACAAACAAATGTTTTTCAATGCATGTTATTCATAATCTTTTTTGTAGCCTTTCATGTTGCATGCATAGTTACTATGTCCTATTGTTAGAATTACATCTTTCATGCACATGTTTAGAGTTATTTGATCCCAGCTTTCAATGCTTGCAAATGGTTTGATCTTGCTTTCGATGGTGCATGTCACCTCAAAAATTATTCTTTTTATCACTTACCTACTCGAGGACGAGCAGGAGTTAAGCTTGGGGATGCTTGATATGTCTGAAACGTATCTATAATTTTTGATGCTCCATGATTGTTTTGTATCATTTGTCTTATGTTTTGTCTACACTCTGAGGTATTTTTATACACTTTATGGAACTAACCTATTGACAAGATGCCACAGTGTCAGTTGCCTGTTTTCTTCTGTTTTTGGTTCCAGAAAGGCTGAAAATCAATATTCTCGGAATTGGATGGGACAAAAGCCGAAGTCATTATTTTTCCCGGAGCAACACGGAACCACGAAGCAGAGCCGGAGGGCGGCCACAGGGTGGCCCCACCCCCTAGTCGTGGGCAAACCCTTGAGGCGCCCACAAGGGGTGTGGGCCCCCTATACCCCCACCGACCTTGATTCCTGCGCCTATAAGAAGCCTCCGACCCAAAAACCCTAGTGCATACAGAAGAAATCAACGAAAACCTCTGCTGCAGCGCCGCCACCGAAGGGGAGATTCGGGGGGACAGAAAGTCTCTATACCGGCACCCTGCCGGGACGGGGAAGTGCCCCGGAGCCATCTCCATCGATCTCCACCACCATCTCCATCATCGTTGCTGATTCCCATTATGAGGAGGGAGTAGTTCTTCCTCGAGGCTAAGGGCTCTACCGGTAGCTATGTGTTCATCTCTCTCTCTATGAATGATCTTGTTGTGGTCATCAGCTTTGTAATCAAGTAGATCTACCTTGCTACTCAAGTGCTTCATTAGATCTCTGCTCTCCCCATGTGTGTGAAAGTGACAGCGTGCACGCCATGGTGGCACCTAGGTTTGATTCTACATAAATACTCTTTGTGCTTTAATAGATCTACGCTTTTCCCCACGTGTGTGAAAGTGACAGCGTGCATACCGTGTGTGGCACTTTGGCTAGATTGAATATTTGTTATGAGTTATTTTTGTAGTTGGATGTATCTATGAAATTGTGGTGTTTGTTGGAACCATCTAGCGCTCAAGGTGACAGTGTGGGGTTATCTAGATTGGGGAAGGCGGACTTTGAGGAGTGCTGTTATAGCCCTACCAATGATTAGAGTGTCCAACCGGAGAGTAGTTAAGAGTAGTATCATGAAGAGAGGATATTTATATGAGAGAGTGTTCACTAGTGAAAGTATGATCCCTAGGCCTTGTTTCTAAACATTGAAACACCATTTGCATCTAGATCTGTTGCATTTTTGCTTGCTTTAGTCTTTACCTCACCGTCAAGCTCTTTTCTGGCACTCACACACCTTCTCCCACGTCAACATCAAGTCATAAGATATTTTCTGGCACCGTTATCACTTGTATTTCACTATCTCTTCGCCGAACTAGTGCACCTATACACCTGACAAGTGTATTGGGTGTGTTGGGGACACAAGAGACTTATTGTATCTTGATTGCAGGATTGCTTGAGAGGGAATACCTTTGACCACTTACTCCCTGAGTTCGATAAACCTTGGGTAATCCACTTAAGGGAAACTTGCTGCTATTCTACAAAGCTCTGCACTTGGAGGTCCAACAACTGTCTACAAGAATAGAAGTGCGTAGACATCACATGTCACCTCAAAAATAATTCTTTTTATCACTTACCTACTCGAGGACGAGCAGGAGTTAAGCTTGGGGATGCTTGATACATTGAAAACGTATCAATAATTTTTGATGTTCCATGCTTGTTTAGTATCTACATTGTTTTGCTTTGTATACACTTTGATGTGTTTTTATATGTTTTTCTGGACTAACCTATTAACGAGATGCCACAGTGCCAGTTGCCTGTTTTCTTCTGTTTTTGGTTCCAGAAAAGGCAGAAAATCAACATTCTTGGAATTGGACGGGACAAAAGCCAATGTCAATATTTTACCGTGGGGAACACGGAGCCAAATTACGAGATGGAGGGGAGAGACCCGGGGACCACACGCCCTGGCTGGTCCCAGCCCGCGCCTAGGGGGTGTGGCCACCCTGGCTGCCCCCTTCCTCGCCTCTTCGCCTATAAAGACCCCCCGATACCAAAACCCTAAGGACCTGATCAATCTTCCAGGAAACAGTCTGTAGCCACCGCCACCATCGTCCTAGATCAGGGGATCTGAAGCTCTTCCTGGCACCCTGTCGGAGGGGAGATCATCCCAGAGGCCTTCTTATTCATCATGCCAGCCTCCGGTATGAAGCGTGAGTAGTTCCACCTTGGGCTACGGGTCCATGTATTAGCTAGATGGTTGTATCTCCTCCTTTGTGCTTTCATGTCTAGATCTTGTGAGCTCCGTTCATGATCAAGATCACATCTATTTGTAATCATGCATGTTGTGTTTGCAAGGATCCGATGGATATTGAGATTACTATGTCAGATTGATTAATGGTTTTGTCTTATTGATTCTATCATGTCTGTGTTGTTTGTGATCTTGCATGCTCTCCGTCGTTAGTAGCTATCTTGGCCATGTAGTTGCTAGTGAGTCTAAGAGGGGGTATTTATGCTCGATAGTGGGTTCATGCCTTTATTTAATCTAAGGAAAGTGACAAAAATCTCTAAGGTTGTAGATGTGCTGTTGCCACTAGCGAGAAAACAACGTTCTCTTGTTCATGGAACAAGTGGATTGTTTACCTTACACACTTTGCTTAAAGAAGTTGTCTGTTGCTTGCAACTTAATGCTGGAGGGGGTTCAGATGATAACCTAAAGGTGGATTACTAGACATAGATGCAGCTGTATGGCGGTCTATGTATCTTGTTGTATTGCCCAATCGAATCTCATAGGATCATGAATGTCTAGTATTGCATTGTTATGCCTTGCTCAGTCCTGTCAATTTCCCTGCTGTAATTTGTTTACCTGGCATGCCATGTTTGTTTATCTTAAGGAGAACACCTCTAGTGAACTACGGACCCCGGTCCGATCTTTACCATTGATACATCTTCCACTGTTACTGTTTACTTTCTACAAACCACCATTACCTTCCACACCATATAGTTAATCCTTTATTTTCAGCAAACCGGTGAGATTGACAACCTCACTATTCGTTGGGGAAAAGTCTTGAGTTTGTGTTGTGCCGGTTTCCAAATTGCTAGCAACACCTTTGAGTCATTTCCTTCCTCCTACTGGTTCGATAACCTTGGTTTCTTATTGAGGGAAGACTTGCTGTTGTGCTCATCGCACCTTCCTCTTGGGGACTCCCAACGAAGCTCTACATTGATCTGAGCCACCATCAACGTCGGGTGTATCTCTTTCCCACCTCCTATTGGGTACCGGGGGAAACCCTAAGACCAATCCGAGAAGTAGTGTCATTATTGTCGCTTACCTTCTTGGATGTAGTGCTTGGTACGTGATGCTTCAGAGCGCTAGGTGCGTGGTGGATATTCTTTGGAAGGTGCAGTGGTTGCGGGTCATCCTCGTTTTCATCGAGCCACTATTGTCAGCTTTGTTTTATCTTATTTTTGTTCTTTGTTTTCTTTGTTGCGTCTTTTGGGTGTTGTGTTGTCTGGACCATCAGAAGTATCAGTCGGTTGGGTGCTATATTAATATAGCTAGGCGAACGCCTATTTTGAGTAAATATTTGTTCTTAACATCGAGAACCTCAATACCTAGTCCCATGATCCCTTGGTCTAAAAATAATATTCCATTTAGTTAACCTGCATTTACCGTTTGTCGTCTTCACTTTTCCTGGGAAAAATGTGATATGTAGAAGTCAATATGTTTCCTTACCTCTTTAGGTATTTTTAGAAAAGATAACTTAAACATCGGTAAACTAGTTAGTAAAAAATTGATAAGAACAAGCCAATCTCTATATGAAAGCATCTTTCTTGCCTAGCAGCTAAGTTTGCCTCCAAAGCGGCTTTCAACTAGGTACCACTCAAAAATATCAAGCTTTTTATATTGGATAGGTACGCCAAAATATCTGAAAGGGAGAATTGAATTCATAACTAAATAGTTTTCATGGTGGTATCACGACAGATGCCATGGGTAAGCTTAAGTTGGGGTCTGTAAGATCCCTCCCTTTATAAAGGTAAGGATCCCTGTGATTGCAATGCTAGTCCCTGGATCAATGCTAGCATCCACAGTTTAAGATGAAGTACATAGAAACAAAGGTCATTATTACATATCATTCCAGAGATAAACATAGTCTTTTACAAACTCCATGGCCACAGGCCTAATACAATAGTTCAAATATATAATAAGATAAATAAGTCTTCCTCTTCATGTGCCACAGGCAAGCATGTTGAGTGTAGACTCATAACCCCTAATCATCATCAGAATAACCTGCAACATCACAAGTTACAGCCATAGTGGGTCAATACATTGGAATAGTATTGGCAAGTGATACCTTAGTAGAATATTAGTAGTCTAGATACTATATGCATTTTGGCTAAGTGTAGCTTAGGCTTACTTTGCTCAAAATAGGTTTTTGCCTATTAGTTGAAAACACTAAGTTTTACTTTGTCAAAACTTTCCCAAGGAACCACCGATAGAAATTGGTGAACCTTCACCCTTGTTCAACCACAAGTTTTAACTTAGAAATTGGGATGAGGAGATTCTTGATAGCTTCCATGTCTTGATGCTCAAGTTGTCCAATACAAGGGACATGGCTAAGTACTTAGATTCTTCCATCTTCAGAGGTTGTGCACTTTCCCCACAAGACTTGATTTTCACCAAAGACAGGACCTTTCAGAAGCCTTCCCTTAGACCAAATGGACGCGTTCCAACCTATCATCCCACTACCACCAACTGTCCAAATGGCTAAGTTATTGCAACCTATGTGATCCAGGCAGAGCCCATATTGCCATGTGGCTGCATTAGAAGCTTCTTAACATTTGGCCTCTCAAATCCCTTTGTTCCTGGGTGGCTTTCCACAAGTGAGATACACAAGGTAAACCATAGAAATGGGCCTTGTGTAACCACTCAACATAAACCATTCTTTCCATTCCACCTAGGTGTTTCATTCACTTAGTTGTTTTACTAAGCAAAAACATAACTCCAAAGACTTAGAAATATTTTCTCATAGCATGAATATAATATCACCCTTGGTTGCTACTAGCTAGGCTAAGCATGGCATTGATAAGCATCTTAACTTAGAAAATTTGTAGCAATTCTACAACTACTAGGTTTTCCCAAGCATAGCATATAGATCAAAATATTCATGCAAATCTAGCAAAATATTTCTAGTGCATAGTTGAAAAACTTAGGAATAAAATCATGAAGCACCACTTGCCTTGGTAGTTTGGGGAGTAGCAACAATCTTCACAATCACAATCACTATTTGCACCAAAATCTACACATAAAATAATGGCACCAAATCACATACAAAATATATACAAACAAAAATATATGAATGTATGCAAAATGTCATGTGATGATTTTCTACACCAAACAAGACAAGTGCACAGTACTGAATCTTAAACATGTTTCAAACTTGCCAAATAAATCTTACTTGAACAACATAACGATTTTCAAATAATTACTATACACAATTTATGCCTACATTTGTTTATGCAAAAACAACCATTTTTACAGAGGCACAACATTAAACATATTGCATAAATGGAAAGGATTTTCTCTCCTGATTCCAATGATATAAAATTTGCCAAATTTGGACGTGGGAATCAAAAGTTATGAATTTTTCAAGTTTAAACATCTAATAGATCTAAATTCTGATTTTAAATCAAACCTACAGACACGCGGCGTGTTCTGATTTGTCGATACCGCTTCGTGTGGATCGATCAACGAGGGCCGGTAGATTTAAGTGGTAGCGCACGGTCGGATCTGCGCGTAACGGTTTGAGTAAGTGATCTAATCCCGAGCCTCCAATCCAGATCTAACGGCTGTGAAGCTTGCGACCAAAGACTGGCAGCGCTAGCGGTGGCGAGTGGCAGCGGCGGCTCTGTCAGAGACGTTGCTGACGATTTAGGTCGCGCGGGAGAGGGTGAAGTGGCTTACCGAGTTTGCCGGGTGCTGCTGATGCTCAAGGTAGGCTTCGTTGGCGAAGGAGCACACCGTGGATGTCGCTGGAGCTCGTCGGAGTCATGCACGACGTCGGGTGCTTGCAGACGACGATGTTTCCGAGGTTCTGCGTTGCCCTAGCATGAGTCAGTGGCATTAGGGGGTGCGAGAGGTCACGGTGAGCAAGATGGTTTCAAGGAGAAGACAAGGGGCGCTCGATTCTTACCGCTATTGCTCTTCAGAGTTGAGCGGCGGTTCTGGTGGTTGTGGGTGCTAACGGAGTCGATGACCTGGGTCACGAGAAGTAAAAAAGAAAAGCATCAGGGGATGCGCCATAATGTGCTGGTCAAGCTTGTTTGAAGCAGAGAGAGAGGGGCGGTCGAAGCTCACCGGAATCGGTCATCGGAGGTCGTCGGTGCTGCGGGGTTCTGAGCTCGAATGCGCGCAGCCTGGTGGCGGAGTGGTGGCGCAAGGTGAGGGGAAATGCTCGCGGTGCAGAGGGGGTTAAATATCCAGGAGGGGGGCGGCGATTACACGCTGTATCAATGGCAATAACGCGGGCGGTGACTGCGGCGAGGTAACGGCGGAGCGCCTTGGCCGGGCGTTGATTGAGGACGATGCTGACGGGGCATGGTGGGGTCTGCCTGTCAGCGGGTGGGTGCACGCATGTGCGGTGAGAAACAAAGAATAAAGGGGGAACCCGGGTGGGCTGTTTTGCTTGCTGGGCTGGAATGCTGGCGCTAGGCCCAGTTAGATTTTCTATTTCTTTTTCTTTTTCTGAGTTGATTTTCAGGAATCATTTTCAAATAAATTCAAAAGCAATTGAATTCAAATATTTTCTAGATTTTTGTAAAGTGTAACCTTCATACTTTTGTGCATAAAATCATGTTGTCTCTCTGTACTTGCTTGGTCTCTTTGAGTAAACAAATAAAAGTGCCATAGTTCAAGATTTGAATAGGTTTTGCAAATGGTTTAAAATATTTGTTTTGGTAAATTTTTGTCCAAGCCTTGACACACAACCAAATCATCTTAAGAGCAAACTAATCTTGGTTTAAAACAAATATTCCCTCACTTGAGAGTGGAATTTAGATCAATGCATGCTCACATAAAATAATAGCACTTAGTGCTTCTATTTTCTTGAAATGAGTTTGATATTTGATCCCTAGGATATGCATGCATGGATGATATGCAATCTTTGAAAACATGATTTTAGGGATGTTACAAATCTAACCCCCTTAAGGTGAATCTCGCCCTCGAGATTCGGGTTGGCTAGCAAATAGGTGAGGGTGGTCTTTCCGAAGATCATCTTCTCTTTCCCATGTGGCTTCTTCTTCGGAATGATGGTTCCATTGAACTTTGCAGAATTTGATAGTCTTAGTCCGAGTAACTCTTTCTGCAGTCTCAAGAATCTTGATAGGTTTTTCCTCATAAGTGAGATCACTTTCCAATTGAACTTCCTCGAATGGTATAGTATCCTTCAAAGAAGTCTCTTCCATTTCTGGATGGCATTTCTTAAGCTGACTCACATGAAACACATTGTGAACGGCAGACAATGATTCTGGCAATTCAATCGCATAAGCTACTTCTCCTTTACGACTCAGAATCTTGAATGGTCCAACATATCTTGTGGCCAATTTACCCTTGACACCAAATCTCTTCACTCCACGAAGTGGTGACACTCTAAGATAAGCTCTATCACCCACTTCATATGTGACTTCTCTACGCTTAGGATCTGCGTAGCTCTTTTGTCGGTACTGTGCTATCTTCAATCTGTCCTTAACTAGCTTGACTTTATCTTCGGCCTCTTTGATTAGTTCTGTTCCGAACAAACTTCTTTCTCCCACACCATTCCATAACAATGGGGTGGTACACTTTCTCCCATAGAGAAACTCAAAGGGTGCCATCTCAATACTGGCTTGATAGCTGTTATTGTAAGAAAATTCTACGTAAGGCGGACTTTCATCCCAACTGGCTCCATAGTCTAGGGCACATGCCCTCAACATATCTTCAAGAATCTGGTTGGTCCTTTCTGTTTCTCCATCAGTTTGAGGATGAAATGCAGTGCTAAATTCCAACCTCGTTCCCAATGACTCATGTAGTTGCCTCCAAAAATGAGAAGTAAATTGAGTTCCCCTATCAGACATAATACTCTTGGGTACTCTATGTAGACATAAAATTCTACTCATATAGATCTTGGCTAACTTAGCACTTGTGTAGGTTGTCTTCACGGGTATAAAATGAGCCACTTTAGTTAAATGATCCACTACTACCCATATAGAATCATATCCTGACCGGGTCCTTGGAAATCCGGTAATGAAATCCATGCCAATCTTGTCCCACTTCCAATCAGGAATAGGTAGTGGTTGTAACAATCCTGCTGGTTTCTGATGTTCTGCTTTCACCCTACTACATACATCACACAAATAAATATGTTCGGCGATGTCCTTCTTGAGATTATTCCACCAAAATCTTTCTTTCATATCCATGTACATTTTGGTGTTACCCGGATGAATGGAATACAGTGAGTTGTGTGCTTCTTGTAAAATCAGTTTCTGAAGCTCCGGATCTTGTGGAACACAGATACGTTTTCCATACCATAAAGTACCTTGTTCATCTTCATGGAATCCTTTGGCTTTTCCCGTGCCAATCTTTCCATTAATCTCTTCAATTTCCTTATCGGTCTTTTGGGCTTCTTTGATTTTGTCCAACAAAGTGGGTTAAACATCCAATTACATGAGATGCCCTTCAGGCACAATCTCCAATCTGAGATCTCTAAATTGGGCACACAGATCATCTGGCAATTCTCCCTTAGTAAGGCCATTCACAAAAACCTTACGGCTTAGAGCATCCGCTAAAACATTTTCTTTACCGGGGTGGTATTGCAAACTCAAGTCATAGTCCTTGATGAGTTCTAGCCATCTTCTTTGTCTCATGTTAATTTCTTTTTGGGTGAAGATATACTTCAAACTTTTGTGATCTGTGAACACTTCACATCGCTTTCCCAAAAGATAGTGTCTCCATGTTTTGAGTGCATGGACAACAGAGGCTAACTCTAAATCACGAGTAGGGTAATTTACCTCATGAGTTTTGAGTTGTCTCGAGGCATAAGCCACAAATTTCCCTTCTTGCATAAGTACTGCACCTAATCCATGATGAGATGCATCACAATACACTTGGAAATCCTTCTCCAAATCTGGCAGACATAAGACTGGTGCTGTCACTAGCCTCTTCTTCAACTCTTGGAAACTGAGTTCACATCCTTCAGACCAATCAAATTTATTGTCTTTCTTTCGTAACTCTGTCATTGGCTTAGCTATCTTGGAGAAATTCTCAATGAACCTTTTGTAGTATCCTGCCAAGCCAAGGAAACTACGAACCTCTTTCACTGACTTAGGAGATTCCCATTCAGTTAAAGCTGAAACTTTAGCAGGATCAACTGCTACACCATCTCCTGACACAATGTGTCCAAGAAATCCAACTTCATTCAACCAAAACTCACACTTGCTGAATTTGGCATACATCTTATGCTCCCTAAGCTTCTCAAGTATCAAACGCAAATTGTAACACCCTCAGAATCGGACCTATGCAAGTTTTAGCGAAACCCGCCAAACCCGCATAGAAACGATTCAAAGGTGCCCACCAGGCACTTTCATGCGGGTGGAAAACGAAGTAATAGCATTACACAACAGTCCTCGATGGGACCCACAGGACAGATATATATACAGCAGCGACTCAAAGAGTCAAGAATACAGATATAATATACAAAGATCCAAATCACCTTGAAAACGATATAGCGTCCAGCTACGGACAAGATGCAAATGGGGCTAAGAGCCCTGAAGAATAACCAATGGCGTCCATAACCCTGCCCAGGCCAAGCCGGAAGGGTAACCCTGCTAACAACGTCGATCTCAAAACCTGCTTAAACAAAAGGGGTGCCGACAAAGGGCAAAGGAAAAAGAAGGAGCGTCAGTACTGAGGCCAGTACACGGCGAGGCTAGAATTCGGCGGTCCTCGCCTACATAGGTATGGTGGACTGAAGCGGCAACGGCAGCAAGCACTAAACAACCTATAGAGACTCGATACAACTGGCGGCAATCAGAGAGGGGTGAGAAAGACCTATTCGGAACCAACCTGATGCTACCATCAAACAAACCCATCCTGGCGTTTCCCCCTCGACACCGATCGAGGAAGTCAACCGAGGAACTCACACAGTTGGCGTTTTTATTTATTCGGTTATCGTGGCAGCAATTACTAGTCAGGTTAAAGATAGTCGTCCTGATAAAATAAGCAGTGGGCACTTTTAGTTAACCATTCCGTTGTAGTTGCAACAATTACTAACCAGATACAGACAGCATGAGATAAACCCAAAACCCAGCAGTTTTTGATACTTTTATTCAGCCATTCCGTTGTAGTTGTAATACTTACTAGTCAGGTACAATGGTCGCAAGCGACACTCCAAACAAGCAATTGTGGGCAGTATTAATTAGCCATTCCATTATAGTGAAGCTGATTACTAGTCATTGTAAAGTCAAATTTACAGCAATAAACTTTAGTTATGCTTGTCTATGGTCGAGATACTGTGCTCCAAGTCGTCCATAACCGCGGACACGGCTTTCATAAAGTTTTAACCCGACCGGGGTGCACAAATAGCAACACACACACGATCAACCTCGGAAAAACCAAATCAAAACCCAACGAGGTCTTCACGACAGAGCAATCACAAGATTCAGAAATATTTCAGGGGGCCACCCCATTAAGCTACCCGCAACGAAGTAAGCTAGCTCCGAGACGGACTCAAGGTCTGGGTATACGGCTGTGAACGACTGGGAACCCAAAACTGGGCTTGTCGACACCGCGGAATCGTGTCCCGATCCTAAACAGTACAGGTGCTATCTGTCGCACAATCGTAAATAAAGCAGTAAAACATGGCATAAGTACAGGATCGTGAATAAAACCTCAAACTAGTTTGTGCCCCCAAGAAATAAGACGGAATCAAGCTCTGGCTAAGGGGGGCCCATACTCCCCGTATGTGGATAGCGCGATAAGTCAAGGAACGGGTATCAAGTACTCGGGGTCCTACGGGACACAAGTGGGCGTTCGGAAACCAAATATTATCTATCACCCACCGATGCCTCTGCTTACTTACTTCAATTTTAGTTGTTAAACAGGAATTAAAGTGAACGATAAATAAAGCCGAGATCATCTCCAACATCAAACAGGTGGCAATACTCCAACAACAGTGGTACATGGCGATACGCAACAGCACTTGAGAGAGCGACTACGACGCGCAGGTCCAACTATCTACCAAACAACAGGTAATAGGAGGTGGCCATGGCAATATAAGGCTGCAAGGGATATCACGGGTGCGAAAACTAGAGCATCGCAACACAGATAGCAATAGATCAACAGGAGGGAGTAAATACTATAAAAGTAAGATAGGTATAAAGGGGGAGATGCTCGCCTGAAAACATTGTCGAAGGTTCAACCGAAGATCGGGGCGAAGCTCACATCAACTCAACGGCCTTACCCGCGAAGAAGCAAAACACTAGAAGAAACACCGGATGCACTATTTAATACTACATCAGAAGATCGCCATGATGCATGTATGATGTATGGCATGGCAAGGTGCGACGCAATTAGGTCATATTAAGCGGAACCGGGGTCCCGACAATTAATTAAGTGGTTCAAGTTGTTTAGAACCCCCGCAATTTAAATGTTGTTTAACAAGGCAGAATACATCACCGGTTCGCTACACAAGTTTAAATGAGGCCAATATGAGACTAGGATTGCCCGCATATGGGCCCCATATTTAATTATAAGGTGAATCGGCATAAGGCCCCCAAACCACATGGATGTATGCATGCAAGACAATTATTATGCGACAAGTTGTATCATGTTATAAAATAGGGTTCCGGGAAGAGGTTCACACATGGAGGGGTCTCGACGGACTTGGGGTTCCGGGGTTCGGGGTCGGTCTCAGGGTCCAGGGTTCGACGGATTGGTCTCGGCGGGAACGTTCTCGGTAGCGGGGTAGATCTTGTCGCATCCGGGATCTTCGGGTCATGTTGTCGGTCTTGGAGTTCGGGGCGAAGAACTTGGCGTTCGGCGTCGGCGTCCTTGCCGTCCGTGTTCTCGAGCATTGCATCCGGGAAGGAGTACTTGTCGTTCAGGATCTCGATGTCCGAGGCGAAGTACTTGTCGTTCCATGGCGACCTTGGCGGCTCAGAGGGGTTTGAGGAATCGGAACGGTGTTCAGATTCCGTGAGGGAGATCATGGCGTCGGTGTGGTCGATCTTGTCGGCTCCACGGTCTCGGTCTTCGGGATCCAGGAAGGAGGCCTTCGGATCCTCGGGTCCGTGACGGCGTACTTGGCGTCCTTGAAGGCGTCCTTGAAGGCGTCCTTGGTGCTCCGTGTCGAAGGCCCACGGGGACAGGATCTCGGCGAACTTGGCGTGTCGAGGCGGGGTTTTCGGGTTCGTGACGGTGCACTCGGTGTTCCGGGAAGGTGATCTTGGTTCGGGGTTCCGATGAAGTTCGGGCTTGGCGCGATCGGCCTTCGATCCGTGATCGGTCTTCGGGTGGTAGCATACTATCTTCCACGGTCGCCGTATGCATCTTCACCTCGCCAACGCAAGTCCAGGGAGCCGAAGGAATCGCCCGAGGAACGCATCAGCTGGGCAGAAACCGTGACATGGCCACAAGCGCTTGGGGTCGGAGCAGAGGCCGGCGGTGCCGTGAGGCGCCCTGGTTGCAGACGTCGGTGAGCGCGAGCTCACGCGCGCGGGGCGTGAGACAGGGGCGGACGGGGACCACGGAGCGGACGCGGGGTTGCAGGGAGGGTCGGCGAAGGAGCTTGGGCGGCGCCGCGACGCGACGCAGGCGGGTCTGCGAGGCGGCGCTCGAACAGAGGAGGCCGGCGGCGCGCTGAGCTTGGCGGAGGACGGCGAGGCGCAGGCGGCGGGGATCGAGCGGCTCCGCGGCCGGAGGTGGGTGGAGGCGGGACGCGCGCGCGGAAGATGCGTGCTGGCGGGTGGCGGAGAAGGCGCGCGGGAGGGTGCTCCGGCGACGGCGGCGGATGCGGTGGTGAGGCGGAGGGGCGGAGGCGAGGCGGAGGGGCGGAGGCGAGGGCCCGCTGCGGCGAGAGGGTGCAGAGAGGGGCGAGGGGGCCGTCGAGGGGTGGAGGAGCGAGGCGGGGGCGAGCGGCAAGGCGAGAGGGCTTGCGGAGAAGGAGCACGCGGGCGGCCCGAGGGAAGCGGGTCCGGCGGCGGCCGTCGGGCGCGGTGGAGAGGTGGGCTCGGTCGCGGCTTGTGGAGGCGGGGAGGGACGCGGTGGGACGGCGATCTGGCGGGGCGCGCGGCCGCGAGGGCGAGGGAGGAGGATGGGGGCGGTAGCGGGGCGGCGTCGGGCGCCAGGGGGAAGCGGGAGGGGAGCCGGCGGCTCGGGGAAGATGAACAGGGGCGGGGCACGCGTGAGAGACGCGGGGCGCCAGGCGGGTCCCGCGGTGGGGCCGGGGAGAGGCGTGTGGAGGGCGCGTGCTGGCGTGTGGGAGGCGTGTGCAGGGGGTGTGCAGGCGTGTGGGAGGCGTGTGCAGGGGTGTGTCCACGCGGCGAAGTGGGCTGCGGGCCCAGGGGGTCAGCGGCGGTGGGGGAATGGGTGGGCAGGTGACCAGGTGGCACGGGGGTGTGGCCAGATGCCACGGTGGCAGCATGCGGGGCGCGTGTGTGCTGGGAAGTGGGGGGTGAGGGGGAGAGAAAGGTAGGGAGAGAGAGATGGGGGTGAGGTGGCAGCTTCTTAGTGGTGGGGGTGTGGGGAGAGGTGAGGTGGCGGGCTGCTATTGGGTGGGGTGATGTGGAGGGGAGAGGTGGGTAGATTAACTGGTAGCTGTAGGATTTGTCTGGGGTGTTCAGGTGGACCGATTTAAAATCCTGGGGGTGGTCGTTCGGGTCGAACCGGCCCGTTCGACTGCCCCCGCTAAAATAATTTAACTTTTTATTTGTTTTAAACGGGCCGTGTGCAAACCGATAGCGGCCAAAATAATTAATCCGGAGAACCGAGCTTTGCATTTGAATTAAGATGGGGCGTTTGGAAAACAAATCGGGCTTTGCGAAAATAGTTTTTGACAAACAACATATGATGATGACGATGGAATGCACAAATTCAACGCGATTTTCTAGTAGTGGTTTTGCGGGATGCCACAATTCGACACCACTAACAATGGATCTCGCCCTCGAGATCCGCCTCATGGTACCGGAAGGAAGGTCGGCGATTTGCATCTTCTCACTTCGTGTAGGTCCTCGCGACAACACTAACAAGGGTTCATCCTCCATCTTGAAATCGGCGACACCACCAACAAGGTTCGTTGTTCCTGATCGACGAGAGAACACTCCGGAGAACAAAGGACGAAGGTAGAGGTATCAAACGATAAGGCCAACTCTAACTTCCATTAGAAGAGGGAAAAGTTACATTGATCCACCAGTTCGATATACAGAGCGAACAGTAAGAGTCGGGTAGGGTGATCAGTCCATCCCGTACCCAAACTATCAACTCTATACATGAGTAGGAGAATCAGGCAACTCAACTCTCGAGATTTAGACTGAAGATCTTCATAGGCGGTATCCGGAACAAAGGGATGATGCCAACAGAAATCGTATGAAAGACACAATGATTAGGTTCCGCGATGGTTCCATTGGCATGAACAACACATGCTCAAGGTATACTCCCACTTCACCAATGCTCGTCCTTCTCATATGTTTTTCAACGACACGGACATCCGGCAAGGAACACATATGGATAAAGAGCTCAAGAACAAAAGATTGGAGGAAGGGTACAACAGACAAGTTGCAGATTGATGATCGTAGCACCTCCGTTACAAAGGGAGAAAACGAAACCCTGACGGTACGACAGAAACCCAGCCACGAGAAATCCTGGACTCGAAGAGAGAGAAGAGAGAGGATTCAAAACACGTAGAGGTAAGAGAGGAATAGCAAAGGGGTAAGGAGTAAAGTCAGACCTAACCAGAACTATCCAACCAATTTTCAAAAATAGTTTTGACACTTCTACTTCGGCCGTTAGCTAGGTTATCCTACAGGCTGGACTTGTGGGGTATCGCAACTGCTGAGCTCTGATACCACTCTGTAACACCCTCAGAATCGGACCTATGCAAGTTTTAGCGAAACCCGCCAAACCCGCATAGAAACGATTCAAAGGTGCCCACCAGGCACTTTCATGCGGGTGGAAAACGAAGTAATAGCATTACACAACAGTCCTCGATGGGACCCACAGGACAGATATATATACAGCAGCGACTCAAAGAGTCAAGAATACAGATATAATATACAAAGATCCAAATCACCTTGAAAACGATATAGCGTCCAGCTACGGACAAGATGCAAATGGGGCTAAGAGCCCTGAAGAATAACCAATGGCGTCCATAACCCTGCCCAGGCCAAGCCGGAAGGGTAACCCTGCTAACAACGTCGATCTCAAAACCTGCTTAAACAAAAGGGGTGCCGACAAAGGGCAAAGGAAAAAGAAGGAGCGTCAGTACTGAGGCCAGTACACGGCGAGGCTAGAATTCGGCGGTCCTCGCCTACATAGGTATGGTGGACTGAAGCGGCAACGGCAGCAAGCACTAAACAACCTATAGAGACTCGATACAACTGGCGGCAATCAGAGAGGGGTGAGAAAGACCTATTCGGAACCAACCTGATGCTACCATCAAACAAACCCATCCTGGCGTTTCCCCCTCGACACCGATCGAGGAAGTCAACCGAGGAACTCACACAGTTGGCGTTTTTATTTATTCGGTTATCGTGGCAGCAATTACTAGTCAGGTTAAAGATAGTCGTCCTGATAAAATTAGCAGTGGGCACTTTTAGTTAACCATTCCGTTGTAGTTGCAACAATTACTAACCAGATACAGATAGCATGAGATAAACCCAAAACCCAGCAGTTGTTGATACTTTTATTCAGCCATTCCGTTGTAGTTGTAATACTTACTAGTCAGGTATAATGGTCGCAAGCGACACTCCAAACAAGCAATTGTGGGCAGTATTAATTAGCCATTCCATTATAGTGAAGCTGATTACTAGTCATTGTAAAGTCAAATTTACAGCAATAAACTTTAGTTATGCTTGTCTATGGTCGAGATACTGTGCTCCAAGTCTTCCATAACCGCGAACACGGCTTTCAGAAAGTTTTAACCCGGCCGGGGTGCACAAATAGCAACACACACACGATCAACCTCGGAAAAACCAAATCAAAACCCAACGAGGTCTTCACGACAGAGCAATCACAAGATTCAGAAATATTTCAGGGGGCCACCCCATTAAGCTACCCGCAACGAAGTAAGCTAGCTCCGAGACGGACTCAAGGTCTGGGTATACGGTTGTGAACGACTGGGAACCCAAAACTGGGCTTGTCGACACCGCGGAATCGTGTCCCGATCCTAAACAGTACAGGTGCTATCTGTCGCACAATCGTAAATAAAGCAGTAAAACATGGCATAAGTACAGGATCGTGAATAAAACCTCAAACTAGTTTGTGGCCCCAAGAAATAAGACGGAATCAAGCTCTGGCTAAGGGGGGCCCATACTCCCCGTATGTGGATAGCGCGATAAGTCAAGGAACAGGTATCAAGTACTCGGGGTCCTACGGGACACAAGTGGGCGTTCGGAAACCAAATATTATCTATCACCCACCGATGCCTCTGCTTACTTACTTCAATTTTAGTTGTTAAACAGGAATTAAAGTGAACGATAAATAAAGCCGAGATCATCTCCAACATCAAACAGGTGGCAATACTCCAGCAACAGTGGTACATGGCGATACGCAACAGCACTTGAGCGAGCGACTACGACGCGCAGGTCCAACTATCTACCAAACAACAGGTAATAGGAGGTGGCCATGGCAATATAAGGCTGCAAGGGATATCACGGGTGCGAAAACTAGAGCATCGCAACACAGATAGCAATAGATCAACAGGAGGGAGTAAATACTATAAAAGTAAGATAGGTAGAAAGGGGGAGATGCTCGCCTGAAAACATTGTCGAAGGTTCAACCGAAGATCGGGGCGAAGCTCACATCAACTCAACGGCCTTACCCGCGAAGAAGCAAAACACTAGAAGAAACACCGGATGCACTATTTAATACTACAGCAGAAGATCGGCATGATGCATGTATGATGTATGGCATGGCAAGGTGCGACGCAATTAGGTCATATTAAGCGGAACCGGGGTCCCGACAATTAATTAAGTGGTTCAAGTTGTTTATAACCCCCGCAATTTAAATGTTGTTTAACAAGGCAGAATACATCACCGGTTCGCTACACAAGTTTAAATGAGGCCAATATGAGACTAGGATTGCCCGCATATGGGCCCCATATTTAATTATAAGGTGAATCGGCATAAGGCCCCCAAACCACATGGATGTATGCATGCAAGACAATTATTATGCGACAAGTTGTATCATGTTATAAAATAGGGTTCCGGGAAGAGGTTCACACATTGAGGGGTCTCGACGGACTTGGGGTTCCGGGGTTCGGGGTCGGTCTCAGGGTCCAGGGTTCGACGGATTGGTCTCGGCGGGAACGTTCTCGGTAGCGGGGTAGATCTTGTCGCATCCGGGGTCTTCGGGTCATGTTGTCGGTCTTGGCGTTCGGGGCGAAGAACTTGGCGTTCGGCGTCGGCGTCCTTGCCGTCCGTGTTCTCGAGCATTGCATCCGGGAAGGAGTACTTGTCGTTCAGGGTCTCGATGTCCGAGGCGAAGTACTTGTCGTTCCATGGCGACCTTGGTGGCTCGGAGGGGTTCGAGGAATCGGAACGGTCTTCAGATTCCATGAGGGAGATCATGGCGTCGGTGTGGTCGATCTTGTCGGCTCCACGGTCTCGGTCTTCGGGATCCAGGAAGGAGGCCTTCGGATCCTCGGGTCCGTGACGGCGTACTTGGCGTCCTTGAAGGCGTCCTTGGTGCTCCGTGTCGAAGGCCCACGGGGACAGGATCTCGGCGAACTTGGCGTGTCGAGGCGGGGTTTTCGGGTTCGTGACGGTGCACTCGGTGTTCCGGGAAGGCGATCTTGGTTCGGGGTTCCGATGAAGTTCGGGCTTGGCGCGATCGGCCTTCGATCCGTGATCGGTCTTCGGGTGGTAGCATACTATCTTCCACGGTCGCCGTATGCATCTTCACCTCGCCAACGCAAGTCCAGGGAGCCGAAGGAATCGCCCAAGGAACGCATCAGCTGGGCAGAAACCGTGACATGGCCACAAGCGCTTGGGGTCGGAGCAGAGGCCGGCGGTGCCGTGAGGCGCCCTGGTTGCAGACGTCGGTGAGCGCGAGCTCACGCGCGCGGGGCGCGAGACAGGGGCGGACGGGGACCACGGAGCGGACGTGGGGTTGCAGGGAGGGTCGGCGGAGGAGCTTGGGCGGCGCGGCGACGCGACGCAGGCGGGTCGGCGAGGCGGCGCTCGAGCAGAGGAGGCCGGCGGCGCGCTGAGCTTGGCGGAGGACGGCGAGGCGCAGGCGGCGGGGATCGAGCGGCTCCGCGGCCGGAGGTGGGTGGAGGCGGGACGCGCGCGCGGAAGATGCGTGCTGGCGGGTGGCAGAGAAGGCGCGCGGGAGGACGCTCCGGCGACGGCGGCGGATGCGGTGGTGAGGCGGAGGGGCGGAGGCGAGGCGGAGAGGCGGAGGCGAGGGCCCGCTGCGGCGAGAGGGTGCAGAGAGGGGCGAGGGGGCCGTCGAGGGGTGGAGGAGCGAGGCGGGGGCGAGCGGCGAGGCGAGAGGGCTTGCGGAGAAGGAGCACGCGGCCGGCCCGAGGGAAGCGGGTCCGGCGGCGGCCGTCGGGCGCGGTGGAGAGGTGGGCTCGGTCGCGGCTTGTGGAGGCGGGGAGGGACGCGGTGGGACGGCGAGCTAGCGGGGCGCGCGGCCGCGAGGGCGAGGGAGGAGGATGGGGGCGGTAGCGGGGCGGCGTCGGGCGCCAGGGGGAAGCGGGAGGGGAGCCGGCGGCTCGGGGAAGATGAACAGGGGCGGGGCACGCGTGAGAGACGCGGGGCGCCAGGCGGGTCCCGCGGTGGGGCCGGGGAGAGGCGTGTGGAGGGCGCGTGCTGGCGTGTGGGAGGCGTGTGCAGGGGGTGTGCAGGCGTGTGGGAGGCGTGTGCAGGGGTGTGTCCACGCGGCGAAGTGGGCTGCGGGCCCAGGGGGTCAGCGGCGGTGGGGGAATGGGTGGGCAGGCGACCAGGTGACACGGGGGTGTGGCCAGATGCCATGGTGGCAGCATGCGGGGCGCGTGTGTGCTGGGAAGTGGGGGGTGAGGGGGAGAGAAAGGTAGGGAGAGAGAGATGGGGGTGAGGTGGGAGCTTCTTAGTGGTGGGGGTGTGGGGAGAGGTGAGGTGGCGGGCTGCTATTGGGTGGGGTGATGTGGAGGGGAGAGGTGGGTAGATTAACTGGTAGCTGTAGGATTTGTCTGGGGTGTTCAGGTGGACCGATTTAAAATCCTGGGGGTGGTCGTTCGGGTCGAACCGGCCCGTTCGACTGCCCCCGCTAAAATAATTTAACTTTTTATTTGTTTTAAACGGGCCGTGTGCAAACCGATAGCGGCCAAAATAATTAATCCGGAGAACCGGGCTTTGCATTTGAATTAAGATGGGGCGTTTGGAAAACAAATCGGGCTTTGCGAAAATAGTTTTTGACAAACAACATATGATGATGACGATGCAATGCACAAATTCAACGCGATTTTCTAGTAGTGGTTTTGCGGGATGCCACACAAATGTCCTTCATGCTCTTCTTTGCTCTTGGAGTAGATCAAAATGTCATCGATGAAAACGACCAAAAACTTGTCAAGGAACTCCATGAACACCTTGTTCATCATATTCATAAAGCATGCTGGTGCATTGGTCAAACCAAATGGCATCACGGTGTACTCATACAATCCATACCTAGTGGTGAAAGCTATCTTAGGTATGTCTTGTTCCCTTATTTTGAGCTGGAAATAACCTGATCGAAGATCAATCTTTGAGAACACACATGCTCCTTCTAGCTGATCAAACAAGTAATTGATTCTAGGAAAAGGGTATTTGTTCTTGATAGTCACCTCATTGAGTGAACG